>OZ010587.1:49309468-49606968 GCA_963932145.1 Acanthosepion lycidas | reverse complement strand
CTGATATTCTTTTATAGAAAGTTTCTAATTTCACTTCATCCTGAATCAAACTCAAACAATGAATCAAGCAAAAATTTCTTTTTTTAAATTTCTCTATTCATTTTAAATTGCATCAAAAATTTAATTGATTCCTTTTTCCTAGTCTTTTGTTTGCTATTTACATTAATTATATTTTAAATTTTTTGTTTGTTAGGTAGGAACGCTGTCAGAATTTCTTCGGAGAACAATGGCTCATAATTTTAGAAAAATATAATACAGTTTTTCAGCATTGTCTGAGATTTAAACACTGCATTTCTATTTTACAACTACTATTACTACATATACCATTTCATTCACTTCATCAATATTTCTCTGATTTTTAATATTGTTATTGCAGTAGTAGCAGGAGCAACCACCATTTTTTTCTTTTTTATTTTCCATCTCATTCTTATTTGGTATCTTTGCTGCCTCTGTTTTTTAGCAACATTTTCACACATCCTTTCTACTTTACCATCCTGTCAACATTTGCTTTCAACACCGGTCTTTCCATTTTGAGCCACATCTTTTTCATCTCCACTGCCATTTATTTCCTTCATTTAATTTTTTAGCATTTTTTCTTCTTCATCTTCATTTCATTATCTTCTCTTCTTTTATTAAAAAGTTTGCTATTATTATATTTCTTTATCATGTTATATTTTAAATTAACCAATATTCCAAATTAACTTTACTTTCCATATTTTTCAAACTCATTCAGATTATCCTAAATCTTCTTCAAATTACTACTCTATCCTTCAATATTTCATTCTTGCAACTCCTTCATGTTATTTCACTTTCTGGAAAAATAATGTTCTTGCCATTAATAACAACAGGGTCATATTGCTTCAACAGACCTTTCCTTTTGCTTAGCTCTTTCTCCCAAATGTTAAAGCATTCTTTCATAACGTGTATAACACTGCTGCAAATGAAAACATTTCTTTTATAGACATTTACTGTACTTAATTGACCTATTCAAATTTTTAAAATCATTGTTTAACTGTATTCATTGAGGTATTTTTTATTTCTTTATTTTCCCCAACTATACAGAAAAATATCTGGTTTTACAATAAAAGACTTTAATGCAAAAACTTCATTTGATAAAAAAGTTATCTACATCAAAAATAAATTAACAAATTCATTTTTTTAAGATCACTAAATTTTGCTTTACTTCATGATAAATATCTTATTTTATGTTTTATTTTAGTCAAGTTTAAAATTTCCATTTTCAATATGCACCTATTCTTGATTTCAAACATCAAGACTTGTTCAAATGGAACTTCCATCAAACTCTTTCTGCAAACTGTCCTTGAAGTATATTTGTTCACAGTACTGGCAATTTTTAATCAGTCCCCTTTTCTAGAATTTACTGAATTCCCAATTTTAGAATTCCTAAACATTGCATTGCTTAAACATTGCTAATTGCATTAGCTAACAATATATAATTTAATCATTTCACCCCAAGCAAGGCAATATAGCCACTAACACATGGAGTTACTGAGTGTGAAAGAATATAATTATTAAGGAGTAAGAACAATAAAAGAAGAACAATTGACATTGCATTTAAATTTTTGAACATCAGACTTAACTGGAAAGCAAGAGGCCAGAAGGGAGTTTCACAAGCAAGGCGTGCACGAATAGAAACTGTTAGTTAACTTATAGTTACATTTAGGAATTTCAACTGTAAAATGATGAGATCTTGCCACCAATCTAATAAAGTCTTCATAAAGTCTAGGTACCATAGAGGAGAGATCATCAGAAAGTACTTATAGAAAAGGCACAGGGAAAGTAACTAAAATTGAGATGCCAGATCAGGACCAATAACATTGCAGACTCTTCTTTTTAATTTATCAAGGATATGAGGTAAGTATGAAATAATAATAACTCCCTTTACTCACACTCTTCAAATTTGAATAAGCTGAGGAGAAAAAACAGAAGGAAATTTGCAAGCCTATTTACTTCACAGAAGTTAGCTATTGAGTCTAGAAAAAAGTAAGACAAGAAAATAGCGAGAATATACAAATCCTTTTTAATATAGAATAGAGAAAAAATTAAATCAACAGAAGACTGTCTGAAGCCATGTGAAAAGTTTTGTTACTGTTCACACATTCAGCATTCACATTTCCACCAGAATCAAATTACTTACCAATTATATTATTGGCCTTAACTCAGTATTTATCACTTCAAATAATTTTATTTCAACATCCAAGAAAGCTAAATATTTTAAACTATCTCTCTTCATCTACATTTGAATGTATACAACTGTATATCCCTTCTGTGAACAACAAACTCACTTACCTTTGTTAATATTATTTTGTGTCAGATCATTAAATCTGTTGTATAAACATTTCCTCTTCGTCACAATTTGTTAAAACTACGAACTTTAAACATTTCTAATTTATTTTCCTGAAATGAGCTACTGACAGAAATTCAAACATGTAAATAAATAAATTCTTTATCTTGTTTTGTTCAAAATTATTCATGTGTTTCCTTGTTTTAATCATCCTCCACAAATTTTCTTGCTATGGGTAAATCAACTGTTCATTTTAACCCCTAAGCTCACACCACTAGAGATCTCTAAATATATTTAGACTGAATCTATAAATAAATACAAAGAGGAATTCATAACAACAAAAAAGGATTTTTTTTACTTGATTGTCTAATACTGATAAAAAAAATGGAAGCTGGTTTTATAGTATATTATACAGTATATAAGTATTTTTAATTCTGAATAAAAGTTTTATTTATATTTTGTACTTATTAGTTTTTGCCATATTGCTAATAAAAAGAAACAGTAACATTAATCTCAGTTTTTAGCTCTTCAAAAGTCCAACTTTAAAAATTCAAAAGTCAGCCTAAAAATTTATTTTTTAATGATTTCACCCCAAGCAAAGCAGAAATGTCATTAGTACACAGTGGGTTACAGAGAGTGAAAGTAAGAGAAAAGACTGAGTACAGGGAGGATTGAGGAAGGATAAAATATGAATGGAATTCAAGATGATAGAAGATGGTGATTGATGTTGCATTTAAATTTTTGAAGATTGCATTTATCAGGGAAGCAAGGAAACAGAAGGTAGTTCCACAGGTGGGAAATGTGAGAAAAGACATTTTTATAGTAGAAATGGAAGCTGCATTTAGCTACTTTAACAGTAAACAAGTGGTACTGAGATGCCAATCTAGTGGAATACTTAAATTCATGTAGTCAGGGCACCAGGGGAAAAAAAAAACTTGTCAGAGCAATTGACATGAAAATATTTCTAGAAAAAACAGAGGGAAGCAACATTATATAATTTCTGTGAAAATTTAATTTTTACAATCTTAACAATGTCTATGATGCTTGTAAAACCCTGGCTACTAATAAATAGATAAGAGAACATAAATGCTATTAATTTATTTAATTTAATAGTGCTACAATCCTGATCTACAATACTATCAAAAGATAGTATCTGCTTAAAAAAGTGCCTATTTTTTCTTAGTTTATAGCATAATATTAGATAATTGATAAAGTTCCCAGTGCCCTCTTTCTTGTCAACAAGAATCTGAATACAGTGAATTTTTTAAGAAAATATTCTGGAAACTTACCCACTTCTAACATCTAAAAACTTCTTTAAAAACTGTATTATTAAAATTTATATAGTTTTTACTATTTTTGAAACACACTGTTTTTACTAAAATGTTAAATTTTTTGATTCCAATATGTTAAAGTAATAAAATTTATATAAGTTAGGCTGATAAATTCTCAGCCTAACCCACATCCCAAAATCTAACTGAATGTCTTACAATATTTTGAAATCCTTTCCTGGTCAAACTGAGAACTTTACTGCACACCCTTATTAGTACTTTTGTACTCACTTTATGCATAAACTTTGAACTCTTTCTAAATTAATTTCTATACTGATTTTTACACACTCAGACTGGATTGCCACTTGGATGGTTTTTGAAGATCCAAGCCCCAAAAAAGTCACGATGCATTAATTCAGGAGAGTAAGGAAGGCAAACAACTGGATTATGTCTCTCAATCCATCTTCTTGGGAATGTATTCATGGAATTTAATCTTTTTGAAACAATATTAAATACATATAATATAGAAAATATCCTATGGTTGGGACAAGAAATTTTCAGTACCTACTAGTATAATAATTTAATCGATTTACAAGTACTTGGTTGACTATTTTTGTTACGGTCTGGAAATTAGTCTTCACTAAAATTTATGGAAATTTGACTAACCATTCATATAAATGGTGAAGATGATTATAAATGGATATTTTATACTTGTGAAATGAGGTATGATTTTGTGCCAACAAAAGATGGAAGAAAAGCAAATCAATGATTGATATGGTCTAAATTGGCATTTTTAATGTTTTTATCATAAATAGTATATATGAGAGAAAAAAAGGATATAACATGTGTATGTGTGTGTATGTGGGAATATATATGTATATATATATATAAATATATATACATAAATATACATATATATATATATATATATATATATATATATATATATATATATATATCTATATATATCAATAAGTATTATCCCACACTGTTAGCACAACTCAGTGATTCATGCCAAACACAATCTTCAGGTGCTAAGTGTGTACTCTGTAGTTTATGCTTTATAGTTCTGTCCAATAAGATTGAGCAATGTTTCAATAACACCAGCACTTTATGTGCAATGCATATATATATGTGTGTGTGTGTGTGTGTACATACACATTTATACCTATATATATATATATATATATATATATATATATATATTATGAAATGGACCAAGTCTGACAATTATTTTACTATATTTTTGTTTAACATTATTTTTATAGATAAAAATATTTAAGTAAATGCTCTGTTTATAATAAACAATATTAACAAAATTTACGGGCCTGAATGCCCGAGAAATCTCAAAAAAATGTGTGTCCTCTGACAGGAATCAAACCTATATCCTACACGGAATTGTCATATAGCCTGATGTGCTATAACATTTAGGAAGTGCCTGGTTACCAAGGTCAAATTACTGTTTTTTAAAATACAATTTCCCATGATTTACCACAAATGTTCATATCTGCTCAAAACATATCTTATGACATTGACTCCGACAATTATTTTAATATATTTTTTGTTTATATGTTATATAAAAAATAATGTGCATATATATATATATATATATATATATATATATATATATATATATATATATTTATACACATTATATATATGTATATATATACACACACACACATACACCCACACACAAAGAGTAAAAGACTCTTTGAAATCAGTAAAGACAAAATGTTTTTTTCACTTACTAATGCAATTTTAAACAGCTTGGCATTTCCGATAAAGACCAAATGTTAAGTTAAGTCACTGCTGTCTTATATCATAGGAATAAATTTGCATCCACACAAGTTAAAATAGTTAATTAATCAGGTGTCATGTTAGTAAGGGAAAGTATATATACATATATTAAATGTTAAAATATAGTTTTACGGTGTGCTATATTTATAGGCTAAAGTGCTCAATATTTGGGAGTGGCTATAATCTGTTTCATGATTGAGCTCAATATTCAGGCCATTATATATATATATATATATATATATATATATATATATATATATACATTTCCAAAGAATTCATGGATTTATTTTTTAGCGACTGTTACTTCAAACATCATTATAATGGATAATCGTATTTGAAATAGGTGCCTCATTTTCAATTTTAAACAGTATTATATATATATTACGTCTATAGACAGTAAACTAAGGGATGTAATACACACTGTTTAAAAATAAAAACAGGGCATCTATTTGTCATACAACATCCACTATAATAACACCAAAGTAATATATATATATATATATATATATATATATATATATATATATATGTGGTATGCTAAGTGCTTGGTCTGACTCAGAATCCTTTCCTCACAAAATTCTGTGAGGTCATTTGGGTAGATTTTAGGAAATGAGTAGGGTTGAGAATACCTCCACATATTGTATATTCATATATTGATACATATGTGCACAAATAAAAGTATTTTTAGAAATATTCAGAAACATATAGAAAAAAAGATAAATATAATTTCTTTAATTAAATATACTTGTAGGAGTCTAAACAAGCTTAAAATTTTAAATATCAACAATAGAATAATATTTAATAGAAAATAGTGCATATGTATCCAGTCCTTGATGGATGCAGCATGAATAAAGTCTTAATCTTTATTTGGTCCCTTCTAATCTTGGTGCCTCAGCTGCATGAATTTAAGCTTGCTACTAGATTGACAATTAGGTCTCACTCTATTACTGTTGAACTTGCTAGATGCAACCAACTGCTCTATTCTAATAGTTTCTTTTTTCACACCTCTCACCTTACAATTTCTTGCTTCCTTGCCTGCTACAATCTTCAAAAATTTAAATGTAACACCAATCACCATCTTCACCATCTTCTGTCTTCCTGAAATCTGTTCTTTTATTGTCCTTTCTCCTCACTATAGTCTTCTATTCATTCTCTTTCACTTCCACTAAATCCTAACATCACAGTGGCATTATCATCTTGGTTGGAGTGAAATGATTAGAATAAAAAATTTTTTACAAGTTTAAGTTTGATCTGCACACTTGCAAAATTAACCATTCTGGATTTATGTTAAAACTGTATCACTTTTAAAAGAAAAAAGGAAAAAATTAAACCAATAATACAAGCAAGATTTGATCCATTAAAAACATAACTCAGGCTCAGAAACTGATGCCAATTCAAAGAAATTACTTTTTTTTTTTATTATGGGTAATATCAGATCATATTGCAGTGATAATGATATAAGCAGAGTGGCATCAATAAATTACGTGTGCATTGACACCTGTACTTATATATATCAGCTTACATTCATTTTCCTGACAAGTATACTATTTCAAAAGACGAAACTATTTTTTGTTTTAATTTCTTTTTTCCATTTCTTTTTAATTTAGAATATTCTCCTGAGCAGTTTTAAGTTATTCTTTTTTAGTGGATTTGATTAGTCTTGTCTAGTGTAACTGAAATAAAATTTCCACCTCAAACCTTATATTACCTTTTTCTATATACATACATATATGGAGAAAATGAGAAGAGTGGAGAGAAAATTAGAAAAAGAAAGTAGTAGATATACACATACATGCATACATATATACATACACATGTATGCATAAATGTACTAAGAGAAATAATCTGAATAGGAATAATTATGTCTTCATTTTCTTTTATGTGATGTGAGTGATTATGGTTCTCCACAACTTCCTACTCTTTGAATCTCTAAACAATGTTAGTTCACTTCCTATCTTTCTCACTTCATGTTCTTCTATCCATTTACACAAGCTTCTTAGGTAAATTACTGGCTTTTCTACTTAGCTAATCTTGTCTGTGAGTTTCAATTTCCCCAATCATTCTGTCCTCATTACGCATCCCAGAAAATTCAACCATCTTTTTCTTATTCTAAGTACAAGTGTCTTTTGTTCCCATTTTCTTAAAAGTTTCACATTGTTCCCATGTTCTACTTATTGTATTCTCAGTATCCTTTTATAGAACCACATTTCTGCTGCCTCAAATTTCTCCTTCATCTGAAAAAATTAACCAATATTCACTGCCATATAGGGAGACTGATATTACAAAGCTGTTCAGAACTATTTCTAACAAAATTTTCCAATTTCTTAATACTTTGTTTAGCTTTTGGAAGGTACCTTTTGCTATTTAAACATTTCCTAGATAGTTAAATTTCTATTGTTGCTTCATTTTGACATCTTCGATATGTAGCTCATATTTTAGGCTGCTCATATTGCAAACCCTGTTAAACTGTATATATGTATAGACTGTGTATATATAATTGTGACCATATGTTTTTTATCATATTTTTGTACAAATATACATGTAAATAAATAAAAACATAAGTATTTGAACAAGCATAAAATCTATTGTAGGGACCAATAAAGATTTTCAGCATGGAAGGATTCCAACTTGTCTAAAGAATGTCAGTATATATATATATATATATATATATATATATATATATATATATATATACTGATATAGTATTAACTGTGTTGCATATAACTGACTGGCAAGAGCTCACATAATTTTACACTTGAAATGGCTAGATGTAACGATAAGTTCTATGCTAAGTTTCTTCTATTGTATTTCTTGCTACAAAAAATCATTATCTTCTGTCTTCTTAATTCCTGTTCTTTTATTGTTCACTCTCTTTAACAGTAGATTTTTTTCTCATATTCTCTAACACTCAGTAACAACTTGCATGTTAGTGGCTTTATTGCCTTGCTTGGGATAAAATGATTAAAAAATTAAAAAAAATAAGATCTGTTCTTAAGATAAATCAAGAAATATGTAATCAGGTCCTGTCATTGTTAGTCATCTCTTCTGGGAAGAAATGCTGGAGAACCGTAGCTATGGATCACTGAAAATAAAGGCAATCATGCAGCAGTTACAAGCTTATTTCAGAGATGCTTTGCAAAATTTCAAAATAATTTTGAGGTCAGCAGCAAGCAGCATGTGTTAGCAAGATGTGCTACAAATAAAATGAAAATTTTCATAAAATTAGAACTGAATTATTCAACGGTGGCACAATGTTGAAAAATTCAGAAGTTAAGAAAATGAGTTCAACATAAAATTAAAGAATGGAATATCAGTCAACAATTAAACACCTGAACAGAAAAAAAATCCTTTTTGGACAATGAAAGAGGGATGTACTTCAAGAACAAAATTTGTGCTCAGATCAATGACAGCCATTAATATCTCAATTTATGTGGAATCAACTGGAGAAAAAGTTTTATGTTTTAGTGAAATTCAGGCAGAATTCTTTATTATGAATTCTTGGAGCCAGAACAATCTGTTACTGCACCAATACCTATAATGGCTCATCTTAATGATATACTAGAAGAGAAAAGACCTTTCTCCATGCCTGGAAGTAGACAGGTAATTTTGCTGTATGACAAAATCTATTCTTCAGTTACAAATGATACATTCTATTCTTCAGTGGCAAGTGTAATACAGTAAAAGACTGTAGTGCTGGAAAGACGAGCCTTTCCATATGCAGTAAATTTTCTAAAACTGTCAGCTTTAGACATTTGCTTGTTTTAGTCTATGAATTATGTTTGTCTGCTTAGAACTGCCAATGAGTACAAAAGTAAAGTTTATTTGAATTAACTGATTAATTAGCACAAATAAATTACTTTGATAAGAAATTTGATTATACGAAGAAAAAAAGTTTAATGATATCAAGAAATTTTTACATGAATAACTTGCAATACTTGAACTACATCTATGAGCACACAAAGTTGTAAAATGTCTATATAGGAACTAATAGTTATGATTTAATCAAAGTGGCCATTCACTATGACAATTTCTTTTGACATCTGGCCATTACTAAATTTTTATTGATCACAATACAATCCTCAGAATCGAAATAACTTTGTAAAATATATGAAAAATTAGAAACATGCAAAGAAAGCGAAGCAAAATCTGATTACAGGAAAATGGGATTTTAGAATATTTTAAAGTAGGTGTAATATTGGCCACTAAAAGAATCAGGGATATGCAGGTGGTGTAATGGATAGTGGCTTTGAATGAAAAATTGGAGATCTGAGTTCAAATTCTAATCAAGTTCATTACATTCACTTATGTACAAATGCCCTTAAAAAAGATATGAATTCATTTCTTTGTGATTTCCCCTAAATGCTAGTGGCATGCCACCCAGTGGCAGATTGTTGGCTTGCATGTAGGGAATGACTCTGTGATCATGACTGCAGTTAGCCTTGATTGATTGAAAAGAATCAATCAGGATGAATTGCATGAGGATTATTTAAAGTTTGATGTGCTAAAAATAAATCTTTTAATAATAAAGAAATAGTTTTGAAAAAATGTTTATTGATCCTATGAAACTAAAATAAAACATTTAAATGCTAACTCATCCCAAGTGGATGACTCTTATGATCCAAGTAACATCAGTAGCATAGTATGGCTCACTGCTTGTATGCAATCTTGATATGAGCTTGTATGACTGTCTACAAAGGTGGGTAGCTAACACAATTTCACTCACAGTGTTTGTATCAACTGGTGACATGGTTTGTAAACACTTCTCAAAGTGATGTTTGCTGGAATTGTCTCCCCAGGCTGATATCATCAAGTCATCTGCCTGACAAATCAACCATGGTAAGATTCAAACTGGGGTCTCCATATTTGGAATAGTAATATTCTAATCACTCAGCCGTGCACTCACAAGAAACAATATACTCACAGTAAAGCAGAGAAGTGGCAACATAATGATCAATCACTGTTTTGCTACAAGTGGCATTCAGGCATGTTATAGTGTATCATTGAAGGATCTCTTATTCTTATTGATATAAGAGTTGAAGTAGAATGATGCTTGAATTTCTAAAGACAATGATTAGGAAAGAAACTTGAAAATGTTCTATCATAAGCAATATAAAACTGCTCTAGTAGTCTTGAACATCTGATTTGAATTAGACTGAAAATTTCTGGTGCAGTTGGAATAAGTGTATTCAGCAGATCCTAGAAATATTGAGGGATTGATGAGCATATATGTAAAAATTCCACAAGAATGCTGCAGCATGTTGATAAAATCTTATAAAAACATCACTGAAGCATCATTGCAAATGGGGGCTTTAAAAGTAAATATTAATTTGATTAAATTCATGTATTCAAATACGTTTTTCACCTACTGTTATTTTTGTTCATCAGTTCTATAGTTCTATATATTTGCAAGTGTTTTCATTTTGTATTTTTATTGTATTTTCAGATCTCGCTTCAAATCAAATTATATTACTTATTTTAGGGTAAATTTGTGCAGTAGAAGAATAGGAAAGGAACATTTTGCATGTGTCCAAATATTTTTCATCTCGCTATATATATATATATATATATATATGTATATATATATAAATATATATATATGTCTGTGAGCTTTTGCATGAATGTATAAATATGTATCACTGTAAATTTTTTTTAAAGAAATCCTTAATGTGAATATATACCAGTCCCAGAATATATATATATATATATATATATATATATATATGGATGCTTGTATTTTTTCCATATATTTCAAGTTCAGATTATACATGGCAAATTTATAAGCATATTTGTCATTTACATATATTTTTGAAAAATGAAATAGGTACATGTGTATTGTTGACTGTATTAGAAAAATATTCTACAGTTTGAATATGTGCTTCTTATTGTATATATATAAAAATGAATATTTGATCTTCTACTTATATATATACATATACATATACCAGTTGTAACAGCAAAATTGTCTATTTGTTAGATTAAGTTCTGATCTTAGAAATGATTAAAGATATCTTACTGAAATTCTCTGTGGTTTTTATACCACTATTGAACTCTGCTTTGAGTAATAAGAATGTATAATTAATTTCGAAGCTTTCACAAAAGGATCATGATGAAGGATCATAAACAAAAATGACGTTCATCATTAATTAATCATAGCTAAGGATCAGTAGCTCATGAAGGATTGAAATAAAGTTCAAATATATATATATATTATTCCAGGACCATTTTCCAACATTTAAGATGATCTTCACCCTCTCTAACCTCCTAACTTTCTGACCTGGAGTAACATAATGCCTCACACGTTACATGTATGATTTCATTTTCAAGTCTTTTGGGGCTCTCATAGCTGAAACTTCTCTCTCATGTGCCAAATATCTTATGGATTGAGTTGGATCTTTTCTAATTGATCTCTTTAGCTCTAAGTTGAAATGATGATCCGTCTTCCTGTTGTGACCTCCTGATCCAGTTTTCCTTTTATTCACCATTCTCTTGATGATTCTTGAATGGAATTTGAAAATGGAAGCCAGAGTATGAATATTGGTACCATTAAGGAAGACCTGTATGATCTGTTTCCTCTCAGCATTTATCATTTGGGAAGACAGTGGGGCTGACACAAAACAATTTTAACCTGTTCTCTTTTTTGCTGAATATATATATATATATATATATTAATCATTTCACACCAAGTAATGCAGGAATTCCACTGGTACAAGTGGGTTCCAAGGAGTGAAAGTGAGAGAAAGAATGAAAGTGCATGTGTAAATTGTAGATTTGTAAATGTGCCTGATGGACTCCGATGAGAAAAAAAGTTTGTAGCACAATATAGTGACACAACTTTCCTTGCTGTAGAAGCAGCTATTGCATATATTTATGTGCTGATGTTCTTGACCCTGTAGACTACCCCATAGAGTATAGGATCAAGTGTTGCTGTTGTATTTTCCATAGCACATAAGATTTCATGGGTGGAGATGCTTATGCCAGACATAAACTATTTTAAAACTGGAGTTTTCCTTGTGCTAGACTGCTCCTGTATTAAACCCAAGCCAAAAGTCGAAGAGATGGAGTCATACCTTTTCAAATGTGTGAAAACAAATACAATGGCCTCAGCCAGAATTTGAGCTTGATAACCCACTCTCACTTTTTGCACCAATAACTGTTATGCTATATGCTCATCTATTCATATATATATATATATATATATATATACATATGAATAAAAAGAGACAAGAGGAAAAACTATCCTTAGCTGACATGATTCATCCTCCAAGGATCTTTATCAAGGCAATGTAGGATTTATTTTGTTGCATGTGTTTATATATAAGAGCAAGGATGTCATTGGTTTATTAAGGCTTTTAAATTTGAAGACATTCATGAATGTTCATCAGGTGGTTGAAAGGTCAGTCAAAATATGTGGAGGACACAAAATGTCATAATTCAAAGTCTGGTAAAAAGTAAGTGAGTAATATTCAAAAACTGATTTTGTTTTGCCAAACTTTGAATTATATATATATATATATATATATATATATGCTGAGAAAAGGACACAAATAGTGAGAGAGAAAGGAAGATAAAATAAGAACAGTACAATAATTTAATAGCAAGAAATACATGGAAGCTTTTTTAATAGCTGGATTTTTTTCTTCAAAATACAGAACATATCAGACTTTACACTTTTCAGTATTAACATCACTGTTCTTGAATGGCATTCTTTTTTCAATGTAATTAGGCAACAATCATTCTTTTATACATGTTTCATTAAAAACGACTGACATGTTACTGTGGTTAAGTTATTTATTTAGGATACTAACTAGTAAACTTAAGGTGGCAAAAGTTTTTACCTATTGACGTTGGACATGTAATAGTTAGAGAATCATGGACCGAGTGAATTTACTTAGTTTCAGTATAAGTTTTGCCATTATGGTAATTTTGTTGATTATCATGTCTCCTATATCAGAATTGTTTGATGTCATAAGTTTGTTTTTTTCTGAATGTTGTAGTGTTGCTTTCCTTATTGGTTGCTGGCTCATGTAATTTAATAATTGTGTATTTGGGCAGTAATCCTTCTTTTATACAAGTTTCATTAAAAACAACCAACAAGGTACTGTTGTTAAGTTTTTTATTTAGAACATTGACTAGTAAAGTTACATGTTGCCACCTTAATTTTATTCATCAATGTCCTAAATAAATGAAAAAAAATTAACCACAGTACCTTGTCAGTCATTTGTAATGAAACTTGTTTATATATATATATATGCATGAATGTGTGTAATATAATCCTATATAAGTAAATATGTGAGTTCATGTCTATGAACATATAGATGAATGTGCGTATGAATACTTATGTATGTGTGCACAAACTGTATCTTTATAATTTTGACTAAATTGCTAACATGTTGTATGGGACATGATAAATTACTTTTCTTTAAAAGTACAAAAATATTATAAATTTCTTTTTTTTTTCATAAGATAAGATAAAATTTTCTCTCTGAAAAATACAAATTCTTATTTTCTTTATCTTAGATCATTGGTAATTTATTCAGGAAAAAAAGAAAGCATTTACTAAGATGAAGAGATGTCACTCAGGTTGTCTTTGTTTATGATTTTATTCATATTGTTTTTAATCAAGTACTGAATTATGCAGAGCAGTTTAATCTGAAAGAACATTCTTACTTCCTAGTGATCAAAGCAAGATATTCTAAAAATTCTAACTTTTAAAATATAAGCAATATGTTGATATTATCAAATACCAAAATTTATCAAGATCTATAAAAAAAATACTTAGTTGTTAAGATTCTGTAAAGTCTATTTACAGCTCCATGATGAAAGAAAGGATGCTTTTTTACCTAAATTATGTTTTTTCTTGAACATATTATGAACTGCACTTTCATTCAATGAAGGATGTTTTCAGTTCAGTATAAACATTTAGTTGTTAGATAACTCAAAATGCAGTTATCAGGAACTAAGATAGACCAATAAGTCCTTTAATTTCAACTATAACTATAGATTTTTTTTTAGAATTTTAAATCTCATATTTTTGCAGTAGTTTGACAACTTGCAAAGTAATATAAATGCAATCAATAAACTTTAAGAAAATTCTACAGCAAAATAATAAAAATTGATTTGTTATATTTACAATATAAAAAAGTAAAAGCATCTTAAATAATTTAAAGATAAATTGCACAATGACAAATTATTAGGTTGGTGCAAAAATAATGACGTAATAATGTCGTTTTTTGACTTTAAAAAATACGTCAAAAAACGACATTATTACGTCATTATTTTTGCACCAACCTAATATTACTATCAGTAAAATATTGGCAATGTTTAACATTCGTTGCCAGAAAAAAATAGGTGTCAAAAGGATAGATATTCCCTTGACACCACTATTACTGTATGTATTAATTGGATTTACACAGTTTCTTTATTCTTGAGAATTGACATATAGCGATATTAAACAGTATCTATTTATTACATTGTTTATTTAATCAATTGGAAAATCTTTTTAAAATTAGCAACAATTTAAAACAAAATTATGTTTTTCAAAAAAGTGAAGGAAGTGGGTAACCTATTTTCTGCTGTATTTTCAGGCCTTGGATTTCTATCGATTAGTTACCCTTGTCCCTAGATCTGCATTATGAAAAAATATGAAAATTAAAATAAGAAGTAATCTGAGATATAAAACAATCTGAGAAGAAAATGTATTATGGCCAAAAAATTTTCTTCTATATTTCGTGGATATTTTTATAAAGTTATGAATAAAAATCTTGTTTTCATTGTAATTTATAAAATGTTGTGTTACATTTAGTTGGTTTACATATTTTGCTAATTTTTTAATTTTTTGTAAACTTTTGAATAAAAAGATTTATTTATTTCTTTAGAAAATGATAAATAACAAATATTTTTAAAAGGTAAATAATAAATATCACATTTTACTAGGTTCACATGTTTTTATAATCTTGTAAATAAACATTGCTGAGGGAGGCATAAGTGTATACAGTAATAGCAGTGTCAATAGAACAACTGTCATTTTGACACACCGTTTTTTTTGCAGGCATGAAATAACTATCTGTATGTTCATTGTTCTGGATCTGGCTACAGTTCTGTAGGAAAATTTGTATGCGGAGAATTGTTTTTCCAAAGTGTTTACTCATTATCTTAGTATTTTTAATCAAATACCAAGTAGAATTTCCATCTAATGATGGTGACATCTCAGTGTGGAGTTACTCCACTTACTTTCCTAAAAAGACTGTCACTAGGGGATGCTCCCTAAACCTATGAATAGGCAGTATCATTCTTTGTTATCTTCTTTTTCCTTTTACACTCATGGACAGTAAGACCTAGGTTGAACAAGGAAAATGCTTTCACACTGGGGAACACATGCACATTTTTTTTCTAGGAAGTTTCTCATGGGTGGGATGTGGCAAGCCTCTCACTACTCTATTGCTATGTCTATGGAAAGTGTTCAGACAAACAACATTCCATTGTTCTGACAGTCCTAAAATTCATGGCTAGGACCCACCATGCTACTTAAATTGTAGCAAACCACCCACATTCCTTCTGTACTGATTGATGAGAAGTAAGTTCCACTTGAACAGCTTCCTCCTTCAAATCACTGTGGAACTAACTTCCAAGAGGATGTACAATCTTAATCTGTTCAAGTTTAGGATTATCTTGCCCTCCTCTCTGTATAAACTGCCACTTAGTGTAATTCTTTACCTCAATTGGTCAACAGGTCTTTGTAAAGGGTGAACCAAACTTTAAAAAAATCTGTTGACTGTAGAAAACAAGAATCAGAAAAATCTTTGTACTGGGATGAATTTCTAACATTCTTCCATCTTCTAAAATAGTTCTGATAGACAATGTTTCTTGGAACTATACTGGATACAGTACAGAAACTTATGTCAGTAATTACTATGTTTGATTGTGTTCTTTGTATCTCTGAACCCTGTTCCTTTATTGTCCTTTAACTTATTCCTACTCAGTAAAGTCTTCTCATTCTCTTTCACTCCCTGTAAACCCCTGCATCCTATTGGTATTATTGCTTTGCTTGGGTTGAAACAATTAAAACAGAAAAAAAGTCATGAATAAAGATTGTTTATACAGTAACATGGACAATCCCAGAAATGTTCTTAAAGAGCATCATGTTATAAAATGGTTTAAATATAAATTCACTGTTGTTATTATGGATATGACTGTAGAACAAACCATTAACAAATCTCAAGAATTAATCTAGAATCAAAGCAACTATGAAACAAAATCAGTTTATAACAGAATATGAGATTACACATCAAGAGTGTCGTTTGACAATCAGTTTTTCAAAGTTACTTTTGCCATTTCTTTGGTTAAGGCTTTGAATATCCACCACAAGTTTTCTAAAAGAAATCCAAAGCTTGAATGAAAAGGTTGTCTTAATGTTTTTCAAAAAGTAGCTAGTTTAGTACACTTCTTCATCTATTATATAATGAATGTACAAAAGCAATAGTCATAGAAGATACAAAGGAAAAGATTTTTTTAAATGTTTCAAACTGGTAATAATTTGTATTCAACACTGTACAAAACAAAGGAAGAAGACAGAACATTAAGTTATTATCTGCATTTGATAGCAACAAAACAGTAGAAACAGTGATTTTTAAAAGAAAGAAGTCAAACAGTTCAAATCATTGTATGATACAAATAGTTTAAGTTCATGAATATGACATGAAGGAATACTTTTTTTAAAGTTTTAAATATCAACTACAAAATATTGACTGAATTTCTATGCAAACTGTCAAGTATTAACATATGTTTTGTAATCTAACAGCTGCTATTTTTGATGATTTAATGGCTGGAAAACTTACCAGATTGTGGCAGTCCACTCAAGTCAAAGATACTTACTCAGCTTTTGTGAAAAAAAAAAATTCTACCAGTTCTCTATTTCTACTCTGTAATCATCTGCATTGGCACAGTATTGTAAACAACAGTTTCAAATTGATAAATTTAATGTCATGGAAATGACTCCCTCAAAACATATTTGATTTATTCTCTAGAGTGGGAATAGATAAAACTGAACATGTTCCACTCAGACAGCTCCTTCCCTAGAATTTTTGCAATGTGAAATGGACTCCTGAGTGGATGCTTCCATGAACACTACAATCTTAACCTCTTCAAGTTGAGGGTCAACTTTTATCTATCCTACATATCCACATAATATGCAACCTTTGTGACCTGCATATAGACCCCTAAAACATCCCATTAAGTAACCATCTACCCTGAGTAGCACTTAGGCTTTGTGTTGGGTCAACAATAGTACAAACCCCCCACCCAAAAAAATGCCAAAGTCTTTCAGAGTTTTTATTTCTATGTCATTAACAAAGGATTTCAAATATAGTTTCTCTCTTTTTTCATTATTTTTATTCTACGCTCTCTTGAAGTGTATATGCTGTAAGCATCACAAGAAGGAGACATTTTCTTTAAAGTAAATGATTATTATGCTTTTTTTTTATTTCTGAAGAATGTTTTTTCATTATTTTCTTACTTTGCATGCAATGGACAGGATTAAGAACAGATTATCTGGTTGATAGGCAGGATACATCAAAAGGTAGTTTCATTAAAATAGTGAATTAAAATTACCTTTTTGGGATAAGCACAATTTTTTTTTGTCAGTTAACTGTGTTAGTAGACAGCTATATATTGATTGCAAAACAATCTAAGAATACATGTATTTTGATATTTCTGACTGATCTAGCTAGTAGCAACAGTGAGTATTATAGTCTAAAAAATCTAAGAGAAATGGAAGTCAAAGAAAAAATGGACGCCCACACTGTTATTTCTTAATTTTCATATTAAGCAGGAATTGAAAGAGAAATTTTAATTGAATTTTGATATTTTAATATGAACAAAGTGCTAGCTGAATGTTTTTCTCAGAGCAGTAAACACTTCTTTTCAGCACTGTCTTCAGACAGTATTTTTTTTAATCATTACACTCCAAGCAAGGCAATAAAGCCACTAAGATACAAGGTTTGAGAGAATATAAGAATTAGAAAAAATTATTAAGGAGCAAGATCAATATTGAAAAGAAATGAAGATAATGATTGATATTGCATTTAAATTTTTGAAGATCAAAGTTGACTGTAAAACAAAAAGCCAGTAAGAGAGAAGTGAGAGATAAAAAGCAGTTAGTATAGAACTTACAGTTATATCTAGCCATTTCAACTGTAAGATGATGAGACCTTGCCAACAATTTAGTTGTACACTTAAATTCATAGTCTTGAGATCAAAAATGAAAGCTCATCAGAACAATTACAATGGAAATATTTATAGAAAAAGCACAGGGCAGTGGGAAAGTGGCTGAAACCAAGATACCAGGTCAGGACCAATAACACTGCAGATACTTCTTTGTATTTAATCAAGAATATCTAAATACATAGCAAACCAGATGTAGAAGCAATATCCATCAAGATTAATATGAAATTTAAGTCTATTTATGTCTGATACAAATTATCATATAGCTAGAAGTTTCTGATACATGTTTCTTCAGTGTATTGTATTTGAAAGCCCACATTTGTTTGCCTCCAAATGTTTAACAATAAATACTTCAGGACATCATAACCTTGTATATATGCACACTTCATGAGATCTATTTTAATTGCTAATTTCTGAAGAAAGCAACTGAGAATTACTGAGACACAAGTCCTTAAGAAATGCATATCTTTTAAACCAAAGTTTAAATTAACACTTTTTAAGTGGCATATAAGTAGTGAGGATTGGGTGTGTGACACATTAGTGATCTGAACATGAAATCCAGGTTTGAACCTGTATCAAAGATATGATAATATCAGTCTGGAGAGATGATCCCAGTTTATAACAATTGGAAAGTATCTAAAAAATCATACCATAGATTAACCCAAGCCGTGTTAAAGAAATTGGGTAGACAAAACTGTTCAGAAACTATAGATGGTGATTGAGAGTTTGAGCAGAACAGCCTTGATCATGCTAGATTATGCACTTTAGCCCCCAAAACTGTAACTAAGATCCACTTAGCATAGTTACAGTATAAACTACAGGTCACCTCTGTGGTTGTTGAAGAAATATCTGTGTGCCTGAGTAGGTGTCTGCAACAATGATTAGCAAGTCACCCTTGCAGAAGAGCATATTTAAAAATGATATATTGATTATACATATCAAGGCATAAAATCTCTTTCCTTGATTAATGTATTTTTATAGTAGAAACATTCCTCTTTGATAAGTCTTCTGATTTATTAGGTTGGTGCAAAAATAATGACGTAATAATGTCGTTTTTTGACGTATTTTTTAACGTCAAAAAACGATATTATTACGTCATTATTTTTGCACCAACCTAATACTAGTGTTCTGTGAGACTAACCTTAACTTGTCAATCCCTTCCTCTGATTTCTCAATTCCTGGCTACCTTCCTCTCCTTAGAACGGACTCTAAAATTCACATGCATGGCCTGGGAGTTTATGTCTGTGATCATCTCCTGCTAGCTAGAGAACTCTCTTAGAAATCTCCAGACCATTTGTATATATGTCTCCATCTATCTCTCCTCAATTCAGAAAGCTATCTCTTCTTTCTCTACTGTTACCCTTCCTCTCAAGACTGTTGTATACTCGATAGCATTTCTGATAATATAGAAAAAGTCATCTCTCTACATCTGTTTACTAACATATTCATGTTTGGTGACATTAACACCCACTGTACCATGCAGCTTAAACACTCTGTGACTGACCTTGCTGCATCCAAACCCTTAACTTTTCAATCACTCAATCCTTTATGCAAGTGGTTGATTTTCCTATGCATTTCCCCAGTAACACAGATAATAACGCTTCCCTTCTCAATCTCTATTTTACTGCCGTCTCTGATTCTTGTCACACTATACAGCTGTGCCCTCTTGGCAACTCTGATCATGTGGTAGTATCTGTTAACATCTCCTTCCACTCATCCTCCAACCATGAACCTCCTACTAACAGAATATTTTTCTGTTATCAACGTGCAGATTGGGACTCGTTCCATGATTTCCTTTGCGACGTTCCTTGGAATGTGGTTCTTAACCATCCCATACAAAACTGTGCATCTGAGGTCTCTTCCTAGGTAAAAGTTGGCATCAAGATTTTCATTTCAGCAAGAAAATACCAAGTTAAATTGCATTCATCTCCTTGGTTATCACCGGCTTTCTCTGCCACTATAGCCCATAGGAATCACTTCTATCTGTACTGGGGCAACATGTTTGATTGCAACAGATGTCTCTTTGTCTCTGCTTATAATGAATGCAAGCATGTCCTCAATGAAGCAAAGTTACTGTTTGATGATAGGATGAAACAATGTATTGCATTTCACAAGTTTGGTTCTAAAGATTATTGGTGGCGCTGCAAGAGTGTGCTGAACTACAGCAAATCCTCAATCCCTCCTCTATTCAATCAATTCAAAATCCTAACATCCTCAGCTTATAAAGCTGAATGCTTTGCTCAAAAATTCTCATCCAACTTAACACATGACACATCTGGAGTACCCACACCTGATTTCCTCCCCTAGAACTAAAGCTAAACTGAGTGAGATGTGCATAAACCCATTCATGGCATTAGACATCATCTCTAAATTAGACTCTCATAAGGCAAGTGGTGGCAATGGTTTACCAGCTGTAGTCCTAAAGAAAAGTGCCTCTGAGCTGGCTTCAGTTCTCTCCAAACTCTACAACAATTGCCTCACCAATTCTCGCTTTCCAGCCTGTTGGAAGTCCTCTTCTGTCGTCCCATCTTTAAGAACTTTGGAGACTCTTCTGATCCATCTAACTACCATTCTTCTACCACTCTTCGACAATGTCTTCAAGGCTTTAATCAATGCCAACGTAGGATCTCACCACCAACAATCTGCTGACAAACAATATGGTTTCTGCTTTGCCTGGTCTACTGCTGATGTCCTTACGGCCATAACTGAATATATATACCAAGCTCTTCATAATAACAGTGAAGCTTGAGCTGTTGCTCTCGATATATTGAAGGCATTTGACAGGGTTTGGTATGATGACTTTCTACGTAAGCTTCAGGGATATAGTATTACAGGATGATTATTTGATTTAATCCAATCATTCCTGTCTAATCGTGAAATGAAGGTTGCCCTGAATGGGTTCTCTTCCAGTTCCTTCCATATGAACAATGGTGTTCCTCAAGGCTCTATCCTTGGTTCTATACCATTTCTGATCTTCATCAATGATCTTCCTGACATCATCAGTTCTCAAGCCAGCATCCATGTAGACAACACTACAATTTACTCCTATCTCAATCAGCAACATCTTCTGTTGCCTTGATCCTCTTCTTTTTATCCTCTGCCATTCTTCTTTTTATTTTTTCCTCACCCACACCCTCCATACCCAGTCTTTTCCATTACTTGCATTCTCTGTAGCTCCCTTGTGTACTAGTGGCACTCCCACCTTGCTTGGAGCAAATTGCTTAAAAAAAAAAAATTATTTCTGTATATTTAAAATAAAAACAAATATGAATGTGAATATTTATGTGTGAAGGCATTTTAAAATAGCAAACTTAATTGTTATCAAATTTGATATTTGATTTTGAGTTTTAGGAATGACAGAAAATAAAAGCTGATTCAAGAGTTTGAAAATACATGTTCCATAGATGAATGTACAGGATGCAATAAGTTTGATTCTCTTAAATCAGGAGACGTAACTTTAAATCCAATAATAAAAATTAAACTTTGCCACTAATCTTATCATATTCAAAGTGATGATTTTGATTAAATTTACAGAAGATAAATTACTGAATGTGGTTAAAAATTGATAAAACAAGTTCTGCGTCATCTCTGATTAATATCATTTATTTATATATATATATATATATATATATATATATACACACAATTTTGTATAGTTTATTGAAGCAGTCACATTGTATTACTCAATATAAAAGTAAACTATATAGTGTGGGGATGTGTAGAAATCCCATTTCAAAAATTAGTATTCTGATATGTGGTCATTGAAATACTAACTACTTAGGGAATAGTGTCAGGTCAAAAATCTTTCAACACTCACTTTGAATGCAGATATAGACAATGAATTTCCCAAATTGCCACCAGCCATATTGTAGATTAACAGGATGATAGTTGTAATAAAAAGCAAGAAAAAATAAGATGAAGATAAGACTAGTCAAAATGAAAGTGGAAATAAGATATGTAAATCAATAATTCCATCGCCTAATAATGAAAACAATGCATTTTAACAATAAACATTTCTTTTTCAAATAATCTCTTTCTTTGGAAATGAACTTAATCCAGGGTTGAATATTAATTACATAAATAAATATACACTGTTATACAGTGAAAGATTTCAGTTAAAATTCATCTACATGTTAAGTTACAAATTTATTGATCAATCTTCAGATGGAGACATGTTGTCAAGACTTTTTGTCTTTATTAAGTAATGGCTTCTTTTGGAAATTGTTGTCAGGCATTATCTTTTATGTCACCTCAAGTAAAACACTTGTGATCCATTTATATCCATGTCTGTGTGTGTTTATATCTTTGTACAGATATTTCCCTTAAGCTACACAATATTCTGAGAAATGGACTGTTTCCTTTTTTTTTAGAAATAATTAAAATAATATTATTTTTATTTATCGACCAGCTGAGTCACAGGTAAATATACCTGCATCATTGATGGTCATTATCGAAGTCTAAAGCTTTTGATACTGATCTGCTCAGCAGCCAATCTCTTATCTCTAAGAAAATATATGTGAATGAACACATATAAATACTGTTTTGTGGTTTATGGAGTTAATCATGTATATTAAAGATTTTGAGAATTCTTAAAAGTCTGTCAGTAAATGTTTCATGGCACTGACAAACAAAATTAACCAAATATTTTTTAGTTTAACCTAGTCTTTTATTAAGAGAGAAAGGAAGTCATTTGCTTTTGTTGAATTGGATGCTTCCCCAGTATTAAAAATTAATTGAAAAATGTTTCCGAGATGTAAATTAAGTTTCAAATAAATGTGGATTCCAATACCTCAGAAGTAATTTGTTGTTACAAATATAATAAGATTTTTAAAAGAGAACAGATCTTAATTCTTTTTCTTCAAACTAATTCTAATATATATATATATATATATATATATATATATATATATATATATATACCAGAAAAACTGTGTAAAGCTGGTAAAAAACATGTAGAAAATAAAAATAATGTTTATAGCTGAAATTGCCATTTTTTTAAATAAATGATTCTAATAAAATATTCTATTTAAAAGACTGGATAATGCTGAATTTTATCTTATAAACATGTCAATCCTCATATCCAAAAAACTAAGAGGCTAATGTATAAAATAAATCCTTAATTTTTTCTTTTTGATTTTGTGTATATCACTATTATAGATTTTCTTTGAAATAAAACTGGTTTCTCTCTCTCTCTCTCTTTTTATTTCATTCAGTTTTTCTTTGACACAAAAATTATTAGAAACATATTCAACTTCCAGCTAAAAATTGAAATATTTATTTAGACTCAGAATTCAGTTTGCATGCAAAATTAATGGAAAAGTATCAGAGGAAATCTATTGAAATACATGTCACTTTTCAGAAAAGTTGATTTTAGTGCAGTGAATAATTTAAAAAAAAACAAACTGTATGAAATGAATATCTGGTTGAAGGCATTAGTAGATACATTTATATGCAACATAACTTTGATCAGATAAAATAAATCCTTTTCAACTGGTTGCATCTCTGTCTTGTAGATACTTATGAAACATCTGTTTGCACCTTTCTTGAAAAAGAATAAAAATGCCATTTTTAAAAACGTATGCTTTTGGCTCTTCTTTGCACCTGCTGACTTTCAGGTTTTCTATCTTTGGTGTGAAACAGTCATCTTACTTTGGCTTTTGAGAAATTACTTTTCTTTTTCCATCTTTTATATACTCTTATAATTTACCTTCATTTTCTCTTTTTCTTTTCTTTTTAACCTACTCTCATTATCTGCAGTAGATCTTTCTTTACTATCCCCTTTTTGAAGTCATTCATTCATTCATTTTTTCTTTCATACTTCTTCCATATTTTCTTCATTTTCTCTTTTTTTTCTTTTTAACCTACTCTCATTATCTGCAGTACATCTTTCTTTACTATCCCCTTTTTGAAGTCATTCATTCATTCATTTTTTCTTTCATACTTCTTCCATATTTTCTTCATTTTCTCTTTTTTCATTCCCTTCTTTAATAACCAATTTTTTTTTCTCATTTTGTCATCCATTGATCATACCTATGGTTTTACTTTTCTACATTCATTTCTTAATTCTACTTTCTGTGTTTTGTTAATTCTTACTGTTTTCCCATCTTTCTTTTCTACAAAAAATAAATGATTGTAAAAGGAAATTAACTTTAACACCAAAATCACAGAGATACAAACATGTTTCAAAGTCATTTTTTGTTCATAATTCTCTAGAGAGAATTCATCTATAATTCTATAACTATCCTGTAAAATCTTATTTAAATAAAACTTTATCTTTATCCATGTGAAAGAAAAATAATATTGATTCAAGAAGAAAATATACTAGACCTTTAAAATCATAAGCAATTTTGTATACTAAAACTTTTATTACCATTCTCATTTAAAATCATTAATTTCCATAGATTTTAGCAAAACCCATGTCAATATCACTCTTATTCATTACAAAGAAAAAAACAATATATCATCAGCATCATAACTTTAAATTCCTCATGAATGTGTAAATGTATATTCAAAAGTTTTGCCACATCCAAACCATACAGAGAATCCATCTTGCACATTTATAAATCTACAATTTGTCCATGAATTGAATACTGTTGCCATATCTGTTGTGGTGCTCCTGCTGTACATCTTGGGATTCTTGGCAAAATCCAAAGAGGTGGGGTCTGTAATGTAATTGGTCTTGACCAGGCATCTCAACTTCACTCAATTTCTCACTGATGTGATGTGATTTGCCTGTATTTTTTACAAATATTTTTATAGCAACTGTTCTGATGAGCTTTTTTCCTTGGTACCCCTACTCTAATAGTTTCTTTTCTAACAATTCCCACCTGTAGAATTCCCATCCAATTTTTGGCTTCTCTGATAACTACATTCTTCAAAAATTTAAATGCAAAATCAATTGCCATTCTTGTATTCTTGAACCTTGTCTCTTTTTTGACCTTTCCTCCGTCCTTCCCATTCTCAGTTTTCTTATTCTCTTTCACTTCCTGTAGCATTCTAGGAGCATTACTTGGGGTGAAACTATATATCTATAAACATTTTGTGATATCAACGAACACTTGTTTGACACTTTTGTGATGCCAATGAATACTTGTCACTTTTCATAATGCTCATTGTAGTAGAGACTTTGTAATCACAGATACAACAATAGCCATTGAACAATACTGGTGTCAGACACCCTCAGATAGCACTCACACTAATAGTACAGGCTCGATAATACTCACTTGAATAGTAATCTGTATAGTGATCTGAATAGAGAAATAGTATGGTGAATAGAGTAGAGAATAACAGTCTGTATAATAATAGAGGATAGAATAGAAATAGTGATCCATATAGTATAGAGGATAGACTAGAAATAGCGATCAGTTAGATGTCACACAAGTTCCTATATATGCGTTTCATCTATGGTCATGTGATCTGCTTAATTCAATAATGGGGTTGCCTGTGTTTGCTCATTGTCGATCTATGTTCAAACTCAAGTGTCAGCAGTGACACTTTATTCCTATATAACAATATATATATATATATATATATATATATGTGTGTGTGTATATATATATATATATATATATATATATTGTCTATGTCAGATTTTATTATGCAAGAAAACTTTGTAGCAATAAAACTGATATGGTAAATTTTTCAGGATAAAATTTTATTTATAAAAGCAATATATCAAAGAAATTTCAACTTATATCTATCCTTACAAAAATGCTTCATACTTATAACTTATTTTATGGGTTCCAGATTTTGTGACATAATTTTTTATTTATAAATATAAGATTAAAACCATAAGAGTATCTGTTTAATTAACACAGCATCCTAAATATATATATATACATAGATCATTATTTGATTATTTTATATATTGATCTGATCTCTTTGACATTCTATAACATACATCACTCTTTCAACCAGTTATTTTGTTAACAATTTTATTATTTTAACTTTTGCATTGCTTGCAATAGTTTTTATATTTAAGTATGTTATATGTGAAGGCGCATTGTCTTGAAGCAATATAGTTTTAGCCTAATGCTATTAGGTTATATTATGTTTAAAGAATTTACAATAATTCTCTGTATGTACCATGATATCAACATCAGCTTTAAAAGGATTTCCAATTTTATTGCCCAAAATATTACTCTCCTATCCACTGTTGTCTTTGTTGTGATGTTGGCTAGTGATTTCTATGCATGACCCAAACTCCAGTTCAGTCAACAGGTCCATCTAATGTTGCACAACATTCATCACTAAAATTACTATTGGGAAATCAGTTTTCATTTATTTCTTTGTCCTATTTACATATTGGTCTTTTTGATGCTTACTTAAAAGTTGGTAATTTGTTTGTTTTTAGGTCTTTGGCCAATGTTCTTAATAGTCTACATGTTTTATCTCTATTTGCAGAACTAGCTTCTTGAAATATTTTCTTGCTGATAAATCCATTTGTCTTGCTTATTACTATTTTACTTTTTCTGAAACTTTGCTATTCTTAAAACTATTTTTTTCTTTTTCTTATTTTGCTAATATTTTTCAGATTCTTTTTTGATTGTTCTCATATCTCTGTCCAATTTTCTACAATATTTAACATTGTCTACCTATCACTTGTTTTCTGTTTTAAGATTAGGTTTTTCTTATTATCTATGCCAATCTTTATATACCTGAAACTAAAAAATAAATATCATTTACTATATTATTATATATATATTTACAATATGATGAGTTGCATAATAAATCTTACACCACCAAATTATTTATTATAAACATTGCTAATATTAGAATGTTATATATAAATATGATATATATTTAATATATGTATTATAAGCTGAAATTCACAAAGTATATAAATAAATCCTGAAGGTTTTCATACCTTATATGCATATGTGAATGTAGATACACAGACAGGCACATATATATGTATATATGTAGATGCACAATATATACCCATATATATATATATATATATATATATATATATGGCATCTGGAAATGTTCTTGGCATGACTAATAAGCTCTTCCTTTCAAAATATCTACTGTTTACTTGATCAGATTTTGGGAAATAGGTCAGGCTAATAACTTGTCAACATCCCTTGTGTGCATGCCAGGCCTAAAAAACATCAAAGACCCTACACATAGAGAGAAATCAATCATTATATGTTATTATATACCAACTACTGTAAAAAAAAAATGGCCAATGTTGACACATTCTGTTCAAGAAAATGTAAGACTTTATCTGTACATATCTGAGGAGGGATCAAGTGATGGAATTGCTACACTGTAAATTAAAGTGCTCAATGCTTTGAGTATCTAGAAAGAGAAAAAAAACCTTCACATTTGTGAGTATGTGTTATAGATAATGGTTGAATGGACATGAAAGCAATGGATAAATTTAGTTCAACAAGATGACTGCACATTTTAATTAAAACAACATACAAGCAGTATAAATTTTAGCATTTCAGTTTTAGCATAAAGTATGTATAACAGAAGACGCAGATCATTTTTTTTTCAGTGCAATTAATTAAAATTCCAGGGTCAGTCACTAGAGCAATTTGCTAAAATTAATATCAAGAAAAATTATATATCTGTTTCTCAATGCTCTATGAATATGGCAATCATCAGGCACACGTTTTGTGGCTGACAATTCCTGTATGCATGAAAGTAGAAGTGAACAATATAAATATATATATATATAGTTTTAAGATATTGTATATGTATGGATTAAAGTGCTCAATAGCAGGGATAGAGCATATGTAAATATAAAAGTGGACATTGAAATCAACATACAGGGGGGACAGACAGTTTCATGCTAAACACACTCATCATGCCTTTCTGTGTTGACTTCAATGCCCACTTTATATATATATATATATATATATATATGGCCTGAAGATTGCGATTAAGCATGAAACAGATTGTGGCCACTCAATGTTAACCTCAGTATCCATTTTTATAGTTATATTTACATACAGTGTATCTCTCATACTGACCACTTTTACCTAAAAACTATATATATATATATATATATAGATAGATAGATAGATAGAGAGAGAGAGAGAGAGATCCACACACATTATCTTGGAATCTTGTGGCAAAGCAATAAAAAGTTTCAAATCTATAAATGAAAAAGTTTTCATTAACAAGAAAAAAAATTTTGTAAGTTTCAAAATATTTCGTTTTTCCTTTTTATCTTAATGTTTTTTATTTTTATTTCTGTTTAACAATAGAATTAACTGCTTAGGGCATCAAAGATTATCAGAGAGAAATACTGAACTTGACCCCTGCTCTTTTCTTCTCTACAGAAGATAGAAATTCACCAACTTTGGCTGAAGACAAACCTGACATCAAAAATATAATTCTGTGCATTGATTCCCTCCCTTTTTTCTGATTGAGAAACAATTCCTTGATGCCATTTTTAGAATTTCGTGCGAGGCTTTTGACTCTGAGGTTAAGATATGGTTTAGCACCAGTTATGCAAGTGCCATGTTTTATTTAGGAAAATCAGGTTTTGTTTTGTGAGTTTTTTTCCTTTTTGGTAGATTTTTGATTCCTATATGGAAAGACACAAAAATGAAGGCTTTGCAATAGGAACTTTGGAAAATTTTAGATTTCTTTTCTAATATTGATCTATTATTTTCTATTTCTTCATTAATTAACTGCTGCGGCAAATGTGAATCATTTAAAATTAGCAATAATTACAAATGATCTCTTAACCCATGTAACATCTGTAAATGTGACTAGCTTGCAATACACAAGTGCACACACACACATATATATATATATATATATATATATATATATATATATATATATAGAGAGAGAGAGAGAGAGAGAGAGAGATACATGTGAGTGTGTGTGTATGTATTAATTGTGTGCAAATGTCTCCAATGATCAAACACTTTTCAGTGGTGTATTTAGGCTCTAGTTTTCGAAAATGAGTACTTTCTCACATATCTAATATATATCCAGTACACAGTTCAACTCTGTATTGACCTATGCCCATATGAGTGTGTGTATGTGTGGATAAACATTTAATCTAACTCTACCTATTTCATTTTGAATCATCATGGATGTTATATAAGTATATTTACACAATTATGAACACAAAAAATGCAGTAATTGATTCAACAATTAACATATGTTAATAAAATGAATATGAATTTCATCCTTATGTTGAGAGATTCTTTAAATTTTTTATACATGGAGAGGTTTTAAAAGTCTTTTATTTTTAAGGGAACGCAATAAGCATATGCATATATTTTAACTTAAGTTATTTTCTCATTTGAAATGTCTCTTTCATTTCAAAGTTTTGAAAGTGTATTTAATCTAATAAAAATACTGATATTAGTCTTCGAATACTAATGCTTCCAAGATTTTGCCATTAAATGCAGTCATTTTGTTATTTATTGGAGTTATTTATTACACACCTGGTTTCACCCACAAAATAGCAGTGAACTGATTAAAATTTCTAATTATATTATGTAATAAATTATTTATTAACTGTGAGAAATTATGAGATTGAATTATGAAATAAATCACCTTGTGAAACTTGCTGTCTTTCAGTTTCTTTTTCATAATTTGTTCATCAATGAGTTCCTGTCTTTGTCAAGTTTCCTCTTTTCAGCAATATATTTAACTTCATTTGCATTAACTATGCCCATCAATCTATCACCTTTTCTAGTTCCATAATCCTTTATATCAATCTATTCTCAATATCCAATGTCTTTAACTCTTGCCTCTACTTACATCAAACCTTTTCAAAGGACAATGAGTAGGTATGGAGCCACAGTTCTGAATTCTGTTTCAAAAGTGTACAAGACATTATTAGTTGCCATCAACAGATTAGAACCAAGGGTGTAGAAGGTGTTAAGATAATGTCAGAATTTGATTCTTTTCATTCATGACATATTCGGTCCATTCTTTCTCTTCAAGTACCATTCACATTTGTACATGCAAACCAAATCTAATTTCCCCCTTTGTTTTGGTCTTTTCCTCTGTGATTTATACACTGAATATTTCTCTGTTGAGAGCAATGCAGAACAAATTTACCAACAAATGAAAAACCACTGCTCATGTCTTGTAGCTCAACATTCTATTCTGGAGATTAAAGAAAGAAAGAATACCCAAGAAATTATGCATAGCTACATACCTGTATGAATTAGTCCCTAGTTATATATGCATATGTGAATGTACATATACACACACATGCACACACACACACACACATATATATATATATATATATGTAAATGCACAATATATACCCAGGTAAATACATACACACACAAATGTATATATTTAGATGTACAATATATAGATAGGTAGATAATTACATACATACACACACAGATATATGTATACATTGTGCTAAGCAAGGCAGTACAACCACTAACAAGGAAAGGGTTACAAGGTATGGAGGAATTAGGTATAGTAACATTAGTAGTATTTAGAAAGAGAAAAGGGCAATCAGGATGACTGTAATTAGCGATTGATATTGCATTTAAATTCTAGCAGATTAAAGTTGGCTGGAATTACTATGAAAGTATTTATAAAAGAGGCAACCTTATGGTGGTGGGCAAATGACTGAAGCTGAGCCATCAGATCAGGACCAATAATATTGTTGATTTTTCTTTGGATCTTATCAAAGAGTTCCAGATAAACAGCAGTGGCACTAAACCATATATAGCAGCAATATTCTAAGCATGGATGAATGGCAGACTTATACATATGCAAGACAGATTCTGGAGAGAAAAATTGTCTCACCCGGCACAATGAACCGACTTACTTAGCAGTTGATCTAGTGATGGATTCAATATAGTCTTTCCACTTCATGTCAGCTGAGAGCATTAGCCTGAGAAGATGTGACGAGTGAAAGATAGCTTAAGCCATGCTGATGGAAGGCAGATGATTAATGGAGAGAAGTTTAATTTTGGAGGTGTTAAAATTGACTATCTTTTGCCTCAATTAACAATGGTCTTGAGGTCGTTTTAGACACCAGCTGCTATTTTGACCTTGTCTGACTGATCAGCCTTACTATTAAGGTAGGAGTAAATGATAGTGTTGCCAGCATAGATGCCAAGTTGTGAGCTAATGTCATTAGGAAGGTCATTAATGGAGATTAAAAACAGTGTAGGACCAAAGATGAACCCCTGAAGGACATCTGCATTAGTACTAAAGAATGTAGATGAGTGGTAACGACTGACATCCAGGACAACTTTCTATGAACTTACCAAAAAGAGGTAGAAGATTAATGGGCTGAGTGTCAGATGAGTTGGATGGTTTACCAGAGTTGTTAAAAACTGGAACAACAGACAATGACTTCCAGCAAGCAGGAAAGCAGGAGGCATTTACTATGCAGTTTAGAGAGAACAGGAGCTAGTTTAGGAGTACACTTCTTAATGACTATTACAAGGATACCATCAGCTTCACATGCTTTCTGAGGACCCAGGTTAGAGATGATAGCAGTAACCATGGAAGGGGTTACATACACGTCACTCAACAGAGACTAGTTCTAAGTAGGAAGTTAGGCAGGGATAATCCAGAGGAGTCAAAAGTAGAGTTTGAGAATTTACAGGCAAAGCATTTAGCTTTAGCAGCAGAGAATGATAACACCTCAAATTAATTGAAGAGGAGGGGAATAGAGAATGTGCACTGATTTAGTACCCTATTATAGAGCTGCCAATAATCACAAGAGCCAATGTTTTTAGAGGCTATGTGGTGCCTCACTCTTTCAGCAAAAAGTGACTTAGCTCCTTTGAGGATACTCTTACTGTCATGGGTCCTTACCTATAACTACAGAATGAACTAACATTCTAACATTATTATGTATACTATGCCTCTCAAGAGAGAGGGACAAATCGAGTCAAGCCGATAGTAGTTCACTCCAAACCAGACTGACAGTCATGCTAACACCTTCCACATCTTGTATTATTATTTCGTGTAATATACCTTCGTTATTTCTACTCTTGTGTTCGTGTTGTTCTTCTTTGGTCATAACCTGGACCATAACACTTACATTTGTTACTGGCAATTGGCCCTGTTATGACTAGAGCTCTCATGTTGGAATAGCCAGAAATAGTGGTTCCTGTATACGGTTGCTGAGCATGCTGGAGTGAACCATGGAGAGGATTGCAGTTTCACCAGATATTTTCAAGAAAGGGATGAAACTGTCCATGCTGGCTTTGACCCAAGAAGAAAACTCAATGTTGCAATTTTCAATTGGAAGGTTGAATATGTATGCAGATACATACATACACACATATGTATATATTTAGATGCACAATATATACATAGATAAATAGATACATATGCAGACACACACATATATTTAGAAGCACAATATATATATACATAGATAAATACACACACACATATGTATATATTAAGATGAACAATATATACACAGATAAATACATACATTCACAGATACACACATATGTATATATTTAGATGCACAATATATACACAGATAAATACATACATACACAGATACACACATATGTATATATTTAGATGCACAATATATACACAGATAAATACATACATACACAGATACACACATATGTATATATTTAGATGCACAATATATACACAAATAAATACATACATACACAGATACACACATATGTATATATTTAGATGCACAATATATACACAGATAAATACATACATATGTACACATGTGTGTGTGAGTGTGTCTGTGCATTCTTATATATATATATATATATATATATATATATATATATATATATATATATATATGTTCATAGACAAAATATGCCAGAGAATACATAAAATATATAACAAAGGAAGAATTAAAAACTGAATATGTCACCTTATGTCTTGAGACTAAATGTATAGCTGCCTGCTTACATATATTAACAAAGCATTTTTACATCTATTCCTCTATACTGGTAAACCAAATATTATGTCCAGTGACATATACCAAGAATGATAGCTACTATCTCATAACAATTGCCCCTAATACAACTTTCAATTTGTTATTGCCAGAATACATGGCCAGAGCCATTCCAAACCAGCATAGTTTACAGAGTGCTCACATTCAATTGTGGTGAGAGGTGTGATGAGGGATAAATCACTAACACTGACAAGGCATCAGGTGTCCAAGGCTTATCAAATTGTAGATAGCTTTAATCAAGATAAAAGAATTAATTCACTGCAACACCCATTAAATCGATCCTTATTGTAAAAGGGCAGTATATCTAAAAGTCTGTCAGAGCACCGATGCTAACCAATATCCATCAGTGAAAATATCTTAGTAAGCCTATGAGTGTTGGAACTGAATTTTGCATCAAATGGAAAAAGTTTGTCTAGTTCAAAGAGCCTCACTTTCTACTGAATAAGCTAAAGTACATATCTATCATTATTGTTGAGAAATGGCAGTAGCAGAATGCAATATGGAAAAAGACAATAAGTTGGGAAAGGTAGTGTGATGTTTTCACCTCCTGTTCAACCCTGTAGAAGGTATTTTATCTCCTACTGAAACATCACTGATCATCAGTTAAACTCATCTCCCATGCCAGTGGCATCAGCAAAGTACATTGTAGATATAGTGTAAAAATAATTTCAAAAACATAAAAAATCTTCGCAATCCTGCTACCATATTCCTCTGATTTTAATCTTATTGAGCAGTTAGGGAATATGTTCATATTCCAGAACATATGTTTCTAATTTGCTGCAGTTAAAGGACCTGTTAACATCCTGGCATCATTTCTTGTAGTCACATATTTTGTGAGCACCTAGATAATTAACACTTTACAAGACATTCTGGCACCAATTTCCAGACAAATTTCTTCTCTGGTCCATAATTGCATCAGAGCTGTCTTGTCAGTAAATCAAGGGCCAATACCTTATTAGACAAAATTCTGGCACCAATTTCCAGACAAATTTCTTCTCTAGTCCATAATTGGGTCAGAGCTGTCTTGTCGGTAAATCAAGGGTCAATACCTTATTAGACAAAATTCTGGCACTAGTTTCCAGACAAATTTCTTCTCTAGTCCATAATTGGGTCAGAGCTGTCTTGTCGGTAAATCAAGGGTCAATACCTTATTAGACAAAATTCTGGCACTAGTTTCCAGACAAATTTCTTCTCTAGTCCATAATTGGGTCAGAGCTGTCTTGTCGGTAAATCAAGGGCCAATACCTTATTAGACAAAATTCTGGCACTAGTTTCCAGACAAATTTCTTCTCTAGTCCATAATTGGGTCAGAGCTGTCTTGTCGGTAAATCAAGGGTCAATACCTTATTAGACAAAATTCTGGCACTAGTTTCCAGACAAATTTCTTCTCTAGTCCATAATTGGGTCAGAGCTGTCTTGTCGGTAAATCAAGGGTCAATACCTTATTAGACAAAATTCTGGCACTAGTTTCCAGACAAATTTCTTCTCTAGTCCATAATTGGGTCAGAGCTGTCTTGTCGGTAAATCAAGGGCCAATACCTTATTAGACAAAATTCTGGCACTATTTTCCGGAAAAATTCTTTCTGTAGTTCATGGCTTAGTAAGAGCTGTTTTGTGAGCACATTGAGGACCTACATGTGATTAAACAGGTGGTCATAATATTTTGGTTAATCAATATATAAAGTTATTTTAAACATATGTTTATGTAGGTATGTGTATTTTTTTATGGATATAATCTCAATAAAGATGAGGTGAAAATATTGAATCAGCTGTGGAAAAAATTACTTTCACATTGTGAATTATCAAAAATATCTTCAAATTCCGATTTCAGTGATCTTGATTAATGAAGCCATGAAGTCTTTCTAGAAGGTTTTAATTTACACAGTGACCTAAAAATAAGGAAGCTGCTATCCAGAGTGCCACAGAAAACATTACATTTTAAAAAGTTTTCATTTTAACTTCTTTCTTAACTGTTTATATATAAACTGGCCTTGTAGATTTAGATGTGTGTCTGAATAAAAAAAAAGCTGTTTTCTTCCTTAAAATATAATTATTATTATTCCTCCACTGAATCCTGTCTTTTACTTAAAAAAACAAAAAAGCTTTCTTAGTCTTATGCATTCTGATACCTTGCGTATATTTCAGTACTGAGAAAGAAATTTAATATATCAAAATCTTATTGTTTTGTCTGAATTTCTGGGATGATTTACACTATTTATATTTGGGTTATTGTCCTCATCTTTGTTGTTTTTATCACAATATTTTGGTCATTGTACTCTCCAGCCTTCCTCAGGTGTATCTGGGTAACCTACAGGGAATTCCGGACTGAACCCTTCATTTAATCCTTGGCTGCTGATTAGGTTGCAACTGCTGCTGACTGTCATGTTTTGACTGCTGCTGATGATGCTAATGCAGTTGAAGACTTGCTGTCATTTGTATTTGTGGGTCAAATTGGGATAATTGCCTATTGAGTAAAAGCATTGGATTCTGAATTTGGTGGCATAGTGTTTGAGTGTTCAATCCTTAGGTCAGGCAGTGTCTACTTGCACTCAGGGGAAACAGGCGTGAACAAATACTTAAACAGTACTAAATAAAATAAGAACTCAGTGATATCCCTAGACATGAGCAGTGGAACGAGAACAGTCTACCCTGTAGATTAAATAAAGGAATTCCATGTAGGTTAGCCAGACCAATATACACCTGAGCAAGGTTGGAGGGCACAATGGCCAAAATGTTGTGATAAAAACAACTAAGATGAGGCTGATAATTTTAATTTGAAAGTTTTATTTAACAGCTGATGTATAAATCTGACACTTGAAGTTAAGTACAACATTAGAAAATATTGTCCTCATAAATTAACCCAGGAAAAACTTAATTTTAGATGAATATAACAGTAATTATCATTTCTTATTTTTCATTCAATTTTTGAAGAATTCTTCACAAAAACTTTAAATTTTATTTTAAAGAAATGGAATGTAAATAATTCAAATGAAGTAAGTTTTAATGAATAATTTTACAGTAAGTGATCAATTGCCTGTTTATATTACATCTGTGAATTAGTGAATTTTTTTTGAATTACACTTACAGGCAAGAAACACTTCCTTTCAGCATTTCTCTGGTTTAGAGTAGAACTTCATATTCTTAAGGATAAAAGATTTTTAATTGTTGTAACATCTTGTCTGTAAAAATTAAAGAATATATTTCTCAAAAGCTTTTGGTCACTATACATACAAATACAGAGTGACCTGCTTTGTGGCTGAGGTAGTTGCATTATTCCTCACAGGTCAGGATTCGTTCCCAAGTAATATCCACATTTTCAGTGTTGGCAAGGTAATTGTCCTCACATTATCTTCCTACCCATCAATCTTCTCAACTTTGCCTCATGGAATATTAAGCTTAGTTTAGTAAATATACCAACAGAAATGTGACCCCATTTACCAGATCATGTATGCTTTATGTAGTAAGGTGAACAAGTATAAAAATTATAATGAAATATTAAAAAGAAACAATAACGTCTCAGAACTTTAGACAACAAAACTCCATTTCAAAATCAGAATAAATACAGAATTAGATCTCTTGCTCTAAATTTTTTTTTTTTGAATAATATGCAAGTCTGATAAATATCATTTCTCTCAAATTGTATAGAATCTTGAAAATATTCAAGCATAAGTATTAATTATTTTTTTTAATTTGAGAAAATAAAATAATATGCTTCCAAACATTTTGGAAAAATATTAAAGCAAATTTAATGAAACTGAACGGGGATGTTGGAAGGTGGCAAGGAAAGAAATAATTGGGGAAAAAGTATCAAAATTAAAATCGAGCTGCTACATTGATAAGACTGCAACAACAATACATTATTGATATAAACATGAATATGATTGCACCTGACAACTAAATATACACTCAGACAAATGTCAACATTTCATATTCCAAGGCACATGCAGAAGAAATGTATTTATTGAATTCTTTTTACCAATCAGCCAAGAATTTCCCTAGAATTCTTACACTAACAAAAAATTTGAAACACTATTAAATTAAGCTATCAGTTTTCTGCAAGCAAATGAAAAAATTCAGAAGTCTTATCTGTGAAGAAATGACAAAAAATTTGTTCCCTAGCACACATGGATGAACAGCAAAGAAAATCTCAGGTGGGAAGAATTCTCATCCATCTGATAAAATTGGATTATCCAATCTCATTACTGTCAGCTTCAGGAATCTAATATAAAAGAGCTAGTGTATATGTCACATATGTTTTTAATCTACCTGTATTTATATATGCAAGATAAGAGCTCGAAAGAACAGAAAATAAATTATGAGAAATAAAAGGAAATAAAATGAAAATGTAACACTGCATTATGCTATTTGCAATTTTGACATAAGCTACAGGTTCAGACAGATGTTTTCATTTTTAAAATACTTTGTAACAAAAAAAAAACTGCCACTTAACCAAATGATGATAAAATGATGGGATATAACTTTTCAGCTGTCAAACAGTAAAGATGACTCGTGTTACTGAAAGTACAAAAGTTAAACTGTTGCTATGATAGAATTGGATGAAGCTCCGGACTGTCAATAGTTATTAACATATCAAAGTTGAGATTTATTATTATCTGCTATAATAAATAATTGGCAAAGTTTAACATTTGTAACCACAAAAAAGGGTGTGTCAGAAGGACATTTTTTCTCTTGATACTGATATTACAGCATACTCCCTTGCCAGTTGTTATTGTCTTAAAATCTTCTTTTTAGAATTTTAACCAAACCCAAGTATGAAATTGGATTTATACATTCTATTTTTTTCTTGTGAATTGACAACAAATGTATTTAGCAATATACTTGTAAATTAACAATCTATTAAATAAAGTTTAACATTTTGTTGTCAATTCTCAAGAAAAAAAAGTATAAATCCAGATGCTTGCAAATGATTTTAGTGAATTTATTGTGGCAAGAGGAAATACATTCTTTCAAAAATTACTATTACAGTAACTTGTTATGTGATAATTTAAATTTTCTTGTTCTATAGTTCAGACATTTTTGTAAATTTATGAGTAAAAAATTTATTTTCATAATAGGGTAAATAAAACCTCTTACCCCATTGTAGTTAGTTCACACACTTTTATGAACTTGTATAAATTAAATGTTTTTATAAATAAACTATCTAATAAAATCAATAGTGCTTAATACTTTGTTGTCAGTTCTTGAGAAAAAAGAAAATGCATAAATATTCTCATATTTTGGTTTTATTAAAATTTTAAAAATAGATTTTTAAAAACAATAACATTTTGCCAAACAGAGTAATAGCCATGTCAATAGAAAAACTTTAATTTTGACACATTGGTTTTTTGTGAAAATATGAAACTTTGCCAAATAATTTATCATGTGATTGAATAATTTCTGACATTGTTTCAATTCTTCCTCTTTATATATACCATGCACCTTCAGGCCATGAGAAATCATAGCTCTCCACAACTTCCGATACTTTGTAGCACTTAGCAATGTCTATCAGTTTACTAGCCTTATTCTCAGTACTAGTTTAATTAAATAAAAATTTACTGAAGACACAGATAGTAGATCTTTCAAGAAGGTTTTAAAATATTAAACATTTCTTTTAATGTTGATTTTTGGTTTGACTGATGTTTAGGGAAATTGAAAAGAAAACCCGTAACATGTTTTTCTTTAGTTACTAGAATTTGGGAGTTGTGAAAGCAAAACCACACAAATAACACTTGACAGGAAATTAATGATATGAGATGATGCCAGTTTCTGAAGTTAATGCAAAAACTCACAGTGACATTAGGTGCAAAGTGTGAGGGAAATCTCAAAAGTGTCTTTGAAATTTACTTGGCTCTTTATTGATTATGAATGCCTTGTCTGCAAACTTGTGGTCAGGTATTGAATACACAGCTCTTTTGGCTCAAGTCCCCTTGAGGATACATGGCTCAGTAGATAAAAGTTTTGGTGATTTGACTCAACGAGTTGTAATACTTGGCCACAGCAGAGGTGAACAAAAATTTGGAGAGTTGAGTTACTAAAGGAAAATAATTGAAACTAAGATATCTGGAAGTGGTATGGCATGTGGAACTAGAACAATCTACCCCAGTGGATGAAATAAAGTGTTCGGTTCAAAACTTCAATGAATATCACCTGAAAAAGGCCAGAGCATACAATAGCTGAAACATTGTGAATGATAATAAAGAGGAGGACAATAGCCCAAACAAAGTAAATAGTGTAAATAGTTACAATACCTGAGATTATATATTTCATAGAAATACAGTATTTTTACCTTGTTTTCAATTTTCCTGAAGGAAATAAATTAAAACTGGAAATGTTCCTTTATGATGAAATATTCAGTCTAACTGAATTGTAGTGTTAGTTAATTGAAAGACATAAGAAATACTTTCATGACTGAATAAGGATGCTATGAATTTACATATATAAAAGTTTTTGTTAAGAAAAGAGAATAACACTGGAGATATATCAATCTTTGACAACTGACAGAAACAAAGAATTTGAAAATCTGAAGTACAATCCACACTAATATGTTAAGAACAAAAGAACAACTGTATATTAATTAAAAAAAAATTATTCGCAGATCTTTTATTTTGTTTGATCTATTCCTTGACCCTTGCCAGGTGCAATTTGTGAGAAAATAAAAAAGCTTCTAACACCAGATGAAAACAGGTAATATAATAATATTTATTAATGTGCTCAAGGACTGGCCCACTTTCATATTATCAGGTGTGTTAAGTTTTTAGGTGATTCCAAATTACACTAAAATGTGGGGACCTCCCCAATAGTGATTCATTTGATCTGCAATTAAAACCATTGCATTGAAATTTGTGCTTGGCCAACACCTTGTTACATTCTTCCTAAAACCAGATCTTCTGATTCATGCTGCACTAATTTCCATCACTGGCTGGATGTGAACATTCCAAACACCTAAAACTGGACTAAAATTCTGTCAATTGCACAAGGCTCTGCACATACCTTCCATTTTTACTCCCACACTCAAAGAAAAAATAAGCAATACAATCCAGAATTTCCACCCAATAGCACCCACTCCAACAAAAGAAACAATATAAAAACTGGAGCCAATTTGAACCTATGAAAGGACATAAAAGCCCATCAAAGGGACATTTTTGGAAGTTTGGTGGCATCTTGGTCTGGGTTCATAGACTTTGTCGGAAAGTGACCTCCAAGAGACAGCTTGCCTTGGCTGTCTCCCTATTTAATCACAACTCATCCTCCTTCTCTGTATGTCAAAGTGGAGACCTTTTACAACTCCATTTATCTCTTTTTCAACAAGAGACATCTACACTGATTTGTCATTTGTTATATTTTTTGTTAAAGCAATTGTTTATTTCTTTCATTGTTTCTTTGTTCTTCCACCATACACCTAATATAACAACCTGCACCTAATAGACAGTCCAATATATGCTAACTCCCCAGTTTCCTCATTCCCCAATGATACTCTCTGGATTCTTTCTCTATTCTTCTTCCTGCAGATATGCTAAGCAATGCCAGAATTCTTTTATGAACTAGAATTCTTCTGGAAAATGCAGACACATATTGAAGTCATCACAGTATTTAGTATTGTTGAAGTTATCACTAATATTTTTTGCTGAAATTTACAAACTCTACTCCCCCAACTGCATTTATATTTACAGTATCTACTACAGTGTCTTATATTTTACCAGAATGAAATGTATATAAAAACAAATAAAAAAGATAGGCAAAAACAATATTGCACTTTTATTAAATAAGTATTTATTATTTTAATCATTAAATTATAGTTAAAATAGTGTGAGTATTTTGTAAGTTAAATAATAAAAGTTTTAATTTTTCCCCAAAAGTTAATGAAAATTTATTGTACTAAGCTATTAAAACCAACTGTACTTTGTACTACCTTATGCACTAGCACTTCTCTGCAAAATTTTGTTTTGATCGGTCAGTGTATTTTAGAGGTTGTGATACCTAACAGAAGTTACAGAATTATATATATATATATGTATGTGTGTAGATTATGCCTGTCAAGAACTGAAGGAAGGATTGGCCAGAACATGTTAACAGCAACTATACAAAAAATAGATTTAAGAATTCAAATAATTTTGGATATTTTAATGATTTTTTTTTTAAAGTTAGAGATAGAAATCTCATCATTCAAAAAGGTTGGTGGAAATAAAAAACAACATTTGGGCACAAACCATCTGCAAAGCATGGGGTTTAAATGTCATAGTTTGGTGCCATTCTGCTGCAGCAGGAAATAGTCAGCTCACCATCATAGAATCCTTTATTGTAGAAGAGAGTGCTTGAGAAAAATGTGAGAGCAGCTGTCAGAAAATTGAAATTGAAGATGTAGAGCATGCAGCATGAAAATAATGGAAAACAATTAAGAAAATCCATCAGGGAATGGTTCAAAAGAAAGAACTTGAGAGTTCTGGAATAGCCAGCCAAGTGAAAGCTCATGTCTTAATTTTATTGAGATGCTGCAGGATAATTTGAAACATACTATAGATGCAAGAAGAATTCTGCATGGAAGACTGGAATACACAGAGACTGGTTGACAGTTAAAGGAAATATCTAAGTCATTTCAACCAAAGGGACAAAATTAGATATTACAGGATAGGTTGTCCTAACTTTTTCCTCAGCAGGAATTGACATTTTTGTTTAGTTTTTGTTAAATGTGCATCATGCAACATGATAATTACTTAAAATATTCCAATAAATCCACCAAGAAATAGTCAAAAGAAAGAAGTTGAAATTTCTGGAATGGCCAATTCAAAATTTGTATGTTAATTTTATTAAAATATTATGGGGTGACTTTAAACAGACTGTGCATGTAAGACCTCCTTCAAGAATCTCTTGTATATGCTATGTTCCTTCAGGACATAGGTGATCATGGCTCTCCACAATTTCCTATCCATTGTGGCCCTTAGCAGTTTTTCTCCTTTTGCTAAGACTCCCAGTTCCCTTTTCTGCCATCCATTCACACAAGCTTGTCAGGTAGGTGGCTCACCAGCTTCCCTCTTTTGCCTTCAATATGCACCACAAGAGTTAAGCTTTCCTAGACATTCTTCCTCATTATGTGTCCAAGGAATTTCAAGTTTTCTTTTTGTTGACATTTTCTTTAAGACTTTCAGTCCTAATCTCCTTCTTTAATGTGCCATTTCCCTTCATGACGTGGCCAATCATGACTCTTCACAAGTTCCTATTCCTCATGGCCCTTAGAAGTGTTTCACTCTCTGTCAAGCCTCCCATCTCCTGTTACACCATCCATTCACACAAGCTTGTCAAGTAGATGGCCTGCTCCTTTCTGTATTTCACTTACCTTTGATATGCCCTCTCAGAGTTAAATTTTCCAAGACCTTCTTCCTCAATATGTATTCAAGGAATTTCAGCTGTCTTTATTTGATTCAGAGTATACATGTTCTTTTGGTTACCATTTTCTTGAAGATTTCATTGGTCAAACATCACCCAACTCAAAAAATATTGCATGGGGTAGTGAGATGAACTTTCTCACAAGCAATGTCACAGATTGATAGACAGTGACAGGAAATATCTAATTGTGTTCATTTCAACCAAAAAAGCAAAAATCAAATACTATGGCATAGGTTGCCATAACTCTTTCTTCAGTCGGAATGGACATTTTTGTTCAGTTTTTGTTAAATATGTAACAAAGTAACATTTTAATTTTTCTGTTCTATACAATCTCTCTGTAGATATTGTTTGAAAGAAGATCAAATATTGATATTTACAAGTTTCTTAAAGTAATAACTGCATATTTTTTGTGGTGTCCAAACCTTTCCATATGATTATATTCTACACGGAGCAAAGACAACTGTTCTGAAAATACTTATATGTCTGTATGTTTGGGCATCATGTTCTCATCTGAATATTAATATCATGAATTAGCATTTTTATCTCTTTATTTTCTATTAATGAAAAGATAGAAAATTCAAAGCTAATAGCACAAGCGTCGTTTTATAAAAATTACTTGCAAGAAAATGTTATTCTGAAACACATTATTATCCCCATCTCATCAACTTCATAGTAATGTTTCCATCTCTCATATCATTCCCTTTTAAATTCTCTTTCTGGAGATGATTGTCATTTATCAACTGGCAATGTCCTTGCATGTGAGTAGACTAAGAACAATTTCCTGAGCTAAATCAATAGACATAAAATGAAATTCTTTTTCTTCTTTTTCATCATCATCATCATCATCATCATCATCAGTACATAGAAATAAAGAAAAAATATCATACTTGTCTGACAAGGCCTTGTATAGCAATTACTGACACCTGAGATGAAAATGAAAAGTTCTCCAAGAACATTTAAGGAGCATGTCTGTCATTTGATTAGAGGCTGATATTCTTTTAAAATAATTTGCCAAGGATAATTTCATAAGTTCTACGTATGGGAACAGAGCTGGAATCAAGTTTTTGTTAATTTAACATATGATAAAATTGAGTTTCACTACTAAAACACAAGCAATCCCATTTTAGAATACAATCATATATATATCATTTAATTACAAGTAAATAACTTTGTAGATAATGACATGAGAATATATTCTTAAGATGTGCATGTTGTATTGAAACTGCTTCATTGTAAATTCTTCCATAATATTGGATATAAAAAAAAGACATCTTCGAATGGAAGCCTGCTTATTAAGTGAGATAATTATTTATTTCCCACAGGACAACACTGAGATCAGATAAAGCCATGATTTCAAATGCTAATTTTCAAGGCAGTCAAATCGTTCCTACTTGGAAGGCTGCAACAGTATAAAAATCATAATTCTTTAAAAACACCAGTTGATTCAAATTAAAAATCAATTAATTTGCTAGTAACTACCAACACATCATTTGTCTTGCTGTGTTTTTCTTTTATGGGCCATGTTTGTTCAAGATGTGAGTGAACATGGCTCACCACTTTCACCATCCATTCAAACTCATTGTTACTCACTATTTCCCTTGATTCTCTATGTCCTCTGAGTGTTAGATTCTCCAGATCTTTTATTATTATGGGTTCCAAAAATTTTCACTGTCTTTTAGTGATTGTAAGTATGTTTCATTATAATTATTTTTTTCCTTAGAACTTCCTTATTGCTCACATGTTCAGTCTTAGCATTTGTTGGTTGAACCATATCTGAGTTACTTCTTCATCTGTGATAATATTATCCAGCATTCACTGGTATTATAGGAGGTTAGATATAATATAGCAGTTAATTACTGTTATTTTTTATTTGATTGACATTTTCCTAGCTTTTAATACTTTGCTTAATTTTTGGAAGGCTTCTGTTAATATTTCTATGTGTTTTCAGATCTTTGTGTCACATTTTCCATTGTCTGTTACATTTTCCATTGTCTGTAGTTAATTTTTTTACCGCCTTGATTTTTAACATCCCTAATACATAACTCCCATCTTGGGCTGTCTTTTTTTGCTGATAACTGTTAATTCTGTCTTCTTACCTTGAAAATCATATATTTTGTTAACTTTTGAAAGGTACTTAATGTTTAAGTCTTGTCAGTGTGGTATAAAAAGCCAAGTTAATTTTTCAAAAGTTTTACTAAGTGAAAATGAAATGAAAGAATCATAAAATCTTATAAATGAACCAGCAAAATCAAATCAAATAAAGGGTCAAAATGTCAAAATGTTATAATTATGGATGTACAAAGGGAATCACATTAACTCATTTGGATATGGGTTTTAAGTTCAAAGAAATATAGTTAATATGGAGCTTAAGGTGTTTATGATATTCCACGTTTAGGTAATTCATAAATGGTTCTGCTTGGTGGGTTACTGATTGCAAGCCTTGGTCAGTCAAACATATTTTTAAGAGAAATAGTTTACTTTTACTGATTTCTGGCTGAGAAAGTACATAATTCTTTGAATATATAAGAAGAAGCTTTTTTAATTTGTCAAGTTCTAGTTTTATTTAATAATGTTAAATGTTTGTTAGAAGACCACATTTACATCTAAGATTTTACAAGTTCATCATCGTTGTGAGATATCCAATGAACAAACCTCTATCATAAACAGTAATATTTTTACCATATGAATCCCAAAATAAACCTCATGCATCTGCAATTTTTCTAGTTCTAGATAACTAGAAAAAGGCTGGTACAAATGAAAAATGAATAATGCTTACAAAGATTAATTTCAAATTTTAAACAAAGGAGTTATTTGCTTTTAATTCAGTATAATAGTTGGTTATCAAAGCAAAATTTTTATTTGCTTTTTTAATTAACCGATAATTCTTTTTTCTCAAACTGTCTTTTGCTAAATTTACAACACCGTAAAATAAAAATAAAATTCATACATTATTCATTGGTTAATAATGATTCTTTTGTGAAGTTATTGAAATTTACATTTTCAGTCTAAGAAAGACTGATTGGGATTAATATCACAGTGATCTAGCAAATTCTCAGCTTTTATCAATTTGGCCAATATTTCAGTTCCTATCAATTCAGAATAGAATATTAAAGAAACACACACGTGTGTGTGTTTGCTAAGAAACAGCATCAGTAATGTATTCTTCTTTATGTGCCACATCCCTGCAGGATATTGACAATCATGACTCTCCACAATTTCCTGTCTTTTGTAATAATAAATTTTGTCTTTTCATAATTTCTCCTAAACACTGTTTGTCCATCTATTTACTTAAGCTCATTAAGTATGTTATGAGCTGTTTTTCCTCTGTTACTTTTGCCCTGTGAATATCAGATTTTCTAAGCCCTCTTTCCTCATAATGTGTCCCAGAAATTTCAACTGTCTCTTCCTGATGTTGAGTATAAGTTTCCTTTTTGTTTTGATTTTCTCTAAAACCTTGTTGTTGCTCACATGTTCAGTACATAGTTATTTCACTATGTATGTTATTTCCTGAATTAATCAAACTAACATTCACATAGTGATTGTCCCAATCTCAACATTTATATTGGCACTTTCTCTAACCTTCCTCAGTTGTATGATCTTCCAGGTAAATTTTACTTGAATCTTTTATTTAACTAATGGGGCTATGTTTGTTTTGTTTTTTTATCACTTTTGCCATATTCAATATTTGTCCTTGAGGACTGAACCTTGCTAACTTTTGTTTAGTGATTCTTTTTATAGAGCACTATCAAACTTTTCCATATACAATTTTGTTTAGTGATTCTTCTTAGAGAGCTTTATCAACCTTTCCATAAAGTGGTCTGCTATTTTGTTATACATTAGAACTTATGAAAACTTCCCAGTCCTAGGATTGACTTTACAACACAGAAAATCAATGCAAACTGAAATAAGAATACTGAACATTATCATCCCACTTATTATCCTATAAGATAAACCAGTTTTAAATATTTACTTCTGTATTATATATAGGTATTCATGTTTTATATGAGAAGCCCTTTCAGTATTGTTCTTACTGTTTTTGGTATACAGCTTTTCTCACTACTGGCTTCTATATGGCATTTGAATGTGTGACTGTTTTATAGAATTATTTTTATATGTTAATAAAACTACTCATAATAAGCCAGACCTTAGAAAATTCAGTTTCATATGAAGGACAATTAAACAAAAAGATGATAAAATAAATCATTATATTTTCAGTTCTTTAGAAAGACAATGAATTTGAAAATTGAGAGTATAAAAATTGAACATTCTTTATGACATGAGACATTTTGTGAGAAATGTCTAAGTAAGACCAGAGATGGCTCAGTTCAAAATATTGTGATCACAAACGAAAATATTATGATCAAACTAAGAAAGTTGGGGTGTAAATAATTGAAAAAATTCCAACATGATATTATCTCAAATTTTAAGACAACATATTTAGGATCTTTACACATTTTGCAAGAACCCTTTTAAATTATTATACAAAACAACACTGAAAAGTAGACTTAACTACTGTAGGAGAATTGATAAGCATGAAAACACAGAATTTTCAAAGAAACTCTGTCTACCTTTTTTATTTGTCATAGCTATGAATACCATTGGAACTGGTTTTATACTATGTTTCAAACTAGATCTTTTTTTTAATGGTTGGATGTGAATGTTAAGCAAGTAAAACTAAAAAAAAGTTGCTCTCTGAGCAGGGGTTCCGAGCATCATATCTAGCTCACAAAACAAATTTCTCAAAAAAAAAATATGAAACAAGTCAATGATGAACACTGCCATTAAAGCAGTAGGTATGACAAAAAAATGATGAGTCATGATCCATCCCATCTGCTTTTTATTACAACACTATCATCAATCTTGGACCAGCAGTTAAGCTGTCAACATCACCACCAATGAGATCAGTCAACCAACCCAACACAGGCATCAACTTCAGGCCCTAGCAACTATCCCCTTCTTCCAAGTTGCTTCCCTTACCCACAAAGAGACAATCTGCCTTGGTCTTCTATATGTCAGCAATACAAAGAATTTTATCTTAATTTTTGTTTTCTTTTCTTTTCATATAACTGGCAGTACTTGTTCGATTAGGTCTCTCATGCTGACATACTTACGTTTATAACAATGGTCAACAACACATTAACATGTAATGTACAAGGATGATATAAACTGTATGCTAAGAACAAAAAACCTATAAATAAGGATCAAAGTTGTTAAAAAAAAACATAAATGACATTGGAAATGGAATTATAGGGACTGTTCGCATGAGGTTCACTAGGTTGAATTGACATTTTTTTTACATCAAATTTTTAAAGTATTCTCCTGTTTTCATTCATTTATTCTGGGTGCTGTAAATTTTGTTTCTATTTTTAGGTATCCTCTGTGTAACCACATCAATGATGATTTGTTTACCCTAGCTTCTCTCTACCTTTTAGTTCTCTCTGAAGAGTTATTTTCCATATTTTTCCTTGTTGGTTTGTTCTCAATAGATATGTTTGTAACCTTTTTTATGCTATTTCAAATGGCTTTCATGATAGTTTTGCAGCACTTTTATGTAAATAAATTATTTCATTATCATAATAAATGGCTTGTATATTTCATCTTGCTACACACATCTCAGACAGTTTCACTGAGTCAGATTTTATCATCTGATGACAAACAAAAGTTATAACCCCAAGAAAATATCATGAAAACTGCTCAAGACAGAACAACAATAGATAAAAAATATAATGTGTTTTTCTTTATTAGATTTTATGCCTCTTCGCAGTTATTTATTTCCAGATTTTATGGTTAATTCAAGTTAATAATTATGTGTAGTTATTAAGTTTGTTTTATTTATTGGCAAAAATATCACAAAGACTGTTTAAAACAGCACAAGAAAATTACAATTATGAGACCAGTGAACAAGGAAAAAATATAGCAAAATAAAACCTTCACTGAAGATAAAAGACAGAACTAATAGCAGTTATGCAAAGGAAACCTACAAAGAGAAATGAAATCCATTATCATGGTATACCAGATTAAATCTATCAAAACAAACTAAATCAAAGCAAAAATAGGTAAAGGCCTGAAAAATAATAAATATTGCTTTTGTGGGAAAAAAAACAGATGAGAAAATGGAATCATAAACCACTTCATACATGAATACACAATATTGGCTCAGAAGTGTAGAATAACAAGACAATAAACAGCACTTACCGGTGTAAGAGTCCCAGCTAGCGTCCAGCTGGCAGACAAAAATAAAGGAGGTTGTAACTTAATACAAACCCTGCAAACAAACTGAATCAAGCTGGTATTTATATAGAAATACCTCCACTCAGGTACCAGCAGCCAATCACAGCCCAAGCAATGGACTGTCCCACTTTAGCACAATGAGATGCTCCATTGCACCATAAATAGCTCTCTTCCTCAAGGTTGGATTACTCTTTACCTCAGCTTGCTCCACAACTGAGTGTTTATCTTGATCACGTGATTGTTCGACATGGCGCTGCGAACAGGATTATTGACACCCGAAAATTGGGAACTCTTCTTCATTGAAGCAGGCATATCCACTGACTCAGCCAAAACTCATGCAACAAGGTTTGCGGATGAGAAGCTGACAATCGAGAGCCTTCAAATGCTGGATCGATCTATGCTTAAGGAGCTGGGAGTCACTTTAATTGGAGAAGCCCTGTGTATCATCAAGCAGGCTAAGGAATCCACCACCCAGACAACCCGTATTCAGGCACTAGCAGCCAAGCCTCCTCATCTCAATCTCGAGATGACACCACAGCAATTCAGGAAGTTCCGAATTGACTGGGATGTCTTTACCAAGATGACGAATATGCCAAGCTCCCAAGCTAATATTCACTTATACAATTGTGCTGATGAAGCTGTGCAAAATGCCATAATCAACACACACCCTGACTTCTTTACCACTGATCCAGATAAGCTACTTGACATGGTAGAAGCATTGGTCACCCAAAGGTCAAGTCCTATTGTCCATCGCCTTGCTTTTGCCTCCATGTTTCAGGATGCGGATGAGCCAATACAAAGTTACCTTGTCCGCCTCAGAGCCATAGCCGTTGATTGTAACTTTACCTGCCCCTCGTGTGAGCATGACCTGTCTGATATATACATCAAGGACCAGATCATCCGTGGAATAGCAAATGACACACTCCAGGCTGACCTACTGGCCAAAGCTGGGGCACTTAAATCCCTTGAGCAAAATATCCGTCATGCTGAGGCATTCGAATCAGCATTGCGAGACCAAACCTCAATGGCCGGCGCTTCAGATACAGCTGCTGCTCGGCTATCAACATACCGCAGACAGAAGGGTACACCACAAGCCAACGAGGGGATCCGTACCAGCACCTATGGCAACTGCAATGTTAAACCAAACCAGCGGGCTTGCTTAGGTTGTGGCAGCCACCAGCATAGCACCTCAGGAACTGGATCCCGCCGGCTAAAATGCCCAGCATGGGGACAAACATGTAGTAACTGTGGGAAGCCCAATCACCTATCGAGGGTATGCCGGGCTAAGAAACTAGCTCAAGCGGTCAGGAAAAGCCCAGAGGCTAATGAAGCTGCCATGGACACACTTATTGCCCACATCACATTCAATCAAACGACAGGCACGTATACATCTAAAGACACATGCCAGGTAAGGGAAATTGATGCGTATGTTGTTCCGTTCTCACCAAAACCGGATCCCAGACAAGTTAAGAATATCCCCAGAAATCACAGCACTAGGATGACGATCTTTCCTGACAGTGGGGCCACCATATGTCTCGGGGGACTTAAGCACCTTCTGAATATGGGGCTCACTATCAACAACCTCATTCCATCAAAAAAAGTCGTTCGAGCTGTGGGAGGCTTTACACTTGTCTGTCAGGGTTGGCTCCCTGTGGAATTCATCGTCCAAGGAAGAACAACTAAACAAGCCCTATACATATGCAAAAAGATTCAGCGGCTATACTTCAGCAAAGCAGCCTGCATTGATGTAGGGATACTGTCCAAAGACTTTCCTAAGCCGACGACTACAATATTACCCCAAACAGCAATGCAACACCTGCCCTTGACAAGCACACATAAAAAATCGGACGCAAGCACTAAACAATGCAAAGTCGAGGGACAACTTCCAACGCGTCCCAAAAAACTCCCTTTTTCCCCAACAGAACAGAACATTGATAGACTCAAGAATTGGCTATTGAATCAATTCGCCGAAACGGCGTTCAAGAACAATGGTGAATTCCCACCAATGTCTGGCCCCAATGCACATATACACCTCAAAGAAGGAGCAGTCCCCAAAGCCAGACATAACCCAATTCCTGTGCCTTTTCACTTCAAAGAGCCCGTAAGACAGGCCCTTTGGGAAGATGTGAAAAGGGGCATCATAACCCCAGTACCCGTCGGCATGCCCACTGATTGGTGTAGCACTATGGTAATTACTGCCAAGAAAAATGGCAAACCACGAAGAACCATAGACTACCAACACCTGAATTCACAGTGCAAACGGGAAACACACCATACAGGGTCACCATTTCAGCTAGCACTGCAAGTGCCACCTAAACAAAAGAAAACGGTGTTGGATGCTGTTGATGGATATCACTCCATCCCCTTAGATAAAGAGTCCCAGCCACTCACCACCTTCATTACAGAATGGGGAAGGTTCATGTACCTGAGGATGCCACAAGGTTACCTAGCATCTGGAGATGCCTACACCCGAAGGTATGATGAAGTAATAAAAGACATCCCCCGCAAAGTAAAAATCGTAGATGACACCCTACTCTATGACTCTGACATTGAAGGAGCCTTTTTTCACACCTTCGATTTCCTCCTTCATTGTGCAAAAAACGGCATCATACTAAATACGGAAAAATTCCAATTTTGCCAAGACACAGTGCAGTTTGGTGGCCTCCAGATAACATCCTCTGGTGTAACCCCTTCTAAATCCATGCTGGAGGCAATATTAAGCTTCCCAATACCAAAAACGCTCACCGATGCCAGATCATGGTTTGGTCTGGTCAACCAAGTCGCTTGGGCATACTCACTGAGCCCAGTCATGCTTCCATTTCGTGATCTTGTAAAACGAGACTCTCACTTTACATGGAATAAAAGCCTCGAGGATGCATTTCAGCAGTCAAAGAAGGTAATAGTTGACTTAGTCCGAAAAGGCATTGCAACATTTCAAAAAGAACGAATAACCTGCCTTGCCCCAGATTGGAGCAAAGAAGGAATGGGCTTCCTACTTCTACAGAAGTATTGCTCATGCACCACTGACAAAGCTCCAGTTTGCTGCCCTGAAGGTTGGCGCCTGATATTTGCTGGTAGCAGATTCTGCATTGATGCTGAACGCAGATATGCACCTATTGAAGGCGAGGCAGCAGCAATTGCATGGGCATTGGAAAAGTGTCGCATTTTTGTAATGGGTTGCCCGAATCTCATAGTGGTTACAGATCATGAACCACTAAAAGGATTATTCGGAGATAGAGACCTTAGTAAAATCCAAAACCCCCGATTATTCAGGTTAAAGGAGAAAACACTCAGGTACAGATTCACCATTCAGTACTGCCCTGGGAAATGGCACAGAGCCTCTGATGCTGTCTCACGTAACCCAGCAGACATATCACAAGCACTCCTAAATGTATTCACTGCTGAACCCTCTCAATCAGACATCATAGAGTCTGACAACATGGATGACTGGGTCAAATCAACAACCCTATTAGCAACATTCGGTGCAAACGACAACCTGGAGCTCATCTCACCAAACGTTATCCGTGCGGCGGGACACAGCGACCCGCAGTACAAAAAATTAATTGAAGTAATACAAAATGGATTCCAAAGGACGCGCATCCTCACTGCACCTGAAATCCGTGAATACTGGGAAGTGAGGCACCGCCTAAGTGTTGACGACGGATTAGTGCTCTTAGATCAAAGAATTGTTATCCCCACCTCACAACGCGCAAAAGTATTACATAGCCTACATTCTGCACACCAAGGTGAAGTTGGCATGAAGGCACGTGCCAATGAATCTGTTTATTGGCCCGGGATGAATGCTTCAATTCGTAACATTAGAGCAGGTTGTACGTTTTGCTCAAAAAATGCCCCGAGTCAACCAAAAGAGCCAATCAATCTGACACCATCTCCTGATTGGCCATTTCAGCAAATCGTCATGGACATCTTCCATGTTGGGAACCATGGTTACTTAGCATGCGCTGACAGGTTAACAGGCTGGCTGAATCTATACCACTTGAGCCACGGAGAAGCAACTGCCTCAAGAATTATTTCGATTTGCCGGGACATATTTCAAACCTACGGCGCTCCTGAGGAACTCAGCAGTGATGGTGGGCCACCCTTCACATCTCTTCCATTCAAGCAATTTTTAAAAGACTGGGCTGTTAAACACAGGTTATCATCTGCTGGTTACCCACAACCCAATGGTCGTGCAGAGCTCGCTGTCAAAACGGCCAAGAGAATCGTAAATGGCAACACAGGAGCACAAGGATCATTGGACAATAACCGTGCAGCAAGAGCCATCCTCCAATACAGGAATACGCCCATTCAAAACATTGGGCTATCCCCTGCTCAACTACTACTCCACCGCCGACTACGTGACTACATACCATCCCACCCCACACTCTATAAGCCACACGCGAATTGGATAACCGCAGCCCAAAATCGCGAGTTAAGTCTGTCCCGGCGGAACGCTCGTCTCATAGAGCAATACAACAGAACAGCACACACCTTAAATCCCCTTCAAAAAGGACAAATAGTGGCACTACAACGACCAACAACCCGCCGATGGGACACAACAGGTCAGGTCATTGAAACCCTCCCCAACCACCAATACCGTATCAGAATTGACGGATCAGGTAGAATTACCTTACGAAATCGCCGATTTCTCAGGAAACTGGATACACCAACAATCCCAGTTCCAAGACCTAGTGCCTTACCCGATACCCCTACACCAGTGCCACAAACATTCGACGCTGGAATAACATCAAACACTGCACAGCCGTCTACAATAACACGGACAAAACCCCCTCGGGCATTGTCCAGACTACTTCCACACAACCAGCCAGGTTTAAAGGAACTCATCCCTCCCCAAAGGCCACTACCGACACGCGATGGGGGGGAAGGAGATGTAGAATAACAAGACAATAAACAGCACTTACCGGTGTAAGAGTCCCAGCTAGCGTCCAGCTGGCAGACAAAAATAAAGGAGGTTGTAACTTAATACAAACCCTGCAAACAAACTGAATCAAGCTGGTATTTATATAGAAATACCTCCACTCAGGTACCAGCAGCCAATCACAGCCCAAGCAATGGACTGTCCCACTTTAGCACAATGAGATGCTCCATTGCACCATAAATAGCTCTCTTCCTCAAGGTTGGATTACTCTTTACCTCAGCTTGCTCCACAACTGAGTGTTTATCTTGATCACGTGATTGTTCGACAAGAAGGAGTATGAAACAGACATGAAAGAGTAGGAACTGCTACATATTAGAAACTATGCAAACAACTTGGCTTTAACCATATTGCAAATGGTGTCAGCATTCCTTGGACTCATGTTTTCTAGTGACATGAATTGGAGTAATTATATTGAACCAATTGCTAGGTCTACTGCTAGGAAAGTTGGTTCACTCTGTCCTACCAGACAATTTTCTCATCAGAATCCATCTTGCAGATTTAAAGAAATTTTTTACTATTAGATTGGTAACTTTTTACTGTTGAACAAGTTAAATGAAAACCCTAAGTTCTATTCTATTAGGTTGGTGCAAAAAGAATGACGTAATAATGTCGTTTTTTGACGTTAAAAAATATGTCAAAAAACAACATTATTACGTCATTATTTTTGCACCTACCTAATATTAGTATCTTTTCTAGTATTTCTCACCTCTGGGACTCTCATTTGGTTTCTTCCTTCCCTGCAAGAATCTGCAAAACTTTAAATGCAATGCAAATCACAATCTTCTGTTTTCCTGATTACTGTTCTTTTACTGTTTTCTTATCACAAAATTCTTGTCAGTCTTTTTCACTTCCAGTATCCCTTTGCATCTTAGTATCATTATTCACTTGCTTGAGGTGAAATGATTAAAAAAAAAAGACTAAAGAATAAAATAATCTGAGATTTGGAGACCACCAAACTCCAATCCAGGTGAGAAGACCAGATCTGATTGTTATGAACAATATAGGAGGACAAATATCTTATAACAGTATTTTTTTTTATTTTGTTTCTAACAAAGTTTTTCTATTTCTTAATGCTCTGCTTAGCTTTTGGCTATCTCAATGCACCTTCAGATTTTAGTAACACACTTTCTGTCCTCTGTTAAAACATTTCCCTGTATTTCAATTTTGGTATTTGATGGATTTTGTTATCTCCAATTTGCTATTTGCATTTCCAGCTTATCCTTTTACAGGTATCCATGCATTCTGGCTTCTTCAAAAGCAGATTCAAAATTCTTCATTAAAGTGCTTGAAGATGCTATAAATATGAAATTGTTGGAATTTACTCAAAGCACAGACATATATATATTAATTAATTGCTGATGCAGATATAATTTATGAAATGTAACTGTTGTAACCTAAGGAAGGTTACTGAATAGAATAATCAAACAGTTGGTAATGAATGATAATACTTAGGACAAGAACAATACATATAAGATTTGCCAGCAGTGTGTAGAAGTAGTCAACTGCTAGAAGTGAGTCAAGTGAATTCCACAATGAATCTCCAACTGCAGGATAGCCACCAACCACTCCACACAATCAAATGTGACACAAGGCTAAATTTAATATAGGGTATCTGAGCCTATAGGCTCGGCCAAAATTTCCCTGTAGACCCCATATAAAACAGGGTTGGGTAGCTGTTTCTTGAGATGAGACTCTGCCCATTGACTTAGCCACATCTGGGGATCCTCTCTGCTTGGAGGCAGAGAGTTTGACCAGCACAGGGGGAGAATCCAACTGCAGGATCTCTACTAACCACCCTACATGGTCAGATGTGTCACAAGGCTGAATTTAATGTGGGGTATTCGAGAACATAGGCTTGGCCAAAAATTCCCTGTGGGCCCCATATAAAATGGGGTCAGGTAGCTTTTTCCCTGAGACAATACTCTGCCCTTCAACATAGCTATATCTGGGGATTCTGTCTGCCTGGAAGCATAGAGTTTGACCAGCACATCTGGAGACAAATCCCCAACTGAAGACCGACATACAGTATTTACTACGGTATTTATGTGAATGGGGACATACCCATTGTCGTCCATAGGTGTGCTAAAACAGTAATGTTGCTCAGAGAGACAATGTAACTAGTATATATACTGTGTACTATTGTGAAATAATTTCTAATTGTAATATATTTTTAAGCATCCAATGTCTACCAAAACAGTTGTATGAAAGAAAAATATTCTGCAAAGTCTGGAATTGCACTAGATGCATTGAAATTTGCTTTATGAAGAAGTAACAAAATTAGTTGCTGCACATAAACAGAGAAAAACACAAACACACAATACTAAACTAATAAACGAAATGAGAATTATGAAAGTACTGATGAAGCTCGGAAGAACAATAAATGTTTGTAAAGATTGTTTGTATTGTGAGTATAAAATAGAAGAGAGACAAAAGTTATTAGGATGTGAAGAAAGTAAGTAAGATGAAGAGAAAAGGAGAAATGAAGAAAGATACAAAAAAACAAATCTGAGGTAAAAAAAAAAAAAGAGCAAGAAGAGTATTGATAAGTAAGGACACAGAAAAAGGAAAGAAGAACTGAATGATAATAGAGAATGGGGGTGGGAAAAAAAAGGAAATGATGAGAGAGAAAATGAGTACTGATGTGGGAATGGTAGAGAAAGAGAAATACCAAAGAACATATAAATAATGAGATGTTTAAAAGTGTAGGTAAAGGTAATAGGAACAGAATCATAAAAAGTGAGAAATAGTCACTATAAACAATGAGAAGCTAAGTTTCAAATAAAACAACTAAATTAAATGGAAAGGCACTGATTATTGAAATAGTTTGAAAACTAAAGCAAGTCTTACTCTTCTTACAGATTCATTTTCTTGTTTGTGATAAGAGCATAGGTTAAGCAAACATAAAACTACAGTCTTGCATCATGTTTAAATATAAAAATCTTCATATGTTTTATATCACTCTACAGAGTGTTAAGAGAAATAAAAATGTTGCTGCTGCTATTTTTTAATAAAAATACTGATCAACATTATACCCTAGAGAAATTAATACTGTTTTAATTACTCTGCAACAATAAAAATTAAAGGAAATCTGACTTTTTTTTTAGCTAGAACACAAAATACCAAACTTGAATCAAATAGAAATAATAGCAAGAATAATGAAAATGATAACTGCTTGCTTATAAATTTGGATGATTTGGAAAACTGATTCAGCAATATTTTTTTTCCATTAAAGTATCTCTTCAAAATTGTTGAATTGAGCAATTATCATTATATTACTTTTCAGATGAGCAATTATCATTATTATAATTTTCAGATAAGGAATTATCTTTATTACATTTTTTTAGATGAAGAAATATCATTATTATATACTTTACTGTTTGAAGCTGAATGCTTACTTATTAGGTTGGTGCAAAAATAATGACGTAATAATGTCGTTTTTTGACGTTAAAAAATACGTCAAAAAACGACATTATTACGTCATTATTTTTGCACCAACCTAATACATTTCAGTTGTAGTCTCTGGCCACTCAGACAATGAATCCTAAATATTTCCTTATAAAGAAATAGCTAATATTATCATTACTCTCTGACTGTCTTTAGTTGTCTGCCTTCATATTCAATACAGAAGAATTAAACTCATTGTATATTTCTTTGAAAAAAAACAAATCATCAGACAAATTATCAAAGAGAAACAACATTCAAATTACAATTTCTGATAAAAAAAGGAATTTACTTAGTTTTTTCATATAAAAATTACAAAGATATTTCACTTATTTTAGTTCTTCTGAAGGTATATATATCCCACATTTAATGATGAGAGCCAGAACTAGAATAAATGGCATGTTGGTATATCAATACATCTATATCCATTTATTTTACCCAATAAACATTTAATTTTCCCTGCAGTCTCTTTTCTAATCAATTTACTTAATCCATTACTTCTCTTTTAATCACATCGGCTGAACACTATACAGTGAAAACTTCAAATGAAAATTCAATCAATAACTTTATCAGGCTATAGATTTATTGATCCACTGCATTATATTCTACCATACACTAACATACCAAAAGTCATGGGTATATATGAAGGTAACGGTAGATGTCGCTACCAGACCTTGATGTCATGGAAATGCCCAAGCCTATATTAGTTGTGCATTGATATCAGGTGGAGCTAGTGGATGACAAGTGGATATGAATTATCAGGGGCTAGATAGTTATTGCCAGTAAAACATGTAGAGACATTTGACATACCTTGATTTACCATCTCATGTTTATACCAAAAATACCTGATGAAAGGTATTATAACTCATAATAGACAGGTACTATATTTGTTTTATGCTCACAACTAGTGGTGTCCAGCTAGAATTATTCTCTGCAGGAACAGACAAACAATGCTAGCATAGATTGCATCTACATTCAATTTAGGACATCAGTTCAATATACTTTAGCTTCCTTGTCATATATACAGAAAATCTACCAGGGTGCCCCTCTTAATACCATCATACTGAACACAGTGCCTCACCTAGGTTTGTGACATCACTAACTCGGCCATGAAGGCCTGGTAACATTTGACATGATCCATTGAGTAATGATTCTATTTGTTTTATGCTGTTGATAGTGTTTGGATATGGTGTAGACCCAGTAAGACAGTCAACTCCAGTATTCAACAAGGCATGTCCAGGTTGGTAGTAGCTCTATAACGGTATGTAATGTGCTTATGTGACACAACATACATTTTATTAACCAGTGACTGCAATGCTGCACTGTTTCGTAACCACTTGCACCCTTTATGAACTTCATTATAGCCGCAAAATGTCTTATCCCAGCAAGAGAATATACCAAGTCATCAGACCTAAGTTGCCCAGAATTAGGTTCAGGATCATTCTAGAAACATCTGATGAATAGTTTGGTGATCACATTCTCCTGACATGTGCCCAATAAGGCATTTATAGAATGTGGTGGAGAGGTCTATTCAGATACAAGAGCTGTGAACAGCAACTGAGATAACATGGCAGCCTTTTGCTGAGCTATAAGAGATCCTACATGATACTAGGCATCTAACCTTGGCTTTTGGAACATCAGTATAGTTGTCAGTTTAGAATTATCTTTATACACTGAAAGATATTTATTACTTAAGGTTGAAAAATATTAACTGCCTACTTATTATCTGAAGTTAAGAGAAACAAGAAAATATAGTAATCACTTTTTGCTGATATACAATGACTTCCCCAGTTTTACTAAGATTGATGTATTTGCTTACTTGAAGCTACAAAAACCACCATCAGTGACAAAGAGAAGCACAAATGCTGTCTAATAATGAATGTAATAGTCTACATACATAAATATGCATATCCAGCTTGCACATTGCAAATAGGATTCAGAGACAAAGAAAATAATAAATGTAGGAAAGTGAAAGTAGACGTTTTTTCCCAATGCCAATATAAACTCTTCAATAATCTGGATACTGATCATTTGTTACTGAGGTGATAGTTAACATATTAGTCTTCATTCTTTTGTAATCTTTCAGCCACTGACTTTTGTTTGAATATTCTTTTGCTTTTGTCTCACTTTTTTTCTCTCATAATTTATTTCTTTCTTTTAGCTGCTTTTCCAATTTCCTTTAAAAATGAAGTTTAACAAACAACAAAATAAATCAAGACGTTCAAAAAATCAATATGACATAAATCTTATTTGATTAGAATTAAAAGGTCATTTTTTATCTCTTTCTTTTTTGTTTCTTTATTTTTTGCTTTTGAACTGTTTTTGTTTTTTAAAATAATTTCTGACATTTCCATTAAAAAGGGTTAACATGATTCTTATTTATATTTCCTGGAACTTGGCCAATTTTTCAGATTTCCTTTTATCCAGTCATGCAATGCAGGGAAATTCTCAACTATTATCTATAGATTCTCTATTAATACTCATTAACATTAACGATTATCTGCATATTTTTGGAGAATTAGGACTTATTCACTCGACCATTATAGTATTTTCAACTTTGATTTTACTTTTTTATGTAAACTCAAGTCAGCTGTATTCTTATTTTAGATCATTTTTATTTATTTCTATCAGAATCAATCCTTATTTCAATTTTATTTTAATTTTACATTTTAGGGGATGGTTTTGCTTTCATATATTTTTTATCATTATCATCATTATTACTATTGACTTCCTGTCTATCAAAAAATGAAGATATAACTTTTTTACATGCAGTTTTGGAAAGGAAATGATTGTCTTGTTTTAATGTAACTAGAAATATAAAGAGATAAAGGTATTAGATACTTAGACTTTAATCTCAGAAAATTGTAAGTTGTAAGTATGTTCAGATGAGCTCTTCATTATGGTACCTAAACTTTTTGAATTTAAGCGCAGTACTAGACTGGCATTGAGATCTCTTCAATTTACAGTTGAACTGGCTAGATCTTTCCTAAGAGTTCCTTTTCTCACACTTCTCACTCGTGGAACTTCCTTTCAGCTCCATGCTTTCCAGCCAACTTTAATCTGCAAAAATTTATCTATTGTCCTCTTGATTACTATTTTCTCTTCCCACTCATTATTAATGTTTCTGTTCCTAATTCTTCCATATGCTGTAACCCCTTGTGTCTTAGTTGCTTTACTGCCTTGCATGGGGTGATACTGATTAAATAATTAAAAAAAAGAAAATAACTGGAATGTTAGGAATTGAACAGAAAAATAAATCATAGGTTTGGACATGAAAAGGCTGAAATTCATCTCAGTTAAGGAAATTGTTGAGATGTTGAGTGTTTCCGCGTGAGTGTATTGAAATAAGGACAAACACATACGTAGGGAAAAATACTGGTATATTCGAAGAGGTATTTACAACAGAGAGATTAGTAGTCAAAAGAATGCAGGTTAGTCAGTCACAATAAGAAAGAATATAAAGTCCAACTGTATCTTCCGGTAGAGAGATGGAAGTGTGATGGTCACCTGATCCCACCGAGAACTTTATAGAACTGTCCTATTAGTAGTAGAGAGATCAGTCCATTCTGATGAGAAGGTGGGTGCGCCCCAACAGAAATGTAATTGTGAATTAATGTAAAATAGTGTATTTTAAGTAAAATGAATTCCACTAATAACAAAATATTTTGAATGGGTCTTTAAAAGTAGTAGAAGGATGAAGAATAAATTCCTCTGGGGTTTTGAGATTCAAATGGATCAGCAAATCTAGGCCAGAAGAGCAGATCTGCTGGTTAAAAGCAAATAAAAGAAAATATACCTGATCAAGGTCATGAATTTTTCTATTTCAGCAAGCTGCAAAGAAGATCTAACATAACAAGAAAGGATATATAAGTATCTTGACTGTTGTGAACAAACTGGGAGACATTAGAGAGTTCAACATGCCAGTCATTACTGGAGCACTAGAACAGTCTCAAAAAACCTAGGAAGATTTTCTATAAAAACTGGAAATCATAGAATGTGTCATGAGCATCTAAACAATAGCATTCTTCTTCTTCTTCTATGTGCCATATCCATTCAGGACATTGAGGGTCATGACTCTCCAAAATTTCCTTATTTGTAGCTCTTAAATTTTTGTCTTTTTATTACCTCTCCTAAACAGTTTTCTGTCATCCCTCAAATTTCATTTCAGATTGAAACTTCAAAACCTCACATCATGAAATGTCTTGCTTTAACTCTGATTCCTTGGCAGTTTGAAGAAATAAAATTGATTAAATTAAAAATTCTTGATATTTTAATCTCAATTTAAAACAAAAGTTTTTAAATTTTTGTGCTACTTTAAACTCAATATAAATTAAAAACATTTAAAATCACTAATTTTTTTCAGTTATTTAAAAATTTGGACACAAATACAAATGCTGGATGTTCAAGCACAAGATGAAGGGCAGATTTTCAATTCCAGGATTATCCTGATTCCAAAATGGTATAATATGTCTATGTAGAGAAAATGTGGCCCAAGTTAGAGGGGTGTCAGGCACACAGATGGACAGACAGAATTTGCTGTTCATTTATTTAGATATTAGGTCGGTGCAAAAATAATGACGTAATAATGTCGTTTTTTGACGTTAAAAAATACGTCAAAAAACATTATTACGTTATTATTTTTGCACCAACCTAATATATTGCTTACTAATAATTTCATATTCCCATTTCTCTTGGACATTCTCAAATTTTCTCACAGAGTTTTATGAAGATGACACTAGAAATATCATGCTGTTAGAATTTTCCTTTTAAATAAAAGCTCACTATTGCCAAAAGTGGGTATTAAAATTTAAACCTGATTATTTCCATCCTATTTCCTAAACATTGCACTCATGTCCAACAGGTTGATTATTTCTGTTAAGATGAAATTTTCATTACTGCTTCTTGAGCAAATAAAGCAATTCTTTTCATGAATTTTGAGCATCTTTCTTCCATGTATAGATATAAAGCCTGAGAAAATAAAAGATTCATCAGGTTTTGCATCAAACAAAACCACATTTAAATTTGAACAAATATTTCCTTCCTTCATCATAAAGATTTATTGGAATATAGTTTATTCTTTGTCATGTAGAAATAAATTCATCCATCAACAACATTCTTGATAAGTTGCACAGGCAGATATATGAAACATAATTATCTTGCAATATTCACAGATAATGCAATATGAAATATATGTTAGGTTTCTTCCAAGATCTGAGTGTCTTTTAATTTTAGAGTATTATATTTTAAAAAAGTATTAGAAATAGGACATATATTCCTTTAAAATTTCATAATGAATAAATAAATATATATATATATATATATATATATATATATATATATATATGGATACTATTGATATCTGTACAGATTTTGTGTATCATAGCCAGATATCTCCTCCTACAATTCCTGAGAATATTTTTGTAGATCTAATGAGATTTGCCATCACGTCAGTTGAATTTAGTTTTAACAATGTTATGTATGGAGTTGTGATGGGCTCAGTCCTGGGACTGATAATGGTGAATATTTTTGTAGGTATCTATGAAAACCAATTGTTATCTGGAACCATGAAACTGTTAGTCTCCTACCAGTATGTAGATGACACATTTTGCCTCTTGGATAACCCAATAGAGGCCAATACATTTTTTTCCTTACTTAATGATATGCATCCAGCATATACTTATTCCACTTTGTCATTCTTACATGTATTGGTTACTTTACATTGATTTACCATAAACCAATGATTACTGGTTTATATATTCGGTGGGATGCATTTTGCCCTAACAAGCAGAAATTTAATTTAATTGGGACACTAACACATAGAACCCTAATGATATGCTCAAAATCAAAATTAGATGAAGAAATAAGAAAGATCAGTAAAGCTTTATCTAATAATGGGTATCCTTTAGATGTGACTAGGTCATTTATTAGTAAGAATATATCTGATTTTTCTGAAACTAAACTTAGTATGGTAAATAAATGCCCAATTTATTTTTGTTTGCCTTGTTTGGGCATAGTGAGAAATTCACCAGTCAAATTACCTCTGCAGTAGAGCATTGTTATTTCTCTACTAGTGAGCATGCTGTGTTTTCTATTAAATCTATTTTGACGTCTACCTGAAAGGATGTTCTATCCCCACACCATATTAATAATTTTATCTATCATTTTAAATGTAGTTGCAGTGCCAACTACATAGTTAGAAAAACCCAACATTTAGATGATAGAATACAGCAGTATATACCTAGAAATACCAGAAATGGAACATTCTAACTAAAGGACATTCTGAACAACACATGTGGTTACCCTATCACTGAGCATCTTATTAAAAACCTGAATTGTGCCACTAACTTTAGCATTGACTCATTTACCATCTTGAGTCATGCTTGCTCTATATTGCAGATAAAGGTGTTGTAAACAATTTACATTTGGTCCAGACAGCCCTCCTTCTGTAAACAGAGGGAGTGTCTGTTAGGACAAAGTGATTTCAGCCATCCCTCTGTAAACAGTGGGAGTGTCTGTTAAGACTTAAAGTGATTTCAGCCATCCCTCTGTAAACAGAGGGAGTGTCTGTTAAGACTTAATGTGATTTCAGCCATCCCTCTGTAAACAGTGGGAGTGTCTGTTAAGACTAAATGTGATTTCAGCCATCCTTCTGTAAACAGAGGGAGTGTCTGTTAGGACTTAACGTGATTTCAGCCATCCCTCTGTAAACAGAGGGAGTGTCTGTTAGGACTTAACGTGATTTCAGCCATCCCTCTGTAAACAGAGGGAGTGTCTGTTAGGACTTAACGTGATTTCAATTTAAATTGTATTCTCCCTTCATTAGCATTACATATCATTTTTATATTTTCTTGCAATATAAAATCCCTCAATCCAGCTCTGTTGAGTGAGGGTGAAACCGGTCAGCTGTGTTTGTTTTCTTTTTCTTTTTAGTCAAGAACATTTCATTTGTTAGGATTTCATTGGACTGGGTTTGTTGACATTGTTGTTGACTACACATGAATAGAGATGCTGGTAGTTTCAAAATATTTTTAAATAATTTTTTGCAATCTAGCCAAATTCATCTATATCCTTTTTCTTTCCATCATCTTTGTTTTTAAATATCCCACATTGTAATAACAAAACATCTGTCAAGAATGGTGAAACATTGTAAAAACCTGGACGTAAATTTACTGTGGCTGAACTAGTGATTAAAGCACTTTCTAGATATTTTCATCAGTTTATTTATTTTCTCTTTTAATTAGAGTATCATTTTTTATGTTGAAATTGCGAAATTTTCCATTTTACCTTACAATTTCCTCAATCTTCTTGATATATAATAACATATCATTATCTTATATATATATATATATATATATATATATATATATATATATATATATATATTAATAAATATACATATTATTCCTCACTGCTAGCATGACTCAGAGTTTCATGCACATTTTGTATCATGTATATATATATATATATATATATATGTAAAATGACAATTGGAAAAAGATCTTAGATTTTGCCGACGCGTTTCGTCTTCCGACTTTTTCAAGGCAAAAATGAAATCAAAATGTTCTTGTTATAGTTACATTAAAAAATCCAAATTTAAAAAGATAGACGCTTCTATCTAAGCCTTTTTTTTCTGGTTAATGTAAATTACATTTATACTAAGAGATTAAAAAAAAAAAAAAAAATCTCTTAGTATAAATGTAATTTACATTAACTAGAAAAAAAGGCTTAGACAGAAGTGTCTATCTTTTTAAATTTGGATTTTTTAATGTAACTATAACAAGAACATTTTGATTTCATTTTTGCCTTGAAAAAGTCGGAAGACGAAACGCGTCGACAAAATCTAAGATCTTTTTTCTAATTGTCATTTTATTTATACCAATCTGTCTTGTCCACAGAATTGATCTGGGAATTTAACTATATATATATATATATATATATATATATATATATGGTACAAAATGATGAAAAAGCATTTGTTTAAGCTGCAAATATTTATTTTTCAACACTATATTCAATGCATTTAATTCAATGGAGATAAAAGATGAAATATGTGAAAAAGAGTTGGATGTTTAAATTTATATTCTGTTGTCATTTCATTCAATAAAAACTGAAAAGTTAAGGAAAAAACTTTAGCATGGAAACCTTGCTACTTAAAAACACTGGTTAATTTGAAAGTATTTTAAAAATGTAGCAGTTATTAAAATTATAAATAAATATTTTGAATAAAATAATTATCTATGAATAACTTAATGAGATTTATACATTGGAAAATGCCAAATGTAAAATCTAAGGAATTGATGGAGGAAAATAAATGAATGTTAAGAAAATATAAACAGTGTCTATCTAAAGAAAATAGTGAATACACATAATTCATATTACAATTTAAAGTTATGATAAAGTTATTTAAAAATTGAGGAAAATATAGAATTAAATTAAACATTTATAACAAAATTTTATTAAATCATTGTTTTTTTTTTAATTATTGAAAATCATTTCACCCCAAGTAAGGTCAGGAATGTCATTAGTATATAGGGGCTTACAGAGAGTGAAGGTGAGAGAAAAGACTGGGTGTAGGGAGGACCAAGGAAAAGATAAATGCAGGGTTCAAGAAGATAGAAGATGTTGATTGATATTGCATTTAAATTTTTGAAGATTGTAATTATAAGTAAGGAAATGGAAGTAGTGGTTGCATTTAACTAATTTTACAGTAAAAGGGTGGGAACTTGATGCTAATCTAGTAGCACACTTAAAATGAACAGAACAGTATACAGAGAATATTTTAGATCAGACTTTCACTAAGTAGTTCCTTGACTTTCTATGGACTATCATCCACTCTTTGCAAAAATATATATATATATATATATATATATATATATATATATATATATATATATATATATATTTATATATGAAGAAAGGCATCTGCATACCTGTTATATTTTCTGGGTGATTTCCTGCAATAGCTTTCTCTCTTTTAAAAGTGTATATTGCCAATATTCTTAATAATGTCTTACTTTTATCAATCAACAAATTATTTACTAAAAATTGATTTGCCTGCTGTGCTATAATTTAAAAAAATATTTTTTTGTATATATATATATATATATATGAATTGAGATCATATATAAATCAAATATGGATTAGAATCTGAAAAAATGACAGGATAAAGAACAAAAAAGAAACATGTAAAAAGCTTTTCACTTTTAGTAAAGCTTCATCAAAACTTGATAAAAAGGTTCTGTTATTTTCATTTTTGCGTTATTTGATTTTCATTGCTTAAGCAGACATCACATTCATTTGACTTGTTAAGCAGCAATATCTATACAATAATAAGAAAGAAAAGCAGTATAATATTGCAAATAGGGGAAGCAACAAAGTGACTGCTGCAAATAAGCTATAACATAAAATTTATAAATGCAATGTAGAAACAGAGCAAGTACTTGATGCCCACCAGGCAAAATTTTGTAAAATACGCAAAAAACCACAACAAATAAAATATATAGTAAAACTATTACCAAATGTGTCATGCAAATACACAATTATCAAGAGTTGTAGTTTAATATCTGGTGATTGCATAATTGCATGAAAATTTTAACAGAGCTTTATGCTTATTTTACTTATTTCTTTGGTGAGCTTTACTATATATATGTTTTTCTTAACCTCAATATTATTTCTTATTCCTGTAAACATGATATTTAGTGGAATATATATTCCAATAAATATCATAAATGGATTAAAAAAAAACATATATATGCATAATATATATATATATATATATATATATATATATATATATATATGCGTGTGTGTTTTTGTGAGTGTGTATATATATATGTATATATATGTATATATATACACACACACACACATATACATATATATATCTGTATGTGTGTGTGTGTGTGTGTATATACATACACACGCATACTTGTGTGTGTGTATATATATAGTGAAAATGAATACCCTACTGCCCCTTGTGAAAATGATTAAATTTCCCCGTATCCTTAGAAACTAATATTATGAATGTATGTGCTCATAAAACTCAGTAAATTTCAAAATAAGTTATTCCAAAATTTGCTTGAAGAGGAAACACAATTAGGGACTTTAATTTAATTCTATAATTGAGAAGTGTGAGAGAAGAATCTGTTAGCACTGAACTTATGGTTACATCTAGCAATTTCAGCTGTAAAACAATGAGACCTAGCTGCCAATCTAGTACTGTACCAAAGAGGAAAGCTTGTCAGAACTATTACAATTAAAGTATTTATAGAAAAGGTACAGGGAAGCTACATTATGATGGTTGGAAAGTGACTAAAGCTGAGGTGCCAGGTCAGGACTGATAAAATTACAGATTCTTTGGGTTTTATCAAGAATATAGCAGAATGGTACACTTATAAATGTGTAAGGTAGAGTCTGTCTAACACAACGCAGCGAACCAACTTTCCAAGGAGCAGACCGAGCAACTGATTTGATAAAATCTTTTCACTTCATGTCACATTAGCCCAAAAAGAAAGAATGAGCCACTCACTCGCTGGTTAGCATCAGCCATGTTGATGGAGCATAAACAGGTTTTCTAACATGATTCATAACACTATGAAAGAATTTATTATCATAATTATACATAAATGTTGGCCATGTAGTGAATGATTTAAGATAGATTTAAAATGTAAATTTCTGTGATTTCAAGCTCATTGAGATTAGACAAACCTTCTTAGATTTTAATCTACAGGAAATCTGCTTTCCACATCACTTTTATATTTTCTACATAACTGAATATGTTATCTCGTTCCCATACACAGGGTGTCCATAAAGTCCGTGTGCAATTTAAAATATTTGTAGTTTTGTAACTATACATGACAGAAACAATTTGTAAAAAACAAGAAAGCATGATATATCGAGTTTTATCTTGTCTTCTGAAAATTTATTTATTATTTGTTTTGTCTATTATTTTTTTTTCATTTTCTTGAAACTTCAAAATGACATTTTTTGTAGAATTGTTCTTTGCTTCAATTGAATTACTTTTTTTTGCGGACAAGTGAAAAGTAATGTTTATTCAACTAAACCTTGATCTTTAGAGGAATTGTAAGATAGAATTATTGATATGAATGGAAGTATTACTGAAAATCAGTTACAAAATGTTTTCCAGGAACTACATAATTGTATTACACTTTGTATGCATAATGATGGTAGACTTGTTGAAAATTAACAATCCAAATAAGAAATTTAAATACCACTTCTTTCTTATTCTTTTTATAGATTGTTTCTATCATGTATAATTACAAAGCTACAAGTATTTTAAATTGTACACAGACTTTATGGACACATTGTGTGTGTTATATATATATATATATATATATATATATATATATATATATATATATATGTATATAAATACAAATATACCTACGTTTAGTGTGCGACATAAGTTTTGTTAGTTATCCAACTCTCATGCCCGATGAGTTGTGATTCAAGTTTCATGGGTTACCCAACTCATCGGGCATGAGAGTTGGATAACCCATGAAACTTGAATCACACACTAAACGTACGTATATGTGTATTTATTAATATATATTTCTTAGCTCTGGCTAATCACATTGAGCACTATTATATCTACACCTCTTGGCTAAATTATTTGCTTATACGGTGTATGCATGACAGCATGCACATATACAGTTGATAATATCTAGTTATCTCATTTACCTAACTCTATCTATCTATCTATCTATCTAGCTAGCTAGCTAGCTAGCTATCTATCTATCTATCTATACACACACACACATACACACGATGTGATGGGTAAATTGGTGTCATTTTATATTTCATGCATACATTTTTTTTGTTCTTGATTTTGGTGACTGCATAGTGTAGTAGAGTCAGTGGGACACCATCTGTGAGAAAAAGAGCACTATGATGCAATTTACTCCACCTGAAATTTGAAAACAGCATGCTGTACTGTTTGGCATTCATGCCAGAAGCTCCAATACAAACATTTCAGAGTTCTGTGGGTGTCAATCTGAGGACAGTACAGAGGATTCAGAAATAGTTGGATGAGTCTAATTGTGATTACAAAGGTGTTTGGAGTGATCACTAGTGATGGCGATGTTATGCCTCCATTCATCTTCCCACAGGGCCTCAGACTCAACATTGAAGCCCTACATCAAGTGTGTTGAGGAAGTAGTGTTGTCCTGGATCAAGAGGGTGGCGACTGGAAGACCCTATGTCTGGCAACAGGACTCTGCACCATGCCACACAAGCAGTTTTGACCACACTGTTGTACAGCTCAGAATCATAGAACCCATATAGGTCCCATATCCCATCCATATCAATCAACTGGATGTCTTCCACAAAAGTTGTCTCTGCCTGATCTGTGGCTATAATTTTGATGATAAGGTGTCCAATGTTGATCTCCTCACAAAAAAAGAAAAGCAGAAAAGCATCAGCAAATATTCCTGTGGCTATGCCCTGAGATTGTCACTGTTGCACAATATGTGGACTTGTATGCAGGTCACTAGCAGGACTGAAGTGTCACATATGATACAAACATAAAATCTGAATGATGTTGTTAGATCCTCATACATTGAATTTGATGGGAGAGTCCATCATCATCATCATCATATATATATATATATATATATATAAATATAAATACATGCACACAAGTTTCATTAAAAATGACTGACAAGGTACTTTGGTTAAGTTTTCTTAATTAAATCTTTCTTGTGTTCTTATAATTTTCATTTCTGGATGTAAATTATGTAGAAATTGTGCAAATGTTTTGTATGTCCAAGCATTTTCAGCTATACTTTTAGTCATTATCAAGGATGATTTTATTATTACTTTTAACTGAATGTATGGGTTGTTTTATGTATGCATCTAGAGTTATGGGAAAGTTTTATTTTCCAAACATGGTCAGCACAATATGGCTAAAATTATAGCCAAAAATGCTTGGCCATAGAAAACATTTGGACAATTTCTATATAATTTACACTCAGAAAAAAGAAAATTAAATGAACACAATAAAAATTAAATAAAAATTTTAACCACAATACTCTGTCAGTTGATTTTTAATGAAACATGTATAAAAGAGGGATTGCTGCCTAAATACATAATTATATATATATATATATATATATATATATATATATATATATATATATATATATATATATATATGCGCACACAAGTTTGATTAAAAATGACTGACAAGGTACTTCTGTTTTTTATTTAATTTGTCTTGCATTTTGATAGTTTTCTTCTTTTCTGGTCATTATATTTAACTTGTATAAAAAAGGAATCGCTACCCAAATATACATATACATACATTTTGTATATATATATATATATATATATATATATATATATATATAAGACAGAGAGAGAGACTGACCAACAGACAGATTAGTTATGTATGTCATGTGCTACTTTTGCTCATGAAGAACACAAAAAATCTTCAGAGACCCAGTGGTGCCTTGTGAAGAACATTTGATATGAATATATATTAGAAGGTAAGTAGCTCTCAACAAAAATGTTGCCCCAGAAGAAAATATATAACTTTGCTAAATGTAGAGATTTATCTTGTGAAGTAATGGAAATAAATGAAGCAGAAGAATCATTTTAAAAATGCCTACAATTACATCCATGCAGATGCATGTATAAATACATGTGTATACATGTATATACTTACACAGATAACAGAGAGAGAGAGAGAATGTGAGTGAGAAAAATATATTATGTATACATGTACATGGCCAAACATTAACTGCTGTTATAGATGCATTTCTGCTCATAGGTATAATTCTAATTTTATATCTAAGATTAAATATGCCAAAATTATTTTAGCTACCTATTTCTCCCAGTATCAATTCATATCTCTTTCTCAAATCCTGTATTTTTTCCATAACATGCTCAACTGGTTTTGAATTCAGAGTTGCCCTTCTCTTAGATGTGCTGCCAATCAAGGCTAAAGAGCCCAGTCTGCCCACCTGTTTAACCCATAGTTGGGAAGTGAAGATATGGATTCGTACCTTTCCCAAGGATGTTTTCCATGTGAATGTAATTAACTGAACTGAAATTTGATCTTGGCTTGCTGATAGCTCGTACGAAGCAGCTGACTATTGCATAATTCACACTTTCATATCTACATCAATTTTCATTTGTTTTTATTTATCTAAATATTTTTCTATATCTGTATACCTACAGCAGTATTTTTAAACAAATCTTAATTCAGTTATGTTTCATACATACATTTATATATTATGTATGAATAGATATTTCATTTATTAATCTGACATATTTCTAATTTATTTGTTTAAATGTTATTTTTTAGTAGATGCTGAGATTTGTGTAGATGCTCTGTTTTTATTTAAATATTATTTATTCCCATCTATTGGCCTGAATATTTTGAGGAATCTTGTTAGAAAAATATTTGCTTTCTGGCAGGATTCAAACCTGCATCCTCCAAGGCACATATTTTTCTAACAGGATTTCTTTAATCATTCAGGCTGGTTAATGGAAATGAATAAATATACTGCTTAATAAATAAAACAGAGCATCTACTACAATATGATTCCCCATTAAAAGATAATGTTTGACCATATATATATATATATATATATATATATATATATATATATTATTAGGTTGGTGCAAAAATAATGACGTAATAATTTCGTTTTTTGACGTATTTTTTAATGTCAAAAAACGACATTATTACATCATTATTTTTGCACCAACCTAATAATAAATATACATAATACCCCACAGCATCAGTATGACTTGGAGTTTCATGCACTATGCAATCTTCTGGTACCTGATGATTGCATCCTAGGGTATTATGTATATTGATTAATATATACTTAATAGCTCTGTTATTTTGCATTGAGCATGGTTTTTTTACACCAAGGTATATATATATATATATATATATGCATATGTGAACACTTGCATATACATTTATTTATATTTATTTTTTATTATACATATGTAAATAAAAAAGTGAAATTTGCTACCATGGTTTCAACCTTTTGGTATCTTCAGGCAATTTCAGTCAATTGATTTCCTAATGCTTAATTTTTTTAAAAATAAAAAAAATTATGAACATTATATTTTTTAAAAAAAGGACGACTTTGATGTACCACAAGGTTCATTTGATCATGCTGAGGTTTCAGAATTAATGGGCCTACATATACGAAATCAAAAAAATTGTACATATCAATAATCATGGCCTGTATAGGGATGACAGACTGATGATAGTGCCAGATAGCAGAAGAATAAATGACAATATAAGAAAAGCACTTTTTAAACTCTTCAAAAGCCTCATCTTTGAAATAGAAGTCAACATGAATAAGAAACTTGTAAAATATTTAGATGTAGAATTAAATCTACAAACTGGCAGTATCTCCCCATATTGAAGCACAACCCAAAATGAAAATACATGAATGTTAGATCCAACCACCCCGTGAGTATAATAAAACAAATCCCCAAGGAATAGAGTCCAAGTTATCTAGAAATAAAAAGAAAGTATGAAAGGATTTTAAAAGAAGTGGGGCATAAAACCAAACTGTAATTTAAAACTCAAATAAAACAATATATGAAGAACAATTTGAGTAAAAGAAATAATATTATTTGTTTTAACCCCACTTTAACTCAGAGGTCAAATATAAAAAAGGGAAAATATTTTTCAAATTACTAGATAAACACTTCTCCAAAAATTCCAAATTGCATAAAATATTTAATAAAAACACAGTTAAATTATGCTACATCTGTACTAGTAATTTAGAAACCACAATAAAGACAAAACACCAGAAATTTCAAGACTAATGTGCAGCAAAACATTGTTAACAGTGAAATATGCAATTGCAGAAATAAAAATAGATGTCCATTAGATGGACTTTGCAAAACTGAAGCAGTAATTTACAAAGCAGAAGTAATAGATACAAATTTCCAGAAAAAATATACATAGGGTTTACTGAGGGTAACTTTAAAAATAGGTGGTACAATCATAAGTCATCTTTTAAGCTAGAAAGCCTTACAAATTCTACTAAACTCGCCAACCAAGTGCTTTAAATTAAAGGAGAAAAACAAAAAAAAGATCTGATTGTAAACTGGAAAATTTTTAAAAAAAGCAAAACCATACAACAATCATAGCAACATCTGCAAGCTTTGTTAACAAGATAAATTAGATATAATAACATATCCAGACCCTCAAAAAACCTTTTGAATCAGAGATCAGAAATTATGACCTGTTGTATACATGCCAAAAAGTTCCTTTTCTGTTATAATGAAGTGGGATAAAAAGATACTGATATATTTCCAATACACTTGATTTTTTCCCTCCTCCTCACCTTCTACCATACCTCATGTCATGGACTTATTCATTTAATTATTTTTTTAAAAATATACCATTGATAATTTTTTTATTTTTAAAAAATAAAGCATTAGGAAATCAATTGACCAAAATTACCTGAAGATACCAAACTGCTGAAACCAAGGTCCAAAATCAACTGATTTCCTAATTTTATATATATATATATATATATATATATATATGTGTGTGTGTGTGTGTGTGTGTGTTCTTGGCTTGTTTGAAAATCAGAGACAGAGAGAGAGAGGGCTGTAGAGACACAAAAAGAGAGTGCAACACAGAGAAAGATGGGAGCAGAGGGTCATTTTAGATAAAAGCAGTTGTTTGTAGTGAGGAGGTTAAATCCTCTTTCTTGACTTAATGATGTATTGATAACAGATTTGCCCTAAAACTGCAAGTGACCTTTTAAAATTAAAATCTTTCCTTTTTTTTTTATCTTATCTTTGTGAATTTATTTTAATTTCATACATGCTTATTTAATAACAGAATAATTTGTCTATTCAGTAAAATTCACCTTTCATTACATGGTTGTGCCAAGTCCTTTTTTTTAAAATTAACTTTTTTTTAAATAAAATTTGTAATAATTCTTAAAATATATTTTAAATAAGATTTAGATTATCTTAAAATAAAATTCAAATAGTACACAGGACATATCCCCCTAATCCACAGCTGTACTTAATTTTCTAGGAAAAATATCTGTATGATATGTGTAGTCAAACCAACACTAAGACACTTGTTATGTGTATTTGTGTCTGGCTTAAACACCTAAACTACAATATTTATAAGAGAGTGTGACAGAAGAATGACTGGAGAAGGGCCATCTTAGATAAAGGCAGTTATTCGTCCTGAGGGTGTTAAATCATTTTTTGTGATCTAATGATCTGTTGAGGACAAATTTATCCCGGAACTGCAAGTAACCTTTGAAAATTAAAATCACAGAGAAGGATTGCAGATGGAGTCATCTTAGATAAAGCAGTTATTTTTAGTGAACAGTTAAATCATGTTTCTTGACCTAATGATGTGTTGAGGAAAAATTTGTCCCTGAATTAAAAGTGACCTTTTGAAATTAAAATTTTATCTTTTTAAATTTTATCTTTGCAAATTTGTCACAGACTGAGGGAAGTAACTCTGTAAATGCCATCTTGGGGACTCAATTTACAATGAATTTTTATTGCAGATGGAGCACCATTCTTAACCCCCACCACTTTATAACTATTTGCATCTTAAGCTAATGACTTAAATTGAAATAATTGTCACAAGGCAGAAAACTAAACACTGCTCTAACAATCTTGCAGTCTTCACAAAGTCCCTCACTTGTCCTGTATATGGAATGTTGTGTGGGTCTGAAGCTAGCCTCAAAGGCCAAAAGACAAGTAGGGCATCAAGGTTGGAACATGCTGTTGAACCCTCATATGTCATAAGACAATGGAAGAATACATCATCATGAAGAGTTGTTGAAATGTCCTTGGTCTAAGCAAGAAAGGCTTTTAAAAAGTACTGTTTGCTTAGTTAGTTTTAGAATTTTTTGGCACTCCCTTGCATATGGTTAGTATATTTTACAGAAGTTTCAAAATATAAACCTGAAACTTACTGTATCAATACAAACTTTTTACTGTGGCTGTATATTCATAAGAAATTATGAAACATTTACATGTTTCTTATTTCTGTCTGAACTTATAAGTTTAAAATACAGCCATATATCAGTAAAGCATTTAATTTTTTACTTTACTTTTCATGCAACAATCCTATAGTGTGTATTTCCTCGACTGCACTAATGTATAATGCTTGTAAGAATTATATGTTTTCTCAGAAATATGAGAACCTTTAAATGATAAAAGTATACATGTGTGACAAAATTACAAACAAAGAACTATACCAGATAACAGAAACCATATCACTTGTGGACTTTCAATAGCAGTAACAATTAAAATGGATATCAATGTCACTAGAATAGAAAATATAACCATGACAAAATCAAGATGTTTTTTTCCCATACTACTTCAAACAAAATGTTAGGAAGGAAAACCCCATCAATACTGGAAAGGAAGGTAACAGCTACTGGAATTGAGAAATCTATTTTCCTGGAAAATTGTTTTAAGAAAAAGGCGTTATAAATTTCAGCCAAATGTACTATTGGCTGTTCCATTAATGAATACGGAATGCTTTGTGATAATGTTTACCATTTCCATAGCCTCAGGACTTTTCAACAAAATCATATTAATATTGATATAGGGAAGCAGTTATTATTATTGACAGATCCCAATATTTTGGGATAAGCCTTAGTTTTGATTTATGAAAATGGTTTACTTTTGTATATGCTAACAAGTTCAATAAGAAATTAAAATTAGAAATAAAAATATATTAAATATCTAGAATAAATTTTACTGAAGGAAAGTATAAACTGAGCTTCTGACAATTGATCTTAATTGTAATTAGATGTAATTCATCTTAAATATGCTTATTTTTTATAATCAAAGTGCCAAATGTTTGGTTGAGTTTTACTAAATTGACACAAGAATATGTAAGATAAGGAGAGTCAATGCGATGATGATTTGTCAATGGGTCATTCACAGCCAGGCATCTTTTGATTTCTATTTTATTTCTGTTTATAAATATGCAGATCTATCAAAAGAAATAAACAAGTATTAACTTTCAAGAAAAAAGAATATAAAAAAATTCTAAGTAAATATAAAATTAAATTTTTATGAAAACTTTAGTCATTAAAATGAGGATATAATTCCTATAAGATTTATTTCAGGTAAGGCACTTAACCACTTTCCAACATATATATTAAATAAATATTAACATGAATATAAATTAATAGTTCTCACTTGACATAAGATATATACAGGTTGAGAATCCTTTATCGAAAATTCTTAGGACCAGAAGTGCTTCAGTTTTCAGATTTTGCGATACAGGCTATTTAATTTGCATATAGTATTCTATAAAATGGGGCCTGCTTGGGAATGGAACCCAAGTATAAACACAATATCCCTTTACTTTTCATAACACAACTTAAGGTAGTTTTATATCAAATTTAATAAATTTTGTGTATGTACAGATACAGGTAATAATACTAGTCATGTAATGACCACAAGATTTTTAAGTGGTGAAATTAAGATTGTTTTATACTCTCTGTACATGTACAAAATACATGATCACTACTTACAAAAAATATATAAATGCTGGACTTTTTGACATTCTGAATATCTTTACTGAGTGCAAAACACCTAGTAAGTAATCCACAAATGAAGGTACTACTGTGATGATCACCAATATAGACTATGTATCTGGGCTGGGGAACCCATACCCAGGGCAGATGAGGTCACTTACAACAGCTGCACATCATCTAGAAAACTTCCCAGAAATTTTCCATTACTGACAACTCATGTCAGCACCTGAAAAACTTTTGGATTATTGGAATTTTGGATAAAATGATACTCAACCTGTACCAGCTTCAGTATGTTAATTCATACGTATATTTTTCAAAAAATCAGCAATTATGTGTATATATTACAAGAAAACATTTAAGTATAAATCTAAATGGATATACTTTTTGTTTTTTAATCGTTTCACTCCATTCAAGGCAATAAAGCCACTAAGTTTCAAGGGGTTACTGAGTGTTAGAGAATATGAGAAAATAAAATGCTGTTAAGGTGAGAGAACAATAAAGGCAGAAGATAACGATTGATATTGCATTTAAGTTTTTGAAGATCAAAGTTGACAGGGACACGAGAAGCTGGAAGTAAGAAGTCCGATAGAAGAAAGTTTTAGCATAGAACTTACGGTTACATGTAGTTATTTCAACTGCAAAATGATGAGACCTTATTTCCAATCTATTACTGCACTTAAATTCATAAAGTCTAGGTACCATAGAGAAAAGTTAATCCTAACAATTACCATGAAAATATTTATAGAAAAAGGTACAAAGAAGCCACATTATTGATGTGGGAAAATGACTGAAGTTAAGATACCTTGTCAGGACAAATCACATTTCAGATTCTTCTTTGGATTTTATCAAGAATGACTAAATATGTAGCAGGAGCACCAGACCAGATGTAATGGCAGACTTATTAGGTTGGTGCAAAAATAATGACAAAAATACGTCAAAAAACGACATTATTACGTCATTATTTTTGCACCAACCGAATATAAATATATAAGATTAATTCTGACAAAAAAAAAAATACATAATGGTAATATATTATATATACTCTCATGCAAGTATACTCATCTTCTAGAGAGGACAGCAAATCCATGTTGCAGATACCTGCTCAGTTTGTGTTTCTTCAATACTCATGAAGCCAGCATTTGATTTATAATGCAACAGTGTTGAGCATACCTTAATTACATTTTTTTTTTTTTGGTGGGGGAGAGAGATAAATAATCTGATATGATTCATAGTTGAACAAGTGAAACCTTTGGATACAATGACTTTTGACTTTGTTCAAGAATAAGCATTGACAATTTCATTTGTCCAGTTTTACTCACAAGGCTTAAGCTAAGCTATGGTATGGTTTTCAGGAATTTTCCAATGGTTCTGCACTCTGGGATTATCTTCTCACGCTGATATTATGAAGGAATCCCCACCTGAACAAAATCACCAAAAATGACATTTTGTCCAAATATTCTAACCACTTTGCCATCTACCCATTAAATGTAGATAAATGTTAATGTGTATGAAATGTATCTTAAATATTTACATATGAAATTTTGAATTTTAGATAATACATATTTATGTATTTTATATATGTATTGAATGTAAATATAAGGAGTGCTGAAAAGTTCAAGGCCAAATTAGAAAGAATCAAAAAATGATATGTTTGTTCATTTGGTCAGATTTGAGGAAGAGGGTTGAGCTAAGAAATTTTCAGCATCTCTCCCTTGTAGATAAGCAAAAGAATCTATTACCTATGTCCATTCATGTATCAATTCCTTACATTATTTTTACAATTGTTCTACTATATCCATCACACACATAGAACAGCTCTTTGCAATTGATAAAAAATAAATAACAATGTTGCACCAAAGCAGAAACATAACATTTCTGAAATAAGTTGTTTTAAATTATAATTAATATGATTAAAATGATGCTAGGGCAACTGGTTAACACTAAGAAAGCATGAAATAAATTAATTTAAAACTGTTTTATTTCATTACATACATAAGTATAGAAACAAAAAAACAGTCAAGTAATTAAAATATTAATTGTCCAGGGGTGATGCATGCAAATTAGTTTATCACCTCAGTTGTTGCTGACTACATATTCAAATTGAGCAAGAATTAAAAGATCACTATTAAGTCATCATCTAACTGAACTTACAAAATGATAAAAAGCAATTTTGTGACAACATATTTAATTTACATTGTTTTCTTTAAACCATTTCCATCAGAAAAATTACCATGAAATTAATGACAGAAAAAGCACTGAAAAGCTACGTTATGGCAGTGTGAAAGTGACTGAAGCTGTGATGCCAGGTCAGGACCAATAACATTGCAGCTTCTTTGGATTTTCACAAGAATCTCTAAGTATATAGCAGATAATATAAGCTAGCAGATAACCTTTTGTTTATTCAAGTGTTGCTTTCAATTTCAATGATGACAAAAATAAATGATTATTCTTTTCTGAATTCACACTGATTTATAACTATTTACATTACAAACCTCATCTTTTCTTCTTGAATATAACCCGTTGACAACCCTAAATCTTTTTTATTGAATTTTATTTGTTAAATTGACTACGCAGGCAGATGATATAAATTTTAACACAGTAAAAGACAATGTTAACTTTTATTCAGGCAACTTATAAAAAAGTTTTACCTTTTAACCGTTTTTATAGCTGAAACAAATTCAGTAAAAAAAATGTGTAGTTATTTTCCTTGTTAAATCATTCATTGAAATCAAACAACTAAAAATTCCAGCATAATAAAATTACTTTTGGAAATGCATCATCATTTGATTATCATGTCCAGAAAAAAAATTAATTTTGAAAGCTTCTTTGGATAACTGACTGAGTAGAAATTCCCCAGCTCATAAACAAAATATTTTAAATGTTTTATTATCATGCTTTATACATATGTTATTGTTTTGCATTGTTCCGGTCTATCAAATTAGTAGGAATATCAAAACATTCTAAAAAAATTATATTTCAAAGAATATAAATTTAAAAAATAATTAAAAAAAAAGTAAATAGTGAAGAAAACAAAATCCTCTCTGTATACAAGAGAATTAAATAGTAATGTAATAAATATTAAATGAAGTGTAAACATATGCATACAGCACACACACACACACACACACATGCACATTTATCTATCTATATCTATCTATATATATATATATATATATATATATATATATATATATATATATATAGCCAACAGATGAAAAGTTCAAAGTACTTATATTGTGATTGATTTTAAGTTTCACATATACACTGCTTGTCAGAGTTAGATAAATCTATGGTTGCTTAATACAGATTAATTAATGAGCACTTCCTTTACAAAAATTTCCTTACCTTTTAGCACATTAAATTCTAGTAATTTATCATATTTTGTAGTGAGATAGAAAGAGATATATGCAATATATTAGGTTGGTGCAAAAATAATTTCGTTTTCTCACATAGTAACATATGTTAGAAAACGAAATTATTTTTGCACCAACCTAATATATTGAAAATATATTAATTTCTAAAAATAAATTGACTATTTTTGGGACCTTGGCTCTCTGTCCATTTCAGACTCTCATGTTCAAAAAGCCTTGTGGAAACATTTGAAATGCATAGGCATTCAGTTAAATATCTTGCAAACAAAGCCGATTATTTTTGGACTTGTTGAAGAGACCTTGTATTGTATTCAGAATAAGTAGGCATTCCTTTAAATATCTTAGCCTAATATATAAATCACAAGATTTAAGTGTGTTCACTAAAAACCTTGAAAATTAATTCACCACATCAAAAGTTGTTTCTCCTTTCTGAGATGTGTGTGTGTGTGTGCATGTAAATATTACCCAAATCTATGACATCAAATGTTGATTTATTATTTATATCTATCAGCATTTCTTGCCCAACTTGACAGCTGAATGGGGATTATTAATTTGCATATCCAAATTTAAAAATAAAAATTTTAAAGACAATCTTAGTTATTTATTTTCAGTCTTGTCTTTTGGGACCGTTATAAATATGCAATTTCTTTATAATTATTCAAATACAATTATTAGATATGCAAATAAAGCCATTTTCTGCCTTGAAGGTTATAATGACATTAGTTTTTATATCAAAGCTCTGAAGTACAATGAAGTCACAATCCCAAATCCTATAATTAATCAGGGTAGATTAACCGATTCATTTTTTACAGCTTTTGCAGGTTATTTAAAGCCAGAAAACATTTTTAGATTGTAAGAAACTTTTTTTTAGATAGCAATGTTTTTTCTGATAAAATTCTTACTAATTAAGCCATAGCTGGTGGGGAGATGAGGTGGCTTCATACCTTAGGTATTTGCTCATATGTGAATATATAGAATCCAACTGATTTCCAATTCCAGGCTGTTATCCATTACACCACCTGCAAATCCATACTTACAGCACCTGGTATTCCCAAGTGGTCTCCCATCTAGGTACTGATCAGGCTCAACATTGCTTAACTTTGGTGATCATATGAGAACTGGTGTTTCAATGTGTTATGGCTGTAAGCTCCATCAGGTTAGAGGCCCTATCCATAGGTGGACCACATGTACTGCAGCCATAGTGGTAGTGAGTTGGTTTCTCAAATTGATTTTTAATTATCAGTTGTCCTTCTCCTAGGTTGGTTACTCTATCAAAGCTAAAAAGCCCAGGTTACCCTATTATTGACAAGGGTTTGAACTGAGCTTTCCTTCTCTTAGACTGTTTACCATCTAGGAGAACCCAGTCTGCCCTACTATTTAACCCATAAGAAGAGGGATTCCAAGGTCATTAGCATGAAGTAACCAAACAGAATTTAAAATCAGCATGGCAATTCTGATTGGCTGTGTTGATAACCATTATACTACCCACACATCCAAGGGAAGTAAACAATTTTGACATTTGTTGATATATAATGAAAATATTTGAAAATCAAACAAAATGTTGTAAATTATAAAATCATAATTAACATACCAAAATGTTTAATCCTAAAAAAACGCTTTATAACACTTTTGCTAATACTGTGCGTTGTATGCAAATAATATTGCTCGTACATAATAAAAATTCATATACACAAATATAACTATGTAATCATATTTGTTAATAATACTTAAATTTCTTCTGATATGTACCATGCCCTTGACATAGGTGAACATGGCTCTCTACAATTTCCGGTCCTTTGTAGCTCTTAAATATTTTTTTTGTTTTTGGTATCTCTACTAAGCCCTGTTCTGCCATGCATTCACTTAGGCTCTATAGGTATATTATGCAGTGTTTTTCTCTGTCCTGCTTGCCTTTAATCTTTCCTGTTAATACCAAATTTTCCAAGCCTTATTTCCTAATTATGTACCCGAGAAACTTCAACTCTCTTTCTGATGTTGTGTACAAGTTTCCTTTTTGTTCAACCCATGGTATTCGCAGCATCCTTCTGTAGAACCACATTTCTGTTGCTACAAGTCTGTTCATCATCTGTGAGGAGATTGTCATAGACTGATATTACATAACAGTTCTATACTCTTTTCTTTGTTTTTTCTGTTTATTAAAACTTCGCTTAGATTTTGGAAGTCATCTCTTAATATCCATGCACCTTTCGATTTCAATGTTGAAACTTCCTGACTTCAATTAAAGTGTTTCTCAGATATTTAGACTGTTGTACTTGATTGATTTTGGTATCTTCAATTTGTGATTTGATGTTGTGCTGTTCCTTTTGCTAAAATCCTTGCATTCTACCTTCTTGCATTTGATGTTTAGTCTTTTCTTTTTGCTTTCCTTTACTACCTTCTATAGGAGTGCTTGCAGTTTCCTTTCTGTGTCTGCTATCAACACTGTGTCATCCACAGATCTCATATTAAGATTGTGGTCAACAATAATGAATCCTGGTAGGACTTCTAATTTTCTCAGAATTACCTCATTGTGTAGATTGAATAAGTCTGGTGAGAAGACACATCCTTGTCTTACACCCCTTTATATTTTTTATATTTACTGAATTCATTTTCTAAACATTCATATATAAGCATACACATAGTCATCAGTGACTTACCTCAAATGCTAGGGTGGACTGTGCCCTTTAAGTTGGCGTAACAGATGATCTAGCTACCATGTACAGATACGTACTTCAAAGGAGGTCTGTGGTTGAGCCCTGACAGGTGGACACTGGATCAACCAAGTTGTACCTGAGCCATGCACACATGTGGAAAAAACCACATCACAGATATATAAACACACACCCTAGAGAGGACAGTCTCTCTGATCCACATATGAATATAGAATACATGTCTGTAAAAGGCTACTGGTGACAGTAACTATCTAGAGTTGAATAAAATGTAATGTTATTTATGAGATATACAGTCTCATGCTTTGATTAGTAATGTACAATGATAACATTACACATACAAATATATATGCATACAAACACTGTTAACTGCATATGGGTAAAAATCTGGACACCCACTAGATTTCAGAGCATAATAAAATGTCTACAATTCACACATGATTTGAATATTTCTATCACATCTGGTCCAGTGCCACTGCTATATATTTAGTGATTCTTGATAAAATACAAAGAAGAATCTGCAATATTATTGGTTGTGACCTGGCATCTCGGCTTCAGTCATTTTATCACCTTCATAATGTAGCTTCCCTGTGCCTTTTCTATAAATATTTTCATTGTAATTGTTCTGATAAGATTTCCTCTTTGATACCTAGACTTCATAAATTTAAACACAGTACTAGCAGCAAATTTTCATCATCTTACAGTTGAAATGGCTAAGATATAAGCATAAATTTTATGCTATCAGTTTCTTTTCAAATTAGTCTCAATTGTGTAACTCAATTCTGGCTTCTTGCTTCCCAATAAAGTTTGATCTTCAAAAATTTAAATGCAATGTCAATTGTTATCTTTTGTCTTCTTAATTCCTGTTCTTTTATTGTTCTTTCTCCTTAATAGTGTGATTACTTTCTTATATTCTCTAATACTCAGTAACCCCTTGTGTCTTAGTGACTCTATTACCTTAATTGGTGTGAAATGATGAAAAAAAATTAATATAAATATGAATATAAATGAACACAAGAACACAGTTTTAATATATTATCAATACTTAGAAAATAATGTTGGCAGTAGCTCTATATTTGGATAATTCATGATGAGCAAACAAAGTTTTTACTTGTGATAACCTTAATATATTTATCAGATTTTAACTTATAAATACAAAGTGGATTTATTGACAGATAAGTGAATGAAAATTTAGAGAGAGTTGGTTGCAGTGGAGCAAACTCAAATAGCATTTTAATAACCATGTTAAAAGATGTTGAACATAGCAAGAATTCATAATGGAATCAGTGAAGGTCCAGCTTCATGAAATATAGTTTCAGAGTGTTTTCTAATTCTTATAATAAATAATTCTATAAAGTGGTTTTATTCCCTGCAGTAAAACTTTCTAAGTTACACCAAAGGTTTTGCTTTACTTTTCAGAAACCTTACTCCCCATCTTTAGCAGAGAAATTGATATATGCATCTGTCAGAGGCTCGAGCCAAGTTTTTATGCTCTATGACTGGGAAGAGAGCAGCATTTTTATATTACTATTAAAAGAAAGTTATTAATTTAATACTTTTTTATACTTTTTAATACTATATTATATTCATGAAAGTACCCAATTTTATTAATGTCTATGTTTTTTTGTTCTTTTATTTACAGGTTTGTTATTTGTAGTTTTTATCAATACAATTTTTTAGCATCACGTTTGAAAATCTTTTAGTATTCAGCTTTTATATTTCTGCCCAAGTATGAGTTCCTTCATGATGAATAAGCAGAGATGTGCACAGCAAAAACTATCAATGATCCTGTTAGGGCAATGTGTAATGTAGCCTAATGGAGAGCAAACAGAGCAGAAAGATGTCTTGATTCAGGTTTTAAGTTACTTTTCTTATTCATTTTATAAAAGCAATATCCAAAACTTTTCTATCACTTCTTCTATCACCAGTTATCTTAGTCTAGTATGATATAAACTGTGCATAGAAAGAAAGGCTATAGGTAATAAGTTTTCTGTTGTGCAGATAAAACAAACCAAAGAGTGACCTAGGGGCTATATATATGGAAACAAATATACAGTATTTACATTATTTATATTGTTCTAACTATTGTTCCCATCTTTGTTGCTATATTCACAAGTTTTCAGTTGTTGTATACTGCAGCCGTTGCATGCTCTGGCCTTCTTTAGGAGATTGTAATTTCAAACTGAACACTTTATTTCATCTACCATGGCCCAATGACTAAAAGCATTGGTTGAAGTAATCCACTGACTTGACCCAAAGAGTTCCATACCTGCAGAGCTGAACAAAAACTTGGAGAGTTGATTTAAAGGAAAATAACTAATACTGAGTTATCCAGAAGAGGCATGGAATGTGGAACTAGGACAATCTACCTCGATGGTGGAAATACAGGGTTCAGTTCAAAATTCCAATCACCTGAAGAAGGCTGGAGCATACAACAGCTGAAACATTATGAATATGGTAACAAAGATAAGAACAACAGTCCAAACAATGTAAATGGTATAAATAATTGCAATACTGCATCACAGAAAAATAGACATATATATATATAGTATATATTGTATATATAGTATATATTGCAAAGAATTTTGTATCAATATTATATACAATAGACATTATTTGGAATGAGCCAACTTTAGCAAAAATACAGACTGATGAAATACCCTGATGCAAAAGAAATCTATAAGCACCTACTTACAAGAATATAACACTATCATTTTACAGGAATAACCATTGTGGCCTTAGATTTTACATGAAAACTTATGCTTACAATCAGAAAAAGATAGTTGAAACTTACAGGGCATATAATGAAGAAAAATGGCTGGAGGACTTCTTGAAGGCAAAAGAATAAAAAATATCAAGTAACTTAGTTTGTATGAAGGGACTCAGATGGTAGAGAGTTAAAGATTATTTTGATCAACAAGAATAGAAAGTTGTGGTGAGCCATGATTGCACACATGGCAGATAAAACAAGAAGTCTTTGTTTTAGTATGTATGTGTCATTTTAAAAATCTTGTCCATCAAATCTAGGAAAGTAATCCTTATTAGACGGACAAATGAAAAAGTGTCATTGATGTGATTGACATTACTTATTCATAAGACAATATAAAATTAAAAAAAAGATAGAATAAAAAATACAAAGAACTATTAGAGAGAAATAATGAATAAAGTGTAAAGAGATTTGACTGATGATGATGAATATATTAAATAAAACCCAATTTAAAAAAAATATTTTACTCCCAGCTCCAGATGGCTGTTTATGCTTATTTATTTATATGTATATATACATTCATTCATCTACCCAAGAAATATATATCTAGGGAGATATAAGTGTAGGTACATATATATATAAATAATTATGCCATGCAGCCAGGAATGATAAAAATGAAGCCATATATCATTCTAAATACAAATGGAAATTAAGGATCCCTTATGTATAACTAACAATGTTGAAATTTTTTTTTTACCATTTCACAACAAGCAAGGAATATGAGGGGAAAAACACAATTAAGGAAAGAACAATAAAAGAACAGGAATTAAGAAAACAGAAGATAACGATTGACATTGCATTTAAAAGCAAGAATTTGGAAGAGAGTTCCATAAGCAAGAAGTATGAAAAAAGAAACTGGTAGCATTGAGCTTACAGTTACATCTAGCCTAGAGGAAAGCTCATCAAAAGAATTACCAATTACCATATTTATAGAAAAGTCACTGAGAAGTCATGTTATAGTGGTGGGAAAGTAACTGAAGCTGAGATGCCACATAATGACCAATAACATTGCAGATTCTTCTTTGTATTTTATCAATAATCATTAAATAGCAGAAGCACCAGATCAGATGTGGCAGTAATATTCCAAGCAAGAAAATGTGTCAGATATATCCTGGCAAGAAAAACTGTCTAGCACGACACAGTGAATCAACTTTCTAGAAATTGATTTTGATATAATGTTTTTTTTCTTTTATTATTTTCAGATAATATCTAATTAGATAAAATTTTGGGTGTATATGATGAGATAAAACTAATAGGACATTATATTAAAAATAGTTGAAAATCCCTAATTATTCTGTAATGACAAATTTATGCAGGTGTAGGCTTTAAGAAAGCTTTATTCAACTGAGAATACAAGATTTGTGTATAGTGTCCTTTTATAGTCCCAGTAAACAGAAATAGCTCTCTAAAAGAGTGGAGTAACAAAACAAAACTCTTGATTATTCATAACATTCTCCCCCAGTTTGTTTTAAACATACGAGATGAATTCATTCCATTTTGCTGGGGTTCTGCGGGTTCTGCTGGAACGTCTTTGTAAGTCAGCATTCTGGGTTTCTGGGTCCAAAGACTCACTGTGACTGGCTTTCTCCCTTTATCCCATGTTGAAAAAACATGTCTTCTGTGTGTGAGCTGTTTTGATTCTGATTATGAATCAGTTTGGGGATGGGCTCACTTCTGAACTATCAAGCGATCATCTACTACTGTCATCCCCTGAGCTCTCTGGGAGTCCCGAGACATCTATGGACTCAGTATCTGATACATGCAATGAGTTGGTTGATGAGTCCATGGCTCAATGCTGCCAGGTTGACTTTCAACTTGATATTTAGGCCCTTCCTTGCAAACTTTATCAGGTTTAGGTACATCTCCTGTGGGTGCAAGGTTTTTTAGGGAAACAACAAATTCTTTCCCATCTGGGTGGTGTACCTGAACATAGTGAGGATTCACTTCATTTAGTTCCACCCTATTTATCAATGGGTCATTTTTATTATGATGGATGAAATATCTCAGAAGAACCGTTCCAGCTTTAGAGAGCCATGAAGGGAGAAAAGTTACTGTCGAGCTTCTTCATTGTAATGAGAGAAAGGTCTTGTAAGGCATAGCATTTGTGGCTGTACATAGAAGCATTCTGATAGCATACAGAGATTCAAGTAAGAGATTTTCCCAGTGCAAGATCGGACATTTGCGATTTGTGGTTGCATACAAGATTTGTGTATAGTGTCCTTTTATAGTTCCAGTAAACAGAAATATCTCTCTCAAAGAGGGGAGTAACAAAACAAGAGGAGACCACTCTTGATTATTCATAATATATTCTATCATTAGATTGAAAACAAAATTTTGCAATATCATGGAATTTTCAAGATAATTTTAGAGACTGTCTACAAACAATAATGCCAGTTTCCTGATAATTGCCATTATCAAAAGATAAACAATAAAACACTATTGATTTATTTATTTATTTATTTGGGTAGGCAAGTCTAGAGAGAGAAACAGATGGTTTTTCTACAGGTAAAGAGAGAAATACATTCAATGAAGGCTAAGTTTGAGGTCTACATATTTCCTTACAAATAATATTCTATATCCCAGCATTATTTCATGTTTTGAAGTAAGGGATCTCCCCCACAGAACTTTAAGAATAACTGGAGAATTATTTTTCTATAATGTTGTTGTTCCTGCAAGAGTAAAAGGAATGATTACATTTCAGATGTTTCCCTCACCCATGACTTTTTTTCTCAGCTGTAAATGCACCCCTAAAAATTACCTTCTGAACACTGTTCAATCTGACTAATGTTGTAACACAAGAAAACTAACAGACATTATGAAAAACATTCTGAATTAAGAAAACTGAATTTTTATTTTGCTTGATTAGCAAAAATGTAGAAACTAAAAGCCTAAAAGCGGTTTAATTTAAATATTTCATAATCTTCTTATTTACTCTTTTAAATGCTCTAAGTAATTACATTTTTCTTATTTTTTTTTACCAGGAATTTTAATAAAAAGTTTCTTTGCATGTATGTTTTTATGATAAATAGTCAAAGAGTAGCATAATTATGTTATATACTTAATAGTCAGTATCTCTCCAGACATATTCACTAGTTTTATATATGTATGTATGTTTGTCTTTATTTCTCTCTTTCTATATGTATACATGTAGATATATAAAGTGAAATGCTATTTAGGTATATTTGGGAACAATATATATAAGATAAAACTGAGATTATAAAAAGAATAGCCAGTAACTGAGTGACAAAATGGAAAAAAAAAAAAACTCCTACATTATATATTTCATCCTCTGATAAGATTTCTTCAGATTCAAAGGAACAAATGCACTATGCATAAGTTTTTAAATCCATTTTGTTACTCAATTAGCCACAATTAGTCTGACATATAGATTTGTATATCATATCTTCCCACCTCCACAATAGCTTCATGAATATTATTTCTGCAGTATAAAAACTAACTGATTATAGTGAATTCAAAATATAGTCAAACAGGGACATTTTCTAGCTGTGAGTGTGATAGGTTGAGTGTGGGCAGCAAAAGTTCAATTTGATTATTGCTTATGGGTAACAAATAACATGAACAATTTTCAAAGAGGTTCATATTGGATTCCAACGGATGAGGAGTAATGTTAGTTTCACTTTTGCCTTATAGTAATGAGGGTGGGAGGATATGATATTTGAGATCGTTAATAAAATCCAAAGAAGAATCAGCAATATTATTAGTCCTGATCTGGTGGCTTGGCTTCATTTTAATTTCACTTTCCCACCACCATAAGTCTGCCTCCCTGTGCCCTTTCTATAAATGTTTTCACGGTAATTGTTTGGATGAGCCCTCCACTATGATACCAAGACTTTATGAATTTAACTGCAGTACTAGACTAGTGTTGAGATCTCATCAATTTACAGTTGAGATGGCTAGATGTAACCATAAATTCTATGATAACAGTTTCTTTTTCTTCTCGGTTGTGGCCTTCCAGATCCATGCTTTCCAGCTAACTTTAATCTTCAAAAATTTAAATGCAATGTCAATTGCTATCTACTGTTCTCCTGATTCCTTTTTTTGTTCTCTCTTATTAGTAATGTTTCTATTTCTAATTCTTCCACACCCAGTAACACTTTGTGGCTTAGTGGCTTTACTGCTTTGCATGGGGTGAAATTATTTAAAAAAGTAAAAATGTTATAAGTAACAACATGTCAGCCAAAGAATCACCTGAAATAACAGACTTCTTTGTATTTCCCTAAATATTGCTGCTGAAATGTCTATTGTGCATTTCAACTTGAACATGCATCATTTCAAAATGCAGTGAATTCAAAGATTTATTCTGTGCATTCTATAGCTTCTGCCAATTAATTCAAGTGTCAATACAATGTGTAAAACAGTAAGAGATCCTTTAGCTAGCAAATATTAGTGATTACCTCATTAGAAGTATTACATTTTAACTTGGTAGAGTAAAATGTAGAATATATGCATGTTTAAATCATTAATTTAAGTGCTGGATGAAATCTTTTGTTGTTTTCTTTTTGCCCATGGAAGAGTGAAGTATCTTTTCTCAGTTATCAAGCAATAGGAAAGATCTTTTAGTCTAAATAATAAAAATACATATACATTGATACGTTGTAATTAACTTTGATACAATTAAGCAAAAGAGGTTTGCATAGAAGTAAGACAATAGGCAGTAAGTTTGTTCTTTTAATTTTCTATATTGCAATTTAATATTTTAAAAAAAGGATAACCTTCACATATTTGGGAAGGATATTAGAATAATCCAGAACTTGCATAAGGACAGAAAATGAATTCAGTAGATATAAAAAAAATAGCAAGAGGTGTAAGGCAAGAATGTGTCTTCTCACTGAACTTATTCAACCTTTACAGTGAGATAATTCTGAAAGAATTAGAAGTATTACCAGGATTCATTATTGGCAGCTACAATCGAAACAATATAAGATATGTGGCTGACACAGTGTTGATAGCAGACACAGAAAGGAAACTGCAAGCACTCCTATAGAAGGTAGTGAAGGAAAGCAAGAGAAAAAGGACTAAACATCAATGGATGTTAGTAAAAGGAACAGCCTAACATGCAAATTACGAATTGGAGATCATCAAGCAAGTACAACAATTTAAATATTTGGGAAGTGTTTTAACAAAGGATGGAAAGTGGGACACTGAAATCCAAAGAATCATTAGAAAATGATTCCTTCCAAAAGTTATGCAAAGTATTAATAAACAGGAAAATTTCATTATAAATAAAGAAAAGAGTACTGAACTGATGATACATAATATGAGTCCTCCTATATGACAGTGAATGCTGGACCATCTCCTCATAGATGAAGAAGAGACTTGAAACAACATAAATGTGGTTGTACAGAAGGATGCTGAAGATAAAAATTGGAAACAAAAAGGACACTTATACTTAACATCAGAAAGAGGGAGTTGAAATTTCTAGAGAGCATAATGAGGAAAGAAGGCTTGGAAAATTTGATATTTATATGACAGACTGAAGGTAAGAGGGACAGAGGAAAATAGTGCATAAACTACCTAGCAAACTTGAGTAAATAGATTGTAGAAAAGGGTTTAGGTGAGATAATATAAAGACAAAATTTATTAAGAGCTAAAAAGGACAGGAAATTGAAGAGAATAATGATCACCTACACCCTGAACATACACGGCAAAAAAAGAACACTTTTTAAAGAATATGAAAATAAAATTCATTAATGTAATTACAAATACTAACATACACTTCAAAGATATATGATATTATTTTAAAATTATTACATATTCACATTCACTCTTTTGCTTTTGTATTTATATATATTTTTATTAAATTTAACCCAATACAAGGCTCGACACTCACTTGAGTTTGAGGATTACAATTGAAAATGTAACAGTGAGTGAGATGTGAAATATGAATAGAAGAGTAGATGGTATGAAGTGGAGATTATGAGAATAAGGACAATTGAAATGAATTTTGACTTGAAGAAGTCAAGATTAATGTGCGCAGGGAAGCATCCACATAGGAGTCTGTTACACAAAGTGGTAGTTCTTGTGCAAAAGGTAAGCAGAATTTTTTCCTATATTTGGAACATGAAGGAAATAATGTTGATTCTACTCCATGGAAGTAACATGAAGTGTCTGGAACTGGTGGAACAAGAGAATAGAGCTCATCTCAATATATGCCTTAGAAATAGTGATAGAATAGTGACAAGCTTGCAATGTTGTATCTGTGGGATAAAAGACTGTAGAGAAAAAAAAATATTCCATTACCCACAAGACCATACAATTGATTTTGAAATTTATCAAAGCTGGAAAGTGAAGATTGGTCAATGCCTGCTTGGGCCTAATGTGACTCTTGTAAAGATAAAAAAAAAGCCAAAAGGAATCATACTTCCAGGAGTCTTTAAGTATTCTGATCATTTTCCTTTAGTAATCAGCAAGTGAGATGATCATTTCCCTTTTATACGGATTCCATTTGAAGTGTGAAGTGAACTTGAGACCTAACAGTTGGGAGATAATAGTTAAGAATTTGAAAAAATTAAATAAATCCTACAATATTACATTGTTACAATATCAGTTTGTTGAAAAAAGGATCCTGACAAATTAAAAAGAAATTTAGCCTCTGCTCTTTATATTTTTATATACTTATCAGTAATTGTTTTGTTGATAAAATGAATTCCCTTTGTGATTGTAGAATGTTCTAAATTTGAACTCTGATGAAAATATCTGCACATACATTTTCCCATAATAAAGACAGGTGGTCAACAAAGTCTTTTTGTTGATTAGTTACTAACTTACTATCTCTAGGCAAATTACAAAATTCTGATGTTGCCTTAACTTTGCAAAACTTTCTCTTTCTCTGCTCAGGTCAGGTGAAGCTTGATTCATTTAGATATTTGTTTAGTACCAACAAATATCAGGTCACTGATGCCAGTTGCCATGGGAATAAGTATTCTATCTTTTGATTGTATTTCTAGTGTATAGAGTTGTCAGCCAGACAGAAGAGGTACGTCAAGAGAAATATCCCAGAGGAATCAGATGCTCCGATCAAAGAAATTCTCCTTGAAAAATAAGAAAAGCCAACAAAAGAGATCATTCTACATCAGCAACTGAGTAAAACTTATGATTTTCATTAGCTTTGTTGTAGGCAAAATTGAGTGGGCAAGGAGAAACCAATTGAATTTATTTCTTTGACTGCTAAACTTTTTCCTGAGGCTCAATCTTGGTTGATTTTCTGGTGATGTTCATATGCAAAGAAACATTGGTTTTTTTTTTTGCTTTCCTGGTTATTATTTTCATATAATTTTCACACTTACATATACTACTTCTAATGCAGCATTATTATTGCATTTATTTTATTCTATTGTTATTGTTTCTTCTATTACAAATATCATATATTATTATAATTACTATCATCCATTATTTGTTTTTATTAAATTATTTTTAGCCATTTTTCATCTTTGACAATTGAAATTTTATGCATCTTTTTTCTTTTGATAACTTTTTGCAGTTGTATTATACCTCACTTATTACTGTAACTTGTATTATACCTCACTTATTACTATAAGTTGGGTTATACCTCACTTATTACTATAAGTTGGGTTATACCTCACTTTTTACTATACAGTATTAAGAAACACAGTTATTATTTCCATCATCTGTTAAAACACTTCCTAGATATTTAAAATTCTGTACTTGCTTGATTTTGACAGCTATGAGCTAGAGATGTCAAAATCAAGCAAGTACAGAGATTTAAATATCTGAAAAGTGTTTTAACAGATGGCAGAAAATGTGACATAGAAATCTGAAAGTGCATTGGAATAGCAAAAGAAGCCTCCCAAAAACTAAACACAGTATTAAGAAATAGACAAATTTAGTTAGAAACAAGGAAGAGAGTGCTGACCTACTATGTATTATCAATCCTCCTATATGGCAGTGAAGGTGGGACAATTTCCTCGCAAGTGATGGGGAGACTTGAAGCAACTGAGATACGGTTCTTCAGAAATAGGCTGAGAATACGATGGAGAAAGAGATTTGTGAGCAATGAGGAAATTGCTCACATGCAAAAAGAAAATTGAAATAAAAAGGACACATACTTAGAATCAAAAAAGAGTTGAAATTTCTCAGAGACATAATGAGGAAAGAATGTTTGGAGAATTTCACACCCAAAAGACCTATTGATTGACAGAAGGAAACAGTGAATAGTCAACCTTGTGTAAGTGGATGGCAGAAAAGGGAATGAGGGGGACAGGAAAAGAGACAAACAAAAATGTGCTTTTCCTATAAATATTTTCATGGTAACTGTGCTGATGAGATTTCCTTTTTCAGATCTGGACTTTATGAATTTAAGTGCAGTACCCCTATATTTGCAGCAAGTTTTTATCATTTTACAGTTGAAATTGCTAGATGTAATTGTCAATTCTATGGTAATATTTTCTTCTCTTGCACTTTTTGCAGTCGACTTTGATCTTCAAAAATTTAAATGCAATATCAATCACCTTTGGTTTTCTTAATTTCTGTTCTTTTATTGTTCTCTCTCTTTAATAATGTTTTTATTTTCTCATATTCACTCACACTTGCATCTTAGTAGCTTTATTGCCTTGTTTGGGATGAAATAAATAAAGAAAAACATTACTAAGAGAAAAAAAAAAAAGAATAGGAAGCTGTGGTGAATCAGGATTGCCTACCTCCCAAGAAGACATAGTACATAGAAGAAGAATATCAATGATTGTGCAAGAGATAATTATTGTCTTCATGGTAGCATTAGAAAGACAATACAAGTTGATCTGAAGTTGTTGATAGTCTTCATTTTATTTAGGATTTTGGATGTGAAATAAAGATAAACAATCTTTCCTTCTTTCAAATTGTTTAAACACTTTCAAAGATGTCAAAAAACTAAAAACTACCTATGGATGCCAAAGTTGTAACTATGGTTGCTTTATATATACATTTCCTCATTAAATCGGCATTGGCACTTAATAAGAGGTATTTAGTTGGTCATTCTCTGATGTACACACTGCCATATGGTTAGTGATATGTTTTTAATCACTCATATTACTGTATGTTAATATACCTATTGTGATGATTAATACATTTCTTTTTTTTATCTTAGATTCTTCAGTATCATCATTATTATTGCTCTTTAGAAACACCATGACTCCAAAATGTAAAACTATTACTTATAATAACTGTAAAAATACTAATAAAGACAGCATTACAATAATATTAATTTTTATAATAAAATATAAAGGTACCAAAAATTTCAGTAGGTAACCCTTTAAATTTTTATACCAATCACAAACGGGAACAGTTTTGCAACTGGAAATTTTCAACTTTATAAGCAATTTTATTTAGTGCGATTTTTTTTTTTTTTTTTACAGTGAAGTTCACACTGTACAGCATCTGGAGGTCACTTGAGGATGAAGGTTATGTTAAGGTGCATTTTATTTGGATAGACAGGGAAGATAATAGTTAACTCTGGATTTGAACAAGTTCAGATAGCAGTGATTGGGGAAACATCCTCTTGGGAGTCTGTTCCACGGAGCAGTTGTTCATTGAAAGAAGCTGTTTGAGTGAAACTTACTTCTCACCGATGGAATACAAAGAGAATATAGGTTGTTTACTACTATGTAAGCGGAATGCCAGGTCCTAGCCTTGAAATTTAAACTTGTCAGGATCAAGGAATGTAGTTTGACCAAGTACTTTCCATTGTAGTAATGATAGAGCAGTGAGAGATTCACCACATCCCACCAGAGAGAGGTTCGAGGGTGGAAAGTAATTTTTCTCCAACAAGGACTCAGAGACGCTTTTGAACTCTATCAAGACAGGAAAGTTATATAACAATAATTGTACTGCATAGAAATTTATATGAAAAATAATAAGTAATAAAATAATAAAGGTTCTGAGGTGGAGGGGGTGAAAAAACTGAAGGAAATAATTTAATCATGCAAGCACTTGTATTTGTCCAACACAATAAAAGTGTTTCTTAATTTAGAAGAAAAGATTTGTTGATATTAACTACATTGAGATGATATTGAAAAACATACTTTCTTGACTTTTGGCTGTCTCAAGTGTTTGGATATAGTTTATAAACAAAACCTCACAGATATTAATTTTATGAATAAGAAATATTATAAACTTTATTTTTTAGGCCATCATTTAATTGGATTTTTTATTATCATTTTTGATATTTTATTATTGTCAATAATAGTAATATGATCATAGTCAATGTTAATATTGGTTTTTCTTATATCAAAACTGCAGATTTGTGGCATGGGTGTCTTTTTGGAAAACTGCCATCCATTTGAGATCAAGGAAGTTGCACTGGGAAAATTACAACATAGCACAAAGCAATCAAGTTTTAAATATCTTGGCATTGCGAGAACAACAAAATTTGTTAGTCTTATGATGAGTACAAAAGGAGAAACAAGTCAACAAAGCTAAATATTTCCCAAGGGATATCTATCTTGAAACAGCTTCTTATCATTTATATTTTTGGCAGAAGAAATGATTGGCTCCTTTGTTTAAAACTATAAATTGGATCAGATCATGTGTATTAACCAACAGGGTAATTTGGGTATCTTCACTGATACCCTAAATATGTTGGTTGTTAATCATGCTAAACAAAAATCAAATTAGCTTCATTGAAGTAGTGAATGGTTTAACAAGAAAGACAGGTGCTTAAAAGGTACATTGAAATCAGCATTTTACTTAATGGCTTCACTATACCACTTTTAAATTGTCTAACAACAGTGTTAGGTATCATCATAAGATTTCTGAATCTAAAATGGTGAGAGAGAGATGGTAAGTAAAATTTTATTTTTTTTAAGTTTTTAGAGAACAGCTATTATCCTCTCACATCACACCTAATCAAGTCTCCTTATATAGCAGTTTGGATGATAATAAAGGTATTTTTTACCTTTGTTGTGAGACCTCACCTGTTTATCAATTCTATAAACAATAAGGATCATGGAGACAATCAAAATTACTTATTAGAGATGTTGACTTGTCGTTTTTTTTTAGACATTTTGAGAATTATTATTATTATTATTAAAGCAAACATGATGATTTAAAATAAATATAGTTATATCAGTATGTACGCAGACTAATGATGAAAAAATATTCCAAAAGTTTTACAATAAATATTTATTTTTCGATTTCCTTAACTATAATGTGCAGATGATTCAATGGTTAGCAGCTCAGAAAGGGAAATCTGAAAGCAGTTGAATTCCCATTGTCTTTGTTACATTTGCTTTCATGTAAATACCCTTGGAAAAGGTAATAATCCACCTCTTGCACCCACAGCTATAGGTTAAATAACATAGCAGAGTGAGCTCTCTAGGAGTGGTTGACAATCAGTTGAGGAGAAAGACATCTCCTGAATTCAAAATTGTGTGTCAGCACATATATAACCATTGACATGATCATTAAGTTCACAGCGACTCTAAAATATAGATTATGGTTGATTTATGCTCATGTCAATGTATTTTTACTATACAGTGCTGTTCAATAAAAGTGACTCACCTGATTTTTTTTACTAAAAATATTTTTTGTCTATTGTTTTTGTGGTTAAAATAATTTTTAATCTTACTATTAGGTGGGTGCAAAAATAATGACGTAATAATGTCGTTTTTTTGACGTTAAAAAATACGTCAAAAAACGACATTATTACGTCATTGTTTTTGCACCAACCTAATAATATAAAGACCCTTCCCAACCACCTACGAAAAAAGTTTATTCACCTTAAGGCATTCTATTGATAATTATAAATTTGGATATAAATGAGATTCAGGAAAAAATTCTGCAAAAAAAGTGACTCAGATATCACATTCTAATGATTAAACTGGTAACTTTAAAGAGCTTTTGATAAAATATTGAAAACTATTTTACAATACACTCAGAACAATATTCTAGAGAATTCTAGAACAGCTTAAATTAAATCTAGAGTAATACAGAATATTTCAGAAAACCTCATACAGTATAAAAACACCTTAAAATAGCCACTCAAGTCACTAACCAGATGAAAGGGTACAAACACATATCAGAACCACTTAAGGCATCTATTATTGCCCTCAAAGGCAGGCAAGTCTCAGAGAGAAATTGCAGAAATTGCTATAACCTTGCAATCAACTGTCTCTCGAATGCTTAGGGCACATAATGATGCCACTCCTGCTCCAAGGAAGGAAACAAGGGGACGAAAGAAAAAGATTGATGATAGAACTGGCAGGGTAATCAAGAGAGATGAATAGGACTATACGTAGCCAAGAAATTGCAGACAGTCTAAGTGAAGAGCAAGATATTAGTCTTACCTCTTCAACAGTTTGTCGGTGTCTGTTAGAACAAGGCTACAAATCTTGTACATGAAGGTTTAAGCCACTAATAAGCAAAGCCAACAAAGCCAAGAGATTTGAATGGGCTCACTATTACAAAAATTTCACTGTAGAAGACTGGAAGAATGTTCTCTTCTCAGATGAAACGAAAATTGGGCTAAATTCAAAGGATAAAGTTAGTCACTTTTTGTGTTTGAATAGCACTGTATACTTTCTTATCAATGCATTTGAAACATGTTTTCTTTTGCTTTAAATCAAAATCACCCATGCAAGGCATTAAAGCCACTAATACACTAGAGGTTACTGTAGTAGCATGCAGAAATAAGGGGCAGATGGTGCAATGACCCCAGGCATCTATATCAGGAGAGCATCCAGTCAAAGAGTAAAATAAAAATTTAGTTTATATTTAATTTGAAGAAAGTGTTTATTTCACATGTCATGTTTTTACATATTTAAAATATCTTCCTTTCTCACATTTCTCAATACGAGGCCCTATTGTACCACACTACTTGACTCTTAGGGGCATACAATCATGGAGTTAACTCTGGGCATCAACAAATATCACCAAACCACTGCATGTCACTGGGTGTGAAAGAATTAGAAAACAGCATTATTGAGGAAGAAGAACAATAGAAGAACAATCAGGAAAACAATAATGATTAACATTATATTTAAATTTTTGAAAATCAAACATGAGTGGAAAGCAAGAAGCCAGAAGAGAGTTCCACAGGTGAGAAGTGTTAGAAAAGTAAATATTAGCATAGAATTTACACTTACATCTCGCCAATTTAACTGTAAATTGATGAAACCTAATATAGTACTGTGCTTAAATTCATAAAGAGCCATAGAAAAGAGCTCATCTGAAAACTTACAAATTAATTATATAGAGCAAAGATTATAGAATAAAATTATCAAATCCAAATTCCACTAATAACAATGTGTCAGACTATGAACTTATTGATCTACTTTTGATAGTAACAAAGCTTAAATACATTATAAATTATGAATAATGTTTGAAGTCTTCAAAAAGATAGAAAATGAGATTTTTTTTAAAAACTTTTTTAAATCTGTAATACTTTTCAATAAAAATCAATATTTCCTACACCTCAAATTGGAAGATGACTTTTGTATTAATAATATGATGTCTAGACAAAGGAACAACACTTATTTCTTTTCACTAATAAACCAGAGACTGTTGCTTGAAGAGAGCCTCTGTCTGGTTAGGAGAAAAGAATAGTTTCAAAGGACTCGGGTCACCCTTGGAGAAGAAACAAATGATGAAATATAGGTTAGGTTATGCATTACTTATGAATGTATGTGAATCATGACTTATATCATAATCACAAAGTGAAAGAAAAGGAAATGAAAGGAAATATATAAGGTGCATTGACAAAGATCAGAACAGCCATGTAAAAAATCTTTAAAATCAATCTGCTGTTCTTTTACTGGTAAAAATACATTTTTATTTTTTTAATTTTAAGTATATCACCCCATGCAAGGCAATAGAGTCACTAAGACACAAGGGGTTATTGAGTGTGAAAGAATACGAAGACAGTAGATATCGATTGGCTTCACATTTAAATGTTTAAAGATCATAAAGCATAAAGCCAGAAGAGAGTTCCACAAATGAGAAGTGTGAGAAAAGAAACTGTTAACATGGAACTTATGGTTACATCTAGCTAATTCAGCTGCAAATTGATGAAACTTTGTTGCCAATCTAGTACTGTGTTTAAATTTATAAAGTGTAGGAACTATAGCAAAGAGCTCATCCAAACAATTACCATGAAAGTATTTATAGAAAAAGCACAGAGAGGCAGCTTTACAGCAGTGGGAAAGTGACTGAAGTCGAGTTGCCAGATGACGAACAATAATATATATATATATATATATATATATATATATATATATATATATATATTTAATTATTTCATTTCAAGCTAGGCAATAAAGTCACTAAGAATCAAGTGGTTATTGAGTGTGAGAGAATATGAGATAAAATAAACATTATGAAGGAAAAAGAACAATAGAAGAGTAATCAGAAAGCCAGTTGATAATGATTGACATTGCATTTAAATTTTTGAAGATCACAGTTGGCTGGAAAGCATGGAGCTGGAAGAGATTTACACAAGTGAGAAGTGCAAGAGAAGAAACTGTTAGCATAGAAGTTATGGTTACATCAAAGAATTTCAATGTTAAAATGATGAAACCTTGTCACAAATCTAGTATTGCATTTAAATTCATATTCTAGGTTCTATAGAGGAAAGTTCATCAGAACAATTAGCATAAAAGTATTTATAGAAAAGGCACAGAGAAGCTATGTTACATCAATGGGGAAGTGACTGAAGCTGAGATTATGTTTATTTCAGTTCACATATTATTTCAGTTAATGAATTTTTGTCAGCATTCATATAAGAGATACAAGTTGTTGTTTTTTTCTGGCTGCAATATGGCTTAATTTATTCACTGACCAGTTATGAACAATAAAGATTAAATATTCACAATATCCACATTAAAAAAGATATCAAGACAAAACAAATATTTACAGCACTCAAAAGATGTACAAAAAGGATTGTATGAAGAGAAACTAGAAATCAAAGATTTTTACAGTCAGAAACTGGTGTTGGGAATCTTGCATTTAATCCTTAATGCTTGAATTTCATTTCACTTTTGGGAAATATTTTGAGATTCATGGAAGTTTATCTTGTATGTTCCGAATAACAAGTATCTTGTTGCTTGTAAATGAATTTACTTCAAATCTCAGAAGAATGCAATAGAGAAAAGCTTAGGCCAGAGGATGATGATGATGCGAAGGAAATTTAAATTACATTCTTGACATTGCCAATTCCTCTTTTTCTCTATGATCAGTTGTGGCTACTGATACAGTGATGTTTATTCAATTACCAAAAGTCTCATTCATTCATTGGTTGGCTACGTAAATACTAAGCAGGTCATGTGCAATAGACTTTAATCAGATAAAAGGGCTTGTTTTATCTTTTTACTTTGGAGTTTATGCACAAAATTGCCATTGTGCTGATAAAACAAGTATCATAAAAAGTTGATTTTTTTTACTAATTAGCTTATTAAAAATTAGGAAAAAACATTCTATGTAGAAATACAGTGTAAGGATTTTGGTTCTAAAATTTAATTAAAAATCAACTTTATCCTGACAAACGGCAATATAGTTTTAGTATCTGTCTGTATTTCTGAGATGAGTTATTATGTACACTATTTACATTATTTGGACTATTGTCCTCATCTTTGTCGCCATATTTTCATGTTTTGGCTATTATACGCTCCAACCTTTTTCAGGTGGATGGAATGTCGAACTGAACCCACGCCAACACCTTTCTCCACTGTGCCGTGTGTCCTAGAGGACATGGCACAGTGGATAAAGGTGTTGGTTAGATCCAGTGACAGGACTCAAAGAGTGTGAGTTCAATACCCAGTTAAGGCAGTGGAGAACTTGGAAAGAGGAATTAACAGCAGATAACTGATAACTGACATCCATTAAACATGGCATGTGGAACTAGAACAGTCTACCCCAGTGAGCGAAATAAAGGGTTCAGTTTGACATTCCAACCACCTGAAGATGATTGGAGTGTACAACGGCCAAAACGTTGTAATAAATACGGCAACAAAGATGAGGACTATAGTCCGAATAATGTAAATGGTGAATATAGTTTTAATATTCTTGTGAATAATAATTACATATTTTTTCTTTTATGTATGATGCCCCTTCAAGACAGATGCAATCATGGTTCTCCACAACTTCCTTAGAAAAATTTGATTCCCATTCTCTGTTCTGCCATATATTTGTACAAGCTTTTTAGGTAGGTTATTTAGTTTCTCACTACCTCTCTTGCCTTCACTATATCATGTGAGTGTCAAATTCTCCAAGATCTGTTTCCTCATTATCAGTTTCAAAGACTGAAATTGTCTCTTTCTGATTCTCCTTTTAGTTTCCATTTTCCTTAAAATTTCCTTATTGCTTATAATTTCTATCCATGGTAGCCTCATCAATCTCAAATAGAATCACACCTGTTTTCTCAAGTTTCCTCATCATCTGTGAGAAAAATATCCTGAATTTACTGCCATAAAGGAGGACTGACATTACATAGCAGTTCAACACCCTTTTTTGTTTCTAATGAAATTTAATGATATAATTACAGATGCATACATAATTTCTAACAAAATTTACATATGCTGAATGCTAATTCAGTCTCAGAATAAATGTTCCTCCTGTATTTTGAAGTTAAAGAAAAAAATGGCTATCATTAATATTATAACAAAAAGAGAGTGACTGAAACTAAATAATAATAAAAATAGAATAATCATGAGAAAAGAAGATGATATTATGGAGTAAAGAATGTTTTTCATTGCATGCTACTAATTATAATATCTTTAGTATGTAATTGAATGACAAAATATAAAATTTTACAAACATGTTTTATTTTTCATAAAGATTTCTTCAGATTAAATAATATGCTTATTGATAAAATCACATATATTTATTTTAAAATCATTTTGCCCCAAGCAAGGCAATAAAGCCACTAAGACACAAGGAGTTACTGCATGTTAAAAAATAGAAGAGAATAAAAACACTATTAAGTAGAGAGAACAATAAAAGAACAGGAATTATGAAGACAGAAGATTATGATTCACACTGCATTTAAATTTTTGAAGATCAATGTTGACTAGGAAGCAAGAAGCCAGAAGAGAGTTTTGCAAGCAAAATTATTAGCATAAAACTTATGGTTAGATCTAGCCATTTAATCTGTAAAATGATAGGACCCTGCTGCAAAGCTTGTATTATGCTTACATTCATAAAGTCTAGGTAAGACAGAGGAAATTTCATCAGAAAATATATTTTGGGAGAGGAAAAAATACAACTTACACTCATCATATTTCTAAATCAAGAAATGCTAAAGATACAGGGATGCTTAACTTTAAATTTTTGGTGTCTGATATATTTACATGCTTAACTTAACATTTTTTTCTATTTGGTCATTCAATTACTCATTCTCAGTCTGATTATATATATATATATATATATATTAGGTTGGTGCAAAAATAATGTCTAATAATGTTTTCTCACATATGTTACTATGTGAGAAAACGACATTATTTTTGCACCAACCTAATATATATATATATATATATATATATATATATATATATATATAGAGAGAGAGAGAGAGAGTTGTATATAATATATTTAATATAGAATGCAAATAAAACTTCATTTTGAATTGTAGGAACTACATAACATAATAAAAAAAGAATATTGTGCTAATGTTACATGAATTGAGAAATTTCATCAGAAACAAGCAAGGATAGTAAGAAAATGTGTACTGAATAATGAATTATATAAAATTTGAAAAGTCAGTGGAAGAAAAATTTGTCTCTGAATAATCTGCAATGGATAAATACATACTTGGTTTACTGAATTCCATTGCATTCCAGCTACTGAAAATTCAAAGCAATCTTCTATTTTGATAAAATGTAATTTTTCATGAAAAGAAAAACACTTCACAGTCTTTAAAAAAATTAAACATTTGGTAAAAATATGAGTTACAGAAATTGCAATTCTCATTGACTATTTCTTCATTGTGCTTGATATAATAAGGCATAGCAAACAATTATCCTTGGGTAAAATTTGAATTAACCTCCATATTTAAGGGCATATGATTATAGTATATCTCATCTCCCGAATGAGCAACTTTTTTCTGCATTGAAATTTCATAATTTTTCCTAAAATTTCTCTTATATAATTACTTAACAAATAACACATTACAGAAATAGTATATGTAATCATCACTAATGTTGATTCACGGTTAATTGGTATAACAAAAGAAAATATCATGCTACTTTCTCCATTCTAAGAATATTGGCAACCAGTACTGTTTAGTGAAAGTATCAAACGACTAATAGAACAAAGAAAAAATGAAGCAGAGGATGTGTTATTCAAATACTAATAGAAAACTGTTGCAGGAATTATAAACAGAGCTTTTAATTGTTTTCATAGCTTACCATTAACCAATTCCTCACTGTCTGAGCATTTTCTCAAAGTAAAAGGAAAAAATGATAGCAATATAATGACATGTTCTGTTTAGGAACATTTTATTTAAGAAGCAATGCAATATCATGGAAAAAAAATTAAATTATTATTAGAGTTTCCCAAGCAAAGTCCATATTCCTATAATACATATATATAATACATATATATAATATATATATATAATACATATATAAGTACATATTCCTATAATACTTTAAAATATATTAACAAAATACAGGCTGTGGCAAAAGTCACATACCATAAAGATTAATTAGTTAAACATGTTTTAAAAATCTATTTTTTTTTGTCCTGTTGAGTGACCACAAAGGTCATCAGACCTCACATCCTTGGATTTTTTCTGTGGGGCCATTTGGAATCAGTTGTTTATCAGATGTACCCAAGAAATATTGATGAACTTAAAGAAAGAATTAAATATGAATGCAGTAAAATGACAGAGGAAATTTTCTGACATGTTCATGCAGGCATATATTTGAAATGTGTTTTGAAAAAGGAGGAGGACATTTTGAACAGCACATATAACAATTAAATCTAGTAAATAACATTTTCATGCATAATTATACTTTTAATAAATATAAATTATCCTTATGTTATGTGACTTTTGCCTCAACCTGTATATGCCTAAATACTTTATTGATAGTAGTAGTTTTCTTATCAATTCATTTTGCTTATGTTTTATATTTTTTTATCCAAACTAACCTTCACATATTTGGGAAGGATATTAGAATAATCCAGAACTTGTACTGGTAGAAAACTGCCTGCATATGAATAAAAAATGAGTTCAGTAAATATACAAAACTAGAAAGAGGTATAAGACAAAGATGTGTTTTCTCACTAGACTTATTCAATGTATTTTCATTAAAAATAAGCAACATTATCAATTTTCCCTAAAATTCTATAAAGGATGATACTGACAGTTTTTGGATCAACCAAATACCTTAATCTTCAAAATATTTTTCCATCTTAATCCATATGCTTAATTATGGTGATTCTGGTGCAAACTAAAAAATTAATGGGACAAGGAATAACTGAGATATGGCATGATATTAACATTAGGAAATATTGTATTACACAATATATGATTATACAATGAAGAGTTTCAAACAAAGAATGGTGTTCACAGCCTAACATAACTGAAGTGAAATCCTTGTACCTTGAAGAGATATATTCTCTGATACCTTGGATAAAGTCCTTTCATGTCAGACTCATGAATGCTCAAATTAGTCACTCGAATGCTGTAGCATAAAAAGGTTGAGATATACTCTGGTAACTAGAAGAGAGTCCATTTAACACCAGACTTTGGCAACCTGTTTGTCTTGGTCAGAGTTTGAAACAGAAAGAGGGTTAGCTAGAAGATTCATCTTTGGTGCCAATACGATAGAGGCTTTTGATTGACTGAATCCCACAGTGCCTCATCCAATCAAAATGGCTGGTATGAATCTTCTAGTAAACTGTTGAACAAACAAGGGAAGTAACTAGCTTGAACCACTAAATATATACCTTTTTATAGAATATAGAAATTTTAAAAAACCCAAACAAAACAAAGTAATTTTTTAAAATTCAGATTAAAACCATCACTACAGGGGTATTAAATCATCATTAATTATTTTTTTAACAAAAACTAAATCTACCGTTGATCAATAACAATGATGATTTGAAAAGTACAATGTTAATATCTATTCTGTAATGGTTTCTTTGATAAATACTAATGGCAGCAATTAATTGATAATCAAATTGACATACTTTCAAAAAGCATAACTTAAGGGTGTAAGCCAAGTACATACAGGCTGAAATACTGTGTCTATAATAACATTCATGATAATTAAGATGAGAGAAAGAGTTTCAATGAATTAAAAGCGGCAAATTTTATTGATAATTCTTCATCTCTAAAATCAAAAACAAAATTATCAAACAAGCTGTACAAATCCACTGTGACAATGAAAATGGTGAAACTATCCACCATTGGATTTAAAGGCTCCAAAAATGTTCCTTCCTTCAGGATGATAGGTGTAATGGATATAGGTGCTGATTAATCAAGTATTGCTATCATCTAGTAGTTATATGTTCAATCCTCAGATCAGTAAGTGAAATTATATTCTCTGGTTCAGCAATAATGAATGAAAAGATGAAATTACAGAAACAAAATACTACAATATCTCTCTCTTTATATATATATATATATATATATATATATATGTGTGTGTGTGTGTGTACATATATAATGTGTCTATAATGACATCAAGATGTTTATTGTCTGGAGTGCTTTTTAACTAAAACTTTATCTACTTTCATGGAGGATTGATTTAATAGTAATGGTGACTGTTAATAGATTTTTGTTTTGTTTCCTATACTGTTCAAACAGGGCCAAAACATTTTGCCTATGTTTGGAAACTAAGCAAAAACATTTCCACTAAAAATCAAACTTCCTCTACAAAAATTGCCTCTTGTGCAGGATAGGAAACAAAACAAAAACATATTAATTCTTATTATCACAAAAATTAACCACTCTTGAAAATGGCTGAAGTATTAATCAAAGGAATTTGAGAAAATAAACACTATGGACAATTTCTCCATACATTCAGTTCTTCAAAAAATCAACTTTGTAAGGAAAAATTGAATAAAAAATTTGCAAAATATTACTTGTTTGTTATATTTAATAAACTATGCATAAAAGAAGAATTGCTACCCAAATATATAATATTCAATAACTGAAATAAGAACAATAGTATGAATAAAGGAAACAAGCTAAACTCTAGGATAATTTAAATCAGTATATAAGTAAAAATAATATATAAATGAAATGCTATTAACCTAAAGAAAATATCTAATGAAAAATAGTCAAGAATTATTTGTTTAAGAATTGAGATGAAACTAAAGAGAACACCTGATAAAAACTTTCACAAATTACTTGTTTAAAAATTGGGATGAAACTAAGGAGGGTTCCTGATAAAAATTATCAGGAATTCTTTGTTATAAAATAGGGATCATGATTATCACCAAGAACTGGAAAGTGAAGGGAAGGAGAGAATGAGTGTGTCTACTGATAATGAGAAACATGAGGAAGGTACAAATGAAGAAAATCTGGATAGACTGAAATCCCCCATAAAGAGAAATCTCAGCAATCACCATGAGACAAATGGTACACCTGGATTGGTTCATAGAAGTAACAGATCTACCAAGGGTATACAGCCTCTAAGGTTCTAGGAGATGCGGTGATATGCAAATTAGATTGTATATAAATGGGAAGGTTTCTATACTCATGAGTGGGAGTTATCTTTCCTCAACTACACTGTATACTTGTGAGAACTTTACACAACATAACAGTTACTAACAATGGCTGACCTTTGCCAAATCAAAGACTGACAACTGTTCTTCAGAAAGATTTATATCACAGTTCTTTTCCTTCTGTCCCTGAAGAATATTTGTCAATGGGGAAACTATTTCCACAAAATTGGGGATAAATTCCCTATAATAATTCACCATGCCAAGGAATTGTCATAGATTTTTTAATGTTTTAGGAACCAGAAAACAGCAAATAGCTTGGGTTGTTTCAGGTCATGTTTTAATACCATTTTTACAAATCCTATGACCTAAAAAGTCAACTTCATACAATCCAGATTTATATTTAATTGGATTCACTACAACACAATATTTTTGAAATCATTCAAAAACATCTTTTAAATACTGTTTATATTCTTCTAGTGAATAACTAACAATAAGCATGTTATTGATGTATCAGAAGACTGAACCTAGTCTTTCAAGAACTTGGTTCATAAATCTTTTAAAGGATTTGGCTGCATTCAATAGTTTGAACAGTAAATGTAAAAATTTGTAAAGCCCAAATTGCATTGTAATGGCTGTCTTCTTTATTTCAGAGAGTCCTCTATGGGTATCTGATGGTAGGCTCGGATGAGGTCAAGTTTTGAAAGGATTTTAATTCCATGTAGTTGAAACAACTGGTCTACCTGTCTTCTCGTGATCTTGTTGACTTGCCCCTAATAAACTTAAGATTGTGAAACAGGAATTCCAGCACTTAGCAAACCTTGTAGTAATTCACTCTTCGAAAAGTAAGTGGTCTTCAATTCTATATGGGGTACCAAAACAGAAGTCATCCTCATGGAGACCTTGTGGTGATAACCACGATTACGTTTTTTTGATTGTTATTATGCATCACCATTAACGTTTATGAAATATTTTATCACAAAATATCCTTAATTCAAAGTCCAATTTCATGAACAATTTTTATGTTTTTTCTCTGAAAATTATTTTATACAGGATTTTCTCTTGGTAATCCAAGAGAAAATCCTGTATAAAATAATTTTCAAAAATGAAATACAAAATGAAAATATATCTGTAGTTAGTGTGAGTAATACTTACAGAATATTGCACAAGTATTTATTTTAAAGAAAAATCCATTTAAATTAAAACTTGTGAAACTTTACTAGTGTAAAGTTTTAATGCTCTATTTTTTAAAGGAAAAATAACACCTTCATTTTTAGCATAAAAGTTTTTCTTGTTATAGTTACCAGTTTAGTGATTAGCTACTTCAATAATTAAATGTGTAAGATTTCTTATGGGAACATTTTTTAGCACATTGAATAATGGTGGTGTAATGATTACATGCACAAAATAACAGATCAACTGATTTGAAATATAGAGATAACATTTCTTAAAACAAAATTAACAAAAGGAAAGTTTAAAACAAAAGTTTGTTTTGTTAGACATAAATTGTAGAAACAAAAAAATGTTCATTACTATGTTACAGTGAGAACTTACTTTGCTGATGTGTTTTAGTATCATGCATTCACAGCCCTTTTAGCTTCAGCATGGAAAGTTCATGTCAGCAGATCGAAAGTGGGGAAACCCCAGAAAGAAAAGAGATAGTTACCTCAGGGTTCACAGGTTTTTATATTCAAGAGCTGCTACTGATATGAATTTTATTTTAGAGCTGCTGCTGATATTTTCTTTTGTCACTACAATCACTTTTAGAATTGTAATAAATATAAACAATTAAAAATCATTGTTCATTTGATAAAGAATATGACTGAATCTATTAACATCAATATGAGTTCTTAATCATTTCAGAGTTAAAATATTGTGCAGGAGTAAAAGAACCTAAAAATCTCAAGTTCAAGATATACACTCCAACAGTGGCATTTTAGCATTATAATAATTAATTTTAAATTTTGTGATATTTGAAGATGATAAAAAATTGAAGGACTTTAAAGAATTAGATGAGATTTATTAATTTTTGGTTAGTTTTCATACTTTCCTTTTATCATAACTTTAAAGGTCAAAAAAAAAAAAAAAAGTCCCATGAAGTAAGAATAAATATCTAGCTTCTAAGAACTCCCATCTCATCTTTTGTTGTGGCTTGTTAAGGGCCAGAAAGAAAGACACGGAAAGAAGAAGATAGGTTGAACAAGTGTATTGAAATAACAGAACATATATAGAAAATAAGAGTGTTATTAGTCAGCAAATAGAAGTGTCTCTCTGGACTATCAGGTTACACATCGTCCTGACAGCCTGCCTAGGAAGTCTTGCAGGTTAGTATTTATGAAGGAGGAAGATTCATTCTAATGTAGATAAGTCACCATAACATCTTTGATGGATGATACCTTAATCAAGGTGGTTAAAGAAGTCAATAGTATAAAATACTTAATCTCAGTGTTCAAATAATTAAGCATGTAAATTCATTAGAATTTTGAGCTAATTGACAGAAGGTCAAAAACTGATAATCTATAATTAGATAAATAATGGAAGACAAAGGCAGCTTTGACTTCAAAGTAAATGATGTAAAAAAAATTCGCTTTTGTAAATTACTCTCTGTCTATTGCTACTAAAATTTATAATAGCCAATTGTACTAACATCAGTATTTTTCTACATGCTAACAACAAGTATCATATTACAAGGTCAACAACACATTGGCATTTATTCATTTTAAGAGTTTAAATGAGACCAGAGTCAATTGATTGCCAATGCTTGTAATTAAAACTTGTAATTAATAAATGATTAATAACTTCAGTAATTAATAACTTTCTTAATTAGTTGTGTATTTGAAGCCACATCAAACATTTATTTGTCAACTTTACATGGAATTACACAGAGATATGATCATGCCAATTCAGTTACTGTGTGGACTGCTTAAGTTGATTAGGGGAAAAGGAGATTATAAATAAGTGTAAAGAGAACACCTGAATTATTAATTCTTTGAAAGGTAGTATATAGCAAAAATAACACTTGTAGAATATTGTATATTATTTTTCTCCTTTGGCCTTTTGGTATGGTTTAAAAACAGATATGTAAAATAAGTTTTGTTTGATTTTATAAACTTCTAAATAATTTTAAAATAGAGAAACTTTGGCATTACATAGAGTCTATAACTGAAATTATTTTTGAAATTATAGTATCATAACTTTCTCAGATGTATTCTACATTTTTGTTAGTTTTTTTTTGCATTTATGACTAAAAGGCTTCTAAACAATTTAGTTAAAAAATGTGAGAGTTTTATGAGAACTCTTCAATAAAAAAAGGCCAAAAGTAAACCCATATGTTTTTTAACTGTATTTGCTAAAAACAGGTGAAAACTTATAAAAGTTTTCCACATTCTTAAATCTTCAGTGTATTTTTATTTGCAGGTGATGTACTTAAAAACTAATTTTTAAAAGAGAAAATATTTCTAAAATTATCACTGCTACATCTTCACTCCCAATATTTATTAAACAAAAAATCATGTACAATTAGAAAAAATAATGAGAGAAGAAAAAGTAACTCTAATTGAAAAGAGTAATGCCTGAACAATAAAGTATTTAAAAAAAATGATTAATCTATAGAAAGTTCAAAAACTATTTCAAGCATGTTTCTACATTTTTATTTTTTTAACTTAAAGAAAAATATTTAATGCTGCTTAACTCAGTGTATTACCAATTGCTATCCAAAGACATAAAAATATTCTTCATCTTTTTCATGCACATGTCCCTTTAGGACATGAGCAATCATGGCTCTTCACAACTTCCTATCATTTTTACTATCAGTAAATTCTGATCTTTTACCAAGCTTTGTCCTTGTTATGCCAGACATTCTGACAAACTCATTAAGTAGGTTATTCAGTTTCCTTCTGCTTCTCTTGCCTTCAGTATATATGGTTAGTATTAAATTCTCTATGCTCTCTTTCCTCATCATGTATCCCAGAAATTTCAGGTTATAAGTATAAGTGTCTTTCTTATGATTTTCATTAAGAATTCCTCATTATTCACATGTTCTATTCATAGTACTCCTAGCATTCTTTTGTACAAATATCATTCTGTGTTGTTTCAAGTCTCTTCATTTTGGAGAAAAATATTCCGCATTCACTGCCGTATAGGAAATTATAAAACTGTTCAGCACTATGTCTTTCTAATGATATGATTCCTATGTGCTAATACTTTCTATAGGAAGACATCATTTGCTATTCCAATGCACCATTAAATTTATGTTACATATGTCCCATCATCTGTTAAAACACTATTTAAAACAGATATTTAAATTTCTGCACAAAAGATGTTTTAATTTTTGTACTTAAAGCACTATTTAAAACAGATATTGAAAATTCTGTACTCAAAAATTTCTGCATTTAAAATACTATTTAAAAAAAGTATTTAAATTTCTGTACAACAACAAGATATTTAAATTTCTCTACTTAAAATATTATTTAAAATAGATACTTAAAATTTCTGCACTTAAAACATTATTTAAATTTCTATAAGAAAAGATATATAAATTTCTGATATTTAATTTCTGAAGATATTTAAATCTATGTATTTAAAACAGAAATTTAAAACATTTAAATTTCTGTGCTTAAAATTTCTGCACTTAGAACAGGTATTTAAATTCCTGTACAATAGATATTTAAATTTCTGTATTAAAAACACTATTTAAAACAGATATTCAAATTACTATACCTGTTTAATTCTAAAACGATAATCATGTTTAAATTTCTAAATTTAAAAAGTGCAATTGTATCATCCAACATTATTTTGTCCTGTTTTACTATCTAATAATTGTTTTGTAAAGTATGATGAAATCTATATTTTTGTATCAATACTTCTTTTTAACTATTATTGTTCTTGTATAGTGCTATATTAGCAAGTCTTACATGAGAAACATTAGCACATCTAGCAAAATGAATGTATTCCCTTTTCATTTTTTTTATAATCATTGATTTCCAACTTCATGACATCAAACCGTGATTTAATGAAACGCAAGGTCAAGATCAGAAACAAATTAGATTTTCCACCTCTTAGTAGATAAAGTTATGTAAAAGGAAAATATGTTCATCAGAATAAACCTAACATGTACATAACATTTTGGAATTTAAAAAAGTCATATGTCTGAACCATGTTTCTGAAAAATCACATTGTTAAATGTGATTGTTAGCATGTCCAATTCCCCACTGAAATAATAATGATAAAATAAGAAAAACTAAAAAAAAAATCTGAAATGTCAACCTGTTCTTTCAATGATTTATTTTCTTTTTATTAGGTTGGTGCAAAAATAATGACGTAATAATGTCGTTTTTTGACGTATTTTTTAACGTCAACAAACGACATTACTACGTCATTATTTTTGCACCAACCTAATATATAAATGTTCATTGTCATCTCTATGTTGCTATTTCCTGCCTTTTGTTTTTGTTTTGCTTTTGGAAAATAATAATAAAAAATAAATTTTTCACTCACGAATTCCTGCAGGCAAGTGAGAACTCAATTTTAATGCATGTGACAAGTAGCAGAACAAGGATTCTTACCTGGAATAGAAAAAAAAGAAAATATTCCTTTAGAAATGAATGCAATCCACATCAAGTGATTGAGATGCAAGCTGAAGAGAAGCTCAATATATAACAGATTAAGAATCATACACAATAAAACATACATTGTTTCCAAAAAGAACAAAGAAAGGCAAATTTGCATTCAAGCAGGAAACAAATATATGCATTAATTTTATAGGAGAAATTTCAAAATATAACAAATGAAAAAAGTGCTGACTTGAGTACACATTAGCTCATTAATGGTGAAAAGTGAGTTTATTAATCAACAAAAAAAAAAAAGAAGGAATTTGCAAATGTTTTTATTGACACTCTTTTTATTTCCATCAATTAAAGTTAACAATGTACCACAACTATTTCAAGAATAGATTTATTATTTGTATGTGCGTACAGTAATACTTAACTGCATACATAAGAAGTAATAAAGTGTCTCAGTAAGAATATATAGTTGGCAACATTACTAAAGTCAGAAAGTAATTAGAGTGAAATGCTATCCGTATTAATTGGATAAAATGTTTTTCATCGGAATCATTCAACTTCCCAAACTGATTTATCTGGGCAAATTCTGCAGTAAAAAAATCACTTGTATGAAAAAAAAAAATCCTTTAAAGATTTTAAACATGTTGTGCTGATCTCATCTTACAAAATGTCTGTTCTTATTTTAGAACAAAAGTTTGTCAGTGTCATCTATTCAATTTTAGGCATTTCTATGTTACTGATAAATCTTTTCATTAATCATTTTCTTTGTGACTTACCTTGTATTGTTTTAGTAAAGGTCTAAATGAGTTTTCTTTTTCATTATTAGTGTTTTGATCTGATGTGAAAACACCATTTTATAGCTTTCAAAAATAAGTGTCTCATGAGTGCTTTAAGTGTAAAACATTTAGTGATAACATCTTACAAAATAAGCTTTTCAATTCTCTTAATACATGAAAACTGCATTAATGTTTTTGTTATCTTCTTAGCAAACATTTCTGTGCTGCAATCTGATATTTAACTTGGAAACTATTTGTGTATCTGATCAATTTATATTAAAACTGTGTAGAATATAAAGATGGCTTTATGAAATGCATAAAAAGTTCACTTAATTGAATAATCTTTGATACTGAATTCCAAATTCAACAGCATTAATGTCCATTATTAATCATATGCAAAGCTCTTGATAAAGTTTTATCATTTAATTATTCATGGAGAATAATGAGAAATAAGAACTACAAGGAAATTGCTGATGACAATTAAAAAGAAGCAGCTGAAATATCTGGGATGCATAATAAGGAAAGATGGATTAGAGAATTCAGCACTCACAAGGCATAGTGAACAAAGCAGAACAAAGACAAAGAGGTTTAGTAAAAGGACAAAAGTTACTTAGAACAATAGAAGACAGGGAGGTGTGAAGAGCCATGATTGACCATGTCCTGAAAGCACGAAATTCAGGACATTAAAATAAACAAAAGATGATATAAATTATAAGGTTGTTTGAAAAGTAATTATGCTTTACCAGAAAGGATATAAAAACAAATATAAATTAAATTTATTTAAATATTATTTATTAAAAAATATTAAAAAACCTCCAAAAAGTTTGAAAGATTGTTTTCAGCTTCATTGTTTCTGAATGTTCTGCCACTTATGAAATGTTTTTGTGATGAAAACAAATGAAAATCTGTAGGTGTAAAATCTGGTGAGTATGGAGGATAAGGAAGAACCTCCCATCCTGAAGATCTTATTTTTCCTGGGTTGGTTTTGCAGATTGGACCTTTGCATTGTCATACTGGAAAATAGCACCTTTTATATATACCAAATTGTAATATAGCAACAATAACTAGAAGCTTTATTCGACTAATTCAACTTGAGCACTGAAAATGTTTTATTTTATAGTAATGGATGGTTATGAGCAAGAAGGGAGATGGGATGCATTCTCCAACCAATATTTATTTTATTCATATGGAAGAAAAGCCTTTACATGACTGGACATCTTGTGGGCCCTTTGGGATCATCAACATCAGGTCTTCCTTGTGCTTCTTTCTCAAGTTCTGAGTTTGGATGCTTCAATCTGACACACTTTCACCTACTTTGATGTTCAGACAGTTTTCCCTCTGAATTAGTCTAATAAATTGTAATATAACAACAACTTTAAGTAGAAGCTTTATTCGACTAATTCAACTTGAGCACTGAAAACGTTTTATTTTATAGTAATGGATGGTTATAAGAAAGAGGGAAGATGGATGTGGTTATTTCATTATCACACAAAAAAGGACACTTTTGACATCATGCTTCATCATTCTAATCAAGTTTCTAGCAATAACATTTTCAGTGAGGATTCTTCCATATTTCACTAGATTGTAATGGATGATGCCTTTCCTATTTCTCCAGACACAAAGCAAGGACATGTGAGGGTGGAGTCTTAGTTTCAGCACTGGAATTTATTTCTTATTTTGTGATAGCCACTGTCCTTTTCATTTTCTCTTGATATGCTCAAGCAGAATAAATGCTGTCAAAAACCTTACAACTTGGAAATTGATGTATTACAAGAGCTTTTAATGGAAGATACAGAATAAAAATAATAGTGAAAGAAAAATTAAAACTGAATCAGTATTATGTCACTTTCAAACCTTGTAAAAAAATCAAAATCAAAGAAAAGAGATTCCATCTGAACTTACAAGAAATTCATAATCGGAATTTAAAGACTTGTCCTGATCTTTTTGTTTAAGATGAAAAATGGATTTATTATGAGAAGAGAAAATATTTAAAAAAAAAAAAGAAGTTAGATTCAGAACAACCTTCACCATCTCAACCTCACTAGAATCTTTAAAAAAATGTTCTTTGTGTTTTTTGGGATTCAGATATAATTCTTTATGAATTTATGAAAAGGGGAACTGGTCCGTATTTAAAGAGTGATCTTTGTCTCTTGAGCCAATATAGAAAAATGTCATTTTTGGACAAGATGGTCACTGGCAATGAAAAATGTATTTACAATGAGATTCCAAAATTAAGAAACCCATGGCTACATCCAGGACAGCTTCAACACTGGAATCTTCAGGTGAAAAAAAAAATTCTTAATATTTAGTGGGATTCAGACATAATTCTTTTTTCTGAACCTTTAAAAATCTTATGCAGTGTGAATTTGGATCAGTTGGAGGAGACATTAATACAAGAAAGACATTTTCTAGACAAGGAAGTGGGCCATTTATTTTGGTACATGAATTGAAATAGAACATTCTTCCAGATACAGCATATTTTTCAGATTTGTTTCATTACATGCAACACTTTTTCCTCGTCAATCCCAACAATTATAGATATAAAACATTTCTTGAAGAGTTCATTGACTCAGAACTGTAATCATTCTTTCATGATTAAGTATTCACATTTATCAGGAAAGTAGGTAATATGACTTCGCATAAACCCACAATAGCTAAAAGATAACACATTTGTATGTTAGGAAGACCTTTCAGTTCTAACCTTCAGTACTTAAGTATAATTCATTAAAATGTGAAAACAAAATTAGGTTATTTAGAGAGTAATTATTACAAAAGTAATATGTCTCTGAGTACATTCAATCTTATATTATTTTGTACATATTTTTTGTTTTGTGACTTTTGTTGTTGTGAATAAATGGTTTCTTCATGTGAACCTAAGTTCATGCTTAATTCAAGTCCTGTTTTATGTTTCTTTGTTGGAGCTTTTAGGTTTCAGCACTCATTAGAAATGATTGAAAAATTCTTTCCCTTCCCAAATTTATAGTCAGAAGCACACAAATGCATGCTGGGATTTCTTCCTAACCAATAAAACAAAGCCAGTTTTCAGTTTCATATGACTCAGTCCTGGTCTGTCTTGTCTTGAAGCCAGAATTCTATGTTTGCTTATCCAAATTTCCTCTTGTGTGTCAACTTAAGTTCTTAGTTTATGAACTTTTTATCTTATTACTGTTAATTTTCCTTGCAAATTTTGTCAGTTCTATTTGTTAGACAGTTCTGTCATTTATTTTACATTTAACAATGGCCACTCATTCTACATAGCTACTCACCAAGGTGTTAAGTCCAACTACAACAAACAGTAACATAAGGTCAGAAAAAGCCAGAGAAAATGATGATGACTTCATAATGATATGAATAAAAAAAATAATTAAAAATCATGGAGAAACATCAATTTTTGGTCATATTGTGCATTTTACTCAATGCTATTTTGTAGTTTATTTATATAAGTCTTTGCAAGAAAGCAAATAGTCATTTCCTGATCACAATGATTACCGTTCTTTAAACTTCTACTCAAAATTAACAAGATTTTCCAGAGAAACAAATAAGGAAAGAAACCTGACAATTCCCAAGTTCTCATTCAATTCGCTTTTTCAGAGACGTCTGCTTGCAATTAGAGAAGTTGGCAGTCTATGTTAAAGGTAATTATGCACTGCCAAAAATGATGTTGCATATATTTTATTTTTTCAATGTTATTCTTTTTTGTCTTTGGAATCATGAGCACAACTTTTTTTAAAGACATTCCAATTCACTTGCCATTATATAAAAGAGGAAATGATAAAATAAAGAACAGAGAAAGACATTCTGGGAATATATCCTTCAAGTATGACATTGCTGATTTTCTAATTTGCATAAATCATAAAACAGATGCAGCCACAGGAGAAAAGAAATTTAACAGCAGTTTTATAAAAGATAACTGAAAATAAAGTTGAAATATATAATATGAAGTAAGAAGATAAAAACTAGAGAAAAATATAGACATAAAGATATTATCAATTTATATCATCTATTCAAATAAAAATAATATATAAATTATTTTGTTATCTATAAGAATCTGAAAGTCTTAACCAATAGCTAATATTTGTTCACATCTTCATGTAGAGAGAAAAAGTAGGGTAGATTTTTGCAAAATAAGAAAAGTTTTGCATAAGGATTTTTCTGAAATGAATGTCAATTTCCTCAGAATTATTTCTTTTTATAGAACATTTGTAAGGTTTTTAAAGCAATATCAATTAGTATGCTGATTATATTAGGTTGGTGGAAAATAATGTCGTTTTCCCACATATGTTACTATGTGAGAAAACGACATTATTTTTGCACCAACCTAATAATATGAGGCTTCATGAAAAAAATGAAGTGAAATCACTTATCAAAAGTAAAACTATAGTTTTAATTAGAGGAATAATACTTGCCTCAAGATACTAAACACACATATTATATTTTTGAAATTTTGTATACAGTTTTTGTTATGGGAGAGCCTTTCAAAAATATTATAATGTTGAGGTTAGAAAATTGTGTTCTTTAACTTTTATTATTTTATACAATCTATTAAAAAATCAATGCTTTAAATTATGATTGCAATATGGCAAGACATAATAAGGATGCTGAGAGTATCATGAACGAAACAAGTGAGTAATGACAAATTTTAGAGAAAATGGAAACAAAAAGGACACTTATATTTAACATCTGGAACAGACACATAATGAGAGTTAGTGGATTGGAAAATTTGAAACTCACAGGACAGATTAAAGGCAAGAGAAACACAAGAAAGCAATGCATCACCTACGTGGTGAGCTTCAGTAAATGGATGGCAGAACAGGGTTTAGGAGAAATAGGAAAAAAAACAAAATTTATTAAGAGCTACAAGAATTGTCAAACATGATCATCAACTTCCTCAAGGGACACAGCATATAGAAGAAGAATTATAACGGAAATACTTGAGAAGTTACCTATGAAATAACTCTTCTGATATGGAAATTATAAGTATCGACTTTTTTGGTTAAGGATATAATAAAATAAAAACTCAAATTTAAAATATATAATAATAAGATTAATAATATAATTACTGAAACAATAATACTATTAAAGCAGTAAAAACAGACGTTTCAAAACAAGAAAAATATTTATAACTAAACAGCAGGGTAATAAAAATATTATAATAAAATAGTAAAATCAAAATGCAACACAATAAAAAAGACAGCTAAACTGGTTTAAAAATGAAAATCAAGAACAAATGTTTTAGGAAAAAATATGGCACTTGCATGCTAAATACCTTTAAGCAAATGAACCAATCCTTCTGCTTATAGACAGATGGCTGGTCAGACTTAATGTTAACAGATTCCAACACTTCCAAATTAAATAATATGAAATTTACCATAAAACTGATAGTGCACCATTAACAATTAATAAAAATAAATAAATGTACAATTACTTAAAACTGCTTCACTGTCAAACTTTAGAATATTATTGGTCACTCCAGAGATAAAATAAATCAAAATCCAACTGAAATGTAGACCAAATGATGGTACAATTCATAAATGAAGGAAACACTGTATTGTGTTCAGGTTAATTTAAACCATCAGAAGAGACAAATATAATGGAAAAAATACCCATTTTGAGATGGCAGATATGGCATAGTGTGTTCAAATCTGCTTGAGAATGGTAGAATATTACAAGATTATTCTTGCAGAGTATCCAGGAGAAAGTGATTTCTTAAACCAGTCAAATTTTAGCAGAGAATGTAATGAACAACTCATATGTTGGACACACCTTTTTCATTGAGTCCTTATTTGCTCTATTTTTGAAAAATGTTTGAGCATGATTCTGAAGGCTGCAATACCAAGAATTATTTTGTGCCTCCTGCAGCCCATATGCAGATTTTCAATTATAGTGTATAGAGAAATTTTAAACATTAGTCCCTGAAACCTTTTAACATGTATAGCATATATGAATAAAACATACAAATGTTCATTTTGTTGGTAAAATTTCTTCCAATATTTACTGATTATTTGAAAATGAAACAAAAAAAACAGCTTCATTTTCAAGCAAGATAAAGCTGTATACTATACAGACAAAACAAACTGAGAATATTAAATTCTCTAAGGTTCTGAGAAGCTTCCATGAACAAATCAACCTCTTGATATGATTCCTGTTGAATGGAAAATAGGTGCCTATTTCTGTTAAGTCAGAATGTAAAGGTATTTATTTTTGTTAAGTCTCTTTATAAAAAAAAATGATTGAAAGCGATAAAGATTTTCTTCATTATATTTCCTTATCTAAACTTTGTCAGTGTTACAGATTTTTCTTTTAATGCTATGTCCTTTAAGGATGTAGTTGATCATAGAGATACACAGATTTCTTTTTTTCTTTATTAACTGCAAATTGCTATGAGAAAGGTGGTAGAGTGCTTTTCCATGGCCTTTTCTAGAGTTTTCAATTCAGAGTTGTCCTTGTTGTCCTAGATTGGTTGCCAACCAAGACTATGGAGTTCAGTTTACTCTACTATTTAAAACATAGCTGGGATGGAAAGAAGAAATGGATTTATATCATTCCCAAGGGCATCTATGTGGACTTGAATGCAACAGACCTGAACTTGGCTCACCAATTCCACTTATCTTGCCCATAATTGTTATGCTACCTGCACATCCTTGTTACACATGAGCTATTTAATTATGATTGATTACAAAAATTTATAAAAACAGTGTAAGTATAATCAATGATAGCTAAACTGTAGTTATTAAACAAATATATCATTTCATGTGCATTAGTAAAAAAAAAAAAGAAAAGAGAATAGGATATAATTTTTTTTCTTTCTTTTGTTCATTCTGGGCAATGTCATGGAAAGTTAAACTAATGATATATTCTTGTTTGGTCAGCATTATCTATGTCCTACAAAGATATAAGCTATTAGTACTCAGAGTCATTTTTGTGTCAACCTTGAAGCTTAAAAAGTCATGAAAACATTTTATTATACAAGAACCTCAACTTGGAAATTATAGCAACACTAAGAAAAGCTGATCTGTAGGGAATTAGTTGTGATTAAAATGCTCTGAAAGATTACAATGCTTACCTTATTCTGATTCTCATGAAATTTAAGACAAAAATGATTTTAAATAGCAAAAAGTGACTTAAAAACAAATCAACTTGAAAATTTTATAAAGAGGGAACACTTGTTTAAATTGAAGCTTGAAAAGTCATATTTGCAAACATGATGTCAAGATCAGCTCTAACCATTATTAAAAATAAAGACAGGCCTTTTAGGATGATGGTTATGTCGACCTGATAATAGATAATTCTGGCACAGGATATTCATCTTGTATACATTGTCTTTTTATTGAAGTGAACAGAGGTCAGATATAAAGGGACAAAAAATCCAGCTGTACAGTTTCTTCCTCTCCACTTAATATTCATACTTACTTGACTTACTTCTACATATCACCAGGAACATTTTGAAGCTGCATACACTTGTTTGTATCTCTCTAAAATAGAAGCAATATTTCTAACACTCCTTTATACAATATATCAGCTAGGTTATTTACCGATGCTAATCATACATGTTGATGATGCTGACAATGATGTATTGTTTTGTTTTGGGAAAATACCAAACACCATCACCCACATTCAAAAAGTAATTAATTTTATTGATTACCTTTTTCAACAAATATCCTAAATGAGATGTTTCTTTTTTCTTTATAGATTTTCTTAAGAGGCTTTCTGAATTAAATTAGTAAAACTCATTAATTCCTCAAGTCCTGAGCAGGTTCCTTCACACTCATTATGATGCAGTTTCAAATAATCCCCATCTACTACATCACCAAAGACGAGATGTCTAGTTCAACAGAATTCTGTTGGTGGCCCAATCTTATTCTTCTACCATTAACTCTTACTCATTTACTATGATATGTTTTAATCATTTTGCTCAAAACAAGGCAATAAAGCTACTAGTTTAGATATATCTTCCTTGAACCTCAGTATGTGAAAAATTTAATCTTTGTTAAATTCTGCTTTCAGTACTTAAAATGTTGTCTACTGTAGAAAAATTATTTTTCAATTAAGATACAAAAATATAGATAATCTTTGTATCTTATAATAAAATAGTCTTTCAAATATAAATATACAAATTTACAATTTTAATTAATTAAATGATACTTTAACTTCAAAAATACTCAAATCATGTTTTCGTTTAAGCAGCAGATCTTTACACATGCTATTAAAGTTCATTTTCTAATGTTTTCATACTTTATGCTTTATATTAGGTTGGTGCAAAAATAATGACGTAATAATGTCGTTTTTTGACGTTAAAAATATGTCAAGAAACGACATTATTACGTCATTATTTTTGCACCAACCTAATAGTTAAACGGCTTAAGCAGAAAAACTTGATATTTTCTTATCTAACTCTTAAAATCTATATTTTTATTTTTTTAATCATTTCATCACAATCAAGGCAATAAAGCCACTAAGACATAAGGGTTACAGATTGTGAAAGAATATTAGAAAAAGAAAACCATTATTAAAGAGAGAGAACAATAAAAGAACAGGAATTAAGAAGATAGAAGATAAAGATTGACATTGCATTTAAAATTTTGAAGATTAAACTTGACAGGAAAGCAAGAGGCTGGTAGAGAGCTTTACAAGTGATAAGTGAAAGAGAAGAAATGGTTGGCATAGAACTTATGGTTACATCTAGCCATTTCAACTGTAAAATGATGTCACATAGCTGCCATTCTCATACTGTGCTTAAATTCATAAAGTTTAGGTATCAAAGAGGAAAGGTGATCAGAAAAATTACTATGAAAATATTTATAGAACAGTCACAAGGGACCTATATTATGGTGAAACTGATATACCAGATCAGAACCATTAATATTGCAGATTCCTCTTCAGATTTTATCAAGAATTTCTAAATACATAGAAGAAGCACTAGACAAGATGTAGTAGCAATATTCAATGCCTGGATGAATGGTAGTCTTATAAATATATAAGATAGATTCTGGCAAGAAAAATTGTCTGGCATAAAAATGATAGTGAAAATAATGTAAACTGAATCAAAGCATAAATCACTAAGTTAGACATTTTGTCTTTGATACTTTTTGATCATCTTCCCATGAATGAAGGCATTTTTCTTCTTTCTCATTTGTATACACAATTATCTTTCTTTTTGGTTTCTTGCTTCTGTTTTCCTTCCTCTTTTTATCCATGACTTGATATCACCATATTTATCCTAAACTATTCTTCTGATTCACAATGTCTTCACTCTCTTTCATCCAAAGACTTTCTTTCTGCATTGTCATTCTTTCTTAGAAATTCTAATGTTTACTTTCTACCTTTATTTTACTTACACATATCTTTTGCTAATTTCTTTTCCATATCAAGCTGACCACTTTCTTTGAATGCTTTCTCTTTCCTTCATTGACTTCATTTTTGTGTTCTTTGCTTTTTTCTCTTTCTTATTTTTTCTCCTTTTGTCATTTTCTTGCTCTAAATATTTTTTTTCAATTTATTCATTTTTTTCTTTTAGCAATTTGACATTTTCATTCCTTCATTTTTCTCAACAGCTATGTTTTTGTCTTCCATATTCCTTTGGTCACAATAACCTGATTCCATTTCACTCTTTATCCTTTATTTCCTTATTTTGCATATCTTTCCCTTCACTTTGTCATTTTTCATTTCTGTCTCTTTTTGTTTCATTTTATTATTTTCAGTCTTTCTACCTCAGATTTATCATTCATTGTGTTTCCCCCCCCCCACCTCTAACCTATTCCATTTTCTCCTCTCATTTTGTGTGGACGATAAAAAATTGTCCACACAAAATGATTTAGATTTCTTTCTCAAAATAACCGTTTTCTAAAATAATTTCAAAGTTGCTATCTTTTCATAGCAAATTATCCTGAATGAATTCATAAAAGAATACACGTTTCCTATTTTTCTCAGCCTTAAAAATCATGATTTGCAACAATGAAAATTATACATTTATTCAAAGAAGGAATAAGTAAATAAAGAAACAAAACATTTGAAATATTAATCTAATAAAAAAAATTCAGCTGATGATTGTAATAATTATGAGAAACTGATCAGAAAAAAATATTTTTATGTTTAATGAGTCTGAATACAAAAATGGGTTTGGGCAGAATAATTATCGCAATGTGTTACAGACAAAAAAATCCAATATATCTGTTTTCAAGTAGCCTCTGCTACTAAATTCTGATATCTATTTTTTTGTAAAGTAATTGAGTTTTTTTATATACAACAAGAAGTACAGCTAAAACTTCTTCATATTTCAACAAGATGCTTGACAAAATGTGTACTCTATTTATTTCTGTTTTATGTCAGTAATGAAGAGAAAAGTAGTTTTCAAAATACAACTGTGTTAACTTCCAAAATTACAAAAGTAGATGCATCATGCTATTTTATAATTTTCTCAAACATCACAGCTGGATCACAAGATCACAGGAAATACAGAAATATTTAATAGAAATGTTATACTTTTATTTATAGCACTTATCCCTATTTCCTATTCAAGGGCTTTTGTAAAAAAAAATGAAATATAAGAGAAAAATGGCTGCTATTTTCTAACCAGGTGATGGAAAAATGAATTGCTCATGTAATGAGTCATTCACTCTTTTTAATTAAAATGAATTGAGCAATGATACAAAACAATGTGGTGTAAAACAAATATTATATGCTATGATGTTATATACTTATATACTTTCAAGAGTAACAAACTGTTATCGGATCTTACCCATAATAATAATAATGGGCTATTCCATACTTAATAAATACTGCGCCTCAGGAGTAGGCAAAGAGTCAGTAGTCCAAGGAAAATCAAGAGTCGAGTCAGAGGCAGCCCAAAACAGAGTCGCGTTCAGACAATTACTGCAAGACATTGGAATAGTGATACTGGTCGAGACTACATTGTTCTTTCTACCAAACCTGATTGTTCATACTAACACTTCTCCTTTCTGTATATATTCCTGTTTGTAATATATCTGTGTTATTCCATACCTGTGTTCGAGCTCTTCTTTATTGGTTCTACCTTGGACTATCACCGTGGTACAAGGAACCGGACCATAACACAAACAAAAACAACAAAGTATTGCTGGCGAAGCAGAAAAAAGAGGAGACAAAATAGGTTAAAATAAAAATATCTGTATTGACAGAGAAATATTACTTTATTGGTGAGGAAGGTGGTCTGGAAGATAAAAGAATTGAAGCTTAGGTCAGTTTAGTTGACCGAGAAGCTACTGCTGAACTCTATAAACTGCATATGCACTGCCTTGAGTATCACTGAGCAGTTAATTTTAAGCAGTCAAGGTGCTTAGCATTTTTTGTCATGCTTTTGCTTTATCAGAAATGTTTGTGATTGGCTCAAATGTTTAAATTTTATTTCATATTTTGTGGGGTTTTGTTTTGTGAGATGGATGTGAACCTTGGAGACCATACACAGAGTTAAAATTTTACTTTTAATTTTGTTTTTGTAGCATTCACATCTAGACAATAGGTTTTGATGTGGAGTGTCTCAGAATGAGGTATAATGTATAGCAGAGTATAGCACAAAACTATATCTTATCACTGGATTTATTCAACCTTTAAAGTAAGGTGATACTAAAAGAACTAGAAGTCTACCAGGATTTATTATTAATGGGCAAAATTTTAACACTGTAATATATGCTGAAACTGTAGGATATCCTAGAGAACATGGTAAGGAAAGTGGGAAGAAAACACAAAATATCCCTTGTAAGAAGACAGAAAGTATGGTTTTGAGCAAGAGGAACAACCTAAGATGTGTAAAAACAAATTGTAGATGTCAAAATCAAGCAAGTACAGAGATTTAAATTTCTTGGAAGTAGCTTAACAGATGATAGAAAATGTAACACAAAAATCCTATGATGAACTGGAGGAGCAAGAGATGACTTCAAAAAACTAAACAAAATATTAAGAAACAGGAAAATTAAATTAGAAAATTTATTTAACTACTATGTAATAACAAGCTTTCTGTATGGTATTGAATCCTTGGCAAGTTCTTCACAGATGATGCAATGAAAATGTGATCCTATGAAAGACTCTTGAGAATACCATGGAGAGAGCATGTGATGAATGAGAAAGTTTTAATGAAAATGGAAACAAAAAGGACACATACTTAGAAGAAATTTATAGGAGAGAGAATGAGCAAAGAAGGCTTGGAAAATGTGTCATTCAAAGGGCTATTGAAAGCAAGATGGGCAATAGAAAATAGTAAGTAACCTACCTAACAAGCTTGTGTGAATGGATGGCAGAACAGGGAAGGATAGTAAAAAAGCAAATTCTGCTAAGAGCTACAAAAGATAGGATATTGTGGAGAGCCATGATCGCCCATGTGTTGAAGAGACACAGTATGTAAAAGAAGTTAAGATTGATGGCTAGAGAACACAGTGAGAATAGGATTTATATGTGGCTCCTTTTAGAATGAAAATGGCATGAAGTGCAGTGATATAATTCAAACTTGTGTGATAAATTCAATTTTCGAAGTTGCTAACAATTACAACATTTCATACTTGTCATTCGTCATAAACTGTCTAAAAGATGAATGAGTATGAAAAATTGACTTTATAGTTACTTCTAGTTCCGGAAATTAATTTATAAATGTTCCTTTATGTCTAGCAATCAGATAACACTTAGGCACAACTCGAATAATTAAAATCATTTATTATATGCATTCTTGTACAAACCTATAAAGTCTAGTCTAATATTTAATTAATTATGCCATAAGCCGTAAATATTTTAAATAACATAAAAAATATGGTTGCAGAGTAAATATGAATTTTTTGGATAATTTTTGATTCAAATTTCAAAAACTCAAAAAATGGAAATGTTGATGGTTGGTACTTGTTTCTGTCTAAATTTCTGGGATGAGAAGTTGCCATCATTTACACTATTTAGATTTGGACTATTGTCTTCATCTTTGTTGTTGTTATCACAACGTTTTTGTCCTATAGGACAAAGGTCTAGTGGATAAAAGAATTGGTTTGTGAATATGGTGACATAGTGGTTGAGAGTTCAATCCCAGAATTGGTGAAACTGGCAAGAAATAACTAAACAGTACTAAATAAAATTAAAAACTAGACAATATCCCTAGACATGGGCAGTGGAATGAGAACAGCCTACTCAGATTAAATAAAGGGTTCCTTTAGGTTACCCATATCAATATTCACCTGAATTCAACACCCAAAATGTGATAAAAATAACAAAGATGAGGACAATAGTTGGAATATAAATAGTGTAAATAATGGTACTTTTGTGTTCAGTATTATTGTTAGAAATAATGACCAGAAAACCTTCTTGGTTCTTTTAAATGATTTTGGGAACAATATTTTGTTTGTATTATATATCTATGATATAAGTGAAGTTCACTCAAAGTAATTTATCTTTTTGATTTTAATCTTGTTGCAATGAGAAGTGCAAAAACTAATTTCAGAATCTCAGTTTTGTAATGTTGACTCTGATGATGATAGGATTGGAGTTTATAAAGATTCAGAAAAATCTAAATCAATATATTTTGTTAATAACGTTGATAGATTAATAAAAAGTGTAATTTCCAAACAAAGTGATTTATTTCACTCAAACTTTTTGAAAATGCCAGTTTAGAACAAAATTGAATTGAGACAATTTATCTCAAATTGCATCAAGTGCAAACATGAACACTTTCATACTTTAGAGTACATACAAACTTTTACATCATGCCAACATACACATTAAAATACATGTCAACTAATACATAAGTTAATGAATTTACCAGCACATATCTATAGTGATAACAACAACAATATATATATATATATAAAATTTTTAATCATTTACCCAAAACAAGACAACAAAGCCACGAGAACACAAGGAGGTACTGAGTGTTAGAGAATATGAGAAAAACTATTATTAAGGAGAGAGAACAATAAAAGAATAAGAATTAAGAAAACAGAAGATAACGACCAACATTGCATTTAAATTTTTCAAAATCAAAGTTGACTGGGAAGCAAGAAGATGGAGGAGAGTTCTGCAAGTGAGAAGTGCAATTTGTTAGAATAGAACTTGCAAATACATTGAGTCATTTCCACTGTAAAATGATGAGACCTTACTACCAATCTAGTATTGCAGTTAGATTCATAAAGTTTAGATACCATAAAGGAAAGTTCATCAGAACAATTACCATGAAAACATTTACAGAAATGGTACAGGGATGGTATGAAAGAGACTGAAACCGAGATGTCAGGACCCATAATATTGCAGATTCTTTGGATTTTATCAAGAATCTCTAAATATATAGCAGAAGCACCAGACCAGATGTGGCAGCAATATTCAAAGCTAGGATGATTATATTTTTATTTATATGATAAACATACCATGTGCACATCTTTTTTTATTAGAAATGTTTACAATAACTTGTGAGACCTTATATATATATATATATATATATATACACACATACACAAACAAAGACTTGTACCCACAGAAATTGAAAATAGATTTAAACAAAATGAATGTCATTATTTAAAATTTTTTAAGTGTTAATTTATTTATAATTAATATTTATTTTAATTGCATTCCAACTTTCCCGCCATTTATTTTAATCGCATTCCAACTTTTCCTTCGTTATTTATTATTAATGCATCTTTGATTGTAATTTTGCTTCACCAACAAATTTGAAAAAGCACTGAGCATCACTCCTTACATCTGGCCACCTAACTCCCCAGACTGCAACCCCCTTGATTATAGTATAAATTTACTCTTTAGCATTTCAAGATATTTTTGTGTAATTCTGGTAAATATATCTGTTAAAATGAGATGTCAGTCTTATTTCTATTTTTATGTAATTTAGATGACAATTTATCCATCTCACCTGCTATTCTGCAACCATTATCAACATTTGGAAAGGCTCATGATAAAACTTAATAGACATTCATTGTCTGTTATTGTTGTAACTTAGGAAGGGTAACTGAATAAGGAATCACCAAAACTGAGGTTGGAATTGAAATAGTAATCTTTATAACATCAACAAAATACTATACTTGCCAGCGGCAAGTATAGTAGATAAACCACTGCTAGTGGTGGACTACTTTGACTACTTAGACAGCATATTACCTCCACTTACAATAGTGTTCAACGTATCTGTCTATATTTCTTAGATGAGGTATTATGTACACTATTTACATTATTCAGATTATTGTCCTCATTTTTGTTGCCATATTTATCACAATGTTTCGGCCGTTGTATGCTCCAGCCTTCTTCAGGTTGCTGGGATGTCAAACTGAACCTTTTATTTTGCTTGCTAGGGTAGACTGTTCTAGTTCCATGTGCCATGTCTAATGGATATCAGTTATCATTATGAATACAATAAAGGAACCAGTAATAAGGAGTGCCAGAGAAAAGCAATAATAACAACAAAAACTGCGAAAAAACATGCAATGATAACAGCAAAAATTGCAATATGAGCACTGGTAAAAAAATGTGCTGAAGACATTAGGTTTACAATACCCAGAAATTCAGACACAGATGTCCTCAAGGAAACATGGCACAGTGGCTAAAGGTGTTAGTTAGAACTAGTGACAGGACCCAAAGAATGTGAGTTCAATACCTGGATAAGGCAGTGAGATTTAACTGATAAATGACATCCATTAGACATGGAACTAGAACAGTCTACCCCAGAGAAATAAAGGGTTCAGTTCGACATTCCAACCACCTGAAGAAGGCCGGAGCATACAATGGCCGAAATGTGATAAATATATCAATAGTCTGAATAATGTAAATAGAGTGTCCAACATATTTATAAGGATTGGGACATAGGTATGGTTCATAACAGTTATATTTAACAACATTTATTTGAATAATAACTCGCTACCCCATTACACCATATAATGTATGAGTTAAGGATCAAATAGGAATGATGTTCCACTTTAATTAAAACTTTGTCAGAGATTTAGAAATTTAGAAAAAGACAGAAATTATAGTATTTTCAATTTTGTGTAGCTTGATTTTCTTTGATCTTTCATGTATCATGTCTGTATATATTTCCCCATAAATAAGTGGACTACACCACTATTTTAACAGTAACTTATAAATATTTAAATTTTAAAACAGTATTTTTTCAATCCATGCCTGACAATAGCCTCATACATGAAATTCAGAGTTGTACCAAATTGTGAGGAAAAAGAAATGTATATTTATTTTATATATATATATATATATATATATATATATATATATATCCACTGCAAAAAGTTGATCATATGACAGACAAAGCACATGCCAAGCAGATTCATTCTTTAGAAGTTATGGCAATTACTTAACTAAAATATAAAAGAAACAAATTGGAACATGTAGAATATTGAAAATCAACAAAGAAAAATGCTGATGATAAAATGCCTAACATACAGAAGTGAAATTTGAAGCAGACTTTTGACACTGGTCCTTTGCTCCTGAACATGTTTCTAAATAGAACTGAATGAGAGAAATGAATAAAGTTTTGTAGAGCATCATAATCTGATATATTTCAATAAAAACAGACAACTTTAAGGGTCCATTGGTTATAATTTATTTCCTCAGGGAATTTCTTTTTCTCTGGCTCATCAGACCACACTTCCAAGAGTGAAAAAATGTATTTAAATTTACATATATTTTTTATAAACTTTTGAGGAGTAGTTTTAAGTTGATATAAGGTGATATAGAGAGTGGGAAGAGAGACATGTGTGACAGATATGGTCGAAATTAGAGAGGGAAGGGAGAGATAGGAATGATTTTAAATTTATTTTTATTACAATATTTAATAGTGAGGAAGTGGAGTAAGGACCAGACATTAACCTATTTAATAGGTCATCTCACAGGAAGTGATATAGAGAGAAAAAAGAGGAGATGTAAGAAATCAGAGGTGGAATTAGGTGACCTTTATATATATATATATATATATATTATTATTATTATTATTTACATTAAGATTCACCCTGTACAAGGCCTGGGGGTCAATCAAGAAAGAGTGTTATGTTAGCAGACAGTTTGTATGGTAACCATTAACTCAAGACTTGAACAGGTTAAGATTGTAGTGATTGGGAAACATCCTCTTGGAAGTCAGTTCCACAGAGCAGTGGTATGCAAATTAGAAGTTGTTTGAGTGGAACTTCTTACTGTTGGGATATAGAGGGAATATGTGTGGCTTGCTATAATGCAAGTGGCATGGCAGGTCCTTGTTGTGAAGGTCAGGTCTTTAGTGATGAATGGTAAGCTATATTGGATGGGCTCCTTCATAGAAGCCATCAACAAACATCACTTGCAAGTTAGGTGTTTAGAAATTAAGTAATGTTATAGGCTATTATTGTAGTAAGTAAAATTAAAAGCCTTTTTAAAATCTGATGATGTTGCTAAAATAAATGCAGTGAATGTAGGTAAGACACTTGTTTTGAGTGGTACAGGTGAAAACCAAGAAACTGAAGCTAAGTGTATATTATGCAAGATAATGCTCTTTTACATTCTATAAAACTTGGTATTGCCTATATTTGTCAAAAAAAGTTTCAAAGAAATCAAATTAATGGAATGGCTTCCAACATTTCCAGATGTTAATCCAATAGAAGACATTTCCTCATGTCTGTAAGAATGAAAAAGCAATATTAAAACAAATATCTCTAGGAAGCAATAAAACCTGCTGTAAGTTAAAGTTGAAATAGAAAATTTAACAAAATAAATGAGGGAGCATAAAGTAATATAATAATAATTTATTCAAGTATATGGGAATTGGCATTGATCAAAAATGTTTTATATCTTATTTCTTTAGGATTTATTTGAGAAAATTATGTTGCATTTAGTTTCTTTGTATAATAAAAACTTTTTTCTTTTTTTTAATCATTTCATCCCAAGCAAGGTTATGATGCCACTAAGACATGAGGAGTTACTGGGAGTGAAATAGAATGAGAAGACTTTTGTGAAAAGAAGGATTCCAGAAGACAGAATATGGTAGTTGACATTGCTTTGAAATTTTGAATATTGTTGATGGCAGGGAAGCAAGAGTTCCACAGGTAAGAAGTGTGAGAAAAGAAACTTATTTGAATACAACTTATCGTTATATCTATCTATTCCAACAGTAAAATGATGAGAGCTAGCTGCCAATCTAGTAGTGCACTTAAATTCATGCAGTTGAGGTACCAAGGAGGAGAGCTGATTAAAAGAATTGCCATGAAAATATTTATAGAAAAATCAAAAGGAAACCATATCACAGCAATGGGAAAGTGATGAAAATTGAGATACCAAATTCAGATTAACATTGCAGACCAAAATAAGTTATTAGCAAAATTTTAATAAGGATAAATATTGTAAGCTGAAACTTACGTCATATATTGCTCATATAACTATATTCTGAAAAATTTTTTATCATCAGTTGGTTAATATCAATTTTACTGCAAAAATATTGACTTGCATAATAAAATCTGAATTAGAATAGCTACACTTATTAAGAAGTATGAGTACATTCTAATTGTATCATGTCTGTAAAAATGTTTTAATAAAAATCTCTATGTCCAACATATTTTCTGTAATTTTTAAAGAATCATTTGCATTCAAAACGTTTCAGTTTTTCATATTGTTGTTGTTACTCCAACATTTCAACTGATGCATTCTACAATCATTTGAAGTCTTGGTCACATGAACACAGGCCATATTTATTGTACACAATGAAAAAAATGACAAAGTTACTAATTTTCAGATGTCATAATTACATGCAAAATTTGGATAGAATACTTGTTTGTATATAAAAACAAATGAGAGAGCAATATATATTGGGCTACTTTTAAATGTTGACAAATGATTAGTTCATTGCCTTCAACATCAAGTAAAGGTCATCTGCAGTGATCCGGAGAAACAGAATTAATAATTAAGGGAGGTAAGCAGCAGCAGTGCAAGCAAAAATTATATTGTTTCTCAACTAGGAAATACAACAATGAACTGTGGAGATACCAACAATGCAATAATGTACAGAATGCAAAACATTTTTAAGAGATGCAGCTGAATGAATCCAAAGGATTTATAGACATTACAACATGAGAATGGTTTTCAGTAGCACAGCCATTCTTCACAATCTCCTTATGATAATTGGTCACACACAAAAGATTATATATATTGCATTCTACTTTTTAATCCATTATTTCTTATAACTATAAATATCATATTTAATGGCTAAACATTTTTGAGTAGACATCCCTGTATTATAAATAGTGAAAATAATATTTACTGGCTGAGAGATTTCTTGGGCACATAATGAGGAAAAGAGGGTTGGAAAATTTGATACTCACAAATCAGATCAAAGGTAAGAGAGAGAGAGAGAGAGAGAGGAAAGCTATGCATACCATACCTGGTAAGCTTGAGTGAATAGATGGTGGAGTATCGTTTGAGAGATAAGCAAAAGACAAAATTTATTAAAGGCTACAAAGAACAGGAGATTATGGAGAGCCTTGAATGTCAGCATCCTAAACATGTACAATCAAAAAGAATTTATCTAAACTCAACATAAAATTTATTACTACATTCAAAACAATAAAAAAATCTTAGTCAATACTAAACAAAATAATAAGGAGGAATATACTCCATCATAATTGTCACAAAAATACATAGGCGAAACCTCAAGGAATCTAAATAAAAGATTATATGAACACAAGGGAATTTTACAAAATAATACATCAAATGCATTGGTTTCCTACCATAACAAGACTGACCACAATTTTGATATAAAAAATGCTATTCTGATCAAAGGAGAAAATAATTTATGTCTCAAGGGTGCCTTAATTGCAAGGTCATCTGCAGTAAATTTGCACCTTGACTCTTACAAGGTTTTACAATTCCTGCTAGAATTCTAATATCACAGTATGGAATACCTACTTACAAAAGTGATGGAAGGTAAAAGAAAAAAACTCTAAATGAATACAGCTAGATAAAAAAAAAATTTCTGAAATTCCTAGCATCCCTCATTGATGCTCATGTGTAGACATACCAACATAGAAAATTTACTCTGATGAAGTCCTGAAGGATGAGATGTGTCACAAGTAAACTTTTTCCACTTTGTCATAAATTTTCCCCAATATATATGGAAAGAAAATAAGGTAAATACTAAGAGATACATTTTTAAACATATGGTCTGGAGCCCCTTCTGTTTGCCTCGGGGTTCTTGATAAGATCCAGAGATGGATATGCAATATAATTGGCCCTGATCTGGCATCTTGTCTGCAATCGCTCTCTCACAGATGTGCTATTGCCTCTCTGTCATTTTACAAATACTTTCATGGTAATTGGTCTGATGAGTTGCGAGGCTGGCATCCCGCTCTCACCCTTTCACTGTTGAAACTGTTAAATATATCCGCCTCTTACTCCAATACCTTCATATCTCGCACATCTCGCCCATGGAACTTCCTTCCCTATTTTTGTTTCCCCGAGAGCTATAATCTCCAACTATTCAAATGTAATGTCAATTGACATCTCCAGTTGCCTTGATCTATCCACTATCCTTCTCCTCATTCTTTCCTCTATCATTCCTATCTGTTCTCGCTCCAAATCCTCTATAACCCCTTGCGTGCTAGCGGCTTCCCACCTTGCTAGGGATGAAATGCTTTAAAAAAGAAAAAATGACTGGGAGCCAAAAAGTTTTCGAGCCAACTAAGACATTTAAATAAAAAAATGTTTGATTAAATTTTTGGAAGTGCATCATGTTGAGAATTTTTCAGCATCTTTAAGCATGTGAGAATACACAGTGCATTCAAAAAAGCATAAACGTGTGTATGTATATGTTTGAAAATATATTGGCATGTATGTAGATATCTATACCTACTGTAATGCATAAATATATGAAGTCTGTTAAACAAAAAAAGCTTATTTGTAGCTCATAGAACAGCTCATCCAGTACTTAAAGTTCTTATTAGTTACAGACTTGAAATCCTAGTTTCTCTAAAAGGAGACATAAGAGCAGCTTGGGGCATACACAAAGAGAAATCATTCTAGTTTTTTTCCTTGTCTATCAGAAGACTTATTGCTATGATTAATGATTTGTTTACATGTCTTATTTAAGATGTAAAACATACCAACAGAATTGTGTGTAATTGCAAATACTAAAGAATGTCCGACAAAAAATAATCAAAATAATATACCCGCCCAACAACAAAAGGAGGTAAGTTGTGAATACTTGTGCTAATGAATTAAAGAATATATTTGACAACATGAACCAGGTTACAAGTTTCTCGTATTTCTATCACTGCTATGTCCTTATATAAATCAAAGTGAGTCACCAGACCAATGTCTAGGGTACACACAAGGAAAACATTGATAATCACCACAATATATATATATATATATATATATATATATATATATATATATATATTTTAGGTGTCTGAAAAAGTTCTCAAGATCATTGTTTTGGAAAGCTAGAAACTAAATAAACAGTATAAAGCTGTTTCTAGCTTCCATTTTTTTCTGCAAACTTGTAGGAAAAAATGTTTCTACCTCATTGTTGTCAGTATCCCACTGAGAGCATGCAGCAGGCCTGCAATGCCCCTTCTGAATCATTATTCACTAAAAGTGAACCCATATACAAAGGCACACATATGCATATAGACGTGCATATATATATATATATATATATATATATATATATATATATATATATATACTTAAAATGTAGTGCATACCTATGTTTGAGTAAATGCCCCATTTTTTTTTAAACAGAATCTATTACATCTACCAGCCTGCATACACTCAACTTAAAGATAATGTGCTCACTCACAGTGTTCAAACGTGCAACCCCCTTGGTAGTATTAATCGCCATCTGATTTGGCATACTTAAGACAGCTTTGCCATAAACCTTGCTGGGCTATGACATTCTCTGTGGCCAAGTGGTTAAGAAATTCTCATTAAGTTGCAAATGAATGACAAAACCATTTTCATCATTTGACTTCAAAATCAATCTTTCTATCAAAAGTAATGTAAGAAGGAGAGAAGAGATATGTGTTAAAAAAAGTGTACATTGTGTATTCAATAATATACTTGTATCTTAAAATGTTCTGCCAGATTTTTATTTTAGTCTTGAACATTGGTCACTTGTTGAAAATATATAAATATCTCCACCACTTACTTTTTACCTGGAAAATAAATAAATAATATTTCCTTCATATAGGTAATGAACTCAACCAATATGGAAATCAGCATAAAACCTTTAACCTTTGCCTTCATGCAAGGGAGACAAGACCTCAAGTCAAACTACAAGAGAAAACTGACATTGCTGCACCAGTGCATATATTATTGGAATAATCTACTAACCTATGAAACATTGATCCTATATCTGGAATCGCCTACCATCCTAATCTACTGGAATTCAGTCAGATTCCAAGAATAGAAAATTTCATCGAAGACAATGCTGTTTATCCAATCAACCCAAATTCTATAAGAGATGATTGTCACTAAAAATATCCAATCACAGAACATTTGTTTATTTCCTTTTTCTCTGTGTCTGGCAGTTGACTAAATTAGGAGTTCTATGCAATATTGAAACTGAAAGTGTGAGTAGACAGGTTTCTTTAAATAATAATCATTATTTGATAACTAAATAACAATGGGGATGCAGCAAACGATTATAATAATAAACAAGAACTTTGGGGTTCAAACAGATCATGCAGTCTAGACAAGAAAACTGGATCTAGTCATAAGCAAAAGAACATATCAAACTATGGCTCTTGCTCTTTCATCAAATCACAATGTAAAGAAAAATAAAAATCTAAATAAATATCTGGACATTGCCAGAAAACTGAGGATATTGTAGCATGTGAAGATGGCAGTCATACCAATAGTTTTTAGAGTGATTGGAACAGCCCTGAAGAGACTAGAAATCAGAGTCAACTAAGATCATTCAACCAACAGTATTGGTAAAATTTTCTATATTACTGAGAATACTCCTGGATTACTAAGGAGACTTGGACTCCAGTGGAAACCACCAATTACTCCTGGCATGAAAGCTTAAGTGGAAATTATGTTAATGAGTATAATAAAATGAAATTAATTGATTTACTTATGTACTAACATATTCTTCATCTTTGATGTTATGCATGATGTCACTTCAGGACATGGATGATCATGGATCTCCACAACTTTCTGTCCCTTTTAGCTATGAGTAAGGTTTGACTCTTTACCATCCTTCTTTATCCTCTCACTGCTATCCATCCACACAAACCTATCAGGTAGGTTTCAAGTATCTGATACACCTGAAGTGGGGAAACAAAAAATGTAATGCAAACTATAAAATAGCAAAGAAATACTACATTAGTCACTTATGTCCAAAATTATGCTTTTCATTTTATGATGCATTTAAATATGAACATCTGAACATACCTTGGAGAGGAGATTGGTATATGTAGTTTATTCATGGCTTTAAAAGGTGTTGATGTTTTAAACAGGAAAATCTTAAGTATTTTCCTTGCTCGATTGGAAAGAGATCTGTTACCATGATACAGCATAGTATATAAGACCATAATACCAAAATAAAGTTTTACTCCCTGTCCTTATCTGAATACAACAGTAATGGAAAACATAACAGTCATGTGAACTAACTAAGGAACTAATGAAAGAAGGGCACAGTTTTCCTATTTAAATTTTTTGATAAATCTTAATTCTTAAGTTAATGAGTGAATAAACTTATAGAAAGTTTTATGACAATAAAATATGTGTAGAAATTCTCCTATTGCATCATTAAATATTTGAGTTAAACTTTAACAAAATATTGCAATAACAATTATTAAAAGATTTAAAATTGAAAACTTTTTCCATTTAAATTTATTTATTACCATATATATTCAAGTATAATTCAAGTTTTTATGATCAGTTTTTTAAACAAAAAATAACGGTGGGTGGGGGTTCACACTATACATAGGTAATTTTTTTTGCAGGGGTTAAAAATCATGTATTTTTAGTGACCAGTTGCACTATACAAAGGTCATTTTTTTGAGGAATTAAAATTCTATTTTAATGCATTTTTAGTGACTGTAACCTACCTGTTAGGCCTGCATTCTTACAGTACCTTAGGCTAACCTTAATAGTACAGGTAAGTTCCTTTAACCTTCATCCTGCAGCCTAGATTAACTTTCTGTTGCTACATGAACAGCAGAATGTCATTCATTATGTGTGCCACTTAAAATTTACAAATACACTATAAAAATAAAGAATTAACAATGTGAAGAAATTTGGGCCATGTAGGAGGCAGGCTTAGGGTAAAGGAGCTACTGTAGTCATCCATGAATGAAAAACAAAAGTATGGTATCTAAATCTTTGTATTAGAAATTTTATGGTAAGTGGATTTTCTCTTCATTTTAGGTTAGCTTTGTACAAAAAAAAAATGAAGACCATTTATTTGCTATTTTTTTTACAGTAAGGTTCACCCTGTATAATGCCCAGGGGCCACTTGAGGCAGATGGTTATACTAAGGGGTAGTTTATAAGAGGAGGGGGAAGATAACAGTTAACTCTACACTTGAATAGGTTAAGATTGTAGTGATTGGGGAAAGATCTTCTTGTGAGTCTGTTCCACAGGGTAGTGGTTCATGGGAAGAAGTTTTTGAGTGTTACTTACTTCTCACTGGTAGAATACAAAGGGAATATAGGTAGTTTGCTACTGGGTAAGTATTAGCTCTGATGGTTAGACCTGGTGGAACCAAGGAATGTAGTTAATCTGAGAAGTAGTGATAGAGCAGTGAAAGAATTGCCACATCCTGCCTGTGAGAGAGAGGTTGGAGAAAGAGGGTGGAAAATAATTCTTTTCCAACAAGGACGCAGAGACACTTTTGAACTCTATCAAGACTGAAAAGTGGGGACTAGAAAGCTGCTGCCCAAATATGGCAACTACACCATGTTTTTTGGTCTGATCTGGCTCTTATAAAGGTAGAGGATAGCATGAAAAGTTGGTTACTTACTGGATTGATACAGGGAGCTGGCCATTTTACCTGCATCTTTTAAGATGGATCGTATATAGAAGATCCACTTGAGGTCAGGTATGAGTTTGAGTGTTTAGTATTTACAAAATTCCATATGCTGCAATTTTATGATGGATTCAGGTTAGGTGCCATCACTGCTTTCATTCCAGTTTGTCATGTATTATTCATAGCACAATATTATTAGTTTAATAATAATGATAGAAATACAAATGCTAGGAATATAAAAAAAAAAATGAAAGGAAAATGGTAGTATGCCTGACTGGGATAGAATTTATCCATTTGGAATATTTATTACAACTTTTTTTATTTCTGTTCATGATTTCATGATTATTTTCTGGAAGAAGACTTCCTTCTCTTTTCTCATGGGTTGAAAAACCAAAGAACAAAGAATGGCTAAAATATAGTAAAAAGAAAAGAAAAAAAAAACATGGAGAGCTTTACTGATCCAAAAGAAAAAGTGTCATTAGGTCAGGAATTTTCTTTTACCTCATCCTCCATACATGCCTTGCACATTCAAACTTTTAATTGTTTCAATCAAAATGGCATTTTCTTAGTGCCAGGATATTCAAAAATAAGGAATTCATCAATTCAGGTCTCTTTCATTAATGTCACCAAAATAGAAATGTTAATTTCCATGGGGCTATTGTCATTATTAATGACGACAATTCCATCACTGATTAATAAAATTTAACTTAATTATATTTGCAGCCATTTTTATTTCTTTCTTTAAAATGTGATATTTTAAAAAAAAAATAAATCAAAATCCTAGAAGGTATTTCTTGTTAAAATAGTTTTAAATGATTTGAAATATGAATAGTGAAAAAAGATTCTAGTAATACTAATAGACAAATTTTGATGAAATATATTTTCTGAGCTTTTAGCAATACTTCAAGAAAATGTCATAATCATTATCAGAAGTATCAGTTGTTTCAATAACAAATTTAAAAATTATTAACATTATTATCCTTATCTCTTCTTCAACTAATTGGATATCTCTATAAATTCCTTTTAAGTGTTGTGGTATGGATTATGATGGTAGAATATGTTTGTCCCATGAGTTTTGCTAATTGCTGTGTTATTCTAATGTAACAAATAGCCTTGGAGGAATTTTCATTTTCCCAAGTTTATATATGAACACTATTAATAACTTTCTCATGAGAAATCGTATGTCTGTCTCGAGAGGAAAGAAAAATGTGTAAGAGTATTCTGACAGTGATAAAATTAATGGCAATGACAGTAACAATGGAATTTTCCAGAAGAAAAATTTTGAAAAGAAAGCAATGAAAATGCTAAGGAAAAAGCGGACAAGTGGAAGAAAGTATAGAAATAAAGATTTAGAAAAGAAAAGTAAAGGAAAAGAGCATTAATAAAATGTAGTGAAAAGAAGAAAACAGATGAAGAGGAGTGAGGGGAAAAATAAAGAAAAGAAATAAAAAGATATAGAAGAAAGAAAGAGATAAGAAGTTAGAAGAGATGAAAAATTAAAGGGAGTAAAGAAAAAAGAAAGCTTAACAGTTCTACTTTAAAAAAAAAGATTAACATTAAATATGGGAAGAGAGATGGGAAGTGAAGAAGAGAAAAGCAAATAAAAGAATGAAGAAAATTAAAAAATGGAAGAGAAAAAAATGATAAAACTGGATTCAGAAAAAAACAATAGCAGTATCAAATGGTGAATGGCGGTTGGAAAGAAGCTAATAAAAATGAAATAAAAAGAGAAAACTTCAAGAAATAACTAATAAAAGAAAAATGTAAAAAGTCTAAGACTAATGATATGAGAAATGAAGAATGAATTAAAGCAGAAAATATACAAGAAAAGAAAAGGAAAAAAATTATTATGCAGGAAGAGTAACGAAATAAAGAATAAGACAAAGAAATACAGAAAGCTTTAACAGAACAAATAAGAAAATCCAAGATAAAATATGTTAGAAAAAATAATTAACAACATCAAAGGACTAGTGCAATAAAAACAATAGACTAAATGAATCAAAGAAGAATATATACAAGACAAAAAAGGGGCTAAGGGAAAGGTTAAATGAAACAAAAAAAAAAATGATTAAAATGAAAGTAAAAGCTAAAGGAAAAATTAAGAGGAAAATTAACAAAAGTGTCAATAAAGTAACATGACTGTCAAATTTTAATCCATTCTTCTGCAAAGATTCAGTTATTTATTTGTGCGTATAAAACCTAAGAAACTGCTAAGCCTTTCGGCATTGTTCACTTCTAGTTGATTAAATATTACCTGTCTCTTTTTCCAGACATTTTGCAAGCAGACTTCATATGTTTCCATTAGATACACTCATTAGTTACAGTTTGGGGTTTTCTGATTCCTTGACTGTCTCCAGCTTGTTACAATAACTTTGAAAAGTCGTTCTTTGAGTAATTTTGATGACATAAGATTATGTTATATGATTTGTAGTAGAGAGAAATGAAACAGAGAAATTTGAGAAATCTCCATAAAAACTACTGCCACAAAGAACCTAGTTGAATAAAAATGAAAGTAAAGTGCAAATATTATGGAATATGATATTTTTTTTTATTTCATTTTCTAAAATTTGAATGCTTCATTTGATTATAGTAGGTACACACTTTAAGAATTAGGGTTATTTTCTTTTACTGTTTTGTGTGAACACTTTTTTTCAAACTTAAGACAAATTGTATTATCTTTTTTTATTTGTCAATCAGTTTGTATTCCTTTCTTTGTCGTAATTTATTTCTTTTTCTAAAGATTTTAAAAACATCTCGATTTTATTGCATAATGGAATAAGTCAAAATAAAGACAACAACATAGTCAACTTAACTATCCCAGTTAATACTGCTATTTTTATTATTTGACTTTTAAAATCTATTTTATTGATTCATCCACTTTCTATTTTTTCACAGAGATTATTTTCTACAGTATTTTTTAATGTTATTACATATTCTTACTCCTCTATATTTAAAGAATCTAATTTTCTTTTTTCTTTTTCATTCATTGGTTATTTCAATTAGTAACTCCCATCATCACTGATCACCTCTATTACTTAGATGTTGCCCTTTCTTTTCTTTTCTTTTAGACTTCCTTCTTCAATAAGCCATACTAAACTAAGTTAATACCTATTTATTTCAACTCTCCATTACTAATTCTACATTTATTCACTATAAAAATTATGAATGTTTTTATTCTTTCTTAAGTTACTCTAACATTGATATTCAGCTGTCAATTTTTCAATTTATCCATAACTTGGTTATTTCTAATGTAAGTCATTCAAAATTTCATTTGTCTCCATTTCTTTTGATCATACATTTTTTTTCAAATTCATTTGGTTATATTCTTCCTTATTTACTTATCCATTTGATTTCATCATTTCTTTTCTCATACAGACTGACAGCATATTTTATCTTTTTCAAAACTCTTGTGCCTTCTTTCATTGAAATTCTAATTCATTCATTCAGTTATTCTCATTTGGAATAATTCAAAGTAAACTTCTTGCAAAGGTTAACAACAAATTTTATCCCACTCCTGTTGACAAATCACCTAAAGATCCCTCAAATTTTAGGGATTCCTCTGATGAACCTTTGGCAATCAATTTGCAATCATTAAATTCTTGAGTGGAAAGAAGCCTATAAGTCTTATTGAGGACCATTGTTCTTTGACTGGGTGTACAGAATCACAAAGAACTATTCCAAATAACTAAAACCACATTATTTGAGGACTTTCAACAGCAGCAACAACTAAAATGGGTATCACATAAAACTAAAAGGGAAGATAACAAAATAATCAAAGTGTTTGTGTCCTCCACTACTTAAAAAAAAAATAAGGTTAGGAAGGAAGTCCCCATCAATACTGGAAAGAGCAATGACAATGTACTTGAGAAAACTATTTTCCTGAAAAATTTCTAAGAGAAAGATTCTATAAATTTCATTTGAAGTAGCACTGGCTGCTTAATCAATGAATGTCAAATGTTTCCACATATAGAAACGCTAATATTACCATTCTGAAGACATTTGTGTGTGGTATCCAGATTGTTAATAACTGTTTCAAGTGAATATTGATATTATAAGTTATTGGTCATGATGCCTGGTGTACCCTGACTAGTTGGTGGAAATTTGCTAAGTAATAATATGAATAGAAGTCAATCCAAAACTGCAATTTTTATACTGCAATGTGTTCAAAACCTTTGTGTATTACTTTGTTGTATTTCTCAATAAATTTATGAGGAAGCAAATAAAAAATATTATTTTGTTAAAAATCCTTTATATCTATCACTTTTGTACATCATTATATACATATATGTGTGTGTGTGTGTGTGTGTGTGAATTGGCATGAAATCTAAATTGGAATCAAACAGAATGATATGATAAGGAACAATTTTTTCCTTATCCTCTCATATACATTTCCAAATGTTAATTCTTCCTTTTCCATGATGCTATTACATATATTTTCTATCTTTTCAAAAGCCTTGTTCCGTTTGAGCATTTTTCACATGTTCTAAATTACTTAGTACCATTATTTTTCATACTCACTTATTCCTTCCTTTTTACACACTTTTCTAATTTAATTTTCTTCTCAAACTTATAAAAAGCATTATAACCTAGAGGAAACTTCACATTTAACTCATGAAGAAAACATTAAAATCAAGCTGCCTGAAGACAATTCCTTCATCTTGATGCAACCAAAAATATTTTTTTAAAAAGATATATTTTATCTTACAGAACAAAATCCAGTTCCCCTACCAAATTAATCTTAAGACCAATAACAGAATACTCTGAATATTCAACCTATATTTGCTTTCTTGTAAATTACTGTTCTTGCTTTGTAACTTTATGAAATTATATGAAAGATTGTGTTATATTAAGAAATGTGAATCAGTTTATATATTAATGAGAAGAGAATTTGTTCAGAAATCAAATGAGTAAGAAAGCAATTTGATAATAGGTGACAAGGGACATTAAATGGATAAAAAACTGCACCAATTCTTAGAAGAGTGAAAATATCATTAAGATTAATTAATGCCTGTGAAAGAGAATAAGTAAGAAAATGTGAAAAAACATAACACTTGAACAAAAACTATATATATATATATATATATATATACATATATATAAAAAGAAAGAACAGTAAGATATATAATCCGGTGTTCTTACTCATATTTTTTATTTTTATAAAAACAGTGCTCAATGTAAATTTACAGACCATAAATATTGTAAATTAACTGATTTAAAATATTAATGTTTTTTTTTTGCTACACAGTAATAACCATGTTTCAAAAATGGAAGGTAAAAACTTTAAATTTAATTATATAATTAAATTAAAAGCATTAGTTCCGTTTCATCTTCAAGCAAATATTGGAATAACTTTTTTTTAATTTACTGAGTTTTAACCGCACAAATAAATTCGATTTACTGTTTCCAAGGATACAGAGAAATCCAATCATTCAGACAGGTTGCACAAGCCATGAGTTCAAAAAGCCGTTCAATCAACATCAAACTTCATTTAGGATAAATAAGTACAAAAATCAGATATCACTTTCAAAGTATTTCTGGTACTTAAAAGAATCCAATAAAACACCTACAGTAAAATGGAAATTAATAAGAAAAGCTAAAATATGTAGGTCATTAAGTGACCCATGTCCTTTGAGCATACATGAGAAATTATATATTACTAAGTTTATAAAAAATAAAAATTTACTGAATCAGAGAAATGAAATAGCTATTTTTTGCCATCATTGTCAAAAATTTTCTTTAAATAATATTTAAAAATAAAATTAAAAATGGGAGCAGGTAATATACATACTTATATTTGATATAAAAAAATAAATTTAAATAATGTAAGTAATTCTATTACATTTACTTGTTTTTAAAAAGAAATATATTCTATTAGTAATTAAGAATAAAAATATCTTAAAATTGTAGTTAAATAAAACATATTCTAACCCTTTAAACACCCCTAGAAAGAATCTTTAAGTGTATACAAGTAAGAAAAAAAATGCCTTTTTGCCATTAATAATAATAAAAAAAAACCCAGACGACATGCATTTAACGGATGTTAGAATTTGTTGAAAAATACACCCCTACTCTCCCTAAACTTAACCTCTTTTTTGAACGTAACTCATAATTGATACAACAATAGTTAATAAAAATGAACATGCTACTGCCCCTGTTTGAATGATTCGATTTCTCTGTATCCTTGGAAACAGTAAATTATAAATTTATATGTGCATTTAAAACTCAGTAAATTTAAAAATAAGTTATTCCAATATTTGCTTGAAGATGAAATGGAACTAATGCTTTTAATTTAATTATATAATTAAATTTAGAGTTTTTAGCTTCTATTTTTAAAACATAGTTATTACTGTGTAATGAACAACCATATTTTAAATCAGTTAATATATATATATATATATATATATATATATATATATATATATATATATATAAATATATATATATATACACCTTTTCATATAACAGCTTCAAAATATTTCAACTAAAACTAACCTAGTTCTTAAAGTTTGTTTCTTGGACAATAGGTAAGTGAAAATATTTGCACACACACCCACTCCACACCAATCTCCACAACTTCCTATCCTGTGTAATTCTTCACAACAACAAAATTGTTCTAGGATTGTTATCTAGGATAATTTATATTTTCAATTCAGCTTCTCAGAAGAAAAAAATAGCAGCACTAATAATTATTTAGTAAGAACAGCACAGAAATAATTATTTAATAATTGTATTATCTAAAATTTTAAAACTTTTATAGTAATTAATCTTAATGATAAGTATTATAATAATCTTCTTCTCCTATGTGCTTCAGAATGTGGCAATTATGACTCTCCCCAGCTTCCTATTCTTTGTAGGTCTAAGCAATATTTATCTCCTGATCATCCTTCCATGTCCGACTCCACCATCAATTAACAATATCATTAGGTAAGTTACTGGCTGTTCTCTTTTGCTCCTCTTTCCTTCAGTATGTCCTGGGAAAATATTAAATTCTCCAGATTCTCTTTCTTCATTGTCTCTAAGTATAAATTTATTTATTATTCTCATTATCTTTCCACAATGCTCCTATGTTCCATCTCTAGCATTTTCAGCATCTGACAGAACTATGGCATTTCAAGTCTTTCCTTTATCTGTAAGGAAATTCTACTGTATTCAAGGCCATATTGGAAAACTGATATTACATAGCAGTTCAATAGAAATTTCATAGCACTGAAAAAAATAAAATTTATTCTAAAAAGAAGAAACTATTCTATTTTATGTAAAACTACTGTCCATTATTACTTACCTTGTAGCCTTGGTAATTTGATAAGTTTTATATGTCTTATTTTCTATAAAATGTTACTCCAGTTTGAAAGATTAGGACTGACCAAGAAATCATGATTCAGATATTATAGAGTAATTTTTTTATTTACAAAGATATTATGCTATTAAATAGAGAAAGAAATTTTTGAGTGTGAAAAGTTCATTGTTTATCACCATTATCAGTTTGTCTTTTCACACAGAAATTCCCAGTGTCAAGAGTAATCATAATTTACCACTTTAGTTCTGAAATAAGAGTAATCTTATTTATCCACCAAGAAACTTGCCTTAAGCGAAAACATATATCTTAAATTTCTTTGGAGCATGGAACAATCAAAGAAAGGGAAATATTAATAAACCAGATACAGACACTGGTATTCAATTCCTTTTTATAACAGGTGTAATGTAAATTACCTTTATTGTCTTGTGTATCATGGTTTTCAAAAAGCAAAGACAGACAAAGTGTTTTGATTCATTTCCTGAGAAACAAATTAGAATTATAGCATGCATAAAAAGCATTAAATGGATCAATTTCCCATCTTTATTGAACATTCTGTCATTTTATATATTCATATTAAATTTGGGGAATAACTTTAACATTAAATGAGGACTAACAGAGAGCATATCCAATTAACAACTTTGCTTCTAGTTTAAATTTAATGTTAATTTGTATTCACCTTTCAAATCTGAGCAATATTCAATTTCCACATTTCTTTTCATTATATACTCTAATATCCTGTTCTAAATTTTGTTATTTTTATTACATTCTTTTCCTGTCTTAGTCTTGTTTTATGTTGCAAATTTCTTTGTCTAATTAAACATTATTCACTTAAATATATTTCCTGGTTTATTAGATGATGTTACATGCACAATAAATTCATGTCAATTTCATAATGAGATATTTCAAAATCTGAATAAATGATTAAAGAAACCTTTTACTGTTATTATTATGAAGATCTTTCAAAAAAGAGGTCTTTTATAACCATAATAAATTATGAAGCAGAAAATATTAGGTTGGTGCAAAAATAATGACGTAATAATGTCGTTTTTTGACGTTAAAAAATACCTCAAAAAACGACATTATTACGTCGTTATTTTTGCACCAACCTAATAAAATGCATAGATGATTCTACATTTTAGGAAGATGATGTATCATTCGTCCACACTATAAAATATGCCACTGCTTAGCAAACTGTCAGAAGTTATTTTGGGCTTTTATCATGTAATGTGTATTTATGGATGCCCGCATTTTAAAACCAACTTGTGACTTTGATCTCACCAGCAGAATTTTATAACATTTAAATAATGATTTTCAAAAGGCAGGAAGATTTTGCACAACACTTTCAACAAAGGAAAGTACACAAAGCTTTAAAACAAACCTTAGAAACTCATAACATTTATCCTTCAACAGCACTGATGATTAAGGTCAAATTCATGCCTTGTTTTCACAAAAAGATATATGGGAGAGCTTTCTTCATCTCTTATAAGCTCTTAAGTATTAGGTTGGTGCAAAAATAATGACGTAATAATGTCGTTTTTTGATGTATTTTTTAACGTCAAAAAACGACATTATAACGTCATTATTTTTGCACCAACCTAATAGTTTGTGAAGCCTTTTTAGGGGAGTCATAGTTTTCTGCAATAATTGCAGGAGTGAGTTTGACACATTGATGCATAAATGCTCCAAATACTGACATATCATAGACTATGTTTTTGTGTAACAGAGAGACATCCTCCAAACTAGATGGATACCTGAAGCTGAATGTCACAGTCACCACCACTCTGTCCACCTCAAACTCAGCTTTTATTAGAAACCAAAACCAAAAAGGAGCAGAAGAATCAAAGAAAAATCACAAAAACAAAACCACAGTGGTACCTTTTGAAGAGAAGCTGGAATACCAACTAGAATATGCTATCTGAAGATGCTAAACCATGATGTCTTCTGGGAACAAATTTTTGCCATCTCAGAAACCTTCAATGAATTCTAAGTTTCTGTAGAGGAGTCATAACTCTGAGTAAATGATTATAAACCCCAAACATTTATTTATACAAAAATACTCATAAAAATGAGAAACAGCAAGACGTGGAAACAACAAAACAAGTATTATTTATTATCTGGTTGTTATATGGTGTTGGAAACACAAGAGACAGTAATACTGAGTAAAATCTTAAGTTTGGGGTCAAATGTAAATTAAATATAGATCAGAATCTGAAAGAATAAGAGAAGATATAGAATAATTAAAATGTATACGGTCTTTCTCACATGTTTTTTTTTTATAGATGTGTATAATGAGTGCCCAAATAATTTTGTTAGAAAGTATGAGAAGTGTCTGGGGTTTTCTTACCTCGAATTTGTGTTGAGTGCTAAAAGATAAATGTTGTTGTTATGGCCTGAAAAAAGGAAATGGAGATGAAATTTTCATTTATAACAACCTGCTAACAACCTGTCCGTGTGAACTGCTTGTCCAATAGTGAGAAAATATCATGTGTTTGTGCATGTAGAGGAGAAAAGTGGTGTTGATTCACTTGCTTTAGAATGAGTGAATTAATGATAATCATAATTGTCATAATTATTTTTTGACAATATAATTAATTTTTATTTATTTATTTATGGATATTACCCTCTAAGAAAAACAAGTGACTGATTTTATAAAAAAGACAGCCACTAAACCCTATATCTACTGTACATCAAGAGCAGTTTGTTCAACCATAATGCTCATGAAAGAAGATCTCTTTCTTTCAAATGTGTTACAATCTTTTTCATGAATTCCAGTCAAGTAGTAGAAAAACTTCACTAAAGTCAACTATGTTTTGAAATCAGCAACCCCAATGATTTCTACCAAATACTAAAGATTTAGTCTCATGTACCATGCCTAAAAATTTAGTTTGAAATTTCAAGAACATTGCTGAGTATGAAGAAAAACACCTGAAAAAGACTAGAGAATATGATGTCTGAAATGTTGTGAGTATAACAAACAAAAACAGCATGATGGTCTGAACAGTATATCCACTTTAAACAATTTAGCATGTGATAATTTAATAATCAATTAGTGAAAAAGATGAAGAAAATGTTATTGTTTATATTTTGTTTCTTCAAAAAGTAATCCAAAATATGTTTAATACTGATAGAAATGAAATAACAAACAAAATTTTCAAAGGATATAAAATCAGTAAACGAGCAATAATTTTTATTATATTTTACAGAAAATATATTTGTTCTTGCAGTGAATGAAAGAGGCTGTGTTCTGTGAGTTGTTCAGTTGAGTAACATTTTGATTTTCAGAATTATTCTTTTGTTTCCTTATATTTGTGTTTACTCTCTATGACTATGAAAAAGCTATTCTTTTTTTCTTCTTGTTTTAAAAATATACACACAGATTATAAAACAGTTAAAAGCAGACAATGAACAGGAGAGAACAAATATGGCAATCAGTGATACAAGCCCACAATAATCCACACTGTATGAAATATTGTCAGAAAATGTTTGGAAAAGACTGAAATAAAGAGTGACTCAGGACAGAAGAGAAATAAAGATTTGAATATGTTTCCAATTAACAGGAATTTTATGATAGTAAATTATATTTCTGGTTCATTAGTAAAATATAGAAAATAGAAATAAAAAATACAAAAAACAGATGCATTCACTTTATTAGTAATCATCTATATTTTTTATTTTTTCATCACCAACAATTTGAACAAATGAAAATATAAAATAATGATGATAAAATATTAAAAAGAGAAAATAGCAGTGTTAATTTGTGGAGAATTTCTCAAAGGAAATGTACACAGAATAAAAATTACTTAAGCTCTAATCTCACAATAAAATCTTGAAATTTATAAAAGAATTGAGAATGACAATGATTAAGAAACAAATCAGAGAGAATAAATCTAAATATAAAAGCTACAGTTATGTCCCCTAGCAATCTAATTTTAGTTTTAGAATTTCCAATTGCAAATCAATTTAAGTGAAAACCCATAAAGATTAAATTGTTACAGTACCTGCAAGATAAATTCTAGTTCTCTAACATGGATTAAAAAACATACATTGAATTTATGAAACTTCAATTTTCATTAAGTGAAATAGTTTTTAAAATTTAATTTTCTTTTCTCCATCACTTTTTAAAGATATCAATTGTATACAAATGTATCAGCATATACAATTATGATTATTTCTTTTAAATTTGCTCCATCTGCATAGCAGAGATCCTTAATGAAGTAATATTCTTCATTTTCTGTCAGTGTTGGAAAATTGGTAGATTCATGAAGACTTCTCTGATATATCATTATAAAATGCACCTTTGCTTCTAAAACTGAAGATTTCTCAATAACTGTTATTTCCAAACTCATTAAAATACGAGGTTTGATTTTTAAACTAACATGTTTTTCTATTCGTATTTAGTATGCATAGCATAAATTTAGTTAGATTTCAGAACAAGAAATAATAATTTTTAATAGTTTTTAATATTATGAAAACTGTTCAAAATGCTTTATGAGTTAGAAACATCTATTCAAGAATTTTGAAGTATCCCTCCTCACTCACATTTTAATATCTGAAACAAAAAATGCTTCAGGTAGTTTTTTCTTATACTGTTTCATGACATTGTACTTCAACAAATTTCCCTTTTTGCATAATATTCTACATATCTAACACAACAGTTCTGTCAAGGAGGAAATTAATTTTTGTAAATAATGGATTTTAAAATATTTCTGTTTATAGATTTATATTTACACAAATTGTTACCAAAACATAATGATCTAAGGATGATATAAACAAATACTTTCTTTTTATACTAAAATTCATCCAATACAAGACACAAGAGCCACTCAAGGTAAAAATTACTGTCAAAAAATTGCTAGTTATGATGTATGAGGTATGTGATATGAGTGAAAGAGGATATAGTGAAAAGGGAAGATTAAGAGAATAAGGAAGATAGATAATGAGTGACCCTTGATTTGAATAGGTTAAGATTGTAGTTTCAGGGAAACACTGGCGAGAGTCTGCTCCAGAATGGAGTAATTTTTTTTATGAAAAAGCTGAGTGAAACTGTTTCCTTGCATTTGGAATACAGAAGAAATGAAGATGATTTGACTCTGTGGAAGCAATATGGCACATCCTAACAGTAAAGGTTTGAACTAGTATAACTAAAGTAGAGCTCATCTCAATATTTGTCATGGAAATAACAATAAAGTAACAATGATGCAGTGTGGAATATAGGTAATCTTCTACAAGATTTCATAAATGATTTTGAACTCTATCAAAGCTTGTAAGTGAGGACTGAGCAGTTCGAGCCCAAGGCAGTCAGTGCATGTCTACTCTTACTCTTGTGAAGATAGAACATGGTAGAAGTAGTCAGGTACTTTTTGGAATGATAGAATGAGCCAACTATTTTTTTAGCATTTTTTAATAACGGATTATATACACAAGTTCTACTTATGTTTTGGTGACCTTATGCATTTTCAGAACATGAAGCCTTGTTGAGAGTGCAACAAACTCAGTTTTTTTTTCCTATTGAGTTGTTCAAACTAGATCAGAGGAAAGATAAGCCTAAAGGCTCCAATTATTTTCATTTTTGAAGTGCATCGATAAAATATGGGATCATCTGCATAGATGTTTATTAATGATATATTAATAAAATAACTGCACATTCTTTTTTAATAAAATGCCAACAATTACGTTTCACAAAGATTTTTAGCTTTTCAAAATGATTAACATTATTTTGTCATTTATATCCAAATGATAAATGCAAAACTGAAATCTTCATTTCTTTTCTTAATGTAGTTTTGGAGGGACATTTATTTTTATAAATAAAACATCAAAAGCATGTATAAAAGAGAGAAATTGTGTTTTGTGCAAAAATGCATGTCTGTATCTATTTTTTGCATATTCATATCTGCATAATTGATGTATATTCAAATTTATATCATCATATATATTTGTTATGATATCATTGTTGATCTAATGATAACATGAAGTGAGAATCTCAACATTATATTCAACATTATATTTCATTCAATTTTGGGGAAAGAACCTTATTACATGCAGTTATATAAGCACTCATTTCAGATGAGGAATCTCTCAGACATCACAGATGAGAATGTAAGGTTCACATTTCTGATGATGGACATAGGGCTTCATAAACACACATACATTTGCCAATAGTAACTGATATGTGTGTTTTAAGGGAAATAGGAACAATATAAAAACTGATATAAACAATTAGAATAGATACATGGTGTAATGGGTAAATTGTTGCCATTATATATTTTTAATTTCATGCATGTGCTTTGATTGTTCTTGATTTTGTCAACTGCACAGTATAGTAGGGTCAGTTGGGCACCATCTGTGAGAGAAAGAGCACCATGATGCAATTCCTTCCACCAGAAATTTGGAAACATTTGGCATTTGTAACGAAATTTCCAATATGAACACTTCAGAGTGTTTGGGTGTCAATCTGAGGACAGTGCAAAGGATTCAGAAAGAATTGGATAAAGTCTAATGGTGATTATGAAGGGGTTTGGAGTCATCATTAGAGATGATACCGTTATGACTCCATTTATTTTCTCACCAGACCTCAGACTCAGCAAAGAGGCCTATATCAAGTGCCTTGAGGAGGTAGTGCTGCTCTGTCAAGAAGGTAGCTGCTGGAAGGCCCTATGTCTGGCAACAGGACTCTGCACCATGTGACACAAGCTGGAAAACCCAGTCAGACAATGGATATGAGGCATGATTAAAGCGATACATCTATTCTTCAAGCAAAAACCTTTATTCCTCATTTTAAATTCAATAATATTTCATTATGCTCATTAAATATTGGTAGATATCACATGAGTAAGTTATTTTTTTCTCTTTCAAGCATAAAATTTTACCAAATCTGTTTTCTTTTGTTTAATATTTAAACCAGTCTGCACTGAAATTTTTTTCTGAAAAGCTTTTTGAACATTTCTTTCTTTTACAGTTCAAAATGGCTCAAGAGACTAACTTAGCCATACAAGATGCTTAAAACATGATGTGATATGTAAATCACAGGTTTTTCTTGCTGTATGACATGGAATTATATACTCTAAGAAAGGGTATTGCTTTGATTGAAACAAATATCGGAAAAAGGATGGAGATAAGATTTTATCAATTGATATTCTTCTTATGCTCTAAAAGCTTTTAATGAATAAAGCTTTTAAATGCTTTTCACACTACAACTCCAAATCTGCCACATTTGCTAATAGCCTGCTGGGTATTCAAACAAATTCCTTGACGAGACATAAATTTCTCCATAAATAAGGGGATACATTGAAATGATAACAGCATGCAAAAATTCCAAAACCCCATCTATCATTGCAGTTGCTCATTATTTTCTTCACTGAATGTTGAACAGTTAAAGAAGTACCTTTCTTCTGGCTTCTTAACTTTAATAAATCTAGAGATAAACCTGGTTGGACACTACAATATTATATCTGCCATATTTAATTTACCATCTCACTGTATAACTTTTTCACTTGTTCAAGTTCATCTGAATAAGATGCACCCATTTATTTTCCTTCATTAATTAATTGTACACTCACATGGTCTATTGTTGGTAGAATTACTGGTTTTGATTCACTTTGATGATGGCTCATTCTATCTTTGGATTGACTAACAACACATTCCATTTTTAAAATCTAATAATTCATGTGCACATGGTTTATTATGAACTGGAAAGTGATTTCTCTTGAATTCCAGCATTAATGAAGGAATTGTCAATGTAAAGAAAATGCTGGTCTCTTTTTATGACATGTTACTGTATTTATGTTCAAACTTGCAAGCTTCTACGGTGATTGAAGAAATGGAAACTAATTGGAAACCAAAAAGCTTAAAGGAAAGAGAAGTCTATAAATAAAAAAAGAGAAGAGTTCAAGAAAGAGAGAAATTCACATATATGCAAGAAGATGATTTTTTTTTTCTAATTATACATACACAGAAAGAGAGAGAGCAAGTTTCATTAAAAAATAGAAAACTAAAAGAAAAAACAAAAGAAACACAGGTAAAAATCTTTATTTTTATCATGTATTAGACCAAGTCTAATACATGATAAAACTAATAAGAACCATTGCATTTCCTGCAACTCATGTTTGCAAGAGGAAACATTAATAATTCTTCCATTGTACTATTTTTATTTTTTTTACAAATAACATAAAATTATAGTTGTGGTAGAATCTAAAAATATAGATATGTGGAGTGAGTGTATGAATTGATAAGTCTTTCATTAAATGCCTAGTTCAGTTGTCCAGTCTTTAAATTAGTAATACCAGATAGTCTTCAAGTTTCCGCCTCACCAGAATCTACATTTGAGCTATATCTTATGATTAATAACTTTTTAAGCAAAAGTTGCAGAAATAACAACAGAGTAATGAAATGATAGTCAGAAACACTGTTCATTTTTGGCAATGCCTGGATAGCTTACTTGAACTGAGTTTATTTTTTAACCAAACAAAATTTCCACAAGATGCATAAACAAACCCAAAGGAAAAGCAATGTGCAATTCTTATTTTCTTCAGGGACAAAGCAAAACCAAACAACATGTATGTAAATCTGTTGTGAGTATACAAAGTGCAGCATTTCAGGTAAGAGTATTTTTGTTTAAGTTTAAATAGAAGCAAATGTAACTTGTCCTTGATACAGATGCATACCTATCCATGGCATTATGCTTAGGCAAAAGACAATATACATTGTTTTTGAGTGTGTACCTGGAAAAAAGGAAACTCAATTAGTTTATTGGTTTCATAGATATTAAACATATTGTTAGATGACCAAACAATTTGGACAATTTTGCAGGTAATGTGTGTATTTATATATATATATATATATATATATATATATATATATATATATATATATAAAATACACACATATATATTTATATGTAATATATTTTATATTTATATGCTTTTTTTTCTTTCTTTTTTTAAAATTAAACAGTAATGTAATTAATACTTTTTAATTAAAAAAACAAATACAGCATTTACTTAAATAAATTATATCTATAAAAATAATGTATAAACAGAAAATATATAAATAAATAATATAATAATAATAGTTGTTGGACTTAATCTATTTCATAATTATATATATATATGTTATTCAGCTAGAAAACGCTTTTAACCTGTTCTCTTTCTTGCTGAATAACACAAAGGGTTTTCAAGTAAATCTTACAACAAATGGTGTCAAGATGGCTTATCTGAAAACCTGAAAAATAGAAACTCAATTAGGTTATTGGTTTCTTAGATATTAAACATTTTGTTTGGATGAACAATTATGCTGCAACACAATTTGGACAATTTTGCTGTTACACATGGTATAGCTGTGTGTGTGTGTGTGTGTGTGTGTGTATATATATATATATATATATATATATACACAAACACACACACAGACAAACACACATTTTTATATATATATACACACACAGACACACATATATATAATATATTTTCTGTTTATAGGTTATTTCTATAGATATAATTTATTTATATAAATGCTCTTTTTTTTACTTTTTTAAAATTAAACAGTAATGTAATTAATACTGTTTAATTTAAAAAAAAAAACATCTCAGCATTTACTTAAATAAATTGTATCTATAAAAATAATGTATAAACAGAAAATGTATTAAATAATTGTGGGACTTAATCCATTTCATAATATATATATATATATATATATATATATATATATATATATATATATATATACATACACAGGTAGTCATCCATTGGTATAATCCAAATGAGTCCTATTAACACAATATCGAATTTTAAATATTAAATGTTGAAACTGACTCACAAAGAACACTTAATGCTTATTTTCATTAAACAGAGCAAATTAGTGAATGATCATTTTCACCCACGATTTTTAAATTTAAAATTCACTGGATTTTCGAAACTGACACCATCAAATGTTTGGAAAATCCTGTGAATTTTAAATTTGTGGGTGAAAATGAACATTCACTCATGGTATCATACTTCCAATTGTATGAAATACACACACACACATATTAGTATCTGAATCTAGATATATCTATTCATATAGCTATATTCAAAAAGCAATTTACAAATATGCCCACAAATAATACCAAATTCAAATATAGAAGCAAGCACACGTGGATAAAGAGATTCAATGTGCATTAATATATATGTACAATATATTTATAGAAAGACAAACTTTCAGAAACTGAATAATTGATATTAATTTTAAAGGAAGAAATGATAATGCATCCTTGTATCTTATAAAACCAAATATGGTAGAGCAGATTGTGTCTATATAGAATACCCTTAATTCAATGTATTATATATTCCATTAGATAATGCAATAGCTCTACATTGCTTTTATGAGCATTAACTCTTGCATGTAAAATGTGCATAGCTCTCGGTGTTAGCTGTACACACATATAAAAAACAGGGCATATATACAAAAATAAAAAAGTAACTCATGCATTTATCTATCAGGCTTATCTAGAATTTGCTTCTGGCTTCAACAGTCAATATTTAACTATAGATAATAACCATGATTCCAAATTCTGATTTGCAAAGTTGAAAGATTTTCCTGCTTCTTTAATGCATTTATATACTTATAAATTCAGTAATAGTCTCTTGGTCACTTTTATAACATTTTATGGTTTTTAAATTGTTTTAAAGCCTACATGTACTCTGAAAGGACTTAGTGGGAATGGTGAAAGTCATAGAACAACCCTTTCTATTATAGGCAGACAATGTTGATCTTTAATATATTAAGAGGGTACATGAGGTAAAATGCAATTAACACAAACAGTAAATCTTGTTAGAAAGAAATTTCAGAAAAGTTTATTAAATGAACTGAAATTATAAGGAAGAAAGAATTGTTTTTGTTTATAACATAATTGAAACAAAAAATCTCAACAAATTCAAAAAAATCAATGGAGAATCAAACATTACAAGAAAAATGGGATTATTTAGATTTTGTGACAAATAAATAAGGTTGCCAGCTGTCCCACAACTGCAGGATTGTGTTACAGTTTGAGAATTAATGGTTCTTTTTAACCCTGCATCAATCACATAGGATGTTTTGCTACCCTAAAATTTTTAAATTACTTGTAATTCCTAGTTGTGACCTTGTTTCTTTTGCTCCCTTCCACTACTCTCATGAGACAGGGTGTGTACCACATGGTGTAGCTCAGTTGTGAAAAGCTGACATTTGTCTTCTTTGGGGTGTCCTGCACCCCACCTGACTAATGTGAGCAATGAAACAAAAGCAAACAAATTAAGTCCACCTGTAACTGCAGAATAAATAATGAATGTCCTTTAAATGGTAATTGCTTACAAAACAATGTAGTATAACAAGCCATGGTAAAATCATCAGATAATGAAGAAAAATATACATAGGAGTAACTGAAAGACCCTGGAAACAAAGAAACCCTGTGCACAAAACATCTTTCACAAATAGTAAATATGCAAACAGCAGAATGCTTTGCAAGTATATCTTAATTAAACAAAAAGCAAATCACACCAAAAATATCATGGAAAATAAGTTAAAGAACATCAGCCGACAACAATCAATCCCAAAACTGCAAACTCTGCTTGGAGGAAAAAATAGCTATAATTATCTTCCCAAAACAAACTATTAAATAAACAATCAGAACTCATCTCAAAATGCAGACACAAAAAGAAATTTTTACTACATTACTTGAAAATTGAAAAGAATAAGTAAAATAAATAAAAATAAAATAAATAAGCAAAAACAAGTTAAATAAATTAAACTAGTTAAATAAAGTCAATAATAAACAAAGTAGCAAAGCCTTCTTCAAAAATAACCATTAGAATAGACTACCCACAACACAATAGACTACCCACAATGCATCAATGACCCATATATATATAAATAGTCAAGGAAAAACACATGTAGCCTGATGATTGCATTTAGCATGAAATAGTCTGTTGCCTCAATGTTCACTTTTATATTTACATATGCTCTATCTATGATATTGAGCACTTTATCCCATAAATATAGCATACCTTAAAACAATATTTCTTTATATATATGTATTATATAAATATAATATATATGTATGTTTTTTAGTCATTCAGTCCTGTAATTATGAGTTTGGCTAATGTAATATCTATCTATTCATGAGAATAAATGTGGCTATTTTTGGTGATAAAAATTTTTCTCTATTATTGTATTGGGGTGTTTCACCTACAATTTAAAACATAATGTGTATGAAACAAATTTATTGTAATTTTCCTTTCAATTAATAATTATATCATTAGTTCAAGTCTTGATTTAATGTATATTGTAATGGAGATTGCTGTTATGTCATTTTTTTCAGAAATATGATAATATTTTACATAGCTGTAACATTATAAGCATTTTTGTATTGGGGTGTGTGAACACCCCAGGAGACTATCTATTTTTGGAAATCTGAGGTGACTAACACAGTGTTAAAAATTGTATGTAATTTTGGTTTTATTAAAGATGTACTTAATAAGCATGAACAGGTGGAATATTTACAAAATCTTTCCTGTCTGCCCTCTCTCTCATTTTCATATTTCTCATAGCTCAAAATTACAAAACTGATTTAATTCAGCTGGGTGGCTCTGTGAACCCCTGGCTGTGAATCTGTCCCCAAGGGAGTCTATAGACCTCTTGGAAACCCATCCACAGTGTTTCTGGCCCCAACCTGCACCTCTCCCTCTGCACAATAATGGCCTTTATGTGTACTTGAGTTTGAGACCCTATGTTATAAAGGATGAGTAGAGATCTTCATCTCTTAGAAAATGGCAACAAACAGGGAAAAATAGTGGTAAACATATTGAATGGCTCACTTCATTCCATATAATGTGTACCATAAAAGGTGATTCCCTTCTTAGTAAGACGTGTAACACAAGTAATTCCATATTCATATCTAAGGGAATTATTTGTTTCTGTTCATCAACACCATTTTCTGGAAAAAGAGACCATTCTCTTTCTTTACAATTTGTACCCCTAAAGATAACTGCAGAATAGATCCGCCAAAATAGTGTAGTAAAAAAATGAATGCACTATAATACTAATATTTAAATGTCAATGACACTTTTCAGAACTGGAGTAGATCTACACATTTGTGTATTTGTTTTTCTATTAAGATGATTTTCTATACAAGAATACTTTTCTGTGTATTAAGAAATGGATATATTGAAAGACAGTAAAAGTGGACAGACATAATGTTACTTTAACACATCTATGCAGCTAAGCAAACTTGTTTATTTTTACTTGTGTCTCTAACTATAAAAGGAGAAAATTCTAAATGCATGTGTATAGAAAATAGAAGATATTACTGGTTTGTTTATTCATGTCTATCATTATTCAATCCAACTGGGTATTGTAGTTTTTGCCCATACAATATTGATATTTCTCAATAAAAGCTTATTACTTTGGTCTGGAATCCATGTTTTCTTTCTCTTGAATAAATCCATTGTAATGAGACTAATGTACCTAACACTAGAGAGCAAATCTAAATATTGGAAACCGAATTACATATGCAAATGGAGAAAAATTTATATGAACAAAATCAGCATTATTTTTCTCTCAAATATAAAGCAGCATATCAGTTTACAGAATAAAAGAAAAAAATCCCACTTTCTATTGATTCAATAACAAAATATCACATATAATGAAAAGTAGCAGGTTGATAATTCTTTGGTCTTGTTTGTCTTTCTCAGAACATGAAATTCCATAACAATTACAGCTTTTGAAAATATGTCATTGGCAGAAATCTTAAAAAATATTTGGAGAGAATTACTGTTTTTGTTCTTAATGGTTATATCAGTTTGCTTTACAAAACATTGTTTTTTAATAAATAAAAATAAAATACCAATTGTTAAGGTTAATAATTGTTGTTATAAAACTAATCTTTTATATGAATCTAAGAAAAATAAAACAGAAGAACACAGAGGAACAAAAAAAAGAGAAAATTTTTTTTCTAACAAAAGGGAAAATGGTGATGATGACTGCAAATGGGTTCAAGTTTTACTCTCTTTTGACTTCAATAAATTAGATACATACAAATAAAAATACTTGATGTAAAAAATACATTTGATGGGAATAGAAGATGACCAGAAATCATATCAATGAATACTGTAAGATATTAGAAAAAAATCTAAAGTGATTAAAATATTTTTATCAATTGCAGAAATGAATTTTTAAATAAATAGCTTGCCAATAAAGATGGCCCCCAAAATTGAGGCTGTTAGAAATAAGACCTCTCTTACACATCAATAAAATTGATGTAGATTTAGTTACAGATGTTAAATGGCATATTGCATTACAATAATTGAACTTTTTCAATTAATGCTTTTTGAAAATTAATTACACTCTTTGAAAGATATACTATGCAAGTTAATGTTTCCATAATAAATTTGGTATTAACCAACACATGTGGGGAAAATTTCCAGGATTTACTTATATTTATGTGATACAAATAATAATTTCAGTTTATAATATCTGTTTGTATTAGAAATATTTACACTAATTTATTTGGTGATGTAATGTGGAGTAATTAGCTATGGTTAAATGGAATTGACAAAGTTCTCAATAAACAAGTAGAAAAAGAACAAAATAATGTGAAGCAAACAATATATATGCAAGTCAAAACTAGGCAAAGCAGCAGTAATAAGACAAAAAGTTCACAAAGTAAGAAATGTGTTCACATTTAAAAGAGATACTGATTATAGTGTTCTGACTTCAAGACAAGACAGAAGAAAAATATGGCAGATGAGACCTAGAATTTGTCCATATTTTTGATTAGGAAAAAATTCCAGCATCCATCTGTGAGAATTATCTATAAATTTAACAAGGGAAAGTTTTTAGCTGTCATTCCTAGAAGGCCCATTTCAAAATAATGTTGAACACTTTCCTGAACACTGACCGAAATAGTTAACTTGTTGATTGTAAAGACACAGCTCACATTATTACTGATAAATCTAAATTTATTATTTCTGATAATGCTTTTAATCCAGAAAATTATCATATCAAGGTGGCAGATGTCAGTAGAACAAATAAATGTATACCGATCCTGTTTTAATAGTGACAAATCCAAATTAATTATGCAAAGTAAAATTTTTAGGATACATAATTAAAAAATTACATGAAATTATCTTGGCACCATATGATTGTAACAATGTTGAAGAGTACTTTGAAAAGAATGCAAATGTGTTTGCAGAGTTAATTCAATTTCTTGATGAGCAAAGTTTGTTTCTTATTATAAGTGAAGCCCCTGACAATAGCAAACAAGTACTGAAAATTTTGAGAGAACACTATTTATCAAAAGGAAAACCACAAACAATTTCCCTTTATATTGAATTAGCCACCTGATGGAAAGCAAATGGTGAAAGTATCATGGATTATATTATTAGAGCTGAAAATACTGCAACTTTATTAAAACATCATAAGAAATGAGTGATTGCTTGTTAATATAGTCTTGAAAGGGACTTCCATCCAAATTTAAACTGTTCACAACTGTTATTAGCCAGAGAGACAAATCAGTAACATTGAATTTAAATTATCATTAAAAAGCTTTGAAGAAACTAAAAAGGTGACTGAGGAGCGTAACAGTGAAAATATCATAATGGCCCTTAAAATGCAAAGGTCAAGACCAAAGTGACAAAGTAATAATGTCCCTACCTGCTTTACATGTGCTGCATAAGTAAAAATTAGAATTTTCTAGTAAATAATTTCCCCCACTCAAAATGATATAATTCCAATTCACGTAGTAAAAATATTATTCATCATGCAGATCACAAACATAGACATAAAAGTACAGAGTACAAAAGGAAGAAGAAAACCCAGTATACATCTGTGAGATTTGTCTATAAATTTGAGAGGGCAAAGTTCATAGGGGTTATTCTTAAAGTGATTGGAACAAACATACAATTTATTATGCAACTAAAATATAATTTGTCAAACTGTAAATAAATAAATAAATATAATAGTTTAGTTTATGATATTTATTTATTCTTTATTTAAAATGTGTAAAGACTGACTTAGGTCATGAGAAAGATATAAGTTGAAAAAAGAAACAAGGTATTGTAAAGGTACTGAATGAATGGAACACAATGCTGAAAATTGGGAAAAAAAAAAACTGAAAAGAGATCATAGAACAATGAAAAATAAAGTTGGTGAGATAAGAGAGAAAAAAATAGCTTTAAAAATATCACAAAGATTTTTTTAGGAAAAAGCAAAATAGTAATAAGTCAGAAAATATTTGAAGAAGTTTGTGTTATGAATGTGAACCAAAAAGATGCAGAATCTTAAGAATATTTGTCAGACATGAAGCAGCCAACTTATTGTTTTTCAATAAGAGAGATGTATACGAGAATGAAAAATAGTATTCAATAAAAATGTTAATAAACTCAATGGCTGAAAGACTAAGGAAGTCTATAGTGTCAAGGAGACCATATTAATATGTAAACTAATATAATTGTAATTTATTCATGCCTATAGAATATTGTGTTAATCAAATGTATATTTCAATGGTCTGTATCTTTAGGATTTATTTATAAATAGAAATTTATATTCACTTAATTTGTTTGTATAATAAAACCAGGCACTTCAAAACCAAATTATTTTCAATTTTGTATTAATAGTAAGTCTGATAGGTTTGGAAAGTAAATAACAATTATATGTGCACACAATTCTATATGCAATGAAGCATTAGCAACAATACGGGGTGCGATGGGTAAATTGTCCACATTTTATGTTTTTAATTTTGTGCACGTGTGTTGTTTGTTTCAATTTTGCCATCTGCACAGTAGGATCAGCTGGGCACCATATGTGAGAAAAAAAGCACCATGATACACTCTCACTCTGCCATAAATTTGAAATCAGCATGCTGTATTGATTGGCATTCACACCAGAATGTACAATATGAATATTTCAGAGTGTTTGGGTAGTAATCTGAGGACAATGCAGAGGATTTGGAAAGAGTTGGATGAGTCTAATGGTGATTACAAAGATATAGCAGCTCAGCAAAGTCACTCTGATCATTTGAATAAGAAAGAAAATTCCGAATTTGTTGATGAGAGCCTCAGACTCAACATGGAGGGCTACATTAAGTGCTGTGAGGAGGTAGTGCTGCCCTGGATCAAGAGGGTGGCTGCTGGAAGACACTATGTCTGGCAACAGGACTCTGCACCGTGGCACACAAGCAGGAGAACCCAGTTATGGCTGTCAGACAATTTTTGTGACCACATCACCCCTTATATCTGGCCCCCTAACTCCCCAAACTACAACCCCCTTGATTATTATGTATGGGGGTGCAGATGAGCAAGAGACCAACAAAATTCCTTGTAACACAAAAGATACACTGATGGCAAGGATTATGGCAGCATTCACCAACTCAAACAAGGAGACTGTCTAGAAGAGTTTCAGGAAATTCCAAAGTCTGCTGGAGGCTGTGGTTGAAGCCAATATCAATTTTATTTAATAGATTTACTCTTTAGTATTTCAATTTTTGTGTAATTTTGGTGAATATATCTGTAAAAATGAGATGTCTGTTATTTTTAGTTTTGTGTTATTTAGATGACAATTTATCCATTGCAACCTGTATGTCAATAACTACAAGAATATTATATGCACATGAGCCTAGGTTTACTGATACTTTAAAAGTTAGATTTTATGCATCTTTTTTTGTTTATTGAAAAAATAAAACAGAATGAATAATGTAATTCAAACAGGAGTCTGTAAAATATTAAACAATAAAATTGTTTGATAAAAATAACTTAAAACAAACTGAATAAAAAGTGAAAACTCTCACTTTGCTCAGTGACCTATAAAAACAAGAATTGTGAATTTCCTCTAATACTACAATATTTTTTTCTTCAAAATATTTTAATACACTTTCACATTTTACTTGTCTGAAAACGAATAAAAACATAATTATGGATCAAATCATTATACAAATATCTTTAAAAAAATTACATTATAATATTTTTTTCTAAATCTCTTCTTACAAATCTGAGAGATATTTGACATTTGTTTTCCTCCAAATCTTTTGAAAACGCCAATGATACTATTTAAAATTTTTGAGTAATAATCAATTTACATACCTAATAAAAAGTAAGGTTTAAATTGAGTTTAAAGGAGACATCAAACACACTTTTCATCTTAGAATCATAAATCTACTTTTTGTTTTTAATCATTTCACCCCAAGTAAGGCAATAAAGCCACTAAGATTCAAGTGGGGTTACTGAGTGTTAGAAAATATGAGAAAAATATACTATTAAGGAGAGAGGATAATAAAAGAACAAGAATTAAGAAGACAGAAGAAAATGTTTGACATTGCATTTACATTTTAGAAGATCAAAGTTAACTGGGAAGCAAGAATCCAGAAGAGACTTTGACAAGTGAGAAGTGCAATAGAAGAAACTAAAAGCATAGAACTTACTCTTACATCTAGCCATTTCAACTATAAAATGATGTGATGTTGCTGGCAATCTAGTACTGCACTTAAATTCATAAAGTCTAGGTACCATAGAGCAAAGATCATCAGAACAAATACAATAAAAGTATTTATAGAAATGACACTGGAAATCATAAAAATAGTTATTAACAAAGTCTTTTGCTTGAATATGTGTGCAAATTTGTGCTTCTATTATATATATGTGTGTGTAACGGAAATCATCAACAAATACTTATAAAAAAAATACTTAATTTATAAATAATTGGATCTATTCCCTAAATTAAACATTTACAGAAATTCGTTAAATAACAGAACTTTGCTACTCATAAATTAACTGAAAATATGTACAAACAATTGCCTTGGATTTTATAAATCTAATATTAAAATCTAATTCAATAACAAAACTCAAATAGAAAATCATTTTTCCATTAACATCTAATACATGATTTCATAATTATTAGTTTGGTGCAAAAATAATGACATAATAATGTTGTTTTTTGACATTTTTTTAACGTCAAAAAACGACATTATTACGTCATTATTTTTGCACCAACCTAATATAATTGAACAAATCCAAAAATTTCTCTAATACATTAATTTTATGTCACTAACAGAATTATACTAAATATAATTTACATCATGAAAATCAGATTTATTATAGACAAAAGAAAATATGATTTGCAAAGTAACCTCTGTTCTTCAAAAATCTGCTGTGGATTAGATGAAAAAATTCCTTGAAACTTGGAGTATTGATTTAAATCAGGAAAGTGAACTATTTAAATTTATGATTAATAATTATATACATTTGTATATATATATATATATATATATATATATATATATATAAATGGCACATGGTCATGTGGGTAAAATGTTCACTTTCTGATCATGAGACCTGGGTTTGACACCAGAGTCGATTTATGAGGAAAGTAAAATCTTGATATTATTGGCCTGGGAGGTGATCCCAGCATGCAGCACCTTTGGAAAGTGCTTGAAAAACATGCAACAAATTGAGCCAAGTCATGTGAGTGAAATTAGGAAGATGAAACTGTTCAGAAACCATCATTGTCTATGTTAGCAAAAGGTCACAAGTCACTGTGACTAAGAGTTTGAGTATGCTAGAGTTACTCAATTTCTTGATCATGCCAAATTATGTACTCTCTCCCAGAAATTGTAACTAATGCCCACTCAGCATAGTTGCAGTATAAACCACAGGTTAGCACTGTATTGAACTAGCACAAATGTGCCTGAGTAGGCATCTACAACAGGAACAGGTTATCCACCCAAGCAGACAGAAAACAAGTAGCTAGCCATTATATGTAAATATGGTAAATATAAATACATTTTTGAAAAGCCTTATTTTGATCTATTTTTCTGATCAATCAGCATCATCAGAAGAATGCTACATTAGTGAGACAGGATGTGACTCATGTTAATCATGTAAATGGTGAATTTTTTACAACATTCATACAATTAATATCAATTGTATCATGTCTTCAGGGCCATAGCAGCCAGAGGTACTGTAAATTTTAAACACATTAACTATGTTGGCAGCCTTTGATAAATTACGGCTAAACTCTAAATTTTTTTGGCAACCCCACCCCAAAAAAAAGCATTTGTCTCTGCTATTGCCCTGGTCTTGCTAATGTAGATTTTATTGAAATAAAATCTATTTTCCTGATGATGCTGTCTGATCAGCAAAACATGCCAAAATAATAGTATATATATATATATATATATATATATGAAGAAATACAGTTTTAAGATGTGCTATATTTATGGGATAAAGTGCTGAGTATCAAAGATAGAATATATGTAAATACAAAATAACATGCTAGATGCAATTGTCAAATCTGATGATTGTGTCTAGCATGAAACAGTCTGTCACCTCTGAGTGCTGACTTCAGTGTTTATATATATATATGTAGGTAGATTTTCCATAAAAGTATATATATATATATATTATATATATATTTCATAATATATTGTTTTATATAATTACCATTCTTTCAGGTTTTCAGAAAACTTTAAATCCCATGCTAGAAATATCACTTTAGGTGAAATACACTGACTTGCTTAAAATTAAGGATTTTCCTTATCAACAATCGAGTATATTCATTAACATCCCCCCTATCTGGTAGTAGCGTACATAGCCTAAGTTCTTGTATTTATTAATCTTAAGCTCTCACTTCTATTTAACATGACAGTTTATACATCTATTGGTGTGTATTATGTACAAGAAAAGTGACTGCCAGGCAAATTTTTCTCATGTGACAGCCTCACTATGAGTAGGAAGAATTATAGTTGGAAAAGACAGAATTACTGTCTTTAATTTACTGTTCCCTCAGTCGCTGCTAGGCTTGAATTATGTGTAAGTAAGCGGTCATTGCCAAAGCTAAGTAGAATATAGCAATTCCTTGTTTTATATTCATGCTGTGAATGGAACTTCATTATAACAAGGTCTAATATTGCAGCAACTAAAATCATGAAAAAAAACTTTTGCTGCTTTCCTTTTACCGGAATGTTGTTCATAAATTCTCTTCATAAGGATAAAGGTTGAAAAATCTCAATAAGCAATAGCTTTGCCCAAATTTTGCATGAAGTGGGATTTGAAGAAGCTGATGTTGGTGATATTCTGAATTTATTGTACACTGAAAACAAAACTCTCACTTTTGAATAACTTAAGGAGTAAACGGAAAATTCTGATAGCAAAGAAGAGACTCTTCCACAGCTGGTTTTAACATCAGAGACTTACCTAAAAGCCTTAGTGAAATAACTTATGTTTTAGTGTTACTTTTCAAATTTCATATAAAGAATGAAAGTTACATGATGTGTAATGTTAGGGAGGAATTATTATAAGGAAAAATTTGAGATTCATAAGAAAAAAGCGGCCCATTATGCTTTCACATGAAAAAAATAAAAATCTAACAGAACCAGTTGTACCATATTTAATTTTTGTTGTTTGACTTTTTTAAATGTCACATAAACTAAACAAAATGTTCATATATATATATATATATATTTTTTTTTTATTACATATAATTTTCTTAAATTTTTTTCTCTCTATGTCAGTCCACCATATTTTAAATAAGTATATATTTCTTTCAATAATTAAAAGAACATATCTGCATACAAATTACACTTTTCCTTCTTTTGATAAGAAAGTTTTGAGTAACAAAATGACAAATATATTCATTTCAGTATTTGTGATATATACTGGTGTATATGATAATAATTTATACAGTGTGCAGCAGAAATACCTCCTAAATAATGTTCAGACATTAGCTTGATGAAGACACCATTAGCATTTATGCCTTACCATTATGTAGGAGGTATTTTTGCAGCATGATTAAGAAAGTTAAAAATCCTATGGCATACTAACTTTAAAGGGTACAGTGATGTAATGGGTAGCAGCTCAGGTTAAGAAATTGAAAAACCAAGTTCGAATTCCAGTTGAATCCATTACATTCACTCACATGCTAAGGAAAGGTATGAATCCTTTTCTTCTCCCCCACCCAGCTATAGGTAAATAGCAGGACAGACCAGGTTCTCTAGTCTAGTATGGCAACTGGTCTACTGCAGAAAAATAGCAATCTACTGTGGGAAGAAATCTGCCTCATCAGTCAATTATCAAAAGATACATGATCACCTAAGCAGGTAGCCCGCATAGCACATAACTGACTAAGACCTCGTAAACCCACCCAGTGACCATCTAGGAGAAGGTGGGTCCCACAGAAAGCCTAAGACCTAGAAACCTTATTATTATCAACAGTCTTAATGGTTTAGGTAGTAATATGGATACTGCATCTCTCTTTTTAACATTTGATTGCTATGGCTTTCAATTCTGAGAGAAGAAAAAACACTATACAACAACATCTTTCTCTGATCACCAAACCTCTTCCTGCAGCTGCCACAGAATAATTTGCCTGTCTTATGTGGGCTCTACCAGTTATCAATGGACCTACAACACTCATTGAAGCTCCACATAAATTTTTATTCATAAAATGAAACCATGATTATATATAATCTCAGATACAAATATGCTTTTCATAGTATTTTAAACTTTATTCACTAATATTTGTTTCCTGCAATCATGTCATCATCTTCTGCCTGCTTTTACTCCATGTAATCTGATATTGCACTGGAGATAGACTCCTACATCTTTATTTTCAAATATTTAGAGTTTATCAATTCATCATTCCATATTCTCTTCAGAAAAGTATGACACAAAATATTATATATATATATATATATATATATATATATATCATGATGATGGTCTGAACAAAAGCATCAAAATAATGGACAAGTATATTGCAGGAGAAATAGTTGAACAGAGAAGAATTTAACTGAAATAACTGAAGGAAGGAAGGAAGGAAGGAAGGAACAGAAAAATGGAAACTGGAAACTTTTTTTTATATCATTTTTCCTTGCAAAGTTAAAAAAAATTATGGTTTGTATGTTTCTCTTGTTTTGTTTGCATTTTTATTTCAAGCTTTAGAATTATAGATTATAATGGAATGACAAATGCTGCAACCTGTAAAAGATGATTATTATGTAAAATGATAAGTTTTCAGTCTCTCAATATATGTAGATGCAAACACACATGCATACATACATACATACATACATGTACACATGCATGTAGTCATATAGACACTTACATATTCACAAACTATATAATTTTTCCACCTCTTTGTTATGAATGTTCCTAACATTGTGTATATATATATATATAATTATATTGAAATAAAATTTGCTACATTTGTAAGGAAGGAGTGCTCAATATTGGAGTAGAGTGTTTGTTGGTATAAACAGAGTGGGCATAGAAATTAACACTGCATGTTGACTTTCAGTTTCACAGCTTAAGTATTCATCAGATTGAAAGTTAAGTCATGGTCTGATGAGCAATTAAGAATTGAAACTGCTTGTCACCTTGGGCTGTTTATATCTATATATTTATGCATGTATACACACATAACTATATATATTTGTGGGGATAGCAAACATAATTAATAAAAAGATAAAGTTTATTGAACAGACAGCAATTATATATATATATATATATATATATATGGGTGTGTGTATATATATATATATATATATATATGGGTGTGTGTGTGTATATATATATATATATATATATATATATATATATAGGCAGCATTGGGCACATCAAGGCAGTGTAATGGTTAGCAAGCTTGTCTCACTAGAACAATTACAACTGAGTACTGAGTTTGATCCTCACTGGGTCCCCCATAATTTTGGCCTTATGCCACAATTAAGCTTCGCTTGTTAATTCTCTATATATAAGCAACATGTCTTCATTCAAGCATGTATGGTTGAATAATTTAGATATATGTTTATTTAATTTATTTTAATCTTCTTCATATTCAATTCTGTAATTAAACTACTTGAGGAAGATGCTGTAGCTCTTATACTTTTTATTTTCACAAGTAAAAATTATTCAACCATATATATATATATATATATATATATATGAGTGTGTATTGCATCATTAATATATATATATATAAATATAAAATTATACAGTCACAAACACATGAAAGTTTCAATGAGATATAAATAATATATATGCATGAAAGCATTAATATTTACATTTATCTCTGAGTGTATATAAGATATAAATAAACCATTTCAAAGAGACAGAGAGAGAGTAAAGTGTTTATATCACTTGAAGCAAGATTACTTATATTTTCTATTAGTAAGATGAATGTTACTTTGCTAAAAGTGCAAATATCACAAAGATAAATGTATGATAAATGCAAAAACAGGTTTTCTTGCTAAATTTCTTAATTTTATGATGCATTTTAAAACACTTAGGAAAATATGTCTAAGAATGCTTAAAGGAAGAAAGGAGTAACAATAACATTTCAGTAAACCTTATGTACATGTATAGATATGTAAATGTCAGTGTACATATAGGCATCAATATCTTATATGTGTGATATATATATATATATATATATATATATATATTATTATATATATATATGCATATTATTATATATATATATATATATATATATATATATATATATAACGTCATCCACAGACAGACTGTTTCACAGCTCATCAGTGTGGCTAGACAACCGGTTGCCTCTTGCTAGGATCGAAACCCGACTGAATTGGTGTCAGTCGAAGATTCTACCACTAAGCAGTCGGCGCACAGCAGGGATGTAGTTGGATTTTTAGCGTATTTATTTTTAGAAAGACGCTCAGTGACCGACAGTGACTCAATTCACTTTTGCAAAGAGTCTAGCTATATATATATATATATATATATATATATATATATATATATATATGTTATTATATATATATATATATATATATATATATATATATATATATATATATTATTATATATATATATATATATATGCATATATCTTCCAGTATCAAAACAAACATGCTTACAGAGATAAATGAATACATATTCATTTGCACAGATAATATGCGTATTACTTACGTTATATACACGTACACAATTCTTTTTAAATACAAGAATAGATATTCCAGACAGTTATCCTTTGGATCTATTATTCAAGTACTTTGCTTTCTAAATAACAATTGTGTGTCTGTTCTTGTACATCTATCTTTTCATGTACAAGTGTAAATATAACATAAAACAAGTGTGTCTACCTATTTATGCATGCACAAAATGAAACAAATTGAATGTAAAATTAATTATTACTGCAATACCCATGTGTTGTTATACAGTTAATATGAATTTATATCTCAAATATCTGTATTATTCCACAGTCCATGTTGTTTGTGGCCTGGGATGCTAAAGCAAAAGACTTTGACATCATCATGAATTTACTTATTGATTTTATATCTCAAGAAAATAACAGATAAAAACAAAACTAATATTCAAAATTTTAGCCGAAGTGAAGAACAAATTCCATTATTTAATCTATCAAACTGGAAGTGAAAGTAAATTATTTTTTTACTTAACCGCTGTTTTCTTTCCTTTGTTATTTTTAAATAATAAAAAAACAGTGTCTACTTTATTCTTACCCTTACATTCATTAAAAATTTTAAAATGAAATAGCTTGGACTAGCTGACTTTTCTGAAGACAGGAATCATTCAGCATCTCATTTGATTGGTAGAAGAGATGAATATTGATATTTGATTTTTCTGTGTTGTTATCTAAGTTTATGCAATGATTTATAACCAGTAGTAAAAGCAGAATAAAACTGTCCATTACAATATATATGAATTTTTATACCAACTGCAATCTTTAATAGCTATCCCTTATTTAAATATAGTATTAAAACCTTTTAAATTGTTTTAAGAAACTTTTAATGTAGATATGTTAATGAAAATGTATATATCTTTTTTGTTAGACAAAAACTTTCAAGATTTGAAATTGTTATTTGATCCTATGACAAACGAAAATGTCCTTAATACTGTAAGTTATATGAATATATTTATTGATTTTGATTAATATGAATATGTTTTTATTTTGTAGACAGAAATAATTTTATATGTTTAAATATTTGCATAAAAATGTTAGCATTAATTAATTTTGCATCAGACTGTTGCATGCACTGGCCTTTTCAGTTTTTTTTTTGTTTGGTGCAAGTCTTGGACTTTAACAGTAGACCAATCCATGCATTTGGAATGAGATGATACAGAACCATTGTAGGTATCTCCAACATAGACTGCATCACAAATGACACAGTGCAAAACACTATTGGAGAAGTAATAGGCAGTTTGGAAGACTTCATAACTATCATCAAAAAGAGAAAGTTGAAATTGCATGGCCACATCATGATCCAATTATCTTATGGGTTATTCCACTTCACTCCACCAAAAGTGCTCATTAGGGAGTGCTCTTTAAGTCTTCAAAAAGGCAATCATTTTCTCTCTCTCTCTCTCTCTCTCTCTTTTAAACTCTTGCTTCCAGATGTAGTTGAACATAGAATAAGAATCCTGCTGATGGGGTATGTTTGCTTCCTTGGTCCTCAGTTGACTTTTGAATTCTTTTATACATACACATAACCTATAATATGTCTTTCACACAAACACGGTCTCATAGATAGTTTTAGTGTCTTTTTCTTTCATTTTTATTGTGTACACATGTAATGCCCTTTGTTAATAAGATGCATTATCATTTGTACTATATTCATTGTTTTGTATATTCATTTTTACCCAAACTCACATGAGTCCACCAATATTATTTGCGGGATAAATGTTTCCATGAATATTTAATATAAAATGTCTATACACATCACAACAAAAGAAGTGATACCTGCAACAATCTTTCTGCCAACATCCTACATGGTGCCACCTTAGGTAAAAGAAGAAACAGATAAAAAATGGGATGAAACATCACAGGGTAGACTGGGAGATCTTTTGCTGACTCAGAAATTGGCACACAACCAAGATATATGGATGGAGCTGGTCAGATACTCAGTTTGGAAGTGACCCTATGACCACACCCAGTCATAGAACTAATGATTATATCAACGATGATGATGACAATAACTTAATCATCTAATGGCATAATTTAATATATAAATTCTATGTTTTTATTATTGTAATACAGAGATTGTCATTTTCAATTGCTCATTGACTTTTCAGATGACATCAGATGCATTATCCAGGTGCATTTGTCTACACTTCTTGACAAAGTAAAAATGTGTCAAGCATATACTTTTTCATTTATAAGCAATTACTTTTTTATTTCAACAAATATAAGCAAAATATATGAAAATGTTATCAAAAGTTATTATTTATTTATTTTTAATAATGATGTTCACCCTGTACAAGGCTCGAGAATCACTCAAAGTAGAGGTTACAGAATAAGAGGCACAGTTTATGCAGATATGTGGGAAAGAACAGGTTGAGATTGTTGTGGTCGAAGATGCATCCTCTTGGGAGTCACTTACGCAGTTTTTATAAGTTTTCTCTCCCTTGAAAAAACTACCTGAAACTCATGAATTTCAAACATTTTCACATGCACATTTAGAACATTTGTTGCATATTAACGTTATGTAACTTGCTTTTTTTCAATACAGCAACAGATTAATTGTGAAAAACATAAAGTATTTATGCCAATTTTCTTTTTTCCCCAGGTGTCTATTTGAAAGGAGATAATGCACTGTATTTTGGCAGTAGCTTGAGATAGGATAAAGTTTGAAAAATTACTTTTTAAAAATATAGTTTATCTGTTATTTGTCAAAAGACAACAAAAATATCTGTAAACTACTCTGCACTGTTTGCACACTTCATGCTGATGGATGATAGCAAAGAAACAGATAAATAAAAATGACAGCAAAGCAGAATCTAATGGTGACAAATAGAAAAGAATGAAGGAAGCAAGGTTGTATTTGGCATCAGTAGGAAAGTAACTAACAAGTTTGTGTAATTGGTTGGCAGAACAAGAATTAAGAGAGAAAACAAAAAGACAAACCTTACTAAGAGCCATAAAGGATAGGAAGTTGAGGAGAGTCATGATCTTCCATGTCCGGAATGGGCACAGCACATTTCTTACAGAATATGTAGCATACTGATTTCTGATAAAGGTTTTAGGTGATTTAAAAAAATAATAATGCTAATACCTCCAGCTAAATTCTCATCTTTTTCTCATATTGTATTGATATACATATATAAATATGGAAAATTTAATCTGTATATAATGATTTCATTTCATATCAATAAAGGAATGAAATGATATAGAACCATTGTCGGTATCTCCTACATAGACTGCATCACAAATGACAGAGTGCAAGACACTATCAGACAAGTAATAGGCTGTTTGGAAGGCCTCATAACTACTATCAAGAAGAAAAAGTTGAAATGGTATGACAGTAAACTACATCTGATAGCAAAGCCTCTGATCAGGAGATTGGAGATTATGAGGATCACCTCTTAATTGTTGTTGCTCCAAGGTCCATCCTGACCCTGTTAGAATCCCAGTTATGGGCAAATAGTGAACCCCAAACAAAAATCAACAGTTCATTTTATAATAAAATTACCAGCAATACCTGTTTATAGTAAAATTACCAACAATACATTTTATAGCAAAATGACCAACAATACATTTTATCTGTTGTTGAAAGCATGCAATTGCTTTCAAGATATTCAGATTTCAGTTTTAAATAATCTATAGTGTTTGATAAGCTACTAAACAAAATCAAAATCAACCAACCTTAAGTAAAAGAAGAAGCAAAGGAAAAACGGGCTGACAATATCAGAGAGTGTCACACAACCAAGATATATGGAAAGAGCTGGTGAGATGCTTAATCGTGAAGTGATCCTATGACCACACCCAGTCATGGAACTAATGATGATGATGTTGATGATGATGATAATGTTATCACCAAATGACATGATTTAATAAACAAATTCTAAGCTCTTATTATTCTAATACTGAGATTGGCATTTTCAATTACTCAAAATATTAACAAAATCATGAAACACTTGAGTTTCTTTATAAAATATTGATAAACAATGAGCATGTCTTTATATTTCTCTTTTTTAAACCTTAAAATTGTCAAACTGACGACTATTGAAAACTATATTGTGTACAGTAAACATTGCATACTTATTAAATATTTATATTTCATTTTTTACACTGAAGATAAATTTAACTTCTGTAAATTTCAAATATTTCTATGTATATACAAACCCAAAATAAAATTATATTTGTGCATGTATATGTGCATCCATGAGTGACATTATCCGGTTACTGAGGCATATACATGCATTTACATATATGTATTTATACTATAAATTTATGCAGGTATGTTTATAAAATAATATTTCTTCCATAATCAGACATATAAGATTTCTATTATTGTTCTGTAATGTTTTCTTTTTATTTATCCACAAACATACACAATATTAAAATTTCTATTCCACAATTTTTTTTACTTAAATGCAAATATATGCACATAAAGAGCCACACTTTTAAATCTTAATATGATTTTCTTTTAAATGTTTTTATGCACTTACACATGCATATATAATCCCACTCTTATGTTTATGCAGATATGTAAATATATACATAGTCACTGTTGTCTGCAATAAAATGAATGCAAGCAAGTTTGCACTGAAAAATCTCCCAAAAGATGAAAACAAATGGCCGAGTGCTAAAATTCATACATTTAATCTTTATGATATGTGCAAAATATATATATAAAAAAGAAGATAAAGAATAAACAGTAGAAAGTATGAATGAAGTGGAAAAGGAAAAGAATTCACATGTGCAAAGAAAATTTGCTCAAATATAAACAAGCATTCTTTATAAATATGAAATGAAAACTTAAAAATAAATTTAAACTGTCAACATGTCAGGATAAATTGTAAATAAATTCTAATCTAGAATGTGTCAGCTGATATGTATATGTTGATAAAATGTTAGTGTTCTTGAGAATGTTTTCAGTTTCTTCAAGATCAAAGGTGGGGTAAGATGTCAATTCTACAATTCAGTGAATTTATATTCTCTTCAGTTCAACAGAGTTTTTAAATTAACTTTATATATTTCCTATCACACTATTTTCAAATCACTTAAGTTGCTTACTGATGATCTAATGCTACAATACAGAGAATCAAATGAGCTGAAATCCAAAACTTGCTCTTCTCAGACATTTTAAAAATTCTGAAGCACATTTTTTTAAAAACATCATTACACCCCAAGCAAGGTGATAATGCCACTAGGGTTACAGAGAGTGAAAGAGAATGAAATGACTTTAGTGAGGAGACAATAATAAACTTTCTAAACACATTATTTCAATGACCATACATCTCAAAGAAACTTATGAAAAGACAATCTAGGTATTTTGAATGTGTTATGGAGTGATTTCACAGTGGAGGCTTGTATTTGTACTAAGTTGGTCCTAAAATAGGTTCGACAGACAAAATGTTAGGAACTTCATATAATAGGTATGACGCAGAGTAATCTAGTGGTGGTCGCTGATACTTTAGTATTCGACTAACGGTCATCTGGCATCAACTGACTGACCGACCCCTGAGCGACTTTTTCACTACTCTTACTACTCCTACTTATTATAGGTAGGAGAATCTAACTATAGAATAGGTGTGTTCCACTATAACAGAATGGCAGAATGAATACATTAAATAGCATTTGTGATTTGTGGCATGAGGTCACTCTTCTTGAATGAGCCCAAAATTTTTCAGCAACCTCTTACATATATAATTTTTCTTTATCATTTTATAAGATTTTATGATTTGACTTTACATGGATTTCCTCAAATATGATAAAGATTTTAGAACAGGAATAGAAAAGAATTGTAAAACTTGCAGCAAATTTCACTACATCAAGCAAAACCATATCAAATCATTTAAGAGTAGTTAGCATGAAGAAAAAGCACAATCAATCATTTCTATGTAAGTTGAATTGAGAGAAAAAACAAGTGGAAGTAAGAAGATCTGTCCTAATTGTGTTTAAAAAGAAGATAAAATGATCTCTCTCTCACGTGGTGTGATAAAAAGTGGATTTTTGTTTCATTGCTGGAGATGACATGCATATAAGAAGCTACTCTATCATCTTTGAAATGTTACAGTGAAAATTTGGCTGATCCGTCACAGTTTCTCTCAAAGTAATCAAACAATTAATGAACTTAGATATGGAGACCAGACTGAAATAATCTTTTCAAAACTCAAACAAGCATCAACAAGTTTGGAGAATAGAAAAGGCATTATTTTGCTGCATCATGATGCCTGCTCTTAAGTTGTAAAAATGACATTAATAAAGCTGAATAAGTTGAAGACATTATCAATTCATATAATCTTTCTCTTATGGATTACTGCTTTTTTAAAAAAAACAACCACAGCATTCCTTGCAAACAATAACTTCTTAAACCAAATATTTTGACTTACTGAAAACATTTCATTTAAACAAATAATCAAAAGAAAATGATTTTGCTGAAACAAATTGGCAATTTTATGATTTTGACAGATACCTTGAATGCAGAATGTACTTTGGACACTGCTGGTGAGCAAAAGAACATGTGAGTGATTTACTGTTCTGCAATCACCTACATTGACCAAGTATGTAATGACACCTGATATCATGCTAATGACTTTCTGATCTTGATGCTGGACTGTGATGGCTAGTGTGGTGGACTCATGAATATATAAGCTAGCTTGACTGAATAAAATAAATAAAAGAATGTTCATAAATTCCTTTTCTTTATTACCTGTGTATTCTTGAGAAAGATAGTGGAGTCTTCTTCAAAGTTTTGAATTTAGAGTTTTCTTTTTCTTAGATTGGCTGCTACCTAAAAGTAGAGAGCTTAGTCTACTCTGCTACTTAACTGATAGCTAGGTGGGGGGGTCCAGATGAGATGCATTCATGACTTTTCCAAGGGCATTAGTGTGTAAATGAGCACAGCATACTAGGTTAGAATATAAACTCTCTTCATCAATTTCACTTTATGTGTGTGGATTTTAGTGGAAATTAAAATTTGCATGTCACACTTGTCTCCATAGTCGAAAATAGACCAGTGGAGTAATGGATAGCAGCTTGGATTGAGGAATCGGAAAGCCAAGTTCGAATTCCAGTCAAATCCATTACATTCACTTACGTGCTAATACCCTTGGGAAAGGTATGAAACCTCTTCTTCTCCCCAACCCAGCCATGGGTAAATAGCAGGACAGACTGGGTTCTATAGCTATGGATGGCAACTGGTCTACCACAGAAAGAAATGTCAACCTACTGCGCGAAAAAATCTGCTTCGTCAGTCATGTATTAAAAGATACATGATTGCCTAAGTGTGTATCACACATAGCACATAACTTCCTGATTGATACTACTGCAGAACCAATGAGAATCACTTGTGGGAGCATATAAAAAGAGACAGCCTCCTTTTTCTATCTCTGATCATTTATTTTGAGGCTTGGCCTTTTTTCATTAGTTCATCACTGTAGAAAGATGTTGTGCTAATATCTTCCAAAATGTAGATTTCACAAACAGGACATATTTTGTTGCCCAGACCCCCCCCCCAAAAAAAAACACATACAATTGTACATTTCAGATACAGACATTTTATACACCAACCACACGTGTACATTTCTTTCTTATTACTTATTTGTTATAAATTCTTTACTGTGCAGCTCACCCTAAACAGTTTGGTCTTGTTTACAAGTTGTATCCAGTTTCACATGATTTGCTCCATCTCTCTATTTCTTGCCAAGTCTGCTTTTTATGACTACTAGAATTAATGGAAGCAGCAGACAGAAACATCATTTGTTACTTTCAGGCAGCATGACCTTATGTATTTGTTTGAATTTAATTTAGGAAGTTACCTTTAAAAACTTTAGCTAAGAAAACATTGCTTTGAGCTACAGAGTATAGGAAGTTGTGGAGAGCCATGATTACTTACATCCTGAAAGGACATGGCACATAAAAGATGATGATAAAATATTATTTTTAGTCACAGATATTGGGAAGAAAAGATAAGGTAAAGTAAATTCTTGCACATTTTCACCATTGCTGAACATTGCTTTATTTTTTGTTTAATTTTGTGTGCGTTTTGTGTAAGATCTTCCAGAAATAATCCAAAATAATCTAAAAACTGTTGTTTCTGATTCTATCAACTCTTATATCAACACTTTTAGACATCTTAGCACCTATGGAACTTGACTAAACACAAGGCCACATCAGTGCAGAAGCCATTAATTTAGAAGATTGAGATATTACCTTTTGGGCTTGAAGACATGCATATTAACAACATTCCTTATCTTGATAATATCTTATAGCAGCTTTGCATAGAATGTCTGAGGCTAGGAAGAGAAGTCCAGTAAAAAGTTGGCTATAAAGAGAAAATGAAGGAATTAATTTAAGGATTTAGTGATATTAATGATTGATGACTGATCTGTGAAAGTTTCAAATCTGCCCACTTCTTTCAAAGTACTGAGATTCTAACTTATACATTTATTACTTACAAGCAAACTATGCAGTTGCAAAAATATATAACAATATTAAATACTTAATATAAAGAAGCCATTTTTAAAAAATATTTAATTGTAGAAGATATAATTATCAAGAATAACTTCTTAATTAGCTTTTGTCTGAATTCATTCTGCATTATTGTTGTGGTAGGATCCACCTAATTTGCATTGTGGAGTACCGACCATATAAATATGGTTGGTACCGGGAAGGAATGAGAGAGATCCAACCAGAGACTCTGCCCAACTGCGACTCAGTCAACACATTCTCCATGAACGGTCTTCCCAGGAATATACAAAAGACTATATGTAAATATTGTGTACACTTTCTTGTTTCAATACATTTTGTTCTAAGTACATTTTGTGTTGCATTATTATTCCATGCATTAGTCAAGTTTCAACAATTATAAATAGTTTTTGTCAAATTTCCTGACAACTGAATGTATTCCAGACATTATAATTATGATTGTTCTTTATAAAATAGTTAATTTTTATGGTTATTAAGAAGAGACTCGAAGCAACAGAAATGTGTTTCTACAGAAGGATTCTGAGAATGCCATAGACTGAACATTGTATACTGTGAAGGTATAATTCATGTAAAAGTGGGTTAATATACCATCTTTCTCTTTGGACATTTTCTTTTCCTTCTTTCAGCAAAATTTGCCCCTTTATGATTCGTCTTTGTTTACATGGTACTCATTCACTCAAATTTCTATCTGGGAGGATGAGCTATCATTATTTAAACTAATTACATGTGGACTATTGTGCTGACCTTTGTTGTTGTTATCACAACATTTTGGCCGCAATGCCCTCTGAACTTCATCCAATGAATGGCAATATAGGTAAACTACAGTGAATTAAAAATGTAAATAGACAAGATATTACTAGACAGAATTCATGGTCATCAGTAAGAGGAAGAACCTGAAATGTGATGCAGAAATTTAAATATCTGCGAAGCATCTTGACAGAGGACGGTAAGTGTGACACTGAAATCGGTAGACATATTGGAATGTCCAAGAACACATTCCAAAAGCTGAGCAGAGTATTGTGAGACAGGAGGATTTTTTTGGTAACAAAGAAAATAATACTGAGCTGTTACGTGCCATCTATCCTTCTTTACAGCAGCAAATGTTGGACAATTTCCTCAAAGACAAGGAAGAGACTTGAGGTGACAGAGATGTGGTTCTACAGAAGGATGCTAAGGATATCATGAAATGAGCATGTGAGCAAGAGGAGGTCTTAGAGAGGTTACAAACAAGGAGAAGGCTTATACTTAACATCAGAAAGAGGCAGCTGAAGTTTCTGGGACACATAATGAGGAAGGAGGGCCTGGAGAATCTGATACTCAAGGGTCAAATAGAGGGAAAGAGAGACAAGAGAAAGCAGCGCATGACATACCTGATAAGTTTGAGCAGGTGGATGACAGAACGTGGTTTGTGGGAAGAAGCAGAGGGAAGGAACTTGTTGAGAGCTGCAAGGGATAGAGGGAGGTGGAGAGTCATGATCACCTACATACTGAAAGGACATGGCACATGAAAAGATCACTAGACATGCACAGTGAAACAAGAAGTCTACTCCCATTAATTAAATAAAGGGTTCAGTTCAGAAATCCCTGTAGGTTAACTGGATTAACATACACTTGATGAAACTCATAGGGCCCAACATCTGAAATATTATGGTAATAGCAACAAGGATGAGCACAATATGCTGCATGTAAATAAATAATCACTGTAAGTTGTTAAGTAGGTTTCTTATTTCTTACCACTTTCCCCTGCATTAGCCACATGTTCTTCATAGTCCCTATTCTACTTAAAACTCCCTTGTTACTTGCATAATCTGTCTTCAGCTGTGATAAAAAAAACTGTCTTGCATTTACTGTCACAGTAGGAGATTAGACATTATACAATAGTCCATCATTTTTTTTTTTTGTTACTCAAGACATTTGCTCAAATACTTTTGCTCAATCTCTAAAAAGCAGATTAGCCAATGCTAGCCTTCACACTTTCTATCATCTGTTACTACATAGTTTGTTGCATTTCTGCACCTGCTTGATTTTAAAATCCGTGTTAAACAACTCTTACTTTGCACTCTCCCTTTTGCTGGCAACTGTGTATTCTGTCTTCTTACAATTAATGGTTATTCCTTTTTACTTTCAATAAACTACATTGTTCTTGCAGATTTCCTTAAGTACAATGTATCGCATGAGTAGTCTATATTAAAGTTACATTTGCAGTTCATAAAGATTAATGGTTCATCTAAGCTTCTTATAATCAATTTTTCTATGTAGGTCAAAGAAATTATTTGAGAAAATAATATATTTTTATGATGGTCTTCCTTCTGTGTTTGAGTATGCATTTGACTCATTCTCTTTTTGTATATAAACGTCTTTTCCCAAATACAAATTAAAGGTTATTTGGTATCTTTTCCATATATATCAAGTTTTTTTTTCACATTTTAGGAACTGCTCTGTTTCATTCTTTTTAACATACATTTAGATGATCTATAAAAGAAAGCTACAGATCTTATTGCATTTCTTTTGCCTGTTCTGACAGCATTCTGATCATGAAAATTGAAAATTTCAGTGTCTTAAAGCTACATTGTTTTCCCCTATTTAATTCTGATATGAACTGTAGTAATTAAAATCCTATTAATTTTATTATGGCTCATTTTTTTATTTTTTTTCAATGAAATTTGCATTCATTCATATTTGGTTTCTTTTGCTGCACCATGAACATTCATCTACTTAGAACCTCCAATATTTTGTCATATATTTTATCACTTTGTTAACTATCAGTCCCCAAAATCATTTAATGTTGCCGGTATCTTTATGAAATTCTTGTATGGTGCTGTTTCTTTGTTTCACTTCATTTTGGCCAGTGCTGATCTAACCTCAGATTTTAGTACCATGGTTTTTTTCCTTGCTTTTATGTATTGTAGTTTTTATCTCCTCTGTTGTCACAAAGGAGCTTCCCTATGTAATCACTGCATTATTTAATACCTTTTTTCTATTATGATCCATCTCTCTTTAAATTTTATACATCCTGCTATTTTATCCTCTTTTTGTGTTTACCTGCTACATCTGTATTCTATAGTTCTTTGGTCTATACATATTTTCCTTTAAGTTATTCCCTCCTTTGTTTGCTTGCACTTATTTCTGATATTTTTGTTTAGCCTCTCATTAGGTTGAAAATATCACTAATCACCCACTTATTTTTCTTGTCTTTCTTTTGTTGTTGTCACAAGTTCAGTTACCATCAGTACTATTCTTCAGAGGAATCAATGGTTACACAGTGTAATCAGGTTGCTACCATCTATGTGAACTTGGTACTGTTGATTGCCCAGTTCTTCCACCACTTTTCCTATCTTCATCCATCACCGTGGATATGGCCCATCCTGATTCTGAATTTGTACTTGTTCATCAACCCGAAATTCTTAGAGTGGGCGACTATATATATTGTAATGTTCTTGGTTTCACAAGTGTTTCTTTGACATTGCCTTTTCTCTCAGTTCCATGAGCTCTCCAACACCTATCTATTTTGTACTTCTTACAAAGTATGGGGAGGTGGTCTTTTATTGTCTGTCTGTACAACATTTCTGCTGGTGATATACCAGTGTCTTGATTAGGTGTGTTTCAAAGGGTTAACATGGCTCACGCTGCATGATCCTGGCATAAGTGACCATATCTGTCAGTGCAGTCCATCAAAGTTCGTTTGGCTGTCTTTACACCCAGTTCTGCCTGGCCATTACTTTGATGGGAATGGGCTGATGATATGCATTTCTTTATACCCCAGTCCTTCAAAAATGAATTGTATTCCTGGGAATCAAATTGGTGTCCTCCATCTGAAGATATCTCTCCCAGTGTGTTGTACATGCAAAACCAATTACATAGGGCATTGCATATCATTTTAGCTCTGCCAGAAATCAATGAGACGACCTCAATCCAACCTGTGTATCTATCAGCATATACTATATAATTTCTTCCATGAAGGTCGAAGAGGTTTGTGACCATTTTCTGGAATGGGAATTCTGGGTTTGAGGGTGGCATCAGGGGTTCCTTTGTCAGAGATGGGGTGATTGTGTTACGCTATCAACACTGATGGATACAGGCATCTAATCCAGGCCAAAACAACCGCTGTTGTGCATTTGCCATTATTCCGTTAGCTGACAGAGTGGAGAGCCTCTAGTATCTCCTCACAAAGCTGCTTTGGGATTAGGATTTTGTTCTCCTTTATGGGCATATTGTTATCAAGACAATATAATTGGTCCCTCATTGACCAAAATTGCTGAATATGTGCTGGCAATTCATAACGTGAATCAGGGAACCCTTTTTTGAATGTATTCAGTTAATGTGCGACATTCCTTGTCAGTGGCTGCAGCAGCCACAATCCTATCCCATGTTATTGCTCTCATTTTTAGGTCATATGTATATGAGCATATAACCGATGCTTGCATTGCACTGTCAATGTTCTGTATGGTTTTTATGTGTCTCAGTGATACAGGATATCTAGACGTACAGTCAGGTGCTGCGTTGAGTTTCCCTGGGACATGTTTAATGCAAAATCTATACATCAATGATCATTCCTTGAATGAAAACAAGCAAGGGTTGTTTATGTTTTCTAAGACTTGGTCTGAAAATATTTTTACTAGTGGTTTGTGGTCCACTGTCACAACAAGGTCTGGGCACCCCAGTATGAACATTCTGCAAGACTCCAATCCATATACAAGAGCTAAAGATTCTGCCTCTGTCATGAATCATGATCCAGCCAGGATTACTTTCCAGTGGCTATCGTTAGGACCAGAATCTGTTGGGTACCAACAGTGTTTTTGAAATAGAAAGTACCCAATGTTGGTCTTACTAAAATCCATTGAGAGACAAGTTGCTCTACCCATCTCAAAAGTCTTGACCCCCACCTCTTCAATTTTCCGTACAATATTTAATTTAGACTCCTCAAAGAGCTTGTCTAATGTTTTATCCCAATAAAATTTTCTGTCTTTAGTTCTTAACAGTTCTCAAAATGGAGCCATTATCTCTGCCTGTGAGAATGCAAATGAGACCTGATTCCCTAACCCAAACAAGGATCTAATACCTGTGATGTTTGTGGGAGTAAGGAAGTTTAAAATAGCTTCTGTCAATTTTTTAGTTGGTTTTATGCAGTCTGCAGTTACCAAAAATCCATCAAACTCTATCTCCTTTTCTGCAAATTGAAACTTGACAGGGTTGAAAACTATTCCATTTCTGCTGCAGTGCGTAGTATATTCCAACATGTGCCAGAATGCCGATTCAATAGACTCGTCCGAGAGGAAGGTGTCATCAATACACTGAGTCTTTCAGCGTGTGATTGCTGTAATATCATCGAACCAGTGGGTGTATGCATCCCCAGATGCATGGAACCCTTTGGGCACCCTAAGATATCGGTATCAGCCCCATTCTGTTATAAATGTGGTTGCGTCTCATGCAGCTGGAGATAATGGTAGGCTATGGTAACTGTTCCATGCATCCAGTACTGTCGTCTTGGTTTGGGCTTGGACAATGGACACTTGGTTGAATGGGGATGGTGTGTGGTGGGTTTCCCTTTTCGTTGCAGCATTTAACTTTTGAAGGTTCACTGTTCTTTTGGGTGATCCATCTTTCTTGGGTGCAGCCATCACTTTTGAACACCAACTTGTAGGGGTGCCAGGTGGTACCAGTTCAATAATCCTGAGTACGATGTGGCGGTCAAGGTTCTGTTTTACCTTCTTCTTCCAGTGATGGGGGACCAGAATTGGTGTGTGCATTGCTGATGGTTTTGCATCTTGTAAAAAAAAATAATGTCCAATAGCTTCCCTGTCATTGTCTGTAAGGGCTGGTGGGGACATGTGTTAAATGCACTTGACCTAAAATGGTCTCTTAACCAGAACCCTAAACGCTCCCTATTACTTTCTGTAGGAGTGAATGGGATTCTGTCTGACTTATCTGGAACTACTGTTCTTAGAGGGCACCTACATAACACTTTTGCATTGGGAGTGGTGGAGATGTTGCTCTCAGGTATCTGGTTTGGGAAATCCTGGTGTATTAAACCCAGGTCCCTCAGAGCCAATTCTGATAGATAAAACCCAGATGCGTTTGAAACATAAACTACTTGCCTAGTCACTCCGGTGCCAACTCTTATGTGCATAAAGAGTATGCCTTTAATCTGGTCGTTTGTTATACTGCATATTCTGTGGCTGGTTGGTACCAGTTGACTATTGGTTCACTTCATCGTTTTTAATATCTCTGGTCCACTGGAGCAGGTTTGTGCCCCAGTGTCTCCTATGGCATAGATACGGTGCACTCGATGGCTGGCTGGGTCATCTTTAGAGATAGTGGTGGTTTGGGCGTCTTTGCATGTCCCTCAAATACCATGTCATTCCAATCCTTCCTGTTGCCGAATATCACTGACTGTTGCTTTGTCAGCTGATTTGTTGGCTCAACGGTGGGCAACTTTCTTGATTTCCAACATTCCCTTCCCTTCTATTATACCACATTTGAAACACTGCTGTTTCACTGCAGGACAGTTCTTCTGTCCATCAGGATATGACACACTTCCACACCCTTTGCATGCTGTCCGTGGTGGGATCTCAGGGGTACTGTCAGCCTCTGACAGTTTTTACAGCTTTGACTTCAGTGTGTCTAATGTTGTGGGCTGGGCTATATTATTTTGTAAGTGGGGTGTTGATCTGTCTGTCGTTTCCATGGAGACCAACCTGCTGAACTTTTGCTCCAGTGAGGTAAGGATATTAGCTTTGACTAACACTTTATTTTTGTGTTCGTTGTTGTTGAGTCCTGCCACAAGTTGACCAGCTACCATATCATCTGAGTAGTTCACCTGCCATTTGCAGCTCTCGTTCAGACATCGAACGATAAAATCACAGAACTTTGCTTGCAACCATAATTTTGCCAGGAAATATGTGACGAGTTCCCCCTCCTGTTGCCTCATATTGTGGAATCTTTTTCGGTGCACTTCCTTGTGCACACCTTTTACAGTGACGAGTCGTATCTGATGAAGGAGCTGCTGTTTACTGGCTGTGTTGAGGTCTTCTGCTCCAACCAGCTCGAATAACATCCTATTGACATCGGTAGAGCAAGTGCTTCTCAGCTCATGCCGAATTTTGGCCAGGTCTGTTATTTTACACATATCCTTGTATTGATTCCACAAGTCAACAAACAATACCCACTTGCTGTCAGTTGAACCCTGTTCTATAACAGGTCTTTCTGGTGGCTTAGAAGCTGATCCCATTTGAACCATTTCTCAGCAAAGTTCATTATTTCCCTTCTGCAGCCCTATTAACTGCTGAATGAGCTATAAGTATTTGGCATCTACGGCTTCTTGCCCTGAAGCCATTTGTAAAATGTTACTCAATAAAGTTTTAAATCTCTTTCTTTGAAAATCAAATTCATCCACTGGTTAATCCTGTTCATAGCCCCATGTAACATGTAGACTGCTTCGTCATGCAGTGTGGAAAAAGAATGTCCAGATGTTGTTTGGCCTGTATTTATATTGTTTTGCCTTCACCGAGTTTTCCTCTGATCAACTACTTTCATTGGTCCTGTCCCTTTGGTCATCCTCTTCTCTCTACAAAACCCATTCTTTCTGTACATGTATCATGATCCAATCAATGACTTGTCTTATTTAAATATGACATGTCTAATGTTTACTTTAAGGACAGTTTGCAATATAGCAATGAGAATGGAAGAATTTTCAATTCAATTTATACTTGGTTTTAAATGTCAATAACCAGTTATTCCACTAATAGAAGACCACACTGTGAAAATGTGAATATACTCACGAAGTTCAGAAAAAATGGTGGAATTTTCTAAGTAACTATTTCAGACTTGATTTCATGACTTTCTAAAAATATAATTTTATAAAGTTTAAAGTCTGTTTGTCTTTGTCTAGTTTAGCATGAGGAAACTTTTTAAAGCTTTTCTTGTTATAATCAGAAAGGAAAATAATGTGCAGAAGATAAAATCAACTGCAAGTTAATCATTGTTATTTACTTCTTCATTGCAAATCATTGTTATGCATGTCAAGAACTTAATCGGAAGCTTGGAAAAATTTTACATTTATTATGTAAGCCATCAAATATTCATGTTGAAATGATGAAGCAGCTCTTGGTAGTCATAAATTCTACTTAAAGTTTAAGAAGTGCAAACCAACATTTTTGATGAATTTAGTGGTGGTAGTGGGGACTTTATTCATTCCCAGGTATCTACAAATTTATCATTTTTATATTTTTAGTGTGTTTTAGGTTGACAAATTTGCTCATAAAGTTCCAGTTTAATTACTGTTGATGAAAAAAACTGAAAATATGTTATAACTACTGTAGAGTAATTGGCCATGGTTAAATGTAATTGGCAGAAATGCCCAACAAACAAAACTGACAATGTTTCCAAGAAACGAGAAAGGATAGAAAAGAACAGAGCCAAAATAATATGAAGGAAACAATATATATACATGCAAGACAAAAGCAGGCAAAGCAACTGCAATGAGGTAAAAAGTTCTGAAAGTAAGAATGGTGTTAACAAGTGATTACAGTGTTCTGACTTCAAGAAAAGAAAGAACAAGAATATGGCAAAAGAAACTGAGAAGTGGTCTATTTTACTGGCTAGGTAGAAATTCCAACATGCGACTACTACAATTTGGCTATAAATTTAAAGGAGAGGGATGTTTTTGCCATTATTCCAATACCAATTGGAACCCAATAACTACTAGCTCCAAGAAGCAGTAAAGAACAAAATTCCTATTTAATGATGACAAAAATATACTCAATTTTCATATGAACATAATTTCTATATAATTCCTACCACAGATCAAGTATCAAGATTTTTTAAAGAAAAACTTAAAAAGACGCAAACTAAAACAAAAAAACACAAATTATAATGTTCAAGACAGAAAAATACAAAAATAAATTTTTGACCAAAGACAGCTTGCTGTCACATTATCTTTAAGAATAACTATGAAAATTTCTACTTCAAAATATTATTTTAGCTGTTTAGATAATAATATAAAATTTTCAGGATTTAGCAATGCTTTCTTTATACAAAAATTTTAATAAATAATAAAATGTTGAAAAGAAATTTCTCTGAAGAAAATAGTTCTCATTTTGAAAAATATATATAGAAAATATAGAAGTAAAAGGATTTAATTAATTTTGTAAATACTTGATAATTTTGCATCCTTTTCTCTTTTTGAATACATATATTTTTAGTCCTTGCAGAAGAAAAACAGACATAAAATAATTCTTGTCTTCAGGAGGTACCATTTTTGTTTTCTACTTGTAGTTCCAAGATTTTATTTCTTGCATTTCTTTTATTCTTTCCAAAATGAAAGCTGATTGTGCTGCGTGATCTATCTTCCCAGAATTCACAAATATTGAATGTTTATTTCCATGCTGCATTTCAATCGTGCAAATGTCAAGGCCTGGTATATAATTCTTCGTCTTGGATAAAATCACGATTCCTGAAATCATTAATCATTATAAATATTGAATAATGAATATGTTTGCCTTCAGCATGTACACATGTGCATGTGTACAATTTAGGATTAAAAGTTAAAAGATGTATGCGTGTGTGTTTGTATGTTTGTTTGTATATATATATATATATATATATATATATATATATAAGTTGACAGTCACCAGTTTACACAAATATTTATTTTTACACATTTATATATCTGTGTATATTTTTACTCATGTTCACACTGTTGTACAGGTATCACATGTATGTTAAAATGCATTAAAATATATTTGTATATATTTATACATTAACAACATACATGTATCAAGAAACCTATAAATTGCAGGTTGTATTAAAGTGCATTTACAGACTAAAGTTTGAATGCAATTAACTAACAAATAAATTAGGATGCATATGCACTGATACACCTTTCTCCATTAGCTCTGCATGTCCAAAATTATATTTACATAAAATATAAAATAAATATAAATATAATTAAAATCAACTGATCAAAGAAGCAACATTTTGCAGTAATATAAAAATATTTTTCCTAAGCCACACATAATTCAATGGAGAACAAAAGATCATTGTTTAGATTTACAAACAATTATAGACATTAGAATTTGTGTATAAGTTAATAGAGAGAAGAAGTGCTGAAGACTTCTCAGCCAATCCAGTTCTCCAAAATCTGACCAAATGTCTTAACAGCAGAAATTTTAGTGGGAATTCCTTTTCAACTCAATTTACATCTAACACATAACATATATATTTATATAATATATAATAACAAAATTACAAGAAATCCACCAAATACTTATCAATAATACAAACATATAAACTGTAAGAAATGAGAACATAACAATAAAAACAAAACTACATTAATAAAATTTCATTCAATTTAAGAATAATAATATTAAATATTTTTCAAAACTAAAAAAACAATGACAAGACACAAGCTGATGTACATTTATAAACACTCTTAACCCCCCACCAAATTATTTGATAATGGTTTGTGAAAGCTAAAAGCACCCAGAAGAAACTGTAAAATTTGTATTCAAATATTTCCCAGAAATCAGGAAAATGGTCTGAACTGAAAAAAAAAAAAAAAAAATTAAGCAATAAATTTTCATGAGTCAAGTGTGTGTGTGTGTGTGTGTGTGTGTGTGTGTGTGTATATATATATATATATATATTATGACTGAAGGTTTGAGTGTATTGGCCTTGTTCAGCTGTTGATCTTGCCTGATTATGCACTCTCCCCAGAAACTGTAACTAACACCTGCCACTTGCTCAGTATAGTTAGGGTATAAACCAGATTAGCTCTGTGAGTCTAGAATAAAAATGTATATACCTGAGTAGGCATCAACAACCCAGGTATTATGGTCAGAATGCTCATGTTATAACTACTCAACTATGCACGCACACAAACACACACACACACACACACACACATATATATATATATATATATATATATATATGTATGTATGTATATGAAAAATATATAGAAAATAGGAAAGAACTCGTTAGGTAAATAATCCAAAGTTCTTTAGTATTTTTGTTATTATTTTTAAAAAATAGTGCTCGATACAAAAGTAAAGCATAAATATAATTATTTATTTAAAAATATGATTCCAACATGCTACATGAGAGTTCTCATGTTTCAAAACAAGAGCTGAAAACTTCAATATAATTATTTGAATTAAATTGAATTAAAGTACTTTAAATTGAATTAAAGTACTTTAATTCAATTTAATTCAAATAATTATATTGAAGTTTTTGGCTCTTGTTTTGAAACATAAGAAGTCTTATGTAGCATGTTGGAATCATATTTTCAAATAAATAATTATATATATATATATATATATATATATATATATATATATATATATATATATATATATCATTGTGACTTAATGTTTGAGCACATTGGCCTGATTCAGCTGCTGATCTTACCTGATTATGAACTCTCTCTCTCTTTCTCTCTCTCTCTCTCAGAAACTGTAACTGAGGTCTTCTCAACATAATTGCATTATAAACTGCAGGTTAATAGGTTAATTCTCTTGATGTTAAACCCAAACGTGCTTGAGCATATGTCTGCAACAGGGACTAGGTAGCCATTATAACAGAGAATAATTGAGAAGGAGAAGCCATTATATAGATATATTGCATGTATTTAGGTAGCAGATGTTCCTAAAGGCAAATGTTATTAAAGACAATAGATGTTTTGTGTTGATTAATTTTATTGATCGCCTTTTCTAAATTATGAATAATCCTTTTCAGATAAGGAGGAAATATGGTCTAATCTTTCGACTTGTTTAAGTCATCATCAGAGTAGGTAGAGATAAATGGTGAGTTATATATGTGCATGTGTGTAGAAGATATGTCTATCATATATCCAGTTTATGATTATTTATTTAACATAAGCAATATTTACAAAGAAGATTAGAAATTATGTGCAGCCACATATTTCCCATGGCTATTTGAGCAAATTACTGTAAAGGTCAGTTTTACAATAGAAACCATTCATGAATGTTGACATTTTCTCCATTCCCTGCATTAAAATACATACTCACACATATAACTCATATTTCTACTAGTCATGTATAAAATCAAAATTTGGCAAAGCAATATGAATATTATTTTATATCAAGTATTTGAATGAAGAATCAATTCAGACTCTGTTGCATTCAAAAATCTATTTGTATTGTACAATCAACATATAGAAGATTAAACAATAAAAGAGAGAGTGAGAATCACTCTCAATTCATATTAAAGTAACTAAAATCTTCATAGGAACCTGTACCCAGTAAAATTGATTTTTCTGCTATATCTGCTAGTTGTTTCCTGAGTATACTACCTTTTTCATAAAATATCTACGAGATAATGGATGCTAAATGTTTTCCTATAAGGAAACAGCTAATATTGGCATTATATATATATATATATATATATATATATATATATAAACTGTCAGATTTTGTTATTCAAGTCACTGTTTTCATAAATTAGTATGAGTCCACTGATGTTGGTACAGTTTACAGTATATACTTATATACAATGTCTGATGTGAATTTGAGCTTATAATATTTGGTTTTATTTGAAATATTTAGTAATAATTTATTTAGTAATATAAGGTTTTATTATATACCTTAAAGGTTGTTCATTATATATACACTACAGTTCAAACATTTGATGCCATCCCTGGTCATTTTTCAAATTGGCCCCAAAAGAAGTTTTGTATTTTAAATAAGAGAACATTGTTATACATGGTTACAAAAAATGAGACATGATTTTTACTAGAAGTTTTATTATGACAAAAACATAAAAAAACATTTTATAATTGAATTTTTCTCTTGTCAAAATATCCTCCTTTAGCAGCTGACATTTTTGGCAATCATTGCAAAAGTTTCTCAAAGTATAAGTTTAATAACTGATTCCATTCTTTTTTCAATGATTCTAAAAGATCTTTTTCATTTTTTTTCATTCTTCTGTTAAGTTCATCCCATGCTAATTCTGGTGGGTAGCATTCAAACTTTTGAACTGTAGTGTATATAATATAATAGTATAGTTTTTTTTTTTTTTAAATTTCAGATATATATCCAGAAGCTATTTTAACGTAACTGAGTGATAGGGAATACAATGTTGTAAATTGTGAAAGTTGGACGGAAATCAAAAAAGAAATTGAAAACATTGCAAAAGCAGCAATAAACAACTGACTTTAAAATTAAGAAAAATTAAAATAAGGAAAATATATAATATTTAAAAAAGCTGATGTTGCAAATGTAAACAAAGAGAAAATATATTAAGAAGATTGTCTTAAAGACATGAAAGCAATCAAACAACCTTTAAGTATACATCACGAGAGAAATGTGTATTTTGGGTAAGAAGTATATGAAAATTGATTTCTCAAAATTAATTTTACTGATGAATGTATAACTAAAGGTGGATGGTATTGATAAGTGGGTTTTTCATGGAAATTGACATGACTTGCAAGACAAATTCCTTTAAATGATTATGGTTCTAAATAAATACAGATTATTATTAAAATTCTTGAATGAGATATTTTTTGTGTGGTGCAAGTCACAACCAAGAACCTTTAAACTAATGCATATATTCATCTAAGATGACACTACTTCTCATTTTACAAGGCTGATTACTGCTGTAGCGGACCGTGGCTGTGATGTTGTTGAGTAGTAACTAATATTTTTAACAATGGCTATTATAAACTGAAACCCAACTAATGTACTGCTCATATAAATATAAGTATATTCTAAAAAATTTACACTGGATTGCATAATTCACTCTGAAATAGTGTATTACTTGAATATAAATAAAATGTAGACGTAGAAGCACACATGTGGGTTCAGATTTTCCTGCTAGCCGGTCCAACTACATGAGAAAGTTGGACTTTAATTAAGTCCAAAGAAGAAGGCAAAGAAAAACAAACACAAGACCGATAAACATATGTATACAAATATATATATTAATAACAAGTTACAAGGAAACAGTTACAAAGGACAAAGTGTGTGTGTGAATATTCTGTATGTGCGTGTGTGTGTGTGTATTGTGCTTAGTGTGTTCCCAGCATTTGGGAAACGCTATCCCTGTGAGCGCTTACATTTTCGAGGTGGTAAGGCTGAAAGCCTGAGGAAAAAGAGAGATTTACCTCCAGGTGTCGGCCCAAAGGCCTGAGGGAGAAAAAGAGAAAGAGGCGAAGGGTCAGCGACTATTTATAGCAGCGAAGAGTGACCCCTGGTGAAAGGGTTAACGAACTAAAGGAGGAGTTAACTCTGACACTGTCCATGTTTTAAAAAAAACAGTTTCAAAGACATTATAATAATGGAATAGTTCCCAACCTCACTAGATACAATTGAAAATAATAAAAATTGCTTCATATAATGTTAGAGTCAAAACAGTAGAAAAAAATAAAGGCAAGGGCTTATGTGCATTATACAGTGAAACACTGGTTCCCATATGATCAGTAAAGTTAAGCAATATCAAGCCTGATCAGTACCTAGAAGGGTGATTGATTGGGAATACCTGGTCCTGTAAGCTTGGATGTATAGTGTGTGTAATGGATAATGTCTTGGAATTGTTAATCAAAGAACTGAGTTCCAATTCCAGTTGGGTTTGTTATATTCACTGACATGCAGATACCCTTGGGAAAGGTATGAATCCACCTCTTTTCTCCTCCAGCTATGGGTAAGATTTGTATCACTAAATCATTATTATCGAAAAAAATTCTTACACTCTTAAAATATTTTCTGGCTTTCAATAACCTGCAAAGCCATAGAAAACAAATCAATCAATAAAATCAACAAATGAAATAATATATAGCATAATAATTTACTCATGTATATAAGATATATGTTTCTATGGTATGTATATTTTGGATTTATTTATAAATGAAAATTTATGCTGTACTTCATTTTGAGTATAATAAAACCTGACACTCACAAAAGAATTTATAACTAATATTTTTAACAATGGCTATTATAAGCTGAAACCCAACTAATGTACTGCTCATATAAATATAAGTATATTCTAAAAAATTTACACTGGATTGCATAATTCACTCTGAAATAGTGTATTACTTGAATATAAATAAAATGTTTTTTTTTATTTCCTCGTACAAGCATGTAATCTAATAAGATACATTTGAGAAACATCTGAGAATGAAACTGTATAGTTGAACTGATGTTTGAATAGCCTGAATGCAACCACCAGATATTGCATTATTGAGGTTCAGATTCTATAAACGTGACTCAGGAAAGAAAATGTGATTTTCTCAATGAAATATTTTTCCCAACTTTGCATTGTTGTGAAATGATTGCGAGATTTGTTTTTTTTATATCAAGTCATTGTTTGTTTGTTCTGTTTTTATATAATTTTTCTCAGAACTATGGCTGATAGCTTTCTTAGTTAAAATTGGTGATTAAGATTTTAATTTGACAATTTAAAGTGCCATGTTTACTGTTTTAAGTGATTTATGTATCGTCTGTTCAGTTATTAAAAAAAGGATTTTTTTCAAGATGATGAACATTTTACAGTAATGAGGAAATATCAAGACATAACCTTTTCTGTTCCATTTTTGTTCAAATTTATATCTTTGTATGTTATTGAAAATATATGTAGCTAAGCATAAAAAAGAAATGAATTATAATTCTGAAGGGTTTAATTAAAATTATGTTTGACATTTATGCTTTCTCTACTAACAAAATAAATATAGCCATACAAATATAAATTTCAAAATTCATCAAATTTTATCAAAAGTAAGCCTGAAATATTTTCCATTTGGATAAATGAGGACAAGTCAATGGTTCAAGAAAAACTACAATCTGACAAAACACTTGTAGGTATGCATCAGTATTCTGATAGAAAGCCTTATGGAAATGCTAATATTTTGTGTAGAAACAACATATGTACAATTGGGTTCTGAAATATATCAACAGAAAGATATGGCTATGAGCTAACCATTGCATCCAGCAATGAACATGAAGTAATTTGATAAAATAATCTTAATAGTTAACACTATTGTGAGGTATGTAGATGACTAGTTCTGGATATGATGATAAACTACACCCAACAGCAAACTTCTGATTGGGAGATTGGAGGTTTAGAGGAACAGGGAACCACCTCTTCATTGCTGTTGTTCCCAGGTCAAGCCTGACCAGTGGTGGTAGAACCTATTAGTGTCCGAGCTCTGTGCAAATAATGAACCACCAAATAAAAACAAAACCCTATGAAACTATAAAAATACATTTCTGTAGTAAAAATACCAGCAATAAATTTATATAAAAAAATACCAAGAATACCAATCTATATTAAAATTACCAACAATAGATTAATCAACATGAAAAAACTTCCATGACATTAAGCCATAAAAGTTCCTAAAATTCCTTAAAGAAATCAAACTATATTCCAAAATATGACTTCAAGAAAACTACAATATAAAACACACATATCACTGCCTCTAGTAATTACATTCCCATAAACATATATATGCACAAAAGCTGAGTATCAACTATCATGTGTTCAATTTTGAAAGCAGAATGACATATATATTTTCATTACTTTAAAGCTCCCAAGAAAATTAAATTTCAGCATTAAGTGACCCATAAGATGTTGATATGCCATTAAAAAACAAGTCAAATCAAATCATGCAGACGACATGTTCACAGTCCTACCAGCCTCATATGAATGTGCTGTTGAATCATGGGAATGCTATAAAATATTTAATTTAGAGAAAGAAATGAACTACAGTTGAGATGTACAAATAACTTGCAAGACAACTATATATAATGAGCCAATGCTCAACAGATGTTATCTAGCTACAATAAACTACAATTCCAACCATTCATACAGTATAAAGAAAGGGATTATTTACTGATTAAAACATTGAAAAAAATATACATGGTTATCCAGGCCTGTACCATTAAGAGATGGATATTATAAATGATGCACTAAAAAAGAAAAAAAAACTTGAAAATACTTCCAACAAACCCCAGCAAAAAGTTTAGGAAACAATAAATAGGTTGGTTACGACCAATCCACTATGCATCAGAGGTTCAGAGGAGAAAATACATAGAATATGCAACTCACATAACAACAGGACACACCACAAAAGTGATTTCATGTCATGCCATCACATCACCAAAAAAAATCTCTATTAGAAGAAAGCATAACCAAAAACTGATGCCATTATAGCAGAGAATATAAGTGTGAGATTAGCCACGTTCTAACATAAGATCTATAGAATAATGGAAAACAGCTATCCTTGGAGACATTAAAATCAAGTATGGTTGATCCTGCATGGAAGGAAGCTTGACATACCAATCTCTATGGCAGGAAATCAAAATAATAGACAAGGAAAGCAATAAGGAATAAGGTAATTGAAGAAATCTACTCATGTTCTGTTCAGATGATTCAATCAGCATACCGAGCATTGATAGGAAGAGCATAAAGAAGCCACACTATCAAGAAGGAACAAATGATAATTTTGAGATTCCAAAATCATAGCAAAATCAATGGAATAGCTAGTGAAGTTCATCCTATACAAAAGAAGGTCCTGAATTCAGTACATAGGTCAAGGTGGGACACTTCTAAGACCATACAAGTACAGGCACTGGGTGTGACATATATGACAGAGGAATATCATGTCAACTCAGAACACATTTCAACATTCCAAAAGTAATCACATAAGGAATGCTGGAGGATAATTTGGCTAAAATAGTGTGATAAAAAATCAACAGACAAGAAAATTTATCCAAATTCACCAAAACACAACAATTATATTGATTACCATTAAAATGAATTTTAGCAAAGACAAAATACTAACATAATTGATTTAAGGTATTATCATCCTCTGCAGATAAAGCTGAATGCTTTGCCCATGGCTTCTGCTATCATTTCTAAACTTGATCTCTACAAAGCATTCAGACTCAATGGCATCTCTGTAATAGTCATTAAGAAGTGTGCTTCTGAAGTAGTTCTCTCTTTATAATAAGTGCCTCACTGCTTCCTGCTTTCCTGCCTGCTGGAAGTCATCATCTGTTGTTCCAGTTTTTAAGTACTCTGGTAAACTGTCTAATACATACAACTATCAGCCTATTAGCTTTCTACCTCTTTTTGGGAAACTTCTAGAGGCCCTAGTCAATGCTGAATTGGTTCATCATCTCTCATCACAGGGTTTTTTTTCTCAGACAAGCAATACGGCTTTCATTTCTCCAGATCAACTGCTGATGTACTAATAATAACTGCGGAAAGAGTCTATCATGCTCTAGATAAAAAAAGTGAAGCCTGGGCATTTTCAGAATTAAATTTTGTTTGCATCTCACCAATATGTGATAAAAAGTACATTTAAAAATAAAAGAGAGAGAGAGAGAGGGTTGAAGGAAGATAATTGCAGATTCAAAATAACATTTACATTAATAAATCTCTCCTCCAATTTGTGGACTCTAGTTACTCTATTCTTAATATGATATAACACAAAATATCATAATGATAAAACCAGTCAATAATTATTTATAACTATTTATACTGGGACTCATGCATGTAGTTATAAGTAATCCATAATAATATTTTAAACTTTGAAATTATATTTATTTTTGGCATGTGAATTTTTTAAATCTGTTTCTAAATCTTTGATTAACCTTCAATCTTTCCACCTCACCTACTATCCTCTTTCACTGCACCTATGTGGCGTTCTGCACCATTTAAGAACCACTGCCCTAGACAGTGCATGTAAGAAAGGAGAATATTCCAAAAATAGGAACTACAAAGAAAGTGCTAATAACAATCAAAATGAAGCAGCTGAAATTTTGGAGACAGATAATAAAGAAAGAAGGTTTGGTGAATTAAAAACTTACAGCAGTGGTGCCTAAACTTTTTACAATGAGGGCAGGATTTGATGAAGTGAATATGTGTACAGGCCAACCATTCTGCATGGCTTTCTTTGAACCATTAAAATTAAAGGCAGAAAAAAAATGAACTATCGTGTGACAATTTTGTTGCAAATGGCATATTTTCATTTCATCACATGGATGACAAATAAATTTAAACAAGTCTTACCAAAATCTCACATATCTGAAGCCTATATAAGATGAAGTAAAATATGTCTGAGAAAAAAGAACTTCCAAGTAGCTATAATATATCTCAGGTTAATCTTAAATATTACATATTATTGATAATTAAATGTTGTCTGTCAACATTTCAGTTAAAAACATGACAAGGAATATAATACCAATATTCATCTTATTAAGAAGGTAGCAAATATAAAGTGATGCAAAACCAAGTATCCACATATATTTATAATTGATTTTGACCCCCCATAAAACAAATTTAATTCAATAAGATTTTAGAATTTATTAATCACAGATGACCAAAACAATTAACTTGTCTGCACTAATGTGAAGGGTGATTCTAAAAATTGGCGGGAAAAGGTCGAGGTCAGGGTCACACCGCTAGAGGGTGGCAACACTGTGCTGCTGCCATCTTTTGGTAAAACATGAAATTGCATTTTTTTAGGTGTGCACTTTACATACTCTTTGACTGACAATACTGGCAGGCCGTAAGTGATACATTCTATGACAGAGGATGGGGGTCATATGAAATTTGACTGCGGACCGTAATTGACCCTTGGGCCAGACTTTGGGCATGCCTGACAGATCAAGAGAAACAGAGTGAAACAGTGAGTAAACTCCCTAACAAATTTATTCAAATGATTGGTTTGGTTTATTTTGTTTTACAGAATATCAACCTCAGTGGGTTATTTAATGCTGACAAGATTTTTAGGATAAGTTCATATGAATAGAATATGTATTAATGTTTTTTTTTCAAAAATGTATTGCAGGTAATACTATTTTTTGAAAAAATGTATAGCTGGTATAGGATTTATAAAGAGGATGACATTGATAAAAACTTCAAAAGAAAGGTAGCTGTGGAGAACCATGACTGCCAACATTCTGAAAGGACATTGTACATTGAGAGAGAAGAGAAAATTATAGACAAGAACTCAACTTCAGCACTAAATTCTCATCTCATATTTAGATTATTTTTTTTTCCCCTCTCCCTTTACTGGCTTTCTCTTTTACTATCTCTGATTTGTAACATTTTTACGTCCGAGTATGTTTTTCTCTGCATCGAGTTGTATTTTTCACATTTTGTTGCATCTGTTCATCACAGATTTTCTCAATTTACACATTTGTGCATGTGTTTGCTTCTCTCTCTAATATTGCACTTTTAAGTCTATCAACAATGTTTCAAATGAAGACAACTTCTCTTTCATCTTCTGTCTGCTTATCTCTAAATGTCTGTCAATAATGTTCGGTTTATCAGTACACAAAATGTGCATTAAATATAATCTACAGGCTGAGAAACTGCAAGAGCCATAAACTACAAGCTGAAGCATGCAATCTTCCTTCCCAAGTCAATAAATTTCAAAAGATTTTGCACTTTGGTGAAACATGCGTTTCCTTTCATGAGTTTCGTGATGCTAAAAATGAATATGATTATAAAATATTATCAGCACTTGAAAAAAAATTATTTTTTCAATAGATATGCAAAATATATGAAATTATTTTCAAAGCAAATTTTTCTTCAAAAAGTTTTGCAGAAATTTTATTGACAGCATTGTTTCACATGTTATCAATAATCTATCAATGCAGAAGCTTTTCAAGCATTTCTGTGTTAAGTTTCAGAAGTTGCAATTTTTTATATTTTATATCTGTTTGAAACATACTTTTTATGCTGCTAAAAAAGTGAATGCCTAAAAGATTGCAATGCCTTCTACAAAGAGAACAACTAACGCTAACAGAAGATTCTCCTATGCAAGGAAGACACAATTCAGTCAAAACAATATTGAGAATGATATAAAATGAATAGTCTAGTTACTTTCTTTTTCATTTGCTTAATTTGATGGTGTTCATCTGTTGAGAAATTAAGTTTTCAAACCATGTTATAATATTCACTATTACTCCTAAAACTGTATAATCCATTAAATACCCAACAGTTTTCATCTATCTTCTAAATAAAATATCTTTTTTTATTTAATTACATTTATTTGCCATTTTTGTTTTTAAAATCATCAGTACATGCCTGCATGTATTGATGATGTATTAAAGATGATAGCAGTGTCTAATAAATATTATTGATGTGACAGATTTTGTCTCAATTCAGACTTGATTTTCATTTCTGTTTTTAAATCGTGAATTCTCTTATGAAAAAAAAAACAAAACAACATTTCAGACCGAATGAAGGAAATGTTTTACTATTTTTCATTCAAGTAATGTAATTGTCTATAGTCTAGTTTAGTTGACATTTATTATAAAGGAGTTTCATGCTCTGTAAACATTTAAGTCATTTAACATTTCAGCTACTCTGCAATTGTTTAGAACAAAACTGAAGTAACAAAAGCAAACAATCCTGAATAATATTTTGCCTTTGTAAGAAATAAACAACTATTTTCATCTCCTGTGAAAAGCTTGCTAAAAGTCAAAGAAAAGTTTGAATTTGACTACATTCATTTTACACATTATAATTTGGTAACAAATATTGTTTGGTTTTCATGTTAATTTTATTTTTTTCCAAAGCTTACAGAAAGCATGTGGTTCATACAGAATTATTTTTCATACAAAGTACTTAAATTTTATTTCATATCACCTGAAGCTGCTTAAAGCAACATTACTTCAACTCAAATTTTGTTCATTTTTCTCTGATGTAATTCATTTAAATAATAATTTATTAAAAACTACAATGTTCACATTAGTAAAACATTACATTTTGTGAAGAGGAACTGCAATAAAATCTGCGGTCAAAGATTAATCAACTAACATTTTCCTCATAATCCTAGAGTTGTTTTATTCTGCTTTTTGATTAATACTGTAGTGATTAGCAATTGTTTGTGCTGTTAGAAGTATAAATTATGCCATCATTATCTCATGTTTCCCTTGGTAAAAGTTGTTTTTGTATGAATGTGTGGTGTAAGTGTTAAATAAATTAGTAGATTGAATATAAACTATTTCATTAATTAGTAGATTGAATAAAAAGGGAAATATTTTCTGACATCATTTTCTATTATTACTATTCAGTAATTCCTTTTGCGTTCATAAGATTTGTAACATTAAAAAACAGATAAACAACCTGGTCCTGATCGCCCATATTTATAATTTGCAATACCTAAAATTCTTTTAAAGAACGAAAAAAGTACCTTTTTGTCTGAAAGTTTTTTAAAGCCACAATATTTGAATGGATACATATTTGAAAACCTATGCTTTTTATCTTCTGATGAACTTTATCAAAGCAAACATTTGTTCATTTCTAAAGAATTAATGGATTTATTTTTAATCAGTCAGTGTAATAGTGGAAACTGGTATTTGAAATAGATGCCCCATAAACATTTTCTAAGATTTTTTGAAGGGAATACTGTTTAACCATCAACACTTTACACACAAAGCAAAATGTTTGTCTTTGTTGGTGACCTCAATTACTAAATAATTGGTATCATTGAATCCCATGGTTGTGTTATCAAGTCCTGTTATAGCAACAGTGTAATTGGCCTTGATTGAAATTCATAGTGAGGCAATTGCAGGTGAGAAGGCAGATTCAAAAATAATACACATGAATAATGCTGTAAGGTTAAAATAAAGATAATATCATTCACCATAATAATGTCTGTAGTAATATTTGTTTCCATAATTTAAATTGGGTATATTTTCACAGTAATTTTTCTATAAATAGATTAAAAAAATAATTAAAAAGAAGACATTTTAGGTCTATTAAATTTACAAATCATTTCTTCTAGGGTGTGAATAACATTTCACAAATATAAGTGTTTTTGATGTTTATTTGCTCATCTGGACAGATTGCTATGACTTCAAGTAAGTACTTCCACATAAATGAAACAAAGTATGAACCAATTTTTATCTTAGAACTCGATGAATGTTATTTTCACTATTTACATTGCTCAAACTGTTGTCCTCATTTTTGTTGACACATCGCCCAGTGGATAAAAGCACTGGCTGAATCCAGTGACATGACCCAAAGAGCCAATACCTGGCTACAGCTGAGGTAAACAAAAATTTGGAGAGTTGAGTTAAAGAGTGATTGATACTTGATACTGAGACACCTGGAAGAGGCATGGCATGTGGAACTAGAACAATCTAAACCTGTGGTTGAAATAAAGGATTCAGTTTGAAATTCCAATCACCTGATGAAGGCCAGAGTGCACAATGGTCAAAATGTTGTGTATATGGTAACAAAGACGAGGACAACAGTCCGAACAATGTAAATAGTGTTAATAATTACAATACCTCATCTCAGAAATATAGACAGATATTGAGAAATGTTATTTAATTACAAGATATGAATGTCTGAAGCTGAGTGAACAGCAGATATACAGAAAGTGGTTAATTTATATGTAGATTTCAAAAAAATTCATGCTGATTGATGGGAGTTTAAAAGTGGAGACAGATGAAAAATTATAGTACCAAGTAAATAGTGTCTAATGACCAACTACACATAATGCTGGCAAATAAATACAATCTTAAACACTATTAGAAACAGGCGCAACTATCTTGAAACTTGCGAACATTATTTAACAGTAATGCAAATATTGTAATTCTCCATTTTTTCCATAGAAGAAGACCTTTTTTGGGATAATTAGCATTAGCTAACATATTATTTTTAACATTTATACAGAATGTTAGAGTTCATTCTGCCCTATTATTTATAATGGATTGAATTTAGAGTTGTCCATCTCCTAAACTGGCTGCCACCTAATCTGAACCTGGTATCCTAATTCCAATTTCCATCCTGATAACTGTTTTGCTCCCTGAATATCCTAATGGGCTTATGGCCATATATCATTGAAACACCAGTTCCCATACAATCATCTAAGTAAAGCAATGTCAAGCTAGCTAAGTACATAAAAGGATGACTGCTTGAGAATATCAGATGCTGCAAGTGGTATAATGTATAATGACTCAGAATTATTAATTGAAGAGCTGAGTTTCAAATATTCACTTACATGCAAATACGCTTGGGAAAGGTATGAATCCTCTTCTTATTGTCCCAGCTATGGGTTAATTAGTAAGACTTGTACCACTAAAGTATTATCTTTAAAAAAAAAAAATTATAATCTAAAAAGATTTTCTGGCTTTAAATAACCTGCAAATGATTGTTAAACTGTAGAAAATGAATCAATTACTCAATGAATATCCTAATAGATCATCATTTCTTTTTAAACAGAACATTATTCTCATTATTCATACAAGAATTAATATTTCAGTTTGTCATGGATTATCATAGAGTCACATTCAGTATTCCTCACATTCACTGTTCTCAACAACCTATCTGTGATAAAACAATTATAAGGAGAATTGGTAATGGAACTGTATAGGGAATATTAAGGTCATGCCTTTTCTTGAGCACAGTCTAAAATAATACTTTAAAAATAATGCATGCATAAATGTAAGATCAAAGATATTTTGTAGAATTTTTATTTATTTGTCATTTGGATTATCTCAGTTGCCATTCTTGAAAGTCATTCTTTCTTTTCTGAAGATTAAAAATAAATTTATTGAAACAAAACAATTACAGTTGACCACTGATGACAATTCCAGAACAACGTAACTATAAACAATTTTTTTCTATCCTCTGCCAGCCGCAATGATGGAGAAAGCATTACCTCGAACCATCGCCAGTGAGACACGCTGCAAGAGCCACTCTGTTTCGCGAGGCTCGTCCCTTAATCGAGACGCAATCGCGCCAATCCTCTGAAGGAATGCCATTGAATGAGAGCCAATAACCCCTGAAGTCTCCACTGCCACAGGAGTAAAAAAAATCTATCAGCAAGAGAAGAATATTTCACTATTTTTTTCATCTCTGCATCCCGGGCGATGGATCCTGGCTCAACCGCGGAAAATTAAAAATATGCCTGAGCGTGGAAGAATTTTCAGTCCATGATAGCAAAAATTTCTGAGTTTAAATTCAAGACATTTTCATTGAGAATTAATATCTGAAATATTTGCAAAAGACAGAAGAAATAAAATCATCTGTTTCCATACAACAATTCAATTCTAAATTGTATCTGTGTTAAAGGCTTTGTTCACATCATAACACTTAGTGATTATGAAACAGTATTGTTTCAAGTATCACTTTGTATAAAAAAATAATATGAAAATAGTACAAACAAGATAGATGTTTTTCATTCTTCTTTTATGTTCTATGTTCATTCAGATCATAACTCTCCACAACTTTCTATTCTTTGTAGATATAAGTAATGTTTGTCTGCTTATTATAACTCCAATCCCTATCCTGCCACCCATTTACACAAGCTCATTATATAGGTTACTTGTTGTTTCCCCTCTGTCACTCTTGCCGTTAATATGTTCTGTGAATATCAAATTATATAGAACCTTTTTTCCTATGTATTCCAGAAATTTCTACATTCTCTTTCTAAGCAATTTCTTTCTCCAATTTTTCTTAAAACCTCATTTGTCACATGATCTCTTCATGATATTCTCAGTATCCTTTTGTAAAACCACATTTGTGCTATCTCAATTCTTCTCTTCATATGTAAGGAAATTCTTCAGCATTCATTGCCATATAAGAGGATTTATATTACATAGAAGTTCAGGATTGAAAGACAAGAGTATAATGATTTTAGGAGCAGATTAGATTATCACCCTAGCTATAATAAAATTTGATAAAAAGCAAAAAATTTTTGTTAGGTGTAAGATTAAGTAAAATGATTGCTTAGTAAAGACAACTATTAAGACATTGATACTAGCTAAGTTGGAAATACAACATTACAAAATACCATTAAGTAAGCCTATTTCTAATTGCATCAAAATGAAAATATAATACACAGATTGAAATATTATATTATATATATATATATATATATATATATATATATATATATGCCAAAATGCGCAGAATTAGTTCCCCCAAAAAATAGTTCTTTTATGTAATATATTAAGAGTGTGTGCATAGAAAAATATATATCAAAGTGGGAAATTGTTTTATTTACTATGTGTTTCCCCTTTGTTAGATAGGTTTCTTCAGGTCAGAATGAAAGAAATGTGTGTGTGTGCTTTAATATTATATCTGTTTGTTAGGCTGGCATCTTCTGGTCAGAATGAAAAAACAAAACTGTGATTTTTTTTCATTCTTTCATTCTAACTGGAATATCCCAGCTTAACAAACTGATATTAACAATTTAATATTAAAACACACACAGATTTCTTTAATTCTCACCTGAAGAAGCCTGTCTAATGGAAGTGAAATGCATACTAAACAAAATAACTTGCCATTTTGTATGATTTATCAAACTTTTGTTCTGATTCTATATCCTATACTTTTAACAATTATTGAGGATGATTTTATTTTTTCTTTTAACTGAATGTATGGATTGTTTTATGCATGTATCTAGAGTTATAGGAAGGTTTTATGTTTCAAACACGGTCAGTAAATTGTGGCCATGTTCATAGTTGATGTTTTTGAATGTTGGTTTTGCTTTTTTTATTAATAATGCTTCCATTATTTTTAGCATTTTTTACATGATAATATAAATATAATAGTCTCATCCACATGTAAAAATATTGCCTGCCTATAAAATTTGCTGATTAACAGAATAATAATTTTCATTGTTAGATAATTTTATTTGCATTTGTGTCACAAGCATATGATGCCATTCATAAATTAATCCTACTTAAAAATTAATCTGCCCAGTATTTTTACACTTATATATTTAGAATTAGGAGCTTTAAAATTAGAACAAAAACATTTCATATGACAAACTCCAGTTGAATTATTACTTGTTGATGACATTTTAAAAATGAATACATTATTTTCTAGCAGTCAACTCTTATCTCTTGTTTACACCAAGTACCACAGCTGTCATCAGGTAAACAGAATTTCAAAATTAATGTCTAAAATTTTCCAAACACCCCTGGTAAATTCCGATATAATTTTTTTAATTTACTTAAAAAATTTATATTTATATGCATAAAAGCTTATTTAATAGACTAAAAAGAAATATTTTAAGTTCAAAATTCTTATTACTTTCTATGTAATTATCTAATATTTTAGTATTTAATGGTAATAATGTTATTGTCAGTGAACTATATACTTACTCATGTAAACACAATTTTGTTGTAAGATTATTTGTAAAGTAGGAGCTTCAACATAAGCACTGCATGTATTGTTCTAATTCATTCCAGTCTGTTAGGTCAACCAAAGGTTAAATTATATGTGTTGGGGGGTCTTATAATATCAATGTAATATGAAGATCATAATTTGTTATTTTCAAAATATAAAGAAAATCTATCAACAGGTATTTTTTTGTTTAAATATTATTTTAGAAAGAAATATTCACAGACATCTTGGGAATTATCTACCAAGAAACCTACTAATGAAATGTTTATAAATTATTCACCTTCTTTAATTTAGCATCAAAGGAGTTAAATAATATTAAAGAAAATAATACTGAAAAAACACTGCTTACATAAGCACAAACAAATTGTGAACTTTTTAACAAATTTTAAAATTTCAAACAACTGAATTTAATAAATCAAATTTAGATTCTGAAACTGCTTTAACCTTTTCTACATAACTGCTGATACTGATCAACAATATTTAATGTTATAATGATATCTTACCTGTTTTGATACATGACGTGATATAATTATAACTTTCATGTAAGATCTTGTTTAAACCACAAAAAGAATTTCATAAGTAAAGATTTATAACATATATATAAAACACAATCACTACATATACAAGCTCACACTTCCACATACAAAACATATTTAGATATATGCTAACTTACACACAGACACAGACATACAACAATAGTATAGATTGTATTTAGCCAAAAAATAGTCAACCACAGTATTGCTAGAAGATAATGCTTTTAAGCCAAGCAATTTTTGTAATAAAAGTGGTCAATATCAAGAGTTACACCATTACCAATAACAAATAAAATGTAATGTTTACTTCATGGAGATTATGTCTTGATGAGTGCATGTAATCTCCACAAAACTCAGAGTAGGGACAGATAAATGACCATTTCATTTTATTTGTTACTATCTCAAATTCTACTCTTCACTCATCTGAAGTATCTTTGCCTGTCTTTCTACTATTGAGTGATATGCATATAACTCTGTCCATGTTTTTAGATATCATCTCCAAACTAGATCCACTCAAAACATGTGAACATGATGTTATCTCTGCAATAGTCCAGAAGAAATATGCTCCCAAACTGGCTTCTGTTCTCTATAAACTGTATAAGTACCTTGCTGCTTCTTGCTTTCCTGCATGTTGGAAATCCTCTTCTGTACTCCCTATCATTAAGAACTCAGGCAAACCATCTGATCCTACTATCGGCCTATTAACCATCTACTTTTTTGGCAAAGTACAAGAAGCTCTATTCAACAGTGAGTTAGTTAAGCATCTCACCTCACAGGGTGTTCTTTCAGATAAGCAATGTGACTTTTACTTCTCTAGGTCAACTGCTGATGTGTTAATAGTTATTACTGAAAGAGTCTTTTAAGTTTTAGATAAGAATGGTGAAGCTCAGGTTGTTGCTTTGGGTATCTCAAAGGCATCTAACAGTAATTGGTATATTGGTTTTCCTCACAAGTTGAAAGGTTATGGTATTTTTGAACTGATTGAATCTTTCTTAGTGAATTGTGAAATGAAAGTGGTCATCTTTTAAATCTTCTTGCATTAATGCAGATGTCCCCGAGGTCTTTATCCTTGGGCCCGCATTGTTCATAATTTTCATAAACAACATTTCTGATGGCATCAGTCCTCAACTTGGTATCTCTATTGATGACACAATCATATATTCATGTTTTAATAGTAATTCCATAAGGTCAATAAGTTCAATAAAGTGAAATTAACAGCTCATCTAAAAAATTATTTACTTTCTGTTGTTAACTAGGGCAGTGCATGGCTTGCTGGTTTTAACACCTCCAAAACAAAACTGCTCACTTTTAATCATCTGAGAGAACCCTTTTTACCATCCATTCCAAGTGAGTGATTCATTGCACCTTTTCAGACTAATATTTTCTACTGACATGAAGTGGAAAGATTATATTGAATCAATTGCTAAGTCTGCTGCTAGGAAATTTGGTTCCTTGTTTCATGTTAGACAATTTTCTTGCCAGAATCTATCCTGCACATTTATTAGTCTACTATTTGTTCCTGCTTTGAATACTGCTGCCACATGGGGTCTGGTTATTGGTCCTGACCTGCCATCTAGTCACTTTCCCACCACTATAATGTATATTCCCTGTGCCTTTTCTCTAAATACTTTCATAGTAATTGTTTGGATGAACTTTCCTCTATAGTACCAAGAATTTCTGAATTTAAACATAGTATTAGATTGGCAGCAAGATTTCCTCATTTTACAGCTGAAATGTAACCATAAGTTCTACGCTAACAGTTTTTTTTATCACATTTCTCAATTGCGTAAATCTCTTTTGGCATCTTCCTTCCCAGTTGAATTTGATTTTCAAAAATTTAAATGCAATGTCAATTGTTATCTACTGAATTCTTGTTCATTTAATTGTAATCTCTCCTTAATAGTGTTTTTTCTCATATTTTTAACACTCAGTCACCTCTTGCATCTTAGTCGTTTTATTGCCTTGTTTGGAGTGGAATGATTAAAAAACAATATACATCAGCAGATGCATTCAGTTATATTTATATGATGAGGTAATGAAAAGATCTTGCCAAAAATTAGTATTCTAATGTTTAGTTGCTGAAATACTGATTTTGAAATGTGAATATAGTTGAGAACTTTTCAACACTGCCTTGCATATATTTGAACTTAAATGTGATTAAAAATAGGAATATACAAATATATTCATACCACCATGTACACATAATATATACATATGTATGTGCTAATATATAATGTATTAATATTAACATGATTTTGTGCATAAGAGTATCTGTGCTTGTTTGTGTGTGTGTGTGCATGTGTGTGCGCTGACCTGAGGTCTTACCCATTTTATTCCAATTTATTTTTTTTCTCTGATGCATATCTACAAAACTGTATTTGCATATCAATAAACTTGAGAAATCATGTAACAGATGTGTGCATGTGTGTAGAAAAAGGGAACCACTTGCAGAAAAAATTTAAAGTTAAATTTTAAAATGAATGTTATTTGAAAGGGAAAAAACTGTTCTGATAAAACTGATGCTATTCATTTTAGTGAGTAAAACCAAGAATTATTACTTTTAAAACAAAACCAAAATGTTCCTTAAAAGCAGCAAAGAATCTTTGGTGGTAACGCCTCTCTGAAGCAAGTTTTGAATTCATTGATGCCAAAATGTCTGTCTTTTATAACTTTTTTCTCTTTTGAAGATTTCATGAATTTATTGAGTTGGATTTTGAATTGCAAGCACAATTATTTATAAATTAATTTCCTAAATTTTCAACATTTGTCATTGATTGCTCATTAATTTATACTTGTCTATCTGTTTTTATAGATAAATCTGTGTACATAAATCTGTGTACATAAATGCCGCCTTTATAAATAAAATTTTGTCTGTTCATAGACAAAATAGTTTAAAACTTGACAAACTATACTTTATAAAATCTTTATTTTAAATTTTTTATTTTATTTTATTTTATTCAATATAAATTTCTCAATATAATTTCCTATAATTTTATATGATGAATAAAAACTGTAATTAAAATTAATCCTAATTCATTGGATTAAATGGGGTTCATATTTCAGGAAGAAAAACGTAAAACAAAGTTTTATAATTATTATTGGTCATTGATTCTGCAGGAATTATAAAAGGGAAAAATCTGTTTTGGTAAAACTGATGCTTTTCATGAGAAAAACCAAGAATTATTACTTTTAAAACAAAACTAAAATGTTCCTTAAATGCAGCAAAGGATCTGTGGTGATAATGCCCTTTTAAAGCAATTTTTGAATTCAATGTCTATCTTTTATGACATTTGTCACTTTTGAAGATTTTATGACATTTGTCACTTTTGAAGATTTTATGAATTAAATAAGTTGGGAAAAAGAAGGAAAAACAAAGTTTTATAATTATTACCACTGATTACAAGTGTAATGCTAGATTCTGGAGGTTTTAGTCTGTGTTAATAATATATAATATAAAAATAAAATTAATAATTTAGTATAAAACAATATTCTAGGTATGAAGAAAACTTCACAAAAATAATTTTCAAAAAAGAAAAAATCAACAACAATTTTATGTGATAATTGTGACATTGTTTGGATTTATTGTCATATATGACATTTCAGCTGCTGTACACTCTGGACTTCTTCAGGAATGAAATTTTGAACTGAACCCTTTATTTGTGTCAACCAAGGTAGGTTGTTCTGGTTCTATATGCCATGATGCTTCCAGATATCTCAGTTATCTCCCTTTAACTCAACTCTCTTTTTTTTCGTTCACCACTGCAAAAGCCAGGTATTGAACTCATAACTTGATCCAACCAACACTCTTATCCATTAGGCCCTATGTCCTACAGGACATCCTTGGGACTTATAAACCTAATGTCTCAGAATACATTTTTTACTAGAACTCATATTGCAATTTTATTGTTATTATTGCTTTGGTAGGGGGCGCTGTACATATTTGGTTAATTTCTCTCTCTGGGGATAAAGCTGGCACAAGGCCATTCCCAGATATACTTTCCAAATAAGACTTCTTTCCCTATTATTTATTTTATGAAGATCAAAAACTCTTGACGTTAGACAAGAAAGGAGAAATAATGATTCACAAACATATTGTTTCAAACGTAACAATTGAATTTATTAGTGTTTGGTATACATGCATGAATACTGAGTGAAAAGGCTAGAGAGAGTTATGTCTCTTTGATTAGGTAAATAGTTGTACCTGAGTTCATATTATGAGAAAGTAATATTAAACTGTAATATTGAGTGTTTGGAATTGTGTATTGTACAAGTTAGGTAGAGTTCAGAAATAATACTTGCATGAATTAAGTATTGTTCATTTAACGTCTGACTTGATCAGTCGAGACGGAGTTCCTTTAGGGTCACATTTTGGTGCCGTGTTGAGATGTACAAGTGACATAGATAAGTTAGGCTCGAGTCAGGAAGAGCAGGGACAGAGAGAAAGAATATCACACGTGTTGGATTTATATATCTGCCTGTATCACGTGATTGGATCAGAATGGAAAACACGGTAAAACAAATTTGTCGCGTGCGGGCGGTTTGATTGGTCAGAACTGACCAATCAGCAAGCTAGATTGAAGGTGATTGACCAATGGTTTCTTGTTGATATTTTCTATGAAAGTAGGATGTTATTTACCAGATAGGAAGAGCGCATTTCCTAAAAAGAGGAAAGGCTGGTTTGTTGTGGAAGATTCCACCCTTTTCTCTAGAACTCTGTATTACTGGTTCTCAAATTGTGTTTATTTCTATGCATGGCTGGCTTAGGAGATTTTTGTGGCCTAGCATATGTGCTGACTCATTAAGTTTTGGTATTTTCCAGTGATGTTCTAAGTCTATTATTTCAACATCATTCCACAGTGGGTGATGATCTCACTTTTCCCTGCATATTCGGTCAGCTACGCCTGATCTTTCTATTTCCCCTCATGTTATGGTTTTATGATATGTTCTTGCAGTCTTATCTTAAGGCGGTAAACTGTTTCTCCTTTATATTTCTTACCACATCTGCATGGGATGGTGTACACACATTCCTTAGTCACTTTCACCCCTATGTGGGGGGGTCTTACTCGGAACAGATGTTTGTGAAGTGTTAAACCACTTTTGAAGGTTGTCCTGATGTTCTATGGACCACAGTTCTTTTGTACTTTCTTTGATAATCCCTTTACATTGGACCAGCAGACTGTAGCTAAATTATGTGTGACTGCAAAACTGTTCATTTTTGTTAATTTTGCAAATTCTATGCTTTATATACATATATATATATATATATATATATATATATATATATATATATATATATATATGAGAGAGAGAGAGAGAGAGATCAAGTAATAATTAATTAACAAATTGGAGACTTCAGAAAGCCATGGTAATATTTTATATTTCGCAACACCAATAAAATTTGGTTTTGCTTCATCAGACGTGGCAGTTTAAAAAAAAAAAAAAAAAAAAAAAAACGTTTTTGAAACCACCAGGTCTGGTGAAGTGAAACTGAATTTTATTGGTCTTGTAAAAAATAAAATATTACCACGGCTTTCTGAAGTCTCCAATATAAATATATATATATATATATATATATGAATGAATGAATAAAGACAAAAAAGAAAAACTTATCTTAGCCAACATGTTTGATGGAATTTATCGATGAAAATGTAAGAATTTTATTTTGCAACAAGGATTTATAAACAAAAGTAAAAATGCCATCAGTTTTACAAAATTAAGAACTCTCATAAATAATTATCAGAATAAACTGAAAAGTCTGGGTAAATTATCGAGGATGCTAAATGATATAATTTAATGTCTAATAAACAAAAGTGAGTAAATTTTAATGTTAAAATTTTTTTAATGTTAAAAATTGAAAGAAAATCGTTCAATTCAAAACTTATTATTTAATATATGTAATACATAAACTAATATTTTTATTACATTATTAAATAAAAAACAAAAAATACATTATTAAATAAAAAACAAAAAATACATTATTAAATAAAAAAACAAAAAATACATTATTAAATAAAAAAACAAAACTATACTCACTTTGCTTATTAGATATTAATTTACGCCACTTAGCCACCTCAATAATTTACCTAATTTCACGAAATGTATGAATCCATCTCTTCTTCTCCCAGTTATGGGTTAATAGTAGGACAGGCTGGGTCCTATAGTCTTGAGTGGCAACTGGTCTAGAAGAAGGACAAGTCTGAATTCAAAACCTGAAGAGTCTTGTTTGGAGAGCTTGTGTCACTCTCTGCATTCAGTTCTTCCAAAATGTGTGATAAGTTCTGTACAAGCCTTCACCATTATATGCAAATCATATTTGCAGTTATTCTGGATGTTTGGTTCTAAAAACTGAAGGACCATCAGAGAGAACCCTCAAAATATATTCATACATACATACATACATACATAAATACATGATCTGATATTCACTTTAGAAGTAAAGTTAATCTTTATGATACAGTGCTGATTTCTATGTCAACACTGTCTCATATACATGTTTTCCATTCCTGATAATGAGTACTTATCTCCATAGAGTAAATATTGAACAATATAATCATATGGAAAAAATATAATCAGTATCATCTCTACCAAGATTTCAGAAAATTTTCATTTTATTCTAAAACAAAAATATTAAAATTTTTATTATTTCTTATGGAACATCATGCAATCAACCATTTATTAGGTATTAATTTATTATCAAACTCTACACTATTGAAACTTTGTAACTAAAAATATGGCTATATAAAATTCCCATGAAAGAAGTTATTTAAAATCAATATTTGGTGTGGCAGCTTTTATTTTTGTTTGCTACTGCTTGTTGTCTTGATGACATTGACCTCACTAGATTTGTACAAACAGTCACTGAAATATTTTTTCACTTTAACATTATGAAGTCTGTCAATTCTATTTTGTTTGATGGTTATCATTATTTCATTTTCCATGGAAGTAGAACTTTGGACAATTATCATGCTGGAACACTGTTTATCTTTGCAAGCATTTGAATGAAAGCAACATACTTTCTTTCATTATTTTTATGTAATCCTCAATATTAATAATTCTTTTGATGAAATACAGCTCACCAGTGCCATTAAAACACAGAGAGTTCCCACTACCAAACTTAACTGTTGAGAACAAACAGTTTTCACTATGATATGACCAAACATGTCAGACACCATAAAACTTAAATATGTTTTGCTTGATCTGGCCACAGTACACTGTTGCAACACTGAATTTTATCTTTATTCTTCTGTGAAAATTTAAATGAAACTGTTTGCATCTTGACTTGTGTAAAAGTTTCCTATGAGGTTGTTAGCCATGTCAGACTATTTTGTTCTGAGAATATTTGATTGTTGTAATGGAAACATTCGTGGCACACACTTTTTACTTCATTAGCTACATCTGCAGCCAATTTTCTTGAGTCTTCTGATATAATGAATAGACCTTGAGGTCAGTTTGTATGGTCGACATAGTCATTTATGTACGCCTCTCCATCTTTTCCACTTTCCTTTCAATTTTGTGCAATTTTGGCAACAATATTTTTGCTTAACATCAGTCAAGTAGCTAATCTTTTGGTAGCCATTGTTCTGTTTGTGCAAATAAATAATAGCTTCTTTAAATCAGAAGAGAGTTCTTTTCCACATGAAGTCATTTTTTAAATAAATGTCTGTACTATGTGTTCATAGGAAGTATTTTAACATTGTATGCATATTCAAATGTACTTAAATCCCTTGTATGAAAAATATTAAGTTTGGTTTGAAAATGTATATTTTTTAATCAATTCATCCTAAACAAGGCAATAATGCCACTAAGACAAGCAGCTACTGGGAGTGAAAAAGAATGAAAAATCTTTTGAAAGAATTGGAAACCAAATCCTAAACAGGGAACAAATGATAAATCTCAACTCTTGTTCAAAAGACTGGGGAGGAGTGTGAACCAGATGATAGGCAAACCTACTTACTCCTTATGATATAGAATGAAATAAACTTATTTCACAGGAATTTACTTATTTTTGAACAGCTTCATATTTATATTTTTGGTTACAGAGTTTCAGTGCTCTAGAGTTTGATAATAAATAATTCCTAATAATGCTGGAACAAACATTCTTATACTGGAACAAAGATTTGTAGCATTTTTAAGTTAATTTCAAAGACAATATTCAGATATTTGTACATAGATTTATTCAAACACATATGTGCCATTTTGTTCCAATACCTTTTTGCAATCTCTGAAACAGCTTCATGATTCCATCCTCCCAGAATTTGTTATCTTTCTGGATAGTAATTTCGTCTAAGTGAATTTTATGAGCTTCCAGTGAATTGATGTTAAGAGAAGTTTGTAGAAATTGAAATATGTAGTAATCTGAATATACAAGATTAGGTGAATATAGCAGATGTAACAAGACATTCTAGTCAAGCTGAACCAATATCTGTCAGGTCTATAAAGAGACATGAGGTCTGCCAATTGCCCTGATAAGAGTTAACATCTTTCCAGATGATTTTCATTGATTGCAGCCTTTAATCAGTCCAAGTGGGACCAGTACTTGTCTGAATTCAATGTCTGATTTGGCAGAAGGAGCTTGTAATACATAATTTTGTTACAATGCTATCAGTTTTACAGCATTACCTTTTTTGTATGCAGACCAACTTTTGTTATTAGTCAACAGTGGCTTGTTTCATTTTCCCCAATTTTTAGTAAACAATCTATTTTTTCATCATCTTTTCATTTTAAAAATGAGTCATTTTTGCTGTGTTTGAGCAAAGAACTACAGATGGAAATGCAGTTCATTAAATTTTTTTTCTGCTGAATCATGAAGCACCGAAACATTGTCATGATTCATGTATCCAATTGCTTTACAAAAAATGGGTTGACTTGTGGTTAGCCTCAAAAGAGGTATTGTTTTTCTTACATGGAATTCAAATGCTGCCAGAAAGATGGGAAAAAGTAGTGGCCAGTGAGGGACAATACTTTCAAACTGAATTATTTTCCTTCAACATTTTGATTTGGTCATCAAGTGCAAGTCTGCTGGAATGTTCTTGGTCCTTCCAATTCAAATTTCCATTTCTGAACCTAGTTAACCAATTATGAACATCATTCTTAGCTGCAATACCTTCTCCATTAATTGTATATTTCTTTTGTTGATGTATGTATAGTGTTTTTAACTTTCTGGAAATAAAAAGCATCAAATGATGAAAATGCACCTCATTTTCCTCCATTTTCACTTTTAACGTAATAACATTTAAAATTCACCATTCACACACAAATACTATAGGAAGATGCACTGAAATTTTGCCTTTCAGAATATATATATATATATATATATATATGTATATATATATATGTTATAAATTTCAGTCATGTGTGAAACCAAATCATGTGTTCAAATGACACTTACTGAAAAATGTTTGTTTCGATTGTATAATATTCTGGCATGTTTGGTCTAGAAGAAAATGAACTTTTCAGAAAACTTGGTAAAAGTCTATTTATCAGTGATATATATATATATATATATATATATATTGAACAATAAAAAATATTGAAAAATTAAAATCTTCAGACACACTGGGTTGTATATTAATATTCCTTCATTTTTATTATTATTTCATTTAGATTCCTTGACTAGTTTCGGCCAACATGGCCATCATCAGTAGCAGTGAACTACAGAAATGAATATCTTGATGGAAAAAATGAACTTTTGTCTGTAGTTTTCATTGTTTTTCTAATTTTTTTATCATGAATTTTGGTCAGTCTTTGTGTTGGTCAAACAGTCTCTTTTAAGTTGTTATTTAAGATAAGAGCTGGATGGATTCATGCTGCTCTGAATTTCCTTGGTCATTTTGACAGTTTTATTGGTTCCTGGAAAGGGGATGTGTGTGTGTGTGTGTGTGTGTGTGTTATTTGGTTCTTAGGGAGTGAGTTGGTATGATGTGTGTTAAGTGTGTATATTCATGTGGGTGTGTGTGTAAGTGTGAGGCCTCAACACCTCCATAAGCATGTCTGTCTTGTGTGGGTGAGAAATGTGGGTAGGTTTTGATTTGTAGGGTTATATATTAATACTAACTATATTGTTAAATATATGGTTAAGCCTGGCTGGATAGTGCATTTTTAAACGCTGTATCCACTTATTTTCATGGAACTCTAAAATCTTTCTAATGTTATCTGCACTGGACTTTTCTATTCTCTTAATTATAGTGAATTTGGCATGGATTTTAAAATCGTGTTTTTCTAGGTGTAAATGTTGTTCTACAGGTAATAATCTTTCATGGGGAGTCGACTTAATTTGATTGCGATAATTATTAATTCTGTAGTGAAAGGGCCATTCAGATTTTCCTACATATTGTTTCTGGCATAGTGTGCATTCTAGGAGGTAAATTATATTATGATTTCTACAGTTAGAGTCATGGTAGATTTTGAAAGTAGATCTAGTGACTGAGCTAGTGAATGAATTTGTGTGTTTAATATGGTTGCAGCTTAAACTTCTTTTGTTGTTACATGGTTGGGAAAATCCTGTTGTTTTTGTTGTTAGTTTATTACAGATTACCGTGTTCCCTGAAATGTGGTTACTACCTATGATTTCTTTTAGGTTCTTAGGTCTATGATATGCTAGAAGGTCGAGTTCCTCAAACAATTTTTTTAGATCTGGTTTGAGATGTAGTATTTCCCAGTGACTTTTAATTATTTGGGATAGTGGAAGCAGAGTGGGATTGAAAGTGGTTACTAGAGGGATGTGTCTGGGTTTATTTTTAATCTTGTACATTAGGGTGTCTTCTCTAGGTGTGGAAATTGCTTTATTTATTTGTTCCCTGATTAGGTGTTGTTTATAGCCCCATGTTGTGAATTGATGCTCCAGATTTTCAATGTGTTTATTTAGTTCTTCATTATTGGAACATATCCTTCTGAGTTTAAGTGCTTGTGAATAGGGAAGGTTCTCTTTGAGGTGTTTAAGGTAGAAAGACTTAAAGTGTAGACAGTTGTGCATGTTGGTGATTTTAGTGTGTAGTGTCGTTTGTAGTTTCCTGTTTTCATCTATGTAAATGCACTTGTCTAAAAATGTTACCGATCTTGTGGTTATTTCATAGTTAAACTTAATTGAGTCATGCACTATGTTTAGGGTCATGAGAGATTGGATAAGTTTGTTGTCACTGCCCATGTATACAAAGAATATATCATCGATATATCTTACATAAAATACGCAGTTACTACCGATGAGGGGATACATATAGGTCTCCTCAAATTTTCCCAAGAATATTTTAGCATATGATGGAGCTACAATGGTGCCCATGGCACAGCCTCTTACTTGTAGGTAGTGTGTTCCATTGAAGTTGAAAGTATTCAATATAAGAATATGCTCCATGTGTTTTATGATAACTTCTGTGGTGGGGGGGGTCTTGTTTTCTTCTTTTAGTAAGTGCTACCTGAAGGGCGGTTAGTCCTTCAATGTGTTTAATGTTTGAATAGAGTGATCTTACGTCCATAGCCACTAGAATAGAATTCTATGGAACTGTTTGTATGTGATTAATTTTGTTTAGTAGATCTGTTGTGTCTCTAATGTAGGATTTTGCTTCCTTAGCTTGGGGTTATATGTAATGGTCTACGTATTTGGAAATTTTGGTCATGTGGCAGTTGAATGATGAAATGACCGGCCTTCCTGGGTTGTTGCTTTTGTGTATTTTAGGAAGGAGATAGAAGTGAGCAGGTGTGATGTTTGTGGGTGTTGTGCATGTTTCCTTGTCGATTAGATTGTTGCGAAGCATTATGTTTAGTGAGCTAGTTGATTCTTTTTGGTATTCAGGAAGAGGATCTGTAGGTAAGCTTTTATAGGTTTCTTTGTCGGCTAGCTGATTGTTGGCCTCTTTAATGTATTCTTTGATTCCCCAGACCACTGTGGCACCCCCTTTGTCAGCCTGTGTTATGATTAGGTCATCTCTATGTGTCAGCGTGTCAAGGCTATATGTTCCCCTTCAGTAATATTGTTACGTGGCCGCTTATGTGCTCTTGTTTTCTTTATGTCATTTGCTACGGCTATTTCAAATGTCTGTATAGTAATGTCTGTGTTTTGTGGGGTGTATGTAGTATCTTTCTCTTTTAATGTATCAAGTATGGAAAGTGTGGGATCATTGTCCCTGTAGTGGGCTTTTAACCGTATTCTTCTGAAGAAGGATTTCAGGTCCTTTGCCAAGGTGTCTTTATCAAACCTTGGGGGACTAGGGTAAAAGCTTAGTCCTTTATTTAATAACCTGAATGTGTTGTGTGAAAATTATAATAATATAATATATTATATATATTCACATTTTAATGTATAGACTTTTTGACTCCTTCATGGCAAAAATGTTGCACCACCAATGAACCACCCGTAATGAAGCTGTTTATGTCTTGATTTGAATTTGACTTGTCTTATCTAATTTGAATCAGCCACTGACAACTAATCATAGAATAATTCATCTTTAGCCTGTAGCTGAATTCTTGCTGCTGAATATTATGCATTATCTATCTGGATAATGGTGAAGAGATTTGAATATAGTTTAGAAATTAGAACCAAGATTATTTAGGCCTACAAATCAGGCATTAGATATGCTGTCATTTTTAAATGATTTATGATCTATAAATTAACTGTCTGAAATAGCATTCTGAAGGTCACTAGAAAAGTTCTGTTGCACATAAAACTGGACATGTTCAGAAGAAAGTGCCAACCAGAGTAGAATGTAACCTTCTAAGAAATGTTGAATATAATCCAATTATTAAAACTAAGCAACTCAGGAATAAATTGGATGCTGCTGGAATTAAAGTAACAAAAAAATACTATTACTAGAATCCTGTAAAGAGTATACATGTGAGTATGATAAGATTGTAAGGATATTTTTCTAAAGGCTAATAATTTGGAATCTTATTTAGTATTTCCCAATGAGCATAGGTTGATCTCATTCTTGAATAGTATGAGGGTTGTTCAAAAATTTCTAAGCCTCAACCAGAGTGAAGAGCCATAGCTGAATATTCTTGGTGATACACTACCACTTCTTCTAAAATTAAAAGAACTAATTCAGATTTCTGTCTTAATTTTTGAAAAGGGTTAAAGAAGTGTCCAAAAGCACTTGTGACAATAAATATTAGGTTGGTGCAAAAATAATGACGGTTTTTGACGTATTTTTAACGTTAAAAAACGTCATTATTTTTACACCAACCTAATACTATAGACAATTTTTAAACTCGCTTACTCCCACCAAATAGAAAATACTACAAAAACTAAAAAAAATACATCAAATTTTCTTTGTCATATTCAACTATATATATATATATATATATATATATATATATATATATATATATATATATATATTAGAACCTTGAATAAATTCTCACTGTTTTCCAGCAGATGGTATTCCCAGAACTGCATGTGTGTAGTTTCTGATGGTAACACATCTATAAGGAAGTACTATAAGCAAGCTTGAAATTTAGCGCATGTCATTTTGTCGAAGTGTAAACAACTTTGTTTTTCATAGCATTAAACATGTCAGATTCTGTGCCAAAGAAAGTGTATTTGCAGGGATTTTACTGCACTACTTTATTCAAAAGAAATCTGTGGCTGAAGCACACAGAATTCTTGGTGAGACATATGGTGACCATGCTCTGTCAGAAACAGCATGCAGAGATTGGTTTAGACACTTCAAAAGTAAGGATTTTGATGTTGAAAGTAAAGAACACTCTGGCACACCAAAAAAGTTTGAAGACAAAGAATTGGAGGCATTATTTGATGAAGACTCATCTCAGGCACAAGTTGAACTTGCAGAATCATTAGGAGTTGATCACACATCAGTTTCAAAATATTTGAAAGCATTAGGAATGACTCAAAAGCAAGGACATTGAATGCTATAGGAGTTGAAGCTGAGAGACATCAAATGCCATCTTGTCATATTTGAACAGCTGCTTTAACAGCAGAAAAGGAAAGGTTTTTTGCATCGTATCATGACTGATTATGAAAAGTGGATACATTACAAAACCCTAAGTGTAGAAGATCATGTTATAAGTCTGGCCATGCATCAACATCAGCAGCAAATCCAAATATGCATGGTTCAAAGCTTTTGCTCTGCATTTGGTGGGATCAGCTTCTCAAACTGACTGAAACCATCATGAGATATCTCTATCAATTACAACTGATGCATTTGAGCTGAGCATGGAAGAAAAATAGGCCGCTATATGAGCAGACACATGACAAACTGATTTTGTAATATGACAACGGTAGGCCAATGTTGCAAAATGGGTGAAAACCTACTTGGAAACACTTAAATGGGAAGTCCTACCACACATTCACCAGACATTGCTCTGTCTGATTATCACTTGTTCTAATTGATGGCACATGGCCTAGCTGAGCAGCATTTTCATTCTTATGAAGTTGCCAAAAAAATGGGTCGACTTGTGGTTAGTCTCAAAAGATATATCATTCTTCTGACGTGGAATTCAAATGCTGCCAGAAAAGGTAGTGGTCAGCAATGGAAAATAATTTCAGTGACATGTTTTGTACTAATTTTTGTAAATTAAACATTACTTTTCATGAAAAATCAGCAAGAACTTCCTTATATATATATATATATATATATATATATATATATATATATATATATATATATATATATAGTCATCATCCACAGACAGACTGTTTTGCTGTTTCACAGCTCATCAGGGTCGCTAGATACCTGATCACTTCAAGCTGGGACATTGGGGAGAATTGTATGACAAAAATGGGAAAAGTTTTTGTGGCACATTTCATTCTTTAGGACTTCATCAAACTAAATTTGTTATGTTGGTGCGACTACACATGCCACAAACGAGTGATACTGGGAAATTAATTTTTTTAATCTAGTCAATTTCATTTAAATTCTTTTTCTTTCCATCACTTAAAAAAAAAATTCCCAGCATCCCTCATCCATACTCATGTGTCATCACACCAACATAACAAATTTAGTCTGATGAAGTTCTAAAGGGTGAAAGGCATTACAAGAAAACTTTTTCCACTTTGTCATACATTTTTCCCAATATCATTCTTGTTATATATATATATATATATACACATATATATATATATATATATATAACTTTCACTGTATTGAAAAGATTTGCCAGAACATTCCCATTTGTCTGTGGCAATAATGTGATACCAATTATAATTTTTGCAAGAACCAAACTTTTGCACCCTTCATCTGTTCATGTCTCTGTAATCCCATCTGAGCCCAACTTTTAATTACATTTGTGAATTTTATTCAAAGTTTAAACTTTGAATATTATGGCAATTTCAATGCACTCTTTGTTAAACACTAAGAAACATTTATTTGTACCTCCTTATGAATAAAAACAATGAAAGGGGATATATCCCATAACAGTTATCAATACAGAGAATAAAATCTATAAACCAAGATCAAATTCCACAGGAAGCTGCTTGCATTCCTATTTACACTACTAACCTTGAGGAAGGTAAGAATACACATATTCCTATCATCAGCTATCTTGTCAAAGTCTTTAACACTGGCATACTACAATGGCTGGAGAAGAACCTTTTACTCCAATGAACTCTAGGCTATAGAACTAAACAGCATAACAAATACAGGCAAAATAAACTACATTTCATTAATACTTGTCCAATAACTACTAATTTGGACATCAACATAATTTTAAATATTAATATCCTGCAATACTTTAACGTCAACATAACAAAACTTGTTTTACTTTTGAGATTCTCTTTTACTCTCTCTACTGATATTAATCCAAATAAGCCAATCATAAATGCATTTAAACTGTTTATCTGTTATGATTTACTATTTGTAAGACCTAAAAAAAGGCATCATGAAGTTTACTCCGATTCTCAATGCAGGTTTTGTTGACATTTATCATAGTATTTTAAAAATTCACTTTTGTTATTTTCAAATAACAACAAAGGTCAAACAATACCTGAGAGTATTGTTATAAAAGTTTGCTTTAATAATTATATTCTGTCCCAATATTGTTTTTTTTTTTTTGAAATTCAACTTTGTATATTCAGATAAGAATTAAATTTAAGCTGCCATGAAAAATTAGGGTCAAAATTTGGTACTTATGAAAAATAGAAACACATGAAATGTTATACAAGCTTTAGCCAAAGGTCAGAACATTACTGTAAAGGTTAATTGGAAATAAATAAAGACTGCATGGAAATCTCTCAGTTATATAAATATAAGTACAAATTTGAATTTTCTGACCTGTTAACATATGACTGATTACATAACTGAATTCTTTTGAAATTGGAAAACATGATCAGTTCAAAAGAAAATAGGTGAGTAAAGTTACTTTAAATTTTTAATCAACATAATTTGCATTAGAGTATAATTTTATTCACTTTGTATTTAAAAACTGTTTTCTGCCATGTTGTACAATGTAAAAATACTATACTGCCATTAAGTTGTTGGCTCATTAATATATTCATAGGTATATTTATATTTTACTGTTAAGTATTTAATCCCTGAGGCTGGTGAGTAACAGAAGCAGTTTGGAAAACAGCATGGTTTGCTGAAATTTTTAGTTTCAAAGTAAAGTTTTAGATAAATCTGGTATTTAATTCAGTAAGAACAGTGCAAAAACCATTTAAAAAATCAGCAGCCTTTATAAGAAGGTAGAGATGGAGAATGAGGAGGGCACTAAATATCCTGAAACGAACTCAAAATACAACAGATATTCAGTTAATGACTTTCATATGATGAAGCTATTTTAGAAAGAAACCATATCAAACCTAAAAATGTTTTAAATTGCATACAAGTTTCAGCTTATATAAACTATAAATTTGTTCAAAGGAAAAACTAAATCAAATAAAAAATCATGAAAGATCTTTTCTCTATAACATATACTTTCCATAAGATACCACTTACATAGAAAATATGAATACAAATAAAGCTTGATTCTTTTTAATAGATTTGTGTGTACTAGATAACTGAGAACAAATTATAATATAAAGATACTTTTAAGTAGAAAAAAATCAGTCTATTTTGTAAATATATACTCTTATATATATTATATACAGAGTGCATGAGGTAAGTGGGAAGAAATTATAATATAGAAAGCAAAGATATTCAAGAGAAATAATATTTTTTTAAATATATACATGTTTAACTAAGAAAAAAATTATTTATTAAGACTGTTCAAGGATTGCCTAGTTGTGGTATAAGAAGTGGTGACATGTTCAGATAAGCTGGTTTTTACTCATGTCAGCCATCTTGTCTAAAATGGTAACCTTCAACAAGACTGCATTTCAATGTTGCTGCAGATGTTGTAGTTCATTTGATTAAAATCTGGCTCATATGTATCATGTGAAATGGAACAGTCATACAAGAACATGTATGTCCACCCTATTGATTCAGGATTTCATAATATTCAGTACTTTGATGTAAATGGTGGCCTTGATCCTGCAGACCTGTAGGAAGAAGATGGGAGTGGAATGACATGACTCATGTTGCTTCTGATCCCCAAAACCAACAATGATGATGTGGAATTTGGTGTGCATCTTTGTGGTGTTTGCACAGAGCATCAGTTATTCTTCCTGTTCACATGACTCAATGGCAATTCCAAGTCATTGTTGTTGGCAGTTACAGCCAAGATCATAATGTGTATATTCATGTCCTGTATCAGATTGGAAGTTGAAATGTTAATGATTTTGATAGATGTGAGGGAGAAATGAAAAAGTTAAATTTTATGGAGCCAAATTAAAGGTGTTGTTTCAAATACATATCACACCTATTAGAATATTCCGAACTAGGCAATACAAATTCATATAATATTATTTATTTATTTCTTTTTCAAAAGTGTAGAATCAACTTTTAAACTAGAAGATTATTTAATAAAAATTGTTTTAAAAAAATGTGATGAACAACTGTAAATAATAGGATTTTCTTTCAAAAGGACATACTAAGAATATATTTCAAATATTTTATATGAATTATTAACTGCTTCCTTAACTGCCATTATCATTGCTATATTTAATCATATCCTTCTCCTATACAACATTTCTCTTCAGTATGTCGGCAATCATGGCACTCCAGATCTTCCTATCCTTTGTAGTTCCTAGCTATATTTGTCTTTTACTAATACACCTACTCCCAGTTCTGCTCTCCATTTCCACAAATTTATTATGTAGATTATTTGTTTTCCTTTTGTCCCTCTTGCCTTCAGTATATCCTCTGAGTGTCAAATTTTCCAAGTCTTCTTTCCTCATTGTGTATCTCAGAAATTTCAACTGTTTCTTTTTGATTTTATGTACAAGTGTTCTTTTTGCTTCCCTTTTCCTTAAAATTGAAGCTAACAATCTGTGTTTTTACTAAGCTCATGATTACTATACATACTGGTATAATTATTATCTGTACGAATGAAACCATAAATTTCATTAACTCATCTTGTTTCATTATTCATAATAGTAATAATCAATGACTTACACCATTACCATTTGATTCATATAATCCAATGATAAAATAATCACATATCTCTTTACCAATTTTACATTTGTGAGCAAAGTTAGCAAACAACTTATATCCTGTTTTGTGATGTCAATGAATACTTGTCACTTTCATAATGCTCATTGTAGTAGAGACTTTGTAATCGCAAATACAATTATGGTAATGCTGTTGAATGATACTGGTAACAGATGCCTTCGAATAAGACTCACACTAATAGTACTTGCTCAATAATACTCACTTGAAAAGTAACCACCAAATAGTAATCCATATAGTGATCAGTATAGAGAAATAGCATAGTGAATAGTATAGAGATAGAGGATAGTGAAGAAATAGTGATCCATATAGTAATAGAGGATAGTGAAGAAATAGTGATCCATATAGTAATAGAGGATAGTGTAGAAATAGTGATCAATTAGATGCCATGCTAATTCCCATATATACATTTGCTTTACCATTACATTATTTACTTATTCAAAATGGGATTGCCTGTGTTTGCTCTCTTGTGATCTGTGTTCAAACTCCATTGTCAGCAGTGACACTTTATTCCTATATAACATCCTGTCACTTTGTGAGGATAAGAGAATAGACTGCAGACACTAAAAGGATTAAATAAAACCAAAGTTTAAATTATCAAAAAAAAAAAAACGTAAGTAATGATAAAACAACAGATAATTATATTATTACTTCTCTCTTGGCACATGCTAAGATGCAGATTTTAACATCGTAAAAAACAAAACAAAAGAAAAAACTCTACTTGTATTGTCCATCGCCATACCTAGAGAATTCAGCAATTTCATTCTTGGTAACCACAGCTGATTGTCTTTGGCCCAGCAGGCAACTAAGCGGTAATTTAACTCCCTATACAAATCAGTAATTGAACCAAATTCTAGAATTACAATAATAGCAGTGTTGCATACCATTAAGCTGGCGATCAATTTAATTCTGTTAAAACCTAAGCCCAATAAAAAGAAAAAAAAGTAGAAACAAAAATAATTTTCTCTTCTCATTACCCTCTGTCTGGATGTAAAGATCTGAGATACTAGATGTTTTTTTTTCTTCTCTTTCTTGGTGTAATGTCAAGAGCAAGAATGGTTGGCTCCAATCTATGGTTAAGGGGGAAACTCTGTCAAGAAAGTGTCAGGAAGTCACACTTAGATATAATTATATTCCTTTTGGAGAAATAAGAGAAAAATGAGCTAGAGTTTAAAAAAAAAAAAAAAAAAGATGAAGGTAAGAAAGAAAAGAGGTAAATGTGCAAATTGCCTTTTACAGCCGATGTGATACCACATCAGAATCAACTCTGCTCAAGGTAGGAATGATTATAACTGATATGTCACAGAAGCTTGTTAAAATCTCAAGACTTAGGGATTCTATTTTAAAGAAATCGATAATCTCTGTCCTTCAAAAACAGTCCAGGAACTAAACCTCTTCCATCCTATTAACTGTCAGCAGAATCAGACCCCTTCATTCCATTATAGTATCAAGATAAACTGTAACACATTATCTTTGAATTTGAATGTAAATTTTGTTCACTGTTGCTTTATCTGCTATGAATGTTAAAAATTAAGCAAGATATAAAATTAACAAAAATGATTTTATATAGAAACAGACATCATACACAGTTAGAAAATGCTATTCTGTTTTAAATAGCTTATTTATATATAACTAAATTTAAAGATAGGAACTGATGTTCCACTGGCAGGAAGTGGAAAGATTATACTGAATCAATTGCTAAATCAGCTGCTAGAAAAGTTGGTTCATTTTCTTCTGCTAGACTATTTTCTTGCTTTCCTGTCAACTATGGTCTTCAAAAATTTAAATCAGTTGCCATCTTGTGTCTTTTTGAATCCAGTTCATTTATTGTCCTTCCTCCTCACTGAAGTTTTCTTTTACTCCTAGTAACCACTTGCATCTTAGTGACTTTATCACCTTGCTTGTGGTGAAAAGTTTAAAAAAAGGAAATCGATTATTGTAAAGATAAATGCTTAAAGATAGCCAACAATATTACATTTTTTGAGACTTTATTCAAAACTTCATTCAAAACACCTGTATATTCAGGACCAATTGTTTAATACAATTCATTCTAAGAAGGGCACATGTAAATGCATATTCTTCTGAGTTACTCTACCTAAACATGCTAAATTTTCATTTATCAAATTTCCTTGATGTGAAAAATACTGCTAGGTCACTTCCCCACTGACATAATGTAGCTTCTCTGTGCTTTTTCTATAAATACTTTCATGGTAATTGTTCTGATGGATTTTCCTCTGTGGTACCTAGACTTTATGAATTTAAGCACAGTATTTGATTGGTGGCAAGGTCACATCATTTTACAGTTGAAATGGTGAGATGTAACCATAACTGATATTCAAAAATTTAAATGCATTGTCAATTGTTATCTTCTGTCTTAATTCTTGTTCTTTTATTGTTCTCTCTCTTTAATAGTATTATTTTTCCCTTGTGTCATAGTGGCTTTCTTGCCTTATGGGGTAAGGAGTGAAATGATTAAAAAAAAAAAGATATTCTTACAATAAATCAAGAAATATATAATCAGTTCCTGGCATTGTTAGTTAAGTATTTCATTCATGAAAATGTCTAATTTACATTAGATTTGAAGCAAATACATTTTTCTTATGAATAAAAATGAACAGCTGCTCTTTTCAGATATTACAAGAGAGTCCCCAAAATTTCTCAAACCAACCTATTTCCTAAAATCTGACCAAAATTTAGAATCTCGGATGAAAGGCCTTCTTGGTTACTTCAATATATGTAGAAGTGTTATTAAACTTGGGACTGACTGCAGTGTTAAAAATTACACATTACCAAATATGTTGATCATTTGATCTGAAATGCATTACTCAAATTTATGAATCATTGATTTGAATACAGAAAAGTAAAAAAAAAATAATTGTTTTTATGTAAGCCATAAAAATTATTTTGTTTTTAATGACAAAGAGGACAGCTGTCTGCTGTATACTGTGCTATTTTATATTTTATTCTTACATTTATTATTTATCTCAGTCTGCAGAAGTCTATGTCAGATGAATTCACAATGTAAAATGTGGAGCCAACAAAATCCAAATCTCATAATTACATTTTCGGACAGAAACTCCACTGTATCAAATGCAAGCTGGCAGAACCCATGAAAATTTCACAAATTTACTAATAAATCTTTTAATGCTGAACTCTGTACTTTTCAGCCCAAAACCATTATTGGATAAGTTATAAGAAAAGTGACATACCATATTTTCTTGTGCATAATATAAGAAATTTTCATTGAAAATTAATAGCGAAAAAAAAGAAAATAGTAGTCATCTTATACACAAATCCCTGTTTTCAAAAATTTTTACTCAACTTTAAAAATGTTTTATTTGAAAAAGCAATATTGAAAATACACTCAGTACAGTAGATAATAAAACACAAAATAGGCAGGTGTTGATAACAATTATTTACAAAAGGTATTTGATATGTTGGCAGTATTTGTGCTTTGAGAATCAGCATAACTATATGTCTTTACATATAAATAGGGATGGCTGTACTATGGGGTGTATTATACTCAAGTCATATTATACACAAGTAATATGGTGGTCTCTCTCGAAAAATAATGAAATGTGGTATAACACACAGCTTCATTAATAATCTGAAATCATTTCCCACAAAATGGAAGGGTAATAAATATAAATTATGTACATTTTCACCACATAAAAGGCAATATTAGAATTACTTTTCTTAATTTACTTTCTGTGTTCCTCTCTCTTTCTGTTTCTCACTCAGATGCTCAACATAGAATAATAAAGAAGTTCGATGAAGCATCTAAGTAAAGAATAATTGTCTACAGTTGTCTGGAAGAGTGTAGCTGATGAACAAATAACATTTGAGGAGTAAATATCAAAGTTTATTATTTTTATTATTACTCCTGCATTTATGTTTTTCTGTTTGCGCATCGATGACTATGTGAAAAGTGTGGGATTACAAAGCGGAAAAGACAGGAATGGGTGGATCTAAAGATATTTTTTTTTTTAATTCTCGCTACAAATTTAAACTTTTAAATCAGTGTTTCATAAAATATTCATATGAATACATTATCTGTGTTACGAATGATTCATAAATTTCCACCCATGTACAGTTCTTAAGGAAGATTGAAACCCTGTCCAGAAAATTGGAAATATGCTATTCCTATATTATTTAATTAGATGAGATAGAGACTTTGAGAAAACTAGCCGAAAACCCATCCTAAATTAAGTTGTGATAGTTCTCTTATCACTATAAAATCTCTGTAAAAACAATATTTACAGCAAAACATTTTCTTTTTGTTATTATGCTAAATCCATTTGAATTTCCTAGTTTAGATATAGCTATATAGGACTGATCACAAATGAAAAAATTGAATAATCTTCTTTTGTTTGTATTAATAATAACTAGCAGATCTGATGTAAATTACACAGATTTACTAATAAATTTTGAATGCTGAACTTTTCAACCCATGACCATTCTCAGATAGTCATAACTTAAAAATGACATAGTCTCTCTTAAAAAATGAAATGTGGTATGTCGCAGGCAGAGCTTCATTAATAATCAGAAATCATTTTCCATGAAATGGAATGAAATATATATAAATTATATACATTTTCCCCAGATGAAATGTACTATTAGAATTACTTGTCTTAATTGAGACATGAGTCATGTATAATCTGGATATGTATGTTTTATGTGAATTAGAGACAGACAACAATAAAAAGGATCTTTTATCCACTGAGTTTTATTCCAAATATTGTTACAATACTGATGTCCTTATAAGGATTTTAAACAATTTACAAATTTTTTATAATATGAGTGAAGTCAAAGAAATTATATGAAATTAAATTATATCCATTTATACATGATGATAGAAACATGAAATGTGATGAAGTTGCTTACAAATAAATATATTCTAATGTTGTCCCATTATATATATATATATATATATATATATATATATATATATATATATATATATATATATATATATATATATATATATATATATATGGAGGCACGGTGGAGTAATGGATATCGGCTTGGATTGAGGAATTGGAGAGCCGAGTTCGAATTCCACTCGAATCCATTACATTCACTTACGTGCTAATACCCTTGGGAAAGGTATGAATCCTCTTCTTCTCCCTCCAGCTATGGGTAAATAGCAAGACAGACTGGGTTCTATAGCCTTGGATGGCAACTGGTCTAGGAGAAGGACAACTCTGAATGCAAAACCTGCGGAGGGTCGTTTGGGAACCTTGTGGCATTCGGTGCACCAGGTCTTTGTATTCGTCCCTCCAAAAAGTGTGGATGGTCCTGCACGAGGCCTTCACCACTATAATCAAATCTCATGTGCCGGTGTCGGGCTGTCGGTTTCCTGGAAACTGATCTGCTTGACCCTCATACGTCGAATCTCGATGGGAGAGTCGATCATATATATACATATATATAAAATTCTTAATAGGTCCATAAATATTTAGAGAAACAATGGTAGAAGTTACTACACCAATATTGTACTACCAGTGAGATACAATCATAAACTCTGGTCCTGCACCCAAATCTATGGAAGACTCTGTAAACGCAGAACTTAGTAAGATTGACTGTTGCTTTCATACAAATATCAAGACTAGTAATTGATATCACAGTACTCTGTTATACATGATAATTCTAATTGCTTGTCACACCATGTTTCATGCTTTGGATGTCATCTTCATTGATTTATTTGTTCTTGGCCTTTCATTTTTTTTGTGTTCGTAATAGCCTTATTGAATGTACCATGTGAAAAAAACAAATTATAAGGTAACTACATTTATTGGCTTTAAAAGTGGGTACTCTGTTTGCAATATAAATTCATAGTAAATTGATCCCCCAAGAGAGTGTATTTCCAGAGTTACTTCCCTCCATCTATAACAAATTTACAAAGATTAAAAAAAAACAAAGCAAAGTGTTTAATTTTGAAGTATCCCTTGCAATTCAGGGACAAATTTGACCCCCAACAGATCATTAGTTCACAAAACATAATTTAAGCCCTCACTATAAACAGTTGCCTTTATCCAAAAATGATCTGCCTCTAGTTCCTCTATAGGCTGCACTCTCATTTTGTCTGTGTCCTGCTCTTTCTCTTTTACTCTCTATGTCCTTGTCTCTTTTTGTTTCTCTCTCAGTATCTGTGATACCAAGCATGACACACAGGTAAGTACAAGCATATTAATATATAGATGTTTTTTATATTTAAATAACTCTCTAATTGTGAAGTTATATAAAATAAGTGCAAGATACATAATAATAGGAAAAGTGTCTACTTGCCTTTTCTCAAATCTGTTGAGTAAAAGAACCAATCATGTCTAAATAGGTTATAACATCCAGCTCATACTCAGTCTTATAGTCATAAAATACATTGTATCATAGATCTTCCTAATATTGCACTTGTAAAAAAATTAGTATATTTATCAACAATTACATAAATTCATACTGAAATTGCAATATTTTATAAATGAAATGAAGCTGTTCACTGAATTAGTGTTCTATATTATAGAATTTTCTACAATTAAATGTTACATGGTCATTTTTTATAAGATGTGATTTCAAAATAGTAAAGATATTTGTGATGGCTCTGTAAAATGTTTTTTTACTAACAACAATATGAAACTAACCATCTATTTTAGTCCCTAATAATACAAAGAGTCTATTGAATTAGGAATGGTACACAAGTCAGTTAGGTAACACCAAATCAAAATCCAAGGCCTTCTCACTCCAGTTGGAGGAACCCCCACTTAACTGACCATGTCTTCAGGTTTGTAGCTGTACTCACCATACTTGGCCAATTGCAGGTTGATAAAGCTATTTAACCTATAGTTGGGATAGATGGCCATTAACTCTGACGAGTTCATCAGTCCTTTAACAGATTTTGTTTTTTGTGCTACTAGGAGAGCTGATTTACTTGTCAACCATACAGATTTGGAATTCAGAATTGACCTTCTCCTAGACTGGTTTCCACCCAAGGCTATAAGACCCAGTCTGCTATTTACCAATAGCTGGGAGTGGAGAAGTGATTGATTTATACCTTTGCCAAAGGTAATTACCCTATTTACATCATTTGGATTGTTGTCCTCAACTATATCACCATATTCACAATGTTTCACCTGTAGTATGCCCCAGACATCTTCAGATGATATATGTTTGAATCTCGAACAAACCCTTTATTTTGTCCACATGGGTAGATTGTTCTAATTCCAAAAGTATTTGCATGTAAGTGAATGCAACAAATTCGAATAGAATTCAAATTTGGCTCCTCAATTCCTCAGTCTCAGTTTCTATCCATTAAATCCACTGTGCCCCTCTTAGATAACACAATGAACAATAAATAAGATGTCTCTATTTTAAATTAAGATAAAAAGTATATTCCTTTTGAAGCCCACTTCATGCTTATAAAAATCAACAGGAGCCAAAATAAATTGTATCATTATTTCATGAAAAAATTTTATAAAGCTATTTTTGACATCAATGATTACATTTTGTTATTACTCTACCCTTTTTTTTTGATGATACAATATATTGAAGCATGAAACATTAGGAAAAAAAATTAGTAATTTTGGCACTGAATCACAGAATTGCTTGCAGCACTTATGAAGACAATGGCATCAAAGCAAATTAAAAATTGAACAAATACAGATATATACTATGAACATTTAATACACACACACATAAATTTTACCTTTTGGCATATGCCATGTAAAGTTCACAGCCACATTACACTGAAACACTGGTTCCTATATGATCACCAAAGTTAAGCAATGTTGTGCCTGGTCAGTACCTTGAGTGGTGACCACATAGGAATATCAGGTGATGTAAGCTTGGATATGCAGGTGGTGTAATGGATTATGGCTCAGAATTGTTAATTGGAGAGCCAAGTTCTAATTTCCATTGGGTTCATTATATTCACTTATGAGTAAATACCCTTGGGGAAAGGTATAAAGCCACCTCTTCTCCCTTAGCTATGGATTAATATGTAAAACTTGTATCACTAAACCATTATTATCTAAAAAAAAAAAATAGCATGCAAATGGTTGATAAGCCATAGAAAACAAATCAATTAAGCACACACCAAAGAAAAAAATCAATTAAACAATCAATTAAATTTGTCTATAAAATGGAGATTGTGAATGGCACTGAGAGAGCTTTATTTATTTATTTGTAACAATTGCAGGATTACTGAAGAGAAATTATAGGAATAACCTTATACAAAATATTATTACTTAATGTCATAGAGAATTATAAATATTGTGTTTGATAACTATTCAGCATTATAAATAATATTTGAAAAACATAAATGCTTAACTTAGTATCACTTATCACTATTGATATTGCTTTCAGGAAAAATATAAGATAACCATAGCAAAGATGATTTAATAATTTATAGAAGTGAATAATAGATAATTACCTCACAGATGAAGTGAAAACTTGAGACAACAGAGATATCGATACCAAGAATAGTTTGACAGTTTTAAGAAAATGGGAACAAAAAATGACACTTGTATTTAGAATCTGTAAAAAGACAGTTGAGATTTCTGATACACATAATGAGGAAAGAGAGTTTGTAGAAGTTGATACTCACAGAGAAAAGAGGCAGAGGGAAAGAGTAACCTATTTAATGAACTTGTGTCAATAGATATTTATGCTTAATATCAATATTAAATAGTCTTTACAATCACTGTGTTCATTTATTTCTTTCTTCTCTCTGATTGGTTGTTGCTGGCTAACAGTTGTTTTTTCTCTTTTAAAGATTTATTCACAGTAAATCAAAATCAATGTTTTTTTCATTTAAGGCAAAGCACAGCTAAGCCTCAGCAAATTTTTGCTTGAGAAAAGTTCAAGTGGATTGCTATGTCAGTTCATTAGAAACAAATTATGTATTAGTTTTTAAATATAGAATGAGTGGCTTCTTTGATATTTTAGCTGAGAAACTAAATAAACTATGAATAAATATTGCTGACGAGACAGAAAGTAATTACATTCTTCAATACTTTGTGTCCGTCAATATGAAACACTTGAACATTTTGGATTTTGTAAAGGATACTATAAACATTGGAAAGACATCACTGAGTTCATAGTAAATCAAATACAAGAAACTTTAGATAAATATTTTAAAAATTTTATCTTTATAGACCAAACATTTTTCACATGACGATGAACTCCATCTGGCAGTAAGGCATCTGATTAGGAAAGTGGAGGTTTTGAGGGGTGTGAAACCACCTATTAATTGCTGTTGTTACCAGGTGGAATCCAACCCAGGGTGACATCACCTGTTAGGGTCCCAGCTATGGGAAAATAGTGAACCCCCAAACAAAAATCAAAACACTAGGAAAGTATATATTACTTTTTATGTTCAAAATATATGGTTATTGAAAAATAACCACAAAGTTTATCATATTATTCTATACCTACAAAAAAGAAAAATAAAGACATTTATAAAATCATTTTCACCTGAAACAAGGCAAGAATGCCACTATGATACAAGTGGTCACTGTATGTGAAAGAATAAGAAAAAAAACATTATCAAGGAGTGGGGACAATAAAAGAAAAAGAATCAAGACATTGCATTTAAATTTTTGAATATCAAAGTTGGCTGGAAATCAAGAAACTGAAAGTGGATTCCACATGCAAGAAGAGCGAGAAAAGAAACTGTTCACAAAGAACTTATAGTGACATCTAGCCATTTCAACTGTAAAATGATGAGACCTTGTCACCAATCTTGTACTGTGCTTAAATTCATAAAGTCTAGGTACAATAAAGAAAAGTTCATCAGAACAATTACCATGAAAGTATCTATAGAAAAGTCTCATGAAAGCTACACTACAGTTTGCAAAAGTGACTGAAGCTGAGATATCAGGTCAGGACCAATAACATTACAAATTATACTTTGGATTTTATCAAGAATCTCTCAATATATAGAAGGAGCATCAGACCTTATGTTCAAAAAGTAATTTATGATTAGTCATTTTTATTAAAAAGATACTAAAAAAAAATAAGTTTTAAAAAAACATAACTAAAATACAATGAACTGTGGCATACTTTCTGAACAGAGGATCAAATAAGTTCAGCAATGCTGTTGTTCATTTGTCAGTCTGTGTAAGATAAGGAATCAGAAGAAAATTTTGCCAAGAATCTTATGACAGGAAACTGCTTGGATTAATGTTGTCACATCCACGTCTTTGACCAACCAGCTGCTTTGTAAAACCATGCCAACAATTCCATTAAGAAGTTGTAGGATTATTACAGTTGAAATAGTTTGATGCTTAGTTGCTATCTTTGATACTCTTGCTTATCTATAAGTTGTGAAGTATGAGAGCAAATCTTATAATTACTCATTCAGTGAATTAATATTTCAGTTATGTGCAGTGAAATGTATAAACATTGATTAATAACATTGTTGTGCAATGAAGTGTAAAGAGGATTTGCCTTTTTCTAAATTTAATTATCAATGTCTCTTTTTCCTGTGATAATATAAGATATTTATTTACTTTACTTTTTTTGCTGTTTTAAAATAGACTAATTTTTCAAATATTTTTCTTTTTTATCATTTCACCCCAAGCAATACAGGAATGCTACTCGTATGCAGAAGGTTACCGAGAGTGAAAGTAAGAGAAGAGACTGAGTATCGGGAGGATTGAGGAAAGGAAAAAAGGATTCAAGCAGAAAGAAAATGGTGATTGGCATCATGTTTAAATTTTTAAAAATTATAGTTGTCAGGGAAGCAAGTAACCAGAAAGGAATTCCACAGGTGGGAAGTGTGAGAAAAAAAATGGTGGGAGTAGAAGTGGTGGTTGCATTTTGCTATTTCAACAGTAAACAGGAAGGATCTAAATGCCATTCTAGTAGCACACTTAAATTCATTTTGTCAGGGCACTAGGGAAAGAAAAACTCATCAGAACAGTTGTCATGAAAATATTTATTGAAAAGACACAGAAGCTATGTGATGTCATTGAGAAAGTCACTGGATAAGCTAGAGGTAATTATGAACTGAACTCTTTATTTAATTTATGTGGGCAGACTGTTCTAGTTTCACTGTTCATGTCTAGGGATGTTATCTAATTCTTTTTATTTAGTACTGTTTAGTTATTGCTTGCTGATTTTCACTGAGTGCAAGTACACTATGTCAACAAATTCTCAAACCAATGCTTTTATCCACTGCATCATAAGACAATTTGCTGTAGTGAACCTGGAGCTTTAAGCCTAACCTGTCTGATGATTAGGTTGCTTCTGCTGTCTGTCACGTTTTGATTGCTGCTGCTGTGGTTGAAGACTTGTAGGTTATCAAGATTAATATACATCTGAGGAAGGTCAGAGGGAACAATGACTGAAACATTATGATAACACTATTAAAGATGAGAACAAGAGTCTGAATATAAATAGTGTAAATAAATAAAAGTCTTATTGTTAGTATAATTTTCATTAATAATTTGCTTCTTAGTAAACAGAAATAACATAATTTTTATTTATTTGATCAATTTTTGAATTCCTATCTTTCTTCCAGTGCTTAGAAACTTATCAGGTATTAGAACTTATCTCCTAAACAAAAGCATACCTTTCACATATGAAGAGAAGACCTGATGCAACAGTGATATGGTTTTACCATGGACAGACCATGGGAATAATGAAGAAGTTTTAAGGAAAAGGTGAATGAAAAGGACAACAACAGTGCTATTGAATGGATGGAAAACATTAATATGAAGTGATAGTAAGGGGTGAAAATAACATTGCTTGGCGTTAAAAAGGCTAAGAAGATATGGCCATGGCATTTAAAAGAGGACAGTAATCTGTATAAATCAAAGGTAGAAATTACAAGGACAAAGATTTGATTTATTCATTCATTTTCTAATGATTATCAACCTTTTTCAGGTTATTTAAAGCCACGAAATAATTTTAAATTGTAAGTTTTTGTTTTTAGATGATAATGGTTTAGTTCTACAAGTCTTACTAATTAACCTATAGCTGGGGGAAGAAAAAGTGGATTTACACATTTTCCAAAGGTGCTTGTGCATAAGTGAATATAATGGACCCAACAGTAATTCGAACTCAACTCTCTGATTAACCATTCCAGGACATTATTCATTATACCACCCACATACCAAAACTTACAGTCTATGGCATTCCTCAGTGGTCAGCTCTCTAAGTACTGACCAGACTCAACATTGCTTAACTTTGGTGATTATACTGGAACATATGTTTCAACATGATGTGTCCATAAGCCAAGGAAAAAGAGTGGTGGTAAAGAGATAAAAGTTATCTAGAGCAACAAAAGATAGAAGTTGCATTTGGGCAAATGATAAATCAGGTCCTGAAAGGACATGCCATATAAAAAAGGAAGATCTATTGAAAATATCAAATGATAAAATAAATATCTGTTGAGCTTACCTCCACAGATATTTATTTTATCATTTGATGTTCACAATGTAATTTCATAAAGAACAAATTAGAAAAAATCTTAGTCATGGGAATCCAAGCCAGATTTTCTGCCATAATGGAAATAATTCAAAGTCACTTTAAATTGGTTAATGCACTGATTGATTTGTAGACAAATTTTTATCCACATAGGTCATTCCTTTCTATCTGATTTCCTCTTACTTTTAAAAGTAGCTTGAAAAGGATTTTAATGTATTTGAAAGTTTTAGGGTTACACAATTTAATAAAAGCAATTTAATAAAAAGAAGAAGCAACTATTTCTGGAGAATTTTTTTAACATTTAAAATTAATTGACTGAGTAATTGTTCAAGTATTGGCTAATTTTTATTTGTGCATCTTATTTGCAGACTCTGACTGAGAGGAAAGCATTTAAAATTGAATTTTAATTGGTTGTCTGCAAAGCATATAACTTTTGAAGTTGATCTCAGTAGGAGTGACAAGTATTATTAGATTGAGCAAATATTGTTTCTCATTAATTTGAAAGTAAACTTAAATTTTCAAATTAGGTTTTGTTTTTCATTTCTCTGTAATAAAAATAAGTAGCTTTTATGACTTAATAGAGCAAGATAGCAGAAAATTTGCAATATTTGTTAGATCTACTTTAGCTTAAAAAAGCATCAAATATAAATACTATTGATGCAATGGAAGAAATACTTGTTATTTGCTCAAAGATGGTTGTTTGATTTTCATATACCATTTCTGTTTGTATCCTAACAGTGCCAATAATACATTTATTGAAGAAATTCTAAATTATATTCTCAACTTTCATATTCTTTTCTGATGTTTGAATTTTTACTGTTGAAGAAAATTCTCTTTAACATGAATAGCAAATATTTATAAATAGCAAATTTTTCTTTTTAAAATATATTTTGATGAATGAGAAATCCCCAAATGTAAGTTTTGCACTTGACATGTTATAAAACTTCTATGATTTCAATATTGAAATAAAGTAGATAGAAGCTCCTAAAAAAATTAAAACCTTATAAAATATTTTAAAGTATAAACATTTTTGTATGTTTCAGTATCAAAATGTGCACCTTGAAAGTGTTTGTGATATATTAATTAAAAATTGGATAGGCATACATAACAGCCAATAGTTTAAGTTTATTTTTTCTTTATGTTTGTATTTCAGTTCTGTCTGACAATTTAATTACATAATTATAATGCAGACAAACCATTAAAATATTTCAAAATGATTCTGATTACTTAATTTACATTACTTATCTCATTGAAAAGTTGTTAATATATTAAAATTGTTTCTCAATAACTTTTTTATGATGCCCTATTAAGAATGATTAGACATAATCAAAATATCTGATAGAAAAGTAAAGCTGTTTTAAAATGTGCTTAATAAGGGAAAAAGAATACTTCAAGATGTTTTATTTTAAATCAGATTTTGTGTATGCATTTCATTAATTCATGTTTTTGGCAAGAAGACAAAATTTAACAACTGTAATTTTATCCCAACATGAGATATGTAGTTTAAAAATTAATTTTAAGAACATCTAATATAACTTATAAAACTGAAACAAAGAAAATATTTTTAAGATCATTAACAACACATATATTAATAACACTGTCTTAAAAAGAACTAGCATGATCATTTGTTTCATTTTTTTCTTAATGTTTTTTTAATATTAATTGAAAACACAAAGAAAAAGCACCCAGAAGATTTATTTGTTATGTATAATAACTGTATATTTAATAATAAATATGCTTTAAGATAGTGGGTTCAATATATTTTAGATTAGTTTCTGTAGTTTTATTTAAGGCAATAAGTCTCAATCATTAATTCAATGAATAATAATAAATTTCATGATAAATGACAGTATCATTTTTGTAAATTGATCCAAGTCACTTTGAATGATTTATTTTCACTATCAAGCTAAATATCTTGAGATAATCAAACCTATTTGTTAAGAATCAATGTACAAAATGCATGTAATTGTTTTATATAAAGCTAAATCCTCTTTTAAGTTTTCTTTCATGACTCAGATACTTAGGTAGAAAACAATCTTTAATGACAATAATTAAAGACATCAATATCTGTAGTACATGTCATCTGATTTCACTTTCCTATCTAAAAGATAACTTGAGTTTCTAAATTTATAAATTTGGTATTTATTTCAAATCATATTTACCTAATTATTCTTTTGTTCTGTGCTTTGTCTGAAGCAATTTGAAAAGTAGTGGATTAAACAAAATACTTAAAAGGAGAACCTGTAAATGAGCATTAGAAAAGGAAATAGAGAATTTAAAGTTAATGAAGAAATAAAAATCCTTGTTAATTTTTAAATTTTATGAACCTTTCCCAAGTTCAATAAATCAACTAATAGTGAGAAAGTATAGGTAATGTTTGCATCTTTAAGAGTTTTATCACTTATCATTATTACAGTTAACTGGAATTGACCAAGTTGGTAGATGGATTAGAAAGAGTCTGTTTGTACTGTGGGAGTTCTTCATTTTATTAATTCTGCTGGATTGTAGAAGTCTTTGAGGCTATTATCTTCAACAATCCATTTGATCAGTGCAAATGACATTTGACCATCTATCATGTTATAGACTGGAAGCAGGCCAAACTGTTAGTGTGAGATAACAATGTAACTAAATAGATATTTGCTTTATTTCATATTGATTGGGTTGAGTGTCAGTCAGTCACCTTTCAAACCTGAGAAGAAGATTGAAGTAGACTTTTCAGTGTTTCAAGTGAAAAGGATTTCAAGACTGCTTAGCATTATTTATTGGTTAGATATTCATAACAATGTAATGGAGAAAGGAATGAAGACATAGTGTACCTACAAACAGGTAGTTTTCTTAGCTTGAAATAGGGTTTGTCCATAAATAAATACTTTGTTCTAATTTTTAATAAATTATCTATTTTTTTCTAAATTGAACATGCCTGGTTATTACCATTTTTCATGGAATATTATACAATGAAAACAGATATTATTGGGTTTTATTTATTGCCAAAATCTGGAAAATTGAAAATTTGCAACCAAAAACAAGAATATATAGCAGTCCAAAAATAAGTAAACCTCAGTGAAAGAACTTATTGAAAATCAATATTTGGTTGCCTGCCTTTAATTTGCTCTGTCACAGTATTTTTTCCACTCTAACAGTATGCAATCTTAAATGTTAAATAGTCATTGTTTTTCTAGTTTCTGTTTAAATACATTCTACATGTGCACAATTTGATTTAAATCCAATGACATGTTTGGCCAGTTGGATCACGACCATGCTAGAACATTGTTATTCTCAAGGATTTGAGTGAAGTAAACTTGTTTTCTTACAATATTTAGATGCAATCTTCATCATTCCTGATTCTACTGATACAAAAACGCAATTCAACAGTGTCATTAGAGCTCATAAACTTCAGACTATGATATTTCTTCCACTATTTACCAATGTTTAGACAAAACAGTTTTCTCTGTATATATCACCCATGATACCACCAAACTCATCAGATGCTATCAGACCCAAATAATTTGATTTTTGCTTCCTATGAGCAAATTACATTGTCTCTTTGAGTTTTTTTTATCTTTATTCTCTTGTGCAAACTGTAAATGAGATGGTGTCTTACTTTTCATAGCTTTTTCCGATGCATTGTTGTCTATGTAGGGAATATTTTGGTAGTTGTAATAGAAACATTTATAGCAGACACTTATTAACTTCATTAGTAACATTTGCAGTAGATGTTCTTAATTGTTCATCTGTTAATCTCCTGTTATAACAAATAGACTGAGAGGTCAGTTTGTATGGTCAACACTGTCATTTCTGTACACTTCCAACTTTTCCTGTTTTTTCCATTTTTACACAATTTTAGCAGCAGTGTTTTACTTAGTCTCCTCCTCATCTTTGAGGAGACTGTCTAGCATTCGCTGCCATATAAGAGGACTAATACTACATAACATTTCAATACTCTTTTCTTTGTTTCCAACAAAATTTTTCTGTCTCTTAATACTCTGCTCAGCTTTTGGAAGGCATCTTTGGCCATCCCAATATATCTTCATGTGAGCAACAATGAGGTTTCGGAGAGAATGGGAACAAAATGGAAACTTATACTTAACAGGCAGTTGAAATGTCTTGGAAAATCTCATACTTATGGGACAGAGGAAAGCAGTGCATAAAATACTTGTTGGGCTTGAGCAAATAGATGGCAGAACAGGGTTTGGGAGAAATAACAAAAAAACAAAGCTTATTAGAAGCTACAAGGGACAGGAAGATATGGAGAGCCATGATCGCCTACATCTTGAAGGTAAACAGCACATAAAAGAAAGAAAGAAGTTTTGCTTAACATCAGCTATTTTTGGTAACAATAGTTCTGTTTTTGCAAGTAAATCATATTCCTTAAAATCAAGAATTTTCCTTGTGGAGTCATTTTAAATAAATGTCTATATAGTAAAAACTAAGTCTTTATAAGAACTATTCTAACATTATCACTATTTATATTCAAATTTACATTTTTTATACCAATGTTCACCCAATCCAATGCCCAAGAGGCACTCAAGGTAGAGGGTCACAGTGTGCCATTGAATGAGAGTAAGAAAAGGCAAGAAGTTAATGAGGCTATGCAGTTTAACCCTAGATGGTCATAGTTGTAGTGACTGAGAAAAAATTATGCTGGGAGTCAATTCCATAAAACAGCAGTTCTTGGGAAGAAGCTGTCTGAGTGGAACTTACTCCTTATTAATGAAATATGAAAGGAATGAGGATGATTCATCTTTGTGTACATGGCATGGCATGTCTCAGTTGCAAATGTCAGGGGTTGTGGCACCAAAGAATAGAGCTTGCTAGAACATATACCATGGAAATAGCAAAAGAGTAGTAAGAGACTTGTGACATTTTGTCTGTGAGAAAGTGATTGTAGGGCAGAAGATAATTCATCAACCAAAAGGCCGTGTAGACATTTTCAAACTCTATCAAGACAGGCAAGTGAGGACTGATAGCTCCAGCCCAGATATGACAACAATACTCAATTTTTGGTCTGATCTGGCTGTTGTAAAGAGAGAGTATAGCAAGGAGAGTCAGATATTTAATGGTGTAAGTATCTGACTCTCCCTGAGAGACTGGCCATTTTCACAGCATCTTTAGCAACAGATCAGATATATATGAGTTCAAATTTAGTTTTGAAAATACACATATTATGTAGAATGAAAATAAACTTCTTTCACAGGGGTATATTTATTTTTGGATTTCTAAATATTCATATTTTTCATTATAAGAGTTTCAATGATCAATATCTAATAATAAACAATACCTGTTTTGAGTGTATAATGTTCTATTAGAAGTAATAAAATCTATATGCTATGTTTGGTTTGAAAGAAAATTGACTTTTTTATAAAAAGACTAAAAAGGACTTATTTATTATCGGTACTGTAATTGTTATTTTAGAACAGATTTATTTTTCAAATATTACTATATCAAAAAAACTACACAAACAAAGATTAGTGCATGATGATATAATTCTTATCTGTTATTAAAAGCATATATTTAATTAAATAAATAGGATTTCAGCAGGTTATCTATTATAAAGAATTACTGCAAACTGTTCAAAGATTTTCTGGACTTTTTATAATCTTTTTTTCACTATAACAAGTAAAAAAGACAGAAAATTTGTTCATCTTGAGAAAGGAAGATTAATTTTATCAAGAAAATTTTGCAAGTGAAATATTGAATTCTGGAAAGAAGATCCTTGTACACATCTTTGTAATAAAAATGCAATCATTTAAATTCAATGAATGCTGCCTATTTCAGCAGTAATTTATCACAGCTTCAATATTTTAACTAGATATCTCCAGCTGATTAGAAACTTAGATTTTTCAAGGAATAAACTAAGAGCTATCAATAGGGTGTTGGACTGAATGTCAATGTCTCTAAATCATGTTGGACTCTATGTCAATGACTCTAAAACTTAATTCATAGGCTTCAACCAGCAAGGTCCAATAGAAACTGTCGCAGGTGAATCCTTAAAAGCTTTTGCATCTTTTACATACTTAGGAAGCAAGATAAATTCTATTGAAAAAGATGTGAAAATTTGCATAGCTAAAGCCTGAGTCACCTTGAATAAAGTCGAAGTAAACCTGATCTACCAGACAACCTCAAGTGGAGTTTCTTTTGAGCCACTGGTAGAGCTGGTGTTAATGTATGGTGCCACTGCCTGGACATTAACTATAACCCTAGAGTCTAAGCTTGGTGGAACCTACACTCAGATGCTGAGAGCTATAATTAACATCTCTTGGAGACAACATCTAAATGACAGCTCTATGGTCTCATCCCTGATATTTTTATGACCTTATGTAAACATAGAATGTGCTTTGCAAGACACCGCTGGCAAGCAAAAGAAGAGCTTGCAAGTGATCTACTGCTCTGGACACTTAGCTATGGCACAAGATGGATTGATCATCTAACAATCATCTACATTGACCAGCTATGTTATGACACAGGATGCCATCCTAATAGCTTTCCAACCTTGATGCAAGACTGTGACAGTTGGCGTGAAGACTCATGAATGTCTAAGCTAGCTTGACTGAATAATATCAGTAGGAACCATTAACAGATTTGTCTTCCAAGAGAGATCTTAAAATATGCAAAGCTATAGTGAGTAAACTCCTTCATGATTTTCTGTAAATGGATGGCAGAACAAATACAAAGAGGAATAGTAAAGGGTCAAAAGTTACTTAACGAAAGAAAAGAAGTTGTCGAAAGCTATGATCATCAACTTTCTGAAAGGATCTCACACATACAAGAAGTAAATTATTATTTTATTTTTCAAGATAATATACTCTTTGATGAATATGGTATTATCTCTTTACATTTGTTGAATATATAGTCATTATACTTTAAAGCAATTGAAATGATAAAGGTTTGTGCTAAAAATAAAATTGAAATTATATATTCAATTTATTTCCCTTTAAGTATTTCAAACAAAATTCATGGGTCCGTGAGGGACCCATGAATTTTGTAAGTGAGTTATGCAAAAGATATAATTATTAACCTGATAAGGATCTATCTCAGCCACTGGATTATTTCATAGCTTAAATACATCAGTAGTGACATGTACAGAAGTGATCAAAAGTTCGGTGTTCTCTTTCTTGTTCAGTTGTATTTAACAAGTCTTACCTGAGCTGTGTTGATAAACAATTGACTTCAGTTAAACAGTTTTTTAAAATTATTTAGGAGAAGAAAAGGTAAAAAAAACTGAAATAAACATAATTAAAACTTTACTGTGAAGTAGATTTAGGACCTCTTCTTTGTAAAATTTTATTAACAAACCTCACCAACTTGGCAGCTTGAATTGAATCAATAGCTTTCAATTCACTAATTCAGTAAATGATAAATTACTTCATATTTAAACAAAAGAAATATTCTGAACCTGAATTATTTCTCTCATAAATCAAAAATAAAAATAAGAAAAATTTCTGACTTGGTCAGCTGAAACACATTATTCAGGCAATGATTAAATAAAATTTCATTGTTGCAAGAATTTTCATTGTTCATAAATCAGTTGTGTCAGAATTTAATAAGACAGTTCTCCAAATTAAACATTTTATTCACTAAAGTTTGAAAATTATTGAAAATGATTAATTAAAGTTAAAATAAATAATGAGACCTAATTATTTTAATTTAATCATCAACATTATCTTTTTTAAATATTTTATACTTTCTCTTTATATGAAAGAATGAAAGGTTCAAGGATATGGTCTCATGGAGAGGATATCCACAAAAAAAAGAAACAACAAAATTTGTTATTACAAGAATTAATTTTCCCTAATCTGAGTTGGTTTAATTTAGATGATTGAGAAATTTGCATGTGAAAGGTTACCAACAAAATTTTATATTTTATATGTTCATCTTTTCCTACTAGGAAAAATGTGATTTTACTTTGGAAATGTTCGATAGTAAGTGAATCAAGCAAAGATATTCAATATTACAAAAGAGAACTCTTCATGGCATTAACAGTTAAACTCATTTTCTTTTATTGCAGACATTTTTTGTACATTTCAGTCAAGGCAAATGTGAACAAATACATTTTTTACATATTGATAAAAATTTCTGTTCTTGCTTGATTTTAATATCTGCAATTTGTGCTCACATCTTGCTGATGACCATATATTCTGTCTTCTTACAATTGATGGTTGTAAAAGTAAAAATTAATGTTTATGTATTGGATCAGATAAAAATATTGCTAAAATGCAGTGTCTGATATTTAAATGGAATTTTCTGTCTGCACTTCTGTAACAGAAGTAATGGCATTATTTTTTAATGAAAGTTTCAAATCAATATTTATACACCTAAAATAGACAACTTAAGAATATTAATGAAAAATTAGGTTAAAAGTTGAACACAAATACAGATGCATAGTGATAAGAACAATAATGTGGTCTGACTTTGGAAAATCACAGAAGATAGGAAGAGTACTTATGTAATAAAGTCTTGAGTTTATTTTATTGAGAAATTATCTAACATTTTTACATTTCAATTTTTATAAAAAATATGAGAATATGAGTTAAACTAAACAGAATTAAATAGATAAATAATAATCTAGAAGATACTATTTTCATGTCTTATTTCTTAAGTAGAACATCTCTATCTTCTGGGTTTTAAATGACTTGATTCACTTTATATTGAAAAGTCAAATCTGGTGAGTAATTCCTGCCTTGTGGGTTTCTTGTGAAAAATGTCTAGAAATAAGTGAACACTTACTTTTATTCTGCCTTATTCTGGAGAGGACATCCACAAAAAAAGAAAAACAAAATTTGTTATTACAAGAATTAATTTTAATAAAATAAGTGGACACTCGCTTTTATTCTGCCTTGATCAGAAAAAGTAGTCTGTATGATTAAAAATTCACAAGAATTTAATTACTTTTATAAATCATTTTATGTGCAAGAAGGCAAATTCTTTTCTAACACTTTTCATATCTTTTAGGAAGTTACAAATAAGACAGATATAAAATATCTTGCCAGCAAAGATCAGGTAATTAAATATAACAAGTTTATCATCAATGACATTGGAAAAGCCTTCTTATCCACATAATAAGTATTGGTCAAAAAGCAACAACGTTTTCAGTATTAGAAAGGCCTTATTATTTAGAAACATTTATCTAAGACATTATTATCTTTTTTCTAAATATATATTGCTTTTTTAATGCTATTTATTATCATTATTATGACCATTATTCACATTACTGTGAAGTGGTAAGCTTGTGGAAAGTCAGTGAAAACTAGCTTCTTCAGCCCTTCAAAACTATCATTATTACTGTTATTTTCAACAGAATTTATACAGTTAGTTTCTGCTAGAGAGAGTTTTTTTTTTATTTCATCATAATTGTCAAAAGTGATTTAGATTTAGTTCCAAATACTCTCACTGGTACAATCATTTCAAAATTTATTATTTATCAGAATTCTTAGGTAGTCATTACAAGAAATTAAGTACCAAGTATGAGCCAACGATAAAGCTGAATACATGATCTACGAATTGGAGATAACAACATGAAACAGACACAGATGTTTAAATAACCAGAATGTGTTGTAACAGAGACAGCAAAATCTCAACATACATCGGAATAGCAAAAGATGCATTCCGAAAGCTAAGCAAAGTACTAAAAAGCAGGAAGATTTAATTATCCTCTTGTAATGGCAGTAAATACTGGACAATCTCATTACAGATGAAGAGAAAACTATATATATGAACATTTGCTCCTTTGTCTGCCTTTTGACAAGTCTTGTTTTTCTTCCTGTTAGGGAACATGTCCCCATCCACAATAGCAGAAAAGTTAGTGGGGGAACATTTAATGATAAAAAAGTGTTTTGAATAAGATTATGAAGCCAATTAATAATTTTTTTTACAAGAATGGCTAAAGCAGTGAAAATTTAAAAGATTTTATATTTCAGAAATTATTTAAAATGAAACTCACTAAACAGTATTTTGTTTTTCAATATCATTATGTTTTGTACAAAATATGGAAGTGCATCTGAAAAGGTTTCTTTATATATTTTTTCTTCTGTGTCAGACCTTACATAATCTTCATTTGAATATTACAGTTGTAAATATCTAACAAATGAATTCAGTATCTAAATACTTGGAAAAATGCAAAATAGTCATTTAATATACTTCTGATGCACATGTTTACTGATATATTGTGCAATTTATACAGGTCAGATATTTTGATGCAAAAATAATAATGGTTAAGAAAAATACATATTTTCAAATTTACAATGTAGATCAGTGGAAAATTTGAGGCCAAGCAGGCACAATGAGGCACTCTCGTGAAGTTGAGCATCAACTATGCTGATAGGAGGCAGGGAAGTTTCACTATGGTGGTTATATGAGAGCAATTTTTTTTTTTTTTTTTTGTGGGGGGAGGCATTAAAGTTTACAAGCCACTTCCTGTCCCAATCAACCAGTGATTGAAGGTCATTTTTGAAACCAATGGCCAGGTTAACTTTGTCAGCTTTGCCGGAGTTACTATTGAGACAGGAGTAAATGATAGTGCCGTCTGCATAGATTCCTACTTGAGAACTAAAGATTACTAAAGAAGATCAGAAAGGGGAGGACCCAAGGGAGAGCCTTGGGAAACATCAGTGTTCATATGAAAGGAGCTGGAAGAGAGCCTCTTCAAGATGACTTCATTTCCTGATTTGATAGGAAAGATTGGATTAAATCATATAACTGTCCTGTAATACTGTAGCCCTGAACCTTACATAGAAAGCCAGCATGCCAAAACCTGCCAAACACCTTAGAGATACCTAGAGCTACAGTTCAAGCTTTGCTGTTATTATTAAGAGGTTGGTATACTTATTTGGTTGTGGCCATAAGCACACCAAGCATACACTGAAACCATATTGTTTGTCAGAGAAAAGATTATGGGAGATAAGATTCTTAACCACTTCAGCATTGATTTAAGCCTCAAAGACTTTGCCAATGAATGACAAGAGACTAACAGGGTGGTAGTCAGAGAGGTCAGAAGTGTCGCCAGTGTTCTTAAAAACATGGACGACAGAGGAGGACTTCCATCAGGCTGGAAAACAAGAATCAACGAGGCAATAGTTGTATAGTTTAGAGAGAACTGGAGTCAGTGTGGGAGCAGATTTCTTTAGGACTACTGCTGGTATCCTGTCACCACCACTTGCTTTATGCAAGTCTAATTTAGAAATGATGTCCAAGACCAATGACAGGCTTATGTACATATCACTCAGTAGAGCCTCAGTTCTAGGGGGAAAATCACATGTGGGTACGAGTGTCGATTTGGACAAGAATTTCTGGGCAAAATATTCGTCCTTATTTGCTGTCGATTTCAGCACTTTGAATTGATTGAATATAGGAGGGATTCAGGATTTGATATTGTTCAGCACACTCTTGCAGAGCTGCCAGAAATCTCTAGAACCAAACTTGTGAGATACAATATGTTGTTTCATTCTATCAGCAAACAGCAACTTTGCTTCATTGAGGACATGCTTGCACTCATTACATGCAGAGACAAAGAGACATCTGTTGCAGTCAGACATGTCATTCCAGGACAGAAGAAGTGATTCCAGTGGGCTATAACAGCTGAGCAAGCAGGAAAGAACTAAGAAGAAGAATATGATTTAACTTGGTATTTCCTTGCTGGAATGAAAGTATCTATGCTAACTTTTATCCAGGAGGAGATCACAGACGTGCATTTTTGAATGGGATGATTAAAAACTACATTCCAAGGGACGATGTGTTGACCAACAAAAAATGTTCACCCCAAAATTATTATTCTTTTCTAAATGTTCACAATCTGAGAATCTTTGCAATTGATTTTAATTGTAACTCATTTTCAGGTTCTATTTGATGAATTCAATCTTAAAATTTTCAATTAGCTTTAAATCAGTTGATTGACAAATTCACTGAAACACATTTTTCTGAGGCAAACATTGCTTTGGGCTGTTATTTTGTTGAAAGATCCAATCCTCTTCAAGCTGTAAAGAGAGCAAATTACCTCCCAAAATACTTTGATATATTGTCAGATTCATGGTCCCTTCAATCACATGATGTGTTCTCATGCCATTACGACTGAAACAGAAACACCTCCAAACTTTACAGTGAGGGTGTTTGTCTGTCAATCATAGGTACATTCATCTTTTCTCTAGGTGAGAGGTGGCATGGTGAGATATTATAAGAAAGTTCAATTTTGGTTTCATTCAGCCAAAGAAAGTTCTTCCAAAATTTATTAGGCTTATCTAAATGTTTATAAATAAACTCCATCTGAGAATTCTGGTGCTGTTTTTCAAAAAGTCATTTACTGTATGGAATGACATTTTAGATATTTACTAATAATTGTTTATTAATAACAGTTCTTTTAGAAACTGATGTTCTTAAAATCATCTTGAATATTCTTTTGACTTACAGTTCAGTTTTCTTTGCTTTTTGGGGGGATTTTTAAAAATTATTTTGCATAATATCATGAAAATTTTTAGTGGTACCAAACTTCTTCCAGTTCAGTATTTTGTCAAACATAAGCACATCTATCTTTTCTTAAGGTCAGAGGTGGGGAGATGTGACGTGACCAGAAAGTTTAATTTTTGTTTCATTCAACCAAAGAAGGTTCTTTCAACAATTATTAGGTTTATCTAAATGCTCACAAAGGAACTTCATCTTGACATTTTTTCAACAAAGGCATTTTCTATAGAGAATGATATTATAAATGGTGCCAATGAAGTTCATTGCTTATAGTCATTTAAGTAACTTATACTCCAGTTCCTCTGTAATAATCTTGATGTCTTTTCAAGTTGCTACTGGATTCGCATTGTCTTATCAATGTTTTGATTTACTCATAAAGGAATTTTCAGTTTAAGGAGTTCTTGCCGTGTTAAACTTCAATCAATTCACTGTAATTCACAGAAATATTTAAGGTTTTATAAAAAAGCTTTGTACTGAAACATTGGTTAAATAATTCTTTTGTTGAGTTGAGAGCTCTTTTGCTTTAATCATGACAATCATGCTGCAAAAAGATGAAGTAGGGAATGCTACTTACAATGGCATCATACACTACTGAAGTCTTGTTGGAAGATTATGATAGTTTCTGGCAGGTGTAAAAAGTTCTAAATCTGGAATCCTTCTTAAAAAAACATTTTCATGATATGGGTTTCATAATATCTGCATACATTTTCCTCTATTATTTTTAAAACTTTTAAAAATATTTTTGGAGTTACTCATAAAGAAATTTTCTATGGAATGACAATTCAATGAAGGTTTCCATTGAACCAAACAGCTTCCACTTCATAATTATCAATACAATGGTACTGGAAATATTCTGTTGAGTTGAGACCTTCTTTACTTCAAAGCAAGTTTGAAAGAATTTGGAGTATTGAATGACTATTGTAGTAGTCTAGTGAAATCTTGCAAGAAGATTCAAAAAGTTTGTTTCATTGCAGGTGCAAAGGGTTCTAAATCTGTAGTCTTTCTTAAATAACATTTTTGCAATAAGGATTTCATAATGTCTGTATACATTTTCCACTATTATTTTTTAAGTTGCTCATAAAGAAGTTTTCTGTGCAATGCCAATTTGGGGAAGGTTTGCACAATGCCAAATGTCTTCTACTTTGGAATTATCAATACAAATTTAACACCTTAGAAATGTTCTTGTAGTTGAAACCTTCATTATGTTGCTTAATAAAGCCATTATTTCATTTTGGTTGAGAGCTCCTTTATTCTAACCATGACAGCCATATTGGAAGTAGTTAATAATGATTGTGAGAGTATCATAGCTGAGTGAAGACTGGAAGATTTAAAAAGTTTATCTGCAAAATTATCTAAAACCGTATTCCTTCTTAAATAAAATTTTTAAATCACATTTTTAGTACTGTCTATATACTTTGTCCAACATTATTTTCTCATATTTTGTTCTATATTGTATGTTTGAAAATATATATTTTTAGTGATTGTTAAATTTATATCAAAATGCATTACTTTATATCTTTAAAGTAATAATAAGTATTGAAAGTAGATCAAATATTTTGCAAGTGTCCAAATACTCCATTTCTTCTGCCTACAGATACTTTTCTTTTCAATTCATTTTGGTTCACCTGATTTTATAAATACTGCTTTCTTTAAACTCTGTCTGAATCACTTTTAAGCTGTCTGTAGTTGAGGACGCCTTTGAGATTGTGGCATATTTAGAGGTAATCTGATGTTTAATATGCTTTAACTTGTAATCTGAAGCCCTACTTTTAAATATTGTTTGAAGTGAATCTAGAAGAGGAATAGTGAATTTGGACTGCCACCTCTTTTTAGAGGCACTAATGATCAATATCAGGTATATATTTTCAACTTTCAAAGAGGCTGGTGAGACCAGTTATAAAACAGCACTTAGGAAAGAACGACTAAATTTTTAAAAGAAGTTTTATTTTCTTTTGAGAGTCAGTTGATATCCAAAATACATTAACCTTGAAACATATTTCATCTTGATCAATAATGTTCAGAACTGAAGCTAACCATTAGGATAATCTCTATATAAAATAAAAAATGTCAATACTTGCACATATATCCCAAGTATACCATTTAAAAAAGTAAAGAGAAAAATATTATAGAAATTGTAAAGTTTCCATTTCCTTTATTAAGGTATGAGAAATATAAATAATTTTATATTTCAGTTCCATAATGCAGATTAACAAAAATAACAAGCATGCTGATTAACAAGAATAATTCATTCATTTACATGTTAATACACATTAATGAATTATTCTTGTTAATCTGTATGCTGAGAAACATAAAATTATAACAATTTTAGTTCTGTGTTTCTTTTAAAACTTCATCATACAATGATAGTAAAATTAGCAAAAAATATAACAGAAATATTAAATATGAAGGGTGCTTATTTTAGATGAATAAATTTCAAGTTCTTTTTTCAGGCAGAATATTTTTATGATAATTGACTTTTTAAATTCATTTCCACTCCCTAGAGATCTAAAATGTTAGACATTTTTCATTAGTACATGCATTTTGTACATGTCTGTTTTGCAGATATAACTAAAAAATAACAAGATTAAATTTAATTATAACAAATTTAATAATTGATGCATCTTTAAGTAATTAAATTATTTTTCTAGGATAAGTATGACAAGAAAATATGGCAAATGGCAATGTTGTATTTAAAACATTGGAATAAAATATAAACTGATATATATTAAACAAAGAAAACTAAACAGTGACTCAGAAAGAGAAATCAGTGAGTGGGGTTCAAATTCTAGATTTACTTTCACACAAATTCCCTTGGGAAAGATATGAATTTATCTTTTCTCTCTCCAGTTAACAGAACTGACTGGGCTCTCTTGCCTAGAGGTGGTAACGAGTCAGAGAAGGAAAACAGTGAATTTAAAACCAACCTGGATGGATAAGTCAGGCTATATTGCTCAAGATTCACCACTGTCACAATTGTGGCATTATGGATGGTGCCCCTGTGACCATCATAGTTTATGGGACTCATGACATTGAGCTGAAAAAAAAACAACTCTATACCTTTGAAAATGCAAGTAAGATACAAGTTTATTCATTTATTTTATTTATTTATTTATTTAATAAAATACAAAAACCAGGCATGTGTGGATTATCAGAATATGATTCTTATGTTGAGGAATGAAATATTCTTTCATGAATTTTCAAATCCTTCAAGTGTTTATTTTGAGTGTTCACGGGAAAATATTTTCAAACGCAAAAAATAAAGTTTAATAGTTCTTGAAAACAAATTATAAAATGCATATTTTATTGACAAGTAAACACCAGTCTGCAAAAATGTGGTCTTTTTTAACCTCTATGCCTGGTTGCATTGCCCACATTTTCTGAACTCTTCTTTTCTCTTATCTATTTGGCTTTTAACATAGAGCAACAAAGAAATTTTTTTTTTTTGCTCCTCAGACAAATGATGTTGTTCTAACCAAAATCAAAAATGCTGATTCTAAATTTGTACTCAGAAGTCTCCTAGAATTTTATGTTTTCAAGATCATATAACATTATTATTATTGGTAAAAGAAAAAAAAAAAAACATTCAGAAGTTTACTTATTAGGTGTGATGTCATATTTTGTAGAATAAAGATAGAAAACAGATTGGTTATAGTAAACAATATCTTTGGCAGACTACAATTGTGCTTGCATATATAAGAGCTGTAGCAAAAACACAAACGTCAAAGTCTAAAAAGCTGTCATGCGGTTCATCATATTATAGAATACTGAATTGAAGGTCATCCAACTTCTAATGTCACCAGCCGCCATCCTTTATTGGAATGGAGAATCCTTTATTACCATTTTTTCTTGTCCTTTCTTGAATTTGAAAGGTAAAAACACTGGCATTTTCTATTATATTTTGTGCCCTTTTTTTACTAAATGTTCACCCAATACAAGGCCCAAGCGCCACTCAAGATAGAGGGTTACTGAGTAAGGTTGCTGTAAGGAAGTAAGTGCAGATTATATGCATATGCCCAGTCATAGAGCTAAAGCAAAATTTATGAAAATTTCCAGAAATTCTAATGCAATAGTTGACCTAATATGCTGTTTTGATTGACTTAAAATACAAAATAAAATCCTTTGTTTCAAAAGTCAATTTAATATCAGAATTTCAGGTGTCTAATAACAGATTGATTTGTCACATTCACCATAAAATCTGAAATAGAAAAATTCAGAAAACAGGAAAAAAAAATTGTATAGATATTCCAACATTTCAAAAGCAGAACTGAAAGAGCCAGTAAATGTATGGTATAAATTATTAGGAAGAGGCTTTTAATGCAACTAAATTTCTCTTTGTCATGGTTAAACATCTGCACTGATATTGTATGCTATGATGCACTGACTTCAACTCAGCTGTTCCCTGCTAGGGCCACTGTTTGAACTTACTCACTTTATCAGTGCTGCCAAAACCAATAAACTTTGCATCATTGTCCTATCAAAACTGGGTACCATAGTCATAGAAAAAAGAATAAAAAATAGAATTGGTATGTATGAGGTTGTTTATGTGTAAGCCAAAAAGATCAATCAGCTTCAGATTGTTATAGAAAAACGGATGGGGAAGCAAGAAAATCAAATATTGTACTTTCAAGATACTGACATAAATTCTCTGTTAATTTTAATATTGGCTACACATTTATAATCCATTAACAATCTTCATTGAGTGCTTCAGTAGAAAGTCTGTACATCAGTTTGTATATATAGAGAAGCAATAATCAACCATAAGTGACAATATAACAAAGGATAAGAAAGTAGATTTCAGTCTTTATATCAAATTAGGCGAATTAGTTTGAAGTTCTTGTGATGTGAAGTGTGCTAACATAACTACTACAGGGAAAAATAAATTCCAGATTCTAAATCAGCAGAAAATAAAACCTTTTTCTTGTTATATTTTTATTGACCTCCTAAACACTGCCATCCAGGCATGAATGAATTGCAAAGTTTATTGCTACCTGTGCAGTTCATTTATAATATGACATGGTGACTTTATTTGTATTGATTCTACTCACAGAAAACAGTCATATATGGCCCAATACTCCATTGTCTAGTCAAAACTAATTTATTCTTCAGGCCTCACTGACTAAATTGCTATGTCATCAATCCTTAAAACTGGGTTTTACAGTCATTCAAAAATAAGTCATCAGTAATTACAATCTATCTCAATTTTATTATTAAATTTGTGAACTCAATAAAATTAAATAGTGAGAAAAAATTGGTTTCAAATGAAAAGAAAATTTCTGACAGTTTTGTTCTTTGCGAAATCAAGTTGTTTTAATAATTACTCTCCACTTATAGCTCATGTTCCTTTTAACTATTATAAATTTCTCATGTTTCTTTAACTATTACAAATATCCTATATATATATATACATATAAGGGTAAGCTGGGTTCTCAAAGCCTTGAATAGAAACCTTCCTATAAATAGCGTCTCAATAAAACACTCGGTGTACTGGAACATCAGCAAGAGCATTCAGCCTTGTAAAAACCTTACCACAAATTATTATGATAAATCCTTTGTCAGGCAGGATTAACTTTGTTTTTGTGAGATTAACACTAGTCCTTCCTGACTTCACAAAAAACATGGATATCTATTGATGTATTTTAACTCTTTACCATTTATGAGTATATATATATATATATATATATATATATATATATGAACTATCTTGCCAAATCTCTTGAAAAATGGTATTTTACTTAAGAAAATATTGACAAATTGATTAAAATTTTTGGCTAACATTTTTACACAGTAAAAAGTATTAGAAAATGTATTTTCAATTCTTGTTCATTGCAAGATTTCTGTTGCTTATATTTTTGCTTCCATCAAAGTTTCTGAATGAAAATAGTTTTGAAGATCATGAAGGCCTAGTTGGTACATCAAGTGATAACTCTGAAACAAGGTCAGTTGGATTGAACAATAAATGTTAATACATGACTAGATAGCACCTTCAAGTACCTAAGGAGATACATAATTGAAGTGACTATGTGGTATTTTTAAGCAGAAAGAGAATGTAAATAATAAAAGTTAATAAGGATAGGATAACTAAAATACTTGGATTGTGAGATATAAGCTATCAGTATTTAAAATAATTATGGTGAATACAAAATTTAATTGCAGCTTTACAAACAGACATTAATAAAATATAAATTAATATATAATATATACAAAAGGAGGAAGAGCAAAGAAAAAATATTGAACATAAAATGGGAAATCAAAACATTTTAACAAAAAAAAAAATAAATAAATAAATTGCTCCTCACTCATGAGAATTAAAAAAACAGACTAAAAGAATATAAATTTGTGCACAAATAAAGTTAGGGAAGAAATTATCAGAAAATCAACATTATGAGTTGCTACACACAACATTGAAACCTAGCAACCAGCACCTCTGCTTATGAAGGTAAAGTTGTTTAGATTAAATATGTCAGGTGTCAAGTAATTTTAAATAATAATCTAATGTATTCTATTGATGACTGAGAAAAAATCTCTCTTGAAAGATGAGGCACAAGTTATTTATTTAGTGTTCGGCAATCACAGAACCAGATGAATTGACAAGCATATGTAAATTGTCATACAAATCTTAGCTGGTAAATTCCAAGTAGTGTTGGGTCATGAAGACCCTTTATTAAACATAACCCTATAAAATAAAAATAAAAAACTGTCCCAGTGTCTCAAAAATGGCCTCATAAATTATCATAAGCCTAAATTCAGATAAAGAAATCAATAAGATTGTGATAATAATATCAACAATAAAAATAAAATTGAATATCTTGAAAATAACAGAAATTATAGAACTAATATAAGAAATTGTAATAAAATAATAAGTAATCATTATAATAAGCAAAATTTTAAGGTAAGTAATAGTAACAAGAAGAAAGGTGTTTCAAGAAGTAATATCTATAATATTGAAAAAATAATGAGACAAAAACAATAATACAAACATTTGATATATTCTTTGCTATAATCATGATTATGCTATGAAAAAAGAATCAAACTCAGTTGATGTTGATATCATAATATGAATGAGTAGTAATAGCAGGAATGGAAAAAAAGGAAAAGAAACAGAAATAAAGTCTGCAAGCAAAAAGTTGAAATAAAAATGGCCTCCTGGTGTTTTCAGTTGAGGCTTGGTCTAAGTGTCTCACTTCCTGTTTTAGACAAAAGCAATTTCATCCTTTGGTGTCAAACACTTAAATATAAGTTCTTAATAGTTTATGGTTTGAAAGTTTTTTTGGAAACTTCCCAGTGTAATTCAGTGTTTACTGGGGAAAAATGGCCAAAAAATTAATGACAATTTTTTGCAACTTTTGAAAACTTGGCTCACTGGGTAAAGTATAGAATTGTTGTTTGCTGTTTTAACAATGATCTCTTATTAGCCTGCTTTGCAAAAGACAGAATGAAGGCAATATTGATTCTTTTTAAATCATTTTTATTCTCCAAGTTAATTAGTCTTGGTTATTAAAATTAATCAATTTTTGATATCAATAAAAATAAATATTTTCAAGTAACATTAAATGACTCTCACCAACTCATAATGTTTATTGACCTCCATTGAAAAAATATTTCAGATCATTATTAGCATTAAACTGTTTTTTATGAATAAAAATCTTAAAGGTGGATATCAATTTGACATCTACCAATTTGGAAAGTGCTGTTTAGTCAACTAATTTTACAGATTACAATTCCTTTTTCAAAACTTTATTTCATTTTATGAACAGTAAAAAAAAACAGATTTTAAGCAATATGATTCCCATTGAATACCATTTACTCATCTCTTGCTTTCTTTAATTATTAATAATTGAAACATACCTGAGTACAGTGATAAGTTGAGCAAAATGAAGGATTTATTTAGAATATTGTTGTTAGTCCAGAGGCTGTAATTTGAACCAACAAGATAAACATAAAAGTCATGATAGCTACCAGTAATGTGATAAATCCAGTCATTTACATGTTTAAAGTTATTCCAATTGTATAAACTGAAGAATTAAGTTTTAGAACCTTTCATTCTAAATAGCTGAATTTTGTATGTATTCATAGCGGAACTATAAGATATTGAAATAGATTAGTTGATTAAGAAAATCCATTGTTCTTCTCAAAAACATCTGAGCCTTAATAATGAAAGTGATCTCAAATCATGTAAAAAAACATAAAGAAAAGGAAACAAAGAAATTAATTTAAGAGATCCCATAACTGATTAGTTTTCCAGTAGGTTATTTTCTCTGATAATTTATTAGTCTGTTCTTTTTATTAACAATGACTCACAAGTTAAAAAATATAAGTGTTCAAATTCAACAAAAAGTATTCACATATTCACATATTCTTATATTCATTGTTTGGTTTAACTTTAGACATTATCTATTTACTAACCATATGCAATTAAACATTCTTACTTTTTTGAGCTATATGCTTGTTTTTTTTTCTCAATTTTCTTTCTTTACACTTCCTCAGAATATAAGTTTTTCCTATGTATTAAAGTGTAATTACTTCTTGGGGTCTTTCAATTAATATGCATAGTGTTAAGTATCAAAATAATTATAAATTTTGATAACATTGTCTAATAACTCAATAGATGAAATTTTATAAGATTTATCAGAAGATTAAATATTCATAGAAGGGGAAACTATCATAGGTTCAGAGTGCACACTCCCCAGCCTTCGGGCAACAATCAAAGAAAAGTATTCACCTCTTCTCTCTGCTGGGTTCCTGTCTTTGGGTAGTTCATCTGAAAGAACTTTGAAGGATGTCTGGCCAAGGGGATTACAACCCTGTAGCAGCAGCTTTCTCAATGCAGTAAAAGAGGAAGGGTTAGTGAAACACTGATGCCACTGTGACAATGGTCATGAAGACTGCAATTAGCCAATGGCAACCTAATAACCTTGTGTAACATCTTGCTACTGTGAGAAAGCAATAACTTCATCTGGGATCAATGTGTAGAATCTGTTCTTCACCTCTCTGTCATGTTTCTGTATTTGAGCTGATTTTCCTGTCTTAAGGATTAAATCTGTGTGGGAGCCCCTCTCTCTTTGCACTAGAAAGTGGTATTGGTGAATATCAATGCCAGTGTGGGTACCCCACATTATAGATGGGGTGGTGCATAAATACAAGAAATATAATATAGTATCATGACCAATACTTGTTATACTCAATCAGTGAAACTAACAATTTCAATTGCGAATAATATTGCTAAAAAAAAAAAAAAACATTTTGAAATTTACATTATTTACACTTGAACTATTTTTCTCATCTCATATTATCAGAATATTTCAGCCATTGGTCCCTAGGATCTTCATCAGGGGCTTGTTGATTCAGGTAACCTTCAGAGAATTTTAAAGTGAACTCTTTATTTAATATACAGGGGTAGAATTTTCTCATTCCATTGACCATATCTATTCTACAGTATGGTCACCAGAGTCAATAAATTTGCAATGAAAAAAGAGTGCAATATAATTTATCTTCCTTGAACAGTACCTAAGTCATTATATTTTAGATCAGTTAAAGATAAATATAAACTGTGCTATTTCTGTTGATTTAAATATATCTTCATCAAAGGCAGAATAGATATCTTTGTTCTTCTCTGTATAAGAAATATATAGAGCAAATTAAAATTTATTTAAAACCCAAATAAAGCAATTTTTGTCCTGAGTGTATATACTATTCATAATAATTAAGGATTTATACAAACATCAAGTCCTATGTCAAATGTACAGGGTGTGATGGATAAATTGTTGCGTAAATTATGTAAATATAAAAAATGAGAATAACACTGACATTTCATTTTAACAGATATATTTACCAAAATTATACAAAAATATCTTAAAATACTAAAGCAGTCTTCTGGATGGTCTCTTTGTTTAAGTTGGCGAATGCTGTCATAATCCTTGCCTTCAGTCCATCTTTGGTATTACACCCCATACATAATAATCAAGAGTGTTTTCAGTTTGGGGAGTTAAGTAACCAGATGTAAGGAGTAATTGTCTGACAGCTATGACTGAGTTCTCTTGTTTTTGTGGCATGGTGCAGAGTCCTGTTGCCAGACATAAGGTCTTCCTGCAGCCACCTTCTTCATCACAGGCAGCACTACCTCCTCAAGGAACTTGATGTAGGCCTCACTAATAAATTTGGGAGTTCTTTTCTAATTGGAACAATTAGAGTGAGTTTTCCAAGCTGCCATACCTTTGTAATCACCATTAGACTCATCCAACTCTTTCCAAATCCTCTTTACTCTCCTCAGATTGACACCCAAACATTCTGAAATGTTTGTAATAGAGCTTTTGGCATGAATGCCAAGCAGTACTGTATGCCATTTCCAAATTTCTGGCAAATTGAATTGAGTCCTGCTTCTTTTTTCTCACAGATGGTGTCCAACTGGCCTAATTAAATTGTGCAGTTAACAAAATCAGAAACAAACAACATGTGTGCGCGAAATTAAGAATATAACATTGCGACAATTTACCCATCGCACCTGTATATATTCTTAACCTGTATGAATTTAAGTTGAATTTTGGGGCAGAAAAATGTATGTAGCAAAATTATTATTATTCTGTTGCTTTAATCTTTTTGCTACTATTTTGGTGTCTAATTTCTATCATGTTCTCACCTTCAACTGAAAAAGTATATTTTGAAATATCATGTTGAGTTGAGAAAATGATCAAATTACATATATAGAATTTACCATAGCTAAATATATTAAGATATATATTAACAATAGTAAATACAGGTGCATCTACATATTGAGGAATATTCAAAAGCTTTGGGATTGACCAACTTGGAGTCACAAGAAAAATTCATGTGTATGTCTGTACTCTTTGCTTGTACCAATGAATAGAGAAACTTAATGAAAATATTTTCACACATAATTGTGCCAACCAATCTTATTACATTGACAGATATTGATTTGTTGCAAATAACCACATCCATCTCTAAATGTCTGTCCCGCAATATAATGAAGACAGCATACAAAACTGACAGGCTCTAGGATTGTATTTTATATTAGTTTTGTATGATTATCATATAAAGGTCACTGAAGATTTTACAGCATCATACCAAAGTATAATCTCAAAATTACATTGAAATCCTAAATATCTTTTAGGCTAGAGACATTGAAAGAGTTTCAGGTTCTGCTACATACTGTATCCCTTCAGCACATAGGCAATCATAGTTCTCCACAACTCCTGTTCTCATGTTAGTAAATTTTCTGTCTTTGCTAAAGCTCTCACCCCACATTCTGCCATCCATTCACACAAGCTTGTCAGGTAAGTTGCTCACTGCCTACCCCTATCTTTATTGCACTTAATATACCCCATTACCCTATGAAAGTAAAGTTTTCTTAGCCCTCGTTCCTCAGTATGTCTTCAAGGAATTTCAGCTGTTTTTGGTTATAATTACAGAATGTTTTTGCAATATTGTGAGTCTATAAACTGACATTATAGACCAAGTCGGAAGAAAGATATCCCTATTGATGGATACAAATTAGTCATAATCAACTATATTTATACTTATTAATATATCAAAATAATATAGTTATATAATTCTGAAAAAGATCAGTAACTTTGTAACTAACTTTACACACAAGAATCTATTTTATTTTGTGATTAATGAAGCTTTTTTTTAAGTAGAAATTTATCAAAACCATCTGTCAGCTTCCAAGAAATTGATTGACATTTTTTTCTCCTTTTTAATTACATAAACAAAAATATTCAAGTAGTGATATATTTTTTCAGTAGAATATTATTAAAGATTGGGAATAGAGTTTTACTTGGGCAGGCATTAAAAATTAATTTTAAAATGAAGCTAATCAAGACTATCATAGCTTTTTTCTCTGATCAGAAATTGATTCTTTCTTTCTTTTTTTAATCATTTCCCACCAAGCAAGGCAATAAAATCATTAGGATGCAAGGGGTTACTGAGAGTGAAAGGGGTTACAGAGAGGGCAATAAGAGAACGGGTTTTGACAGTGCTAAGACAGAAGACAGCAATTGATGTTGCATTTAAATTTTTCAAGATCATAGTTAACAGTAAAGCAGGAATCCAGAAGAGAGTTCTCCAAGAAAGAAGTATGGTATAAGAAAATATTAGTATAGAACTTATGGCTACAACTAACAATTTCAACAGAGAAATTATAAGACCAGGCTGCCAATCTAGTACTGCACTTAAATTTGTGGTACTAAAGAGGAAAGTGATGTTTATTTTGAAAATACAAAAATGTGGCACAAGGCCAAAAGTGGGAATAGGGAAAAGTTGATCTGCAATCTGTCTTATCTTAGCTAACCACATTTATTGACCAAAACATATCACAGAAACAACACATTCTTACTTACCTACAGTCACCATAATGTTTCAAGTCTCTATGAAGTCCTAACTTGTTCCTATATGTACAATTTGTCTGTGAGAGGTGGGGAATAAAAATTAAAAAAAAAAAAAAAGTGGTAAGTCTATCAGAACAACCAATGAAAATATATTTACCACAAAAATATTTATAGAATTGGAAATGCTATGCTATGGTGGTGGGAAAGTGAATGAAGCTGAGCTGCCAAGTCAGAACTGTAAACACTGCAGATTCTTGCTTGAATTATGTCAAGAAGCTCTAGATATAAAACAGAATCACCAGACCAGATGTGTCAGCAATGTTCAATGCATGGACAAATGGTAGACTTACAAATTTGCAAGATAGATTCAGGGGAGAAAATTTGTCTAGCATGACATAGTGAATTGACTTTCCTTGCTACAGACGTAGCACTGTCAAAAGTGTCAAAGTATTTTATATTGATGGTTTTATGGTGCATTCTGCCAAAATCAAAAGCTTTTTCTTCTTTTAATTTAAAGCATTCAGAATTTTCTCAAGTTATTCAGTTGCAAATATAGTTAATGGCAGAATATGATACATAAACTCTATACATATCAGACAAATGTTGAATGACAAAATAAATAAAAAATCTATGGGACACCTTTTGTCTTTCAAGAGGACTTCTTCACACAAACTAATGTTTTATTGATAAAATCAAATATATGAAGGAAGATATAATAAAATACAAATGTTTGTTATAATTATACATCAAGAAAGAAATGCTGAAAATGTAGGGACAGTCTTCCAAAATAAATTTACATCCAGGTTTGAAACAATTGCTATTGCACTGTAGGATATTTAAAACAATAATGATAAAAACAAAAACATTCGTGGTAGGAAGATGAATGAGAGCAGCTAGGTATATTGGATGCCAGAAATTTAAAATTAAGCATTCATGCATTTTCAATTGATTGTATAATGGAACTGGAATTCATTTTTATCTGGCTTCTTGAGCAGGGTTCTGAAGATAGGTATACTGAAGTCTTCCAGCATTTCACCACTGTCATATATTTGATTTATTGTTTTAGTTTACTTATCAACCCAAAATTATATAAAGCTGACAGCATCTGTATTACAATCTCATCTGGTCCTGGGGATTTGTTTCTGTTCATGTTGGCCAGTTTCAGTTTTACCACTGGAAATAATATTGTTACAAAAAGCTTATTAGACTGGATAAGAGATGGCAGGTATCAAGTTTATCATATAAAAAGGATATATTCTAAAATTAGGATAATATGATTCCTAGCAGTTATAAAAATGCATTTTACAATAATTCATGATATTTCTACATTTGTCCATTTACTTTCATAAATTTCTAGAATGCAATTATTAGGTCAAAATTTATTCATTTGATATAATGTAGCACTTAACAAATGTAAAACTTCAGTATCTGTCTATATTTCTGAGATGAGGTATTATATACACTATTTGTATTATCTGGACTATTGTCCTCAGCTTCATTGCCATATTTATCACAACGTTTCGGTTGTTGTACACTCTGGCCTTCTTCAGGTGGCTGGAATCCCGAACTGAACCCTTTATTTCGCTCAATGGAGTAGACTGTTCTAGTTCCCCATGCCATGTCTAATGGATGTCAGTTATCAGTTATCGCCTGTTAATTCCCCTCTCCAAGTTCTCCACTGCCTTAACCAGGTATTGAACTCACACTCTTTGGGTCCTGTCACTAGATCTAACTAACACCTTTCTCCACTGAAAAAAGCAATAATAACAATGAAAATTGCAATATGAGCTCTGGTAAAAAAGCATGCAATCAAAAATTGCAATATGAGCATGGTAAAAATGGTTGCTGAAGACATTAGGTTTATAATACCAAAGAAATTCATACACAGATGTCCTCAAGGACACATGGTACAGTGTCTTTTTTGCCCCTAGATTAACCATATGTCAAATGCAATACACAACACTACACAATCTTTTTTTAAAACAACCTCATGTAACCTCAGTAATACCACCACCTATCACATAAATATATCTCTCTCACTCCAACACAAGAAAATATCCCATCAAATAAAACAATGATGTTACAAACTGATAACTCTTGCTACAAACTGGTAATCTAGTACTATTAAAATTTTTCAATGACTTTCTTACTCACAGTTGTTGTTACAAGGTTAACAGTTGTCATTTGAAGTTGAGAAAACATTGTGTGTTGACAAAAGCAAACTAAAAATGTTGAATTGGTTGAGAAAATAAACAAATAAAAGAAAAAAAAAGATAAACTTTTATTCTTTTGGGAACATTTTCACAGAGAGAAAATTTTGAGTATGATTCCTGAAATAACATGTGAATTCAAAGAATGTTCATAAGAGTCTCTGTAAAGAATGAAGAAAAGTTGAGCTCAGTCTGTTGGTGAATTAAAGAGGGAGTAAGGTGTATTGTCTACACCATGTCCATCTATTGCATGTGCATGGAGCACTAATTTTAGTATTCCATCACAACCTTGGACCAAAGTGAGAGAATGACAGAGAGAGCTGGTCTCTAGGAATTCACAACATGCATACCCCCAAGTTTTTTTCTTTTTACACAGGCCCAAAAGCTGAAAAGGGGTTTCAGTAGTTCAGTGTGACTTTTTTCTGAGCTATTTCACACCTTGTTCTATATATATAAATATATATAAAATCTATGTAGGTATTGAATTCATTTATTTTGAAATTGTTAAAATTTTCAAAGAAATAATGATACAAATCATTCAAAATGATTTTCTTTTTATTGGTATATATAATTTTTACAAATTTTGCTGACGAAAAACATATTATTGATAGTGAAATGGTTAATATTACCACTAACATTTATTAATAGTAGGTAATAAATAAAGAATATCCTTGATGTTTCTAAATAAAAAGTACGTAAAATTCATTTAAAAAAATTAAAAGTTCTAAGTCAGTGCAGAAGGAAATGGTGAAAATGAGAATTGCATTTTATTACCCTTACGAATCCATACCTCTTTTCTTTATTCAATTCTTACATTTTTCAGACATTTCAAGACATACAAAAAAAAAAAAATGTTCAAATCCTGATTTTGGCAAGTATGTTCCAACCTCCTTGAGAGTTTAGATTAAGTCTTTATTTATTATCACTGGATGAGATTTCCCTCCAACTCATCTTTAGAACATCACAGGTTGCTTAAATATGATCATTAACCCTTTCTATGAAGGTAATAACTATAATATATAATAGACAGTAATGATGACAGTAGTATCATTGTTGAATCAGAAACTTTTCCTGATTTCTTCTATTAAAAAATGAGGTAGATGGACAAAACCAAAATATATTTAAAGATGGAAGCATAAACTAAAAATATATGCTAAATTTCTATGCATATCAGCCATAGTGTTACAGGTTAGGGTTTCAGATGTTTTGCTGAAACTGTGAACTAAACAGGAGACTACATTTGAGTTCTTGGCCTCAGTCTATGACAATGCTGTAAGTCTGAGCTTTATTGTTTGTCTAAAATTATTGTGACCATTAATTTTCAAAATAAATAATAAAACTTCATTTTGCATTTTTTTCCCGAAACAATATCTTCTTAAACTTTAACACAAGTCTTATATGTGGAAAATGTCTATAAGTCTTATTCCGGAATAAAATACAAGCAAAAGCAAACAAACTTGTGTACTTAAAAATAAAACATAAAAATGTTTACAATAATTATAATTCTGCTTATACCTCTCTTCCTTAGTAAGCAGGACATTTCAAAGATGCTGCCAGTGAAAAAAAAATTGATCTCAGAGATTAAACTATAAATTTTATTGTTTATTCTCTATGATCAACATACATAAATGAAATATTGCTCATCAAGTTACCCACCTTTAATTTTGTTTTTATTATCTATATGTTCAGTATTTATTATAAGAAATACTTAGATTAAATTGTTTCAGACATTTCAATTCTCAAATTAGTTTAACATTACCTTCAATGTTATAGAAACAAGAACACAAATAAAAAAATATTTGATAAAGTAATAACGAATAAATTATTGTCTTATAAAAATAATAAGCAAAAATAAAAAGGAGTTAGAGAAAAAAATAAGGAAACAATTTACCCATAAGCTTTAAGAAATATTTAATGATTTTTTTTCTTTTAGATCTTAAGACAAAATCTTATAAAACATTTTAGAAAAGCTTAACACAATTTATTATTGTCAAATTTATTTGATTTTATTGTGCCAGCTATGATAAATGCTTTAATAATAAATTATCATTTTTTAAAATAAAAATAAAGAAAAGTGTTGGTTTTCAAGAGATGAAATAAAAAAGGGAGAAATAAGAGAAGAAATCAAATTTCATAAATAAAGCTGATTGCAAAATATCTCAGAAAAGGCAACCTTGAAGTCATATGTGGGTAATCATGAAAATATCACCTCTTTTATCTATTTCTTTGACTTATTTGTAAAAATATAATCAGTCAGAAATTACATTCTTTTGACACAGACACACTCTTTTGAAAGGACCACTTGTTTCTTGTAATACACTTTTCTTTTCAACTCCTGCTAATATAAAAATTACCTACCAAAGGATTGTCTTTAAAGAAGGTTGTCTGAATTTTGATGAAGCTCATTTGATGTCACAATGAATAAAAAATATTTCAACATGAAAAAAATGTTCAATTTTTATTGGATCATCTGTTTTTAGATACATTTTAAAAGTATCTTTTTCACTTTTTATGACAACATAAAATTATTCCTGGTATCAGAGGTTTTAAAAATATTTAGCTCAAGACATAAAACTAGGTTAAAAACAGATCTATAATTTTTCTACATTAGACATATTTCTTCATATTCTGCTAAACCAACTCTTTTATATCCAACATTAATTTCAGAATAAATAAAAAAATTAAATATGCAAATTGATTTAATTAAAACCAGATAATTCAGAAATTTGCTAATGATATGTAAATTTTTATTGCTCAAGGATCTGAGGTAGCACTTTTTCTAATTTATACTTGAGAAAAAATGAGGCTGGCACACAATTTAATTAGACACCATGTTAAAATATGATGCATAGATATTTTGATTAGAAATTGAGTGCAGATAAAGTTTTTTGTTTTGCCAAAATACTTAAAGGATGGAATAATTAATTGTGGAGAAGTTTCTGCAAGAACTTTACTTTATACAAACAGCAAATTTATAATTGAAAATAACATTGTGAAGTGATGGTATAATTTTTTATTTCAACATATAGTCAAGTATATGACCATCTAAATTTCTAATTAACACCTTACTTTTTTTATTTCCACACACTGATGACTGGTTTATTTTATGTCATATTTAATATTACTCATGTCATTTCCTCAGTCAAACACAGGAATCCAATATAAAAAAGAACAATTTTTATACAATTGTTGAATGATTTTGTAATGTTTTTACAAGAATCAGTCTCTAGAATGTGGAGTGAAATACTTCATAAACTTAAACAACAAATTGATTTCCACAATATTTCAAAGTTGAAAACATTTTTTCATCAATTTTCAAAACTTTTCTCTATTAGTGTTATATATATGTACACACACAAACATATATATATATATATATATATATATATATATATATATATATATATATATATATATATATATATATACAACCCAGGAATTCTCAAAAGTTATCAAAAGTGTTGACACTAAGAAAACTGTCCCAGACAAAATCACAGTGATTGTCTTTAAGAATATCAACCTGGAACTATCCCCAATCTTAGGGAAATTATTTAACTGCTGCTTGAAGGAGAAATCCTTCCCAAGTCTGTGGAAGGTGCTAAGCATATACACAGTTTTCAAGAATGTGGACAAGCACTCATCTTTCTCTCAGTATAGAACCATCAGTCTCTTCAATGTCATTAGCAAGCTCTTTGAGGCTATAATCAACAAGAAGGTTGTTGATCACCTAAATAAAAACAACCAGTTTAGCAACAAGCAGTACAGGTTTCAATCAACCTAATCCACTGCTGATGTTCTATCATTACTCAAAAGGCCTTTGACAAGATGTGGTGCATATGATTGTTGCTCAAGCTCTAACAATGGAATTACTAGAAGTGCTGTTACACACAGGCATACACCAAGGGTTACTTCTCAGATCAACCCACTTTTTTTACATAAATCATCTAAGAGTATACTTTGATCATTTGTGAATATCTATGCTGATGATATAACGGTATATGGGTGCACTTCTAAAACTCTAGATGACCAGAGATTGGCAGCTGATCTCTCCTCTAATCTTGCTCTAACAACTCAACAGGAGAAAAATTGGATGGTTACATTCTTGCTTCAAACACCAAACTAGTTAAATTCTATCATTGATGATCAGACCCTGAACTATCACCAGTTACAATGAATGGATGTTCCCTCAGAGAGGCCACATTCCATGTGCAACTATTGGGTTTCAAACTCATTACAGAACAAGTGGAACTTGTACATATAATGCATTACTAAAGATGCAGAAAAAATAGCCGGTTCTCTGAACTACTACTCCTGCTATCCTCTCTCTTTATAAGAGGCAGATCAGGCCTGAAATGGAGTACTGTTGTTATATTTAAGCAGAAACTGCCTAATCCTCACTTTCCAGTCTCCATAGTGAAAAAGCATCTGTGTTCTTGTAAGTGGCCCATTTTTTTACCCCCTGCAAGCCCTATTTTTACAGACAAGACTTAGCAAGCCTCTCACTACTCTATTGCTACTTCTATGGAAAATGCCTGGACACACTTTATTCCTAGGTCTGGACAGTTCTTGTTAAGACCCGCCATGTTACACTCATTGTAGCAAACCACCCTCATTTCCTCTGTATTCCATTGGTGAGAAGTAAGTTCCATTTGAGAAGCTTCCTCCCATGAACTACTGTACTATGGAACTGACTTCCAAGAGGATTGTTTTCCTGATTACTACAATCTTAACCTATCCAAGTCTAAGATTAACCATTATCCTCCACACATATAAACTGTGCCTCTTACTCTGTAACCCTATACCTTGAATACTATAATGTGGAGCAGTCAATTTTATTTACTCCATGATGGTGTGGGGGAGGTTAAAAACAATTAATAAAAAGAAAAATAATAAACACAACTATCATGATATATTCAAATATACCAATAGACATATACATCCACATTTACATAGAAATACAAAGGTGTACAAACAAAAATGTATTTATATTTATTTACATAACATGCTTGCTATAGTATTCATACAAAAATATAAATAAATCCATACAGATAAATAAACATTAAAACATATACATATATATATATATATATCCTGTTCTTCTCCCCCCAGCTATGGTTAATTAGCAGGACAAACTGGGTTCTATAGCCTTGGATGGCAACTGGTCTACTGCAGAAAAAAATGGCAAGCTACTGTGGGAAAAAATCTGCCTCATCAGTTATGTCTTGAAAGATACATGATCTCCTAAGTGTGTATCACATATGACACTTAACTGACTGATCTAGACAAATGGTATACTTATAAATGTGCAAGATAGATTTTGACAAGAAAAATTGTTTTGCACAACACAACAAACCAACATTCCTAGCAATTAATTCAATATAATCATTCCACTTCATATCAGTGGAAAATGTTAGTAGGTGCCTGTATAGATATTTGGTTTAGTATTTATATCTTTAAAGGAGGCACGGTGGAGTAATGGATAGCAGCTTGGATTGAGGAATTGGAGATCCGAGTTCAAATTCCAGTCAAATCCATTACATTCACTTGTTGCAGACTGATGAATGTGTTTGAATTGATCAGAAGTAATTTCGAGGTCGTGTTCTACAACATGCGCCCACAACAATTATTTAGAACAAATACTTGGAACAAATCATGCAAATAAAGTTGAAAACAGAGGTTGAATGCATAACAATAACATCAATTTATATACAATTTAATATACAGTGGCTTTAAGATTTGATGAATAAATGAGGATTAGTGTATTTAATTGTGTATTATGCTATTGTGAATGTTTGGATGCATTTGAAGGTGTTGATTGGATTTGTTCACAGAATTAAACTGTTTGTTTGATCACGTACAAAAATGTTCGGTGTTGAGGTTGAATCGTTAGTGTGTGTACGTAAGTGTGTTTATACAAATATTCAAAGTTGTTCAAAGTTGCATACCTTTAGCTGCTTGAGAAAAATAGATTGTTAGTTACTGATGCTTGTTATGTAGTGAGAAATATCACTTTGAAAGTACAGTAAATGAAGTTTGATAAATGTTCTAGAGAGAGATAGAGTGTCCCCGAATGTTGCTGAGTCAGAGAATATTTTGCACGGCAAAGTCAGAGTTTTGACTGGCATGGAATTGATGGGCATCTCTCTAGGTGTGGAGGTCTGACTGACTTGAAATGGTTAGAAATTCTTAATTTATAGATTTGAGAGAGAAAATTTAGGCTCAGAGACGATCAAGCGCCAAAAAGATTTTTCACATGAATATTACAGTTTTTGAGGCTTTTGACCAATGAGAACTGAGCTTGCTAAAATTGGAGTTCTGATTGGATGGAAGGTACATGGGTGGAAAATGGATTGTTCTGAAAGGGGTGAAAGGATAATGTGGATTATTCCACACACTTACATGCTAATACCCTTGGGAAAGGTATGAATCCTCTTCCACTCAATAGCAGGACAAACTGGGTTCTATAGTCTTGGATGGCAACTGGTCTACTGCAGAAAGAAATGGCAACCTACCGTGGAAAAAAATCTACCTCAGTCATGTATCGAAAGATACATGATCGTCTAAGCGAGTATCACGCATGGCACATAACTGATTGATATTTAGATAGCAGTGAATGCTATGGACAATCACCTCATAGATGAAGAAGAGACTTGAGGCAACAGAAATATAGAATACCATGGACTGAACATGTGTGCAACAATGAAGTTTTAGAGAAAATTTAAACAAAAAGGATACTTATATTTAGAATCTGAAAGAAGTAGTTGAATTTTTTACGACTCATGAGGAAAGAGGCCTGAGAAAATTTAACATCATATTTTTATTTACATTTTCAAGTAGATGAAATTGATTAGTGTCAAATATTTTGAGTTGTTATTATTTGGTTATTAAAAAATGTATTTTTCAATACTAAATACTTTATTGTCATTCAGCAGTTCACCTTTTTGAACTTGTTAGATATTTAATAGAAAATAAATCTCATCCTCATCTAAAAAAAAATTTCTTCATTTCATATATTTTTGTCTTTAACAATACTTATCAAGTTCAAGTGGTGCCTGCAGGTTCAGCTTAAAATTAAAAAGTTGATATCATGTGACAAAAGAGGACAAAGGTAGTTTTCTCTTTCTCACCTGCTTTGGGCAGAATCATTATCACTTCAGTTAATCATGTCTGGAATTATTGATTTCTTTATTACTAGGCTATTTTAATCAGTAAATAATCCAAGACTGCAAGCAACTACCCAACTCAATCAAATTAAATGATTTTTATTCTAACTTGTTTACCATAATCTTTTCTCCTATATATATATATATATATGTGTGTGTGTGTGTGTGTTTGATTACAGTATAATCTTAATAAACATTTTATACACACCTAAACACAGATATGAACACAAAATCACATGTTGTTATGCAAATTATGGGGATGTTAGTTATTTAAAACCTCTGTTGAATACAATCTCTGTATTTATTTTTGTTTCAGATGGGAATTAATTATTGCAGTAGAAAGCAAAAGTGTAAATCTTATTGATTTGATCAATACATGCCTTGGTGTTCATGTTTTTGATGCTAATCTTTTCAAAATTATGATTATATAAATAACTTCTATTATGATTTTTGCCAATCAATATCATAAAATTAGATCAATAAATCTGCAGTCTCCTAAATAGTGTAATTTTCCAAGATTAATCTTTATCTAACAGCAAAATAAGACAAAATTAATATGTATAAATCAGAAGCAGTAATAAAAAATAATGTTAATAATACAACTCAAATATGTACAAATTGCTAGAATTTAATGTATTTTAAGACCAGCAGAACTTTTGCAAAGAATATGCTCAATAGATAACAAGAGCTAAATATTCTTAATAAATTATTAATTTTCAAGTGATTTATAAGTCACCTGAAAATTTATTTTATTGATTAATCTATCCAGAGACAGTGAGAGTGAGAGTAACAGGTGTTTTGTTAATATTTATTTATGTTTATAATTGTTCAGCTAATTGAGGAATGTTCCTTTCTTGCATTCTCTTACTGTTTTTAAATTCCATCATCTGTTGCAGGTTATATCTATTGTAAATATGTAATTTATCTAATTTACTGTCTTTGTCTTATTTATTTTTACAATTTAGTAAAATTTAAGCTAAATGCATGACCTCTCAAGTTTGAAAAAAGGAAATTGTTGGGCCTCACATGGCAGAAGCCTCGATCACTAAGGTTGCTGAACTGTTTGGTTTTTCAAGAGCTACCATATCAAGAACACTGATGCAATTCAAGAAACAGGGCAAGACCTCTAGTAACCGTAGCAATTCAGGCTGGATTTGCAAACTTAGTGACGGGGACTGACATGCATTGAAATGCAATGTGGCATAAAATCATCGGAGAAATGCGGCCAGAGTGACTGCTGAGTTGAATAACCATCTGAATAGTTTAGTTTCTACTAAAACCGTGAGCTCCATAAGGCTGCATATCATGGAAGAGCCACTGTGAGGAAACCTCTTCTCTCCACTCGCAACATTCAAAAGAGGTTGAAGTGGTGCAAAGATCATAATGCCTGGTCTGCAGACCAATGGAAGCAAGTCATATTCTCAAACAAGTCCAGTTTTTCTCTTTTCCCAACTTCAGGGCGAGTTTATGTGTGGAGGGAGCCCAAAGAAGCTTACAACCCTGACTGCCTTCTTCTATCAGTTAAGCATGGAGGTGGATCAGTGATAGTTTGGGCCGCCATATCATGGAAATGTCTCAGTCCAATAGTTGCCCTGCATTGTAGAATCAACAGCAAAGATTACCTGAACATTTTGGGAGATCATGTTCATCCAATGGCCAACACTTTATTCCCTGATGGTGACTGCATCTTCCAAGATGATAATGTTCCAACACATACCACTCGAGTGGTTAAGAATTGGTATGAAGAGCATGAAAGTTAGCTAGAATACATGGAGTGGCCTCCCCAAGCTATCCTCCACTGTTGTGTCGTAAAGAGCTGGAGAAGGTTTGAATGAAAGAGTGACTGAAAATTCCTCTGGATGAAATCAGGAGCTTTTTGATTCCATTCCTAGATGTATTAAAGCTGTGTGCAAGGCTAAAGGAGGACCAACTCCATATTAAATAAATTTTCTTTGAATTTAACAAGTGTTCCAATTATTTTGTCTAACGCCTGTATATATATAAAATCTTGAGATTATTTTCTACTCATCAACAGCCAATTCTGTGGTAATTAAAACATGATATAAAAATACCAAAAAGTTAATAAAAACAAAACTTTATCATCAAAATTTTGTGTAATTATTGAGAGGAAAGTCTTTTATATCTTGTTTTATATATATATATATTTATATGTATGTATAGATATGCTATCCCTCATTAATGTTTATATTAGTTATAAGGAGAAGTCCTTGGAGAATTTAAATCATCAATTTGGTGGGGTCAAACAAGACCTCCAGTTAGAGAAAAATCTGCTTTGAATCATAAAATAAAAAAATTCAATAAAAGTAAACCATTTATTTAATCAGAAAAGCTTTTAATTGTTTTTATGAATAAAATATATTATTGATACTATTGTCTTAAAAAAAATTCAATGAATAATGAATTTTATACAAGTATTGTTTTCATTTTTTAAATTTTTTAATTAGAATGATTTATAAACTTTTAAATTTTGTAATTTTGTATTCATTTTTAAGTGATATTGCTAAATAAAAACTGCATTTACAAAACATAAATGGAATATCTTATGACTATTCCAATACTCAACCAGTATTTTAAAAAGAATTTTGAATTTTTATTGTGTGTATATACATGCTATATGTGAACGCTCATATACCAGAAAGTAAGTGATAGCTATAGAAAATTTTAAAATTATTTCTAATTTTCTAATATTTCCTGAGCAAGACTATGAAGTCAAAGTACCTAAAATTAAATAACAGAATACTTTAAATATTTTAAATTTTTGAGTAGTTAAAAAAAATATATTACAAAATAGTCTTTACTTTTTATTTGCCATGTAATTTTATTACAATTATCTCCTCCAAACCAAACATCAACTATGTCAACACCTCATAGGAACAACCAGCTCCATGTTAAAAAAATGATAATCTTACTCAAATAATGTTTCAGAAAAGTATATTGTATTTTTTTTAATAAAGAGAATTATATTGTCTTGACAGATTTGTTAATATGGACAATTTTATTGATTTCACTGATAATCAGAAAAAAATATCATTCCAACCAACTTAAATTCAGTGTGAAATATACCAAAGTAATTTGCTTATTGGAAATATTAAATTTAATCTATTAACTTGGAATTTATTTATTTTTTAAATTGAATTCATCCCAAGCAAGGCAGTAAAGCCACTATATGAAACAAGGGGCTATTGGATGTGAAAGAATTTGAAAACACAAGCATAACTGAGGGGCAAGAACAGTAGAAGAGTAATCAAGAATACAGTAGATAATGATTAACATTGTATTTAAATTTTTGAAGATCAAACTTGACTGGAAAACAAGAAGCTGGAAGAGAGTTCCACAAGAAAGAAGTGTGAGAAAAGAAAATGTTAGCATAGAACTTATGGTTACATCTAGTCAGTTTAATTTGAGACCTTCTTGCCACTCTAGTACTGCACTTAAATTCATCAAGTCTAGGTACCATAGCAAAGAGCTCATTTGAATAATTACCATAAAATATTTATAGAAAAAGAACAAGGAAGCAACTTTATGGCAGTGGGAAAGTGACTGAAGCTGAGACATCAGTTCAGGATGAATAATATTGCTGATTCATCTTTGGATTTTATCAAGAATCTCTAAATATATAGCAGGATCACCAGGTCATATGTGGCAGCAATATTCAAGGCATGAAAAAAATGGAAGACTTATAAATACTAGAAAGACTCGTAAAAATTTCATGGTTTTCCTATTTAAATTTTCTGACTAATCTTAATTCTTAATTCTTAAGCTAATGATTGAATAAGCTGATAGTGAATTCTACAACAATAAAATTCCATAGAAATACCTCTATTACATAGTTAAATATTTGAGCTTAACAACTTTAACAAAATATTGGAATAACAATAATAAATATGAATGCTGGTCATTATTTTAAAAATTGGATAGAAATGAAAAGATTTCAAAGTGACAACTTCTTCCATTTCACTGAAACACTTCTGTTTCCTTCTTTCTTTCATTTATTCCCTTTTCCCTTCTTCCCATTTGATCAAAACAGAATGGTCCATTATTTACGAGGTACCGACAGGGGACATTAAACACTTTCATCTTATTTATTTATTTATTTATTTATTTATAGCCAAATACCATTATTATGAACATTTCTCTGAATAATAATAATTTCAAAATATTAGGTTGGTGCAAAAATAATTTCGTTTTCTAACATATGTTACTATGTGAGAAAACGAAATTATTTTTGCACCAACCTAATAATTCAGCAAATGATGTTATTTTAATTAATTTATGGTAATTGGATTTTTTGGCTTTTGCCTTCCTCTGTTTTCATCGTTCAATACTGTGCATCTGAGAAACGTGGTTACCATCACGCTGAAATCAAAGTGTAGTATCTTTTCTTATTAGCTTAATCTGATATTCTCTCTTTATCTATCTCTCTCAGTCTCCCCACTTCTATCTTCCTTTTCTTCTTTCCTTCTTTCTAGTATAACACAGTGAACCAACCCTCTTAGCAGCAGACCTGGCAATGGATTCAATATAGTCTTTCTAATTCATGTCAGTCAAGAATGTTAGTTCGAGAATGTGTCACTCTCCAAGAGGTTAGCATCAGCCATGTTGATGGAAGGCAGAATGGGTTCTCTCCTATGAGCCATTTTGTTTGGAAGACATTAAAATTAACAAGTCATCCTTTGCACCAGTTAAGAACAGACTGTAGGTCATTTTTGAGGTCAGTCACCAATTCGACTATATTAATCTGATCAGAATAACTATTGAGAGAAGAGTAAATGTTTGTATCATAAGCATAGATACCTAATTGAAAACTGATGTAGGACCAAAGATAGAGCCCTGGGGGGGTCATCTACATCAGTACAAAAAGATCTAGAAGAGTGGTTGTTCAGGACAACTTTCATTGTGCTATTTGATAAGAATCAGTTTGTAAATTCGTCCAAGGGCACCATAACTTTTCAACTTGTGCAGAAGATCAGTATATATCCTACTGAACACTTTCAAGATGTCCAAAGCATCAGCCCAAGCTTCACCATTCTTACAGAACCTTTCAGCAATAATCATTAATACATCAGCAGTTGACCTAGAGAAACAAATGCCATATTACTTGTCTGAAAGAAGGCCCTGTAATATGAAATGCTTAACCAATTCAGCATTGATTAGGGCCTCTTGTAGTTTCCTAAAAATAGGTTGGAGGCTGATAGGGTAGACAATTCACCAGAGTTCTTAAAGACTTGAACAACAGATGACGATTTCTAACAAACAGGAAAGCAAAAAGCAGTAAAGCATTTATTATACAGTTTAGAGAGAACAGGAGCCAGTTTGGGAGCACAAGCTCTTAAGGGCTACTACAGAGATACCATTAGGTCCACATGCTTTACGTGGAACCAGATCAAAGATGATAACAGAAACCATGGAAAGTTAGGCAAGGATTCTTCAGAGGAGTCAAAAGTATTTATAGGCAAAACATTTTGCTCTATCAACAAAGGATGTTAACACCTGGAATTGAATGAAGTGAGGAGAAATAGAAAATTGACTCTTATTTACTACACTATTACAGCCAGTGCCCATGTGAGCCAAAGTCATTAGATACAATATAGCGCTTCATTCTATCAGCAAACAAAGACTTGGCTTCTTCCATGACATGTTTACATTTATTATGTGTAGTCACAAATATGTGTCAGTTGTAATCAGAACTATCATGCTGGTATACCCAGAAAAAGTGATTCTCATGGGCTATAATGGTTGAACAGGCTGTTGTAAAGCATGGAGAAGATTGAAGTTTCACTTGATATTTCCAAGAAGGAACAAAAGAATCAATGCTGGCTTTATCCTGAGAAGAAAACTCACTGGCACAATTCTCAATAGGAAGGTTAAGAATATCAATCTGAGGAGTGTCTTGAAGAAAGTTATGAAGTGAATCCCAATCAGCATGCTGGTAATGGAAGGAGGTCTTGTGAAGAGGAGACTCCTGATTAATAGATGTCTGGAATGATATATCAATAAATACTACAGCATAATCAGAGTTTCTGAGAGGACAGTGTTAAGCTTGATAAGAGCTAGAAGTGAAGGTAAGGGAAAAATCAAATAAGGAAGCACAATGATCAGGTTTATTAGGGAATTGAGTGGGGGAATCGACAATTTGAGTAAAGGACTGAGCAACAGAAAAATTGAAAGTCTGAATACTGGCAGCATCGTTTCTAAACTGAGCAGATAGCTAACAGAGTGATAAAGTCAAAAGTACAGGAAAGAGTTGTTTGGGGACTTGAGTGACAATTCCCTTGCCATATAAGCAGTAAGGCCATGCATATGAATGATAGAATCTTTTTTGCAAAGTGGGAGACAGCCTGGAACAGAGAATTCATTGGTAACAATGGAAGAATTTAAATTGGTTTCACAAAGTGTAAAGATATCTAGCAACCATTTTAAGAGAAAGAATTCTATGCTACAGAAGTTGGAATGGATACCATGAATATTGGATAGATTTAGGTTAGAGGGGAGAGGTGATTTTTTTGTTTACTGTTTTTCTCATATTTCTTTTGATAGTATTTGTTATAAGGAGATTTGATTTTGAGGAGAAGATAAAGCCAACATAATTATCATTATCTGTTGCCAATGGCAATACAAACTAGTCAGAACATGGCTGAGACTGAAGCATAATGTGACCTCAAGGCTGTTCACCATAAATACATAAAGGGACACCTATCCATGCATGACATAACACTACAAATAACCCAATATTATGTGACTGTTGATCAGAGCAACCTTTCTAAATGATACCAAAGATTTCAGGCTCCTTACTTCTAGTCAGATGCAGCAGCTAGCAAATTGCCAACCTAGTGCCATCATAATGAAAAGTCACAGCCACTAATTAGTTGGATAATCAAAATGTTAAGGCAGTTAAATCATTATTGTTAACTTGCTTAGACAATAAACATTAAACAACCTAAACACTCGTTGTCAATGAAGGGTTCCTTTTATAGAAATAGTCTAAAAGAGATAACTGATAAATCCACAATTATGGCCATGGAAGAAAGAACCAATAGCTATATTCTAAACAGAGAACAAGGGATAAAACTTTACTCCTGTTCAGCCTGATCACAGCACATGAGCCTGGGCAATATTTTTATTGCGACACTAACTCTAGGACTGTTGCTGAGTATGGATGTAGACCCCATCCAGGGCAAGTAGCAATTACTGGATGATTAATATCACTCTGGAGAATTAAGAATAAGAATTGGAGTGAGGGTGGCATGTTTAAGTGTGAGATTAGCTTAGTATACTTGAATAAGAGTATAGTCAGTTAGCATATTGATGGTATGTTGCTATTTATTAAGCTGTGACTTGATATAAGTCTATTAGAATAGTTTACCCTTACCACATAAGGATTACACATAGCCAGAAAAAAAATCAGTACTCCAGAATGCCATTACCAGATAATTATATTGCTAATGAATCAGGTACTTTGCATCTACACAGCTGAATTCGGATATGGTCTCCTGAGTGTGTGGAGACTTTTGTGAATATAGTCAAAATTACAAATGACAATCTGTTATGGCCACATAGGGCCTCTACTATTGGGGTAGTAGGTGGAAGTAGGGAGTTGGACAGACATTTACTCTTGTTACTTCAGGTTTTAGGACACTTATTTCAAAGTAGGTATGCAGAAGACACTCTTTAAATGATTTGTCCGGCACCAATATAACAAGTAAGAATGCAATACAATAAATGCAGATAGTTGTAGACAATTATCTTTTAAATTATTCCAAATTATAAAGTACAATTTAATTCAAATTACAAAAAAGAGGATTTAAATAGGAGGCTTAATAATAACAGTTATAGTAATAATAAAAACTCTCAGAGTGGGATTACGGAAAAATAAAAACACGCATCTATAACAAACATAAAAAAAAAATAAATGCCAAAAATGGAAGATTTAACATGAGTCTTACTCATAAAAATGATTTAACATGAGTCTTACTCATAAAAATGTATTTACTGCATTCTTCCATGGTCAAAAGTATCAGCATATCAGTGGGATTTCAAATAACTAAAGAGGTTGGAAGGAGGTATCAAGGTGGTTACTCTTAGATTTTTATGGTTAGAATTGACCTCTCTGGTTTCAACCACAGTGGGGTTGGCATATAGATCAATCAAATAAGATATAAATATATGTCTTTCAACTTAGCCTAATAGCAGACTTACTATCTCTATATATCTTTTAAGGCAGGTATGCAGAAGATACTCTTTAAATGATTTGTTTGGCACCAGTATAACCCATAAGAATGCAATATGATAAATGCAGATAACTGTGAACAAAAGGTTTTTAGAAATTATTCCAAAATTATAAAGTACAACATTGGTCAAACATGTTTCATGTGCATTTGACTGTTAAAAATCAAACAACACAAAAGCAAAAATAACAGAATTTTCTTTTTTTCCATATCTCATTCTCTGATGAAGCTGTAATAAAAGTGAAACATGTTAGATTGATAAACATTTCCTATTTGTTCTTTATCTTATCATTCTGTTGGATTCTGATCTATATTTGATCCCAACTCATGAACAGTGACTATTACTGCTGCTGATGCAAGACTCTTAGTTAAGTCAAATTGAGTTCTCTGGTCACTGGCATGTGTATCTAAAAATAAATATATCTAAATTTACCTTCATCCTTGCCATGTGCCAATGGCTTAGGGGTAAATTTTCTAACATACCAAATCAGCTAGGTTTCAATCCCAACTTGAAGCAATCGGATATCTAGTCACACTGATGAGCTGTGAAACAGTGAAACACTCTGTCTGTGGATGATTATATATATATATATATATATATATATATATATATATATATATATATATATATATATGACTGGCTGCTTGTTAACTTGTCTGCTAGAGTTGCAAGTGAATCCCTGTTGTAAATGCCAATTCAGGCACATTTGTGTTTGTTCAACATTCACAGCCCCAACTTGCGGTTTATACTGCAACTATACTGATACGTTAGCTACAGTATCTGTGAAAGTGCACTTAATCTGACATGATCAACAGTTTGAACAAGGACAGCACATTCAAAGTCTCATCAAAATTATTGTCAAGAAGCCACCTCCTTGAGACGTAAGTCATAGTGAGATTCAAACCTGGGTTTCATAGTTGGAAACGCTAGCATTCTAATCCATTGTCCACACACACACACACACAGTCTCCTTAATTTTTTTCACCTGAATCTGTCATGCATCTTGTAAATCTATTCATTTGGGTATTGAATACTGTTGCTAAATCTGGTCTATGTAGTTTGCAATTCTGTACAAAATCCAAAGAAAAATATGCAATACTATCAGTCCTGACCTGGCATCTCAGCTCCAATCAATCTCCACTGCTCTAAGCTTAGCTTCTCTGTTCTAATTCTACTAATATTTTCATGGCAATTGTTCTGATAAGCTTTTCTCTTTTGTATCTTAATGAATTTCAGTATAATACAAGATTGCCAACTTGGTTTCATCATTATACTGTTGAAATTACTAAATGTAACAATAGTTCTGTTCTAAAAGTTTTTTCTCTTGCACTTCTTGTCTGTGGAAATTTCTTTCAGCTTCTTGCTTTCCAGTCAACTACAATTTACAAGAATTAACTTTTCTGTCTCCTGGAATCCTGTTCTTTTTAATTCCTTTCTCCTCAGTAACATTTTCTTGGTCTCTTTCACTCTATTGTCCATTCTCCTCAGTAATTTCTTGCATCTTAGCATCTTTGTCACCTTGCTTGGGGTGAAATGATTAAAATTGAAAAAGAAAAATAACATCCATCTATTTTGAATATGTTGAGAATTGGCTGTATAGCCATAATATAATTTGGTAACAATCAATGAAGTATTTACCATATATTAATGAACAGACATTCTCCAGTATGATTAATCAGTTGGCTGATAAAAACCATAGAATGATCTTGTATACCGTGTAACCATTTTATTCATAGCAAATATTCATATAGATTGGATTGAAATCTGGACCTTACTCTGCAGAAACTATTTGAATGATTAAGAAGGCTTTTAGGGATGATTCAGTGAACAAAGCCCAGAAAAAGGTTTTGTGTCAAGGCCTCAAACTTGACTGGGAATTCAGTGAAATTGATCCATATTCGAGAAGGCCTTCAACAAGCAGAACACTTGAAAATGTTGAATACGTGCAGGCTGCAATCAAAAGAAATCAGTGACTGACAGCATAAGATTAGGAAAATCTTGGGATTGTACAGATTGTCCAGAAAGAATACCTTGACTATCCACTCTTCATATCTTATATGGGTTTTTTAGTGAAATATTACATTACCCAGGTCTGTCATTTTCCTACAGTTTAATTCTCTGCAACTTCTGGCTTTTACCAAAGCTAAAATCATCCTTGGATAGGAGGAAATTTCAGTCAAGTGGATGATATGAGGCAAAGAGTATATTCCTGCAAGACAATGCTCCTGCATTTCCTGCAATCCTGACTATTGACCACAATACCAAAAAAATTTCGGAGATATCAAATTAATAGAATTGCTCGCAGCCTCTCCAGATAGTAATTGAATACTAAATCTGTGGTCCATCATTAAAAGAAATGTGTATGGAAATAGAAAGATCCAAGTACAGGCAATTTCTCTGGGGAGTAATAAAAATTGCTACAAGTTATTTTAAAGTTATCTTCTGTTTTCTGAATTCCTATTCTTTTAATGTTCTCTCTCTCTTTGATAATGTTTTCTTTTTCTCATATTCTTTCACACCCTTTATATGTTAGTGACTTTATTTCTTTGTTTGGGGTGAAATGATTAAATAAAAAGTTGAAACAGATGTAAACTTTATAAAATCAAAGTTTAAAAAAAAACTGATGAAGATTATGAAATTCCAAAGAGCTCATATTAACCCTTTCCCTGCCAATTATTGTGGGACAAATGTTTCATTTTCAGACAATTTTTTTTATTTGTTTTTAATGTAGTAACTAAGAAACTGAGGAAGATCTTGAATTACCGAGCAATGGCTGACACCTTTACCTGACATTTGAGTTGACAATTGAATTCATTTTCAAACTCAGAAGGGCATAAAAAGAATCAAGAGCCCACATATAAACACATCTGTAGCTGGTTTTTGAACTTTATGATTTGGACGCATTTATTCATCTGTGTCTGTAAAAGACACTTTCAATAAAACCATATATACACATCTACACCTAGGAAGGGCTTAACATATAAATTATTAAAATAATAATAATATTCAGGTATATGGGTTTTATTGATTGATTAATTTTCTATAGCTTACCAACTTTTTCAGGTTATTTAATGCCAGAAAATTATTTTTAAATTGTAAGAATTTTTTTTTTTGAGATAATAACAGTTTAATGGTACAAGTCTTACTAATTAACCTATATTTGGGAGGATAAATGCTGGATTCATACCTTTTCCTTGGGTATTTGCACATAACAAACTTGATGGGAATTGGAACTTGTCTCTCTCATCAATAATTTTGAGCCATTATCCATTACACCATCTGAAAATTCAAGCTTACAGCACCTGGTATTTGAAAGCAGTCACCCATTTAGGTACTGACTAGGCTTGACATTGCTTAAATTCAGTTATCATACAGGAACCAGTGTTTCACCGTGATGTGGCCATAAGCTTCAGGTATATAGGATATTGTGTTAAATGTATATTTATATGGCCTATGTCTTTTAGATGAAATAAATAAATGAAGATTTATATTGCAGTAGATTTCTTTGCCTAATAAAACTTGATGCATCCTAAACAAATTATAACAAATATTTTTAATAAGCATTAGTATTTATAATACATATATTTTCTCCTTTGAAAATCATGAAAATTATACCAACATTGATTGTTTAATACCAATCTAAGTGTGAAAAACTGAATTGCATAATATTATTTGACGCAGTATATTTACTTGAACATATTGAATGCCATTACATTCCCAATAAAGAATTTAATCTATTTTTTATTTCCTTAAGAGAATATTTGTCTATCCTATTTTTAAGTAGCTTTTATGTCTTGTAGATGTTGCAGTGTATGCCAACAACAGCAATTATAGGATTTCCTTCCAATTATTTTTTGTCAGTGAAAAATCATCTGTTAAAATACTTTTTTGTAAATTACTCTCAGTAAGATTTAGAAAATCATTATGAGTATTGAAATCATTAAATTTATGTAATCCTAAAGTTTCTGTTTTTTCATATTTCAATTTTATCAATATTTTCCCTTTTTTTCCAGTATAAAATAACAACTAATGAAAATTATATGTTAGCTAAGATTTTGGATTTTGAAAATAACTTGCCTGTGGCTAAAATTTCAAATTCAAATTTTTGAATGAATAAGTTATTAAATTATTTTTATTTGATTTTCATGAATGATTATATACATGTTGCATTCTTACTGGTCTCATAAAATGAATGTCTTTCCAGTTTTTAAAAAAAAATGAATTTGATCCATCACCATGGCTAATGCTAACCTCCAGGAGAGTGACTTGTGGCACCTTCTAACTTTTTCTGCTGACATGAAGTGGAAAGATTATATTGCATTAATTCCTAGGTCTGCTGTGAGGAAAGTTAGTTCACTGTGTCATATTAGACGATTTTTATTGCCCAAATCTATCTTACATATATATAAGTCTACCATTCATCCATGCTTAGAATATTGCTGCTGCATATGGTCTGGTCATCCTGCTATATATTTAGAGATTCTTTATAAAATCCAAAGAAGAATCTGCAACTCAACTTCTGTCATTTTCCCATCATCATAATGTAGCTTCCTTGTGTTTTTCCTATAAATGTTTCATGGTAATTGTTCAGGTGAACTTTCCTCTAGACTCTATGAATTTAAATGCAGTATTAGATTGGTGGCAAGATCTCATCATTTTATAGCTGAATCAGCTAGATGTAACTATTAGTCATATGCTAACAGTTTCTTTTCTCACACTTCTAGCTTGTGGAACTCTCTTCCCGCTTCTTGCTTTCCAGTCAAGTTTAATCTTCAAAAATTGAAATGCAATGTAAATAATTATCTTCTGTTTTCTTAATTTCTGTTTTTGTTCAGTAATAATGTTTCTTCTTATTCTATATTCTTTCACACTCAGTAACCCTCTGCATCTCAGTGACTTTCTTGCTTTGCTTGGGGTGAAATGATTAAAAGAAAATAAAAATAATTTGAGGAATTAAATTTTAATATTTAAGCTAAAATACTTGCTTCTGTATAACATTATGGTATTATATACCTAGGTACATCCAATGCTAGTGCTAGATTTTCAAACCTGCCATCAAATTTCTGTTATGGAGCCCTCACATATAAATTTTCCTTCTTTCCTAGGCTCTCCAACAGCGTATATTTATCACCTAGTAATGAAAACTTAAACTTAGAATCAGAAAGAGAAAATTAAAATTTCTTGGAAACATAATGAGGAAAGAAGGCTTGGAAAATTTAAAACTCACAGGACATGCTAGATGGTCAGAGGCAAGCAGCAAATATTTAATAGGCTTGTGTAATTGACTGGCAGAACAGGGATTATAAAATAGCAATATGACAAATATTACTAAGAGCTAAAGGGCACAGGAATTTGGGGAGAAGCATGACTGCCCACAACGTGAAGGGACACGGCATATAGAAGAAGAAAACATGTGGCCTAGTAGATAAAAGCGTTGGTTGAAGTAATCAAGTGATAAAGAGTTGTACTGGTCACAACAGAGATGAACAAAAACTTGATGAGTTGATTTCCTAAAGGGAATTAACTGAAACTGAAATATCCAGAAAAGGCATGGCACGTGGAACTAGAACAATCTACTCCAGTGGACTAAATAAAGGGTTTTCCATGAAAATTCCAATGTATATCACCTGAGGAAGGCTGCAGCATACAACAGCTGAAACGTTGTGAATATGGCCAAAAAGATGAGGACAATAGTCTGAACAATGTAAATAGTGTAAATAGTTACAATACTTCATCTGAGAAATAGAAACAAATGTAGAAGGTTACAGAATTATTGGTCCTTCCTCAGAGAAGTGAATTTCCAAAGCAAATTTATATTCAGCATTTTTTGTCATGTTTCAAAATGGTAAAGTCCTTTTAATTCAATTTTCTCTCATAATAAATTAAGAAATATTAAATTAACAAAATTAGAAAATTTGAGATTATGCCTTGCACAATCACAAAACTCAAAATTTTGTTAATTAAAAATTCTTTATCTTTCCACCACTTCTCTTTATACACTGTAATAACAACAAACCTTTGATACATATTTTATATATGTGTATACACACACACACACACATATATATATATATATATATATATATATATATATATATATACACACAGCAAAAATCCAAAATTACCTCATGTGAGTATAGTCTGTTTCAGATTGGCACAACTTAATACCGATTCTGGAATTGGGGTTTTGAATTTATTTTAGATAGCAGTCCAACTCAAAGGGACACCTTGTTTTTGATAAGGGGCTATAACCCAACAAACTCCAGCACCCTGTAAATTCCTTGATCCTTTTGAAAGTGACATGTTTGACATAGTTAAAAATTGAAACTCAACAAGCAATCCAACCATTTCCAAAAAGAACTAAACAAGAACATAAAGACTATTAGAAACTCCAAAGACATTTGGGTAATCAATTCACATAATAATTATATCTTAAGCAAATTCTATGGGAAAAAACTAAATCTAGCATGGTACCCCACTGTAATTGTAGAATTAGAGAAAACTGCCCAGTCAAGGGCAAATGCAGATCCACTAGGGTGATATACCAGGCAACCAGCACTCCTAAAGAAAATATGACAAATTATAATATTTATATTGGTATTTCTGCAAGAGAATTGAAATAAAGAATTTATACATTTAGACACTCACTTACCAATCCAAAATTAAAACGGCAAACAGCCCTTTCAAAAAAAGTTTGCGAATTGAAGGAAAAGGGTCTGAATCCTCAGATAACTTGGAAAATTTTAGGTTTAGTGAACACCCCCCTATTAGTTTTAGAGACAGGTGCAAGCTATGTTTAACCTTTGATATTATTAGGATCCACATGGATTATATACCAATGGATCTATTACCTGTACTATATATATATATATATATATATATATATATATACACACATACAGATACAGATATATATATATATATATATATATATATATATATACACATACAGATACAGATATATATATATATATATATATATATATATATATATATATATATATATATATATATATATACACACACACACACATATATACACACACACACTTTAAAAGCATTCATAATATTAAACTACTCTGGATTTTTTATTTCAGCATTCATGTTTTCAAGACTATTATTTTAAAAATCAAGCTGGTCAGAAAAAAAATGCTAACCAATGTTGAACAATGTCGTATGAACAAATTTCCTACTGCAGAAAGAAAACTTCTGTCAGTCCTTAAAAAATACTGTGTGTTCTATAGCAACCAAATTTTGTTTGGAGAAACCTTCCAACTATTGTTTGGCTTTGTCTGCAAAATCTAACTTCTAACAGTGTTTGTATATTGAATAAATTTTTAACAATGAAAAATGACAAGACTGAACTTCACAACAGTATAAATGTCATAGATGATTTGAAAATCTTTTGACTTATATCATGAATAGCTGACCTATAGTGAATATAAGCCATCTTAGCATAGTTAAAGACTTTAAGCAAATAGCATCATATGTTAATATGTAGTGTAATTGGATTATTTCTAAAACTTTAAATGTTATCATGCAGAAATATGAATATTTGGATATTTTTATTTATGTTTTAAATTTAGAGATGACATATAAGATTATTGCTTTTTTAAAGCCTGAAGATTACAAAATCTTGGAAAGATAAGTTGACAACTTGGCAAAAAATACTTTTCGTGATATAGCTGAAAATGATAAGACCAAAGTGAACAAGCAGTAAGAATCCAATTTGTTAATGAATCTGATGGGCATCAATCCGGTATCAGAAATCAGGAAACCAGGATATTCAATGATTTCATCTCCAACACTGGGAAGATTTAGAGTATATAGATAAAGGATAAACTTAAATATGATTCAATTGCTGCAAACATCCCTATGGAGGAATTCGAACTCGCTGTTGAAAACCGAGCAAACTGGAGAAAAACCTACTACCAAGGTATAACTAACTTTGAAAAGAATCATTTCAACCATCTGAGAGAATTAAGAATTAATACTAAATCTTGGGCTAATACATGAACCCATATGACAGTCAACCCTTCAGTATGCCCTTCGTGTGGATGTGTTTGCAAATCCCATGCAGGATTGTTGTCTCATTTGAAACATGAACATAAGAACTGAACTGAAGTACACTCATACATCAAAAACAATAGGAGAGTCTATCATATCGTCATATATATAGATGTAATATAAGGAAATGACCTAAAAGACTTTCTTTATCTAAATAATCTTACATTATCTTAAAACAAGGTGAAGGTTCAATGAGTTTGTAACTCATGTACAACTTAATATTTTACTATTCAACACGCTCAAACCCACTTCATAAATGTTTGTGGTCAAAGTCTCATGATTTGCTTGAATTCCTGTGTTATTTGCTGTGTTATTGTATATTATGTCAGAATATACATGGGTCAGGTTACAGCAGAATAAATATTGAGAGTAGATATTTACGGGACAGGTTTGGGCAGATTGAATTTTAAAGGGTCAAATCAGTCTCTAAAATTTTAGGATCAAAGAATACTTTTAATAAAGGTAGATATATCATGACTTTATTTTCAGAAAATGCTTTTTACTTTTTTCTGAATATCTTCCTAATATTTAAATCAGGACTTGTTTTTATTATTTTCAGCTTTGTGCATTTTATGTAATCTGTGGATCTTTATTAAAAGAAAAACAAATAAGAATTTTTAGCCATTTACAATGGATTGTTTTTTTACATTTTTTTCTGTAAATAGATCCTTAGAGGTAAAATTCCCAGAAATGAATGTAGGGGTGAATTATTTGTTGTGATTTTTTTTAAAGAAAATGAGTAGAAAAAAATCATGGTTGTCAGAGATAAAAAATGTCCATCAATTGTTTGGGAAAGATGAATACCTCAGTTAAGTGAAACAATTAGAAACAAGTGAGGAAATTAACAAAGCATATGCAAACTCCAAAAATAGCATCAGCATTCATTACATTTTGTTTGATTTTGCTAAATAACACTTTAATGATATTTGCTAAACCCAAAATTTTCATGGTGAGCAGAATGACATTTCAGTTTGGTGGGACCATTTGAAATAAAGGAGAAATAGTAAAAAATATGGGAACTGGATGATTATAGATTGCAAATCAATGAGTCAGATGACATCAGCTCACATTTATCAGTGATATTTGTGAAACCACACATCTGAATTTAGCAAAATTTATGAAAAGAAAATACATTGTTGTCCAGGGAAAATTAGTGCAAGAGCAAAATTTCTGTCAATTAGAAATAGAATATGCTCATTAAAACTCTCAACAAGATTTTCATTTAGAATTTTTTTTCTTTTTGTTTTCAATTACACGAGAAAACATGGTATTATGGCAATCAAGATAATTAAATTTGTTGAAGATCTTATCCTGATCTGTCTCTATTTTCAAAATAGAGTCAGTGACTTTATTCCTGCTAATGATAAGGTGATATGTATACATTATCATTACACAACTTATCCTAAACATGTCCATTAATGAAAGCACATTTAAGTCAGAGTATGTGTTCATAAAAACATAATGACATGACTGTAAGGTTTTTTTCTTTTTCGAGAAATCTTTTTCTTTTAATGCCGTGACCTTTCAGGGTGTCAGCAGTTATGGCCTCACACAGATTCCTTTATTTATTATCTGTGAATTGGTATAAATTCTTAGGAATAGTAGTAGAGTTATTTCCTACTGCTTTCACCAAAGTTTTAAATTCAGAGATTTTCTTTTAGACTGAGTTCCACTCAAGGCTAGAGAGCTCAGTCTACCCTGCTATTTAACCCATAGCTACATGTTTGAAAAACTACTGTAATAATCTGGCTTTGTTTTAATGAGTATATCCTAACATGTAGTAAAATACATTTTTGTATAATTAAAAATAAAATATAACATGCAGGGGCTACAGTAATGAAACTCTGTTTAATTTTTTTTACAGTTGACTAATATCATATACTATTCTAATTCATTGAGATGTTTGATTTCGAAAATTTTGAAAAACTTATTTACATTATTTAAAACTGGACTAATACCCTCATCTTTGCCATTATTATCATTACATTATATCTGATGTGTTCTCCAGCCCACATCAGGTGTCTGTTGATCTGGATAGGCTTCAGGTAATTTTGAACTGGCTCTTTATTTTATCTATGAGGATCATTTTTTTCCAAATCCACTTTCTATGATTAGGGATGTATCATCTTGCTTTTTCTTAGTACTCCTTAGTTTTTGCTAGTCTTGTTTGCACTGAGTATTAGTTTATGCTAGCAGCCATGGGAATGAACTCAAAATTATGATGCCATCAAATTCATGAACCAAAACTTGCATCTTACTGAAAATCTAGAAGCTAACCATATTAACAAAGTTCACCACCTGTTTTTATTTGTTCTACTCATTTCTTTTCATAATTAATTGAACAAGGTTTGCTATCATTTTATGATTTTCATAGGTCACACACACCAATTATTTTTTCTAATTTGTGTTTAATTACAACTGTTAATCCTGTAATTTCCTATTGGTATTGGATATAGTATATCAGTAACATCAATATAAATATCTAATTTGTCTGTGAAAACCACCATAGTGGACTGAACTGCTGATCTATTCATTTTATAAATCTTGATCAATGATTCAGTTAATCAAATAAAAATATTTTCTTTTGCTGTCTCTGTTATTTCAAAAAAGTAAATACAAATATTTGCTTCTATTTATCTTGTATTTGACGAAACAGCTTCATAGCCTAAAATAATACAGGGTCTTTACAAATACTTCCAATTTATTCTTCAGTCATAGCAGTAGCTGGAAATTAGTAAAATATCAACATACTTCAACTGTTTCATCTGTCATTTTCAGAATTTTTCATTAACAAATTTACTATATTGATGCAACCCTATATTTTTTCATACAATCTTATCCATTAAAATCTCAATGTTGCACATATATTTCACTAAAACATTTAATTTTTCATGATATTAAAGATTAGAAATGAACTGGATTGCCATTGCATGTTTGTTCTTCTAATTTCATTTTCAAATCTTATTTTCAAATTTTTCAGGAAAGGTCCTTTGTAGCATTAAGGTTATCAAAACATGACAGATTTTGTGTATTTCCTTTATTAATTTTTTAGCCAATTTTGGTGAATTTCCTGTCTTTGAGACAATGAATGTTCAATTAAACTGATTCCCCTCCCCTCACCAAAAAAATATTGCAAACATATCAAATACCATTTGTAAACAATTGTTACCAAAAGATTGGAGACCACTGATTTAAATGGCCTTGTAGAGGATGACTTATTTTCCACCTAAAAACCCTTTCCTTAAAGACCTTATATTACAAGCCTATCATTACTCTATTGTGATTTTCAAGACAAATGTTCTGACAAGCACCATTCTTTAGTTCCACTCTTAGGGTGAAGACCTGCCTTGCTACATCGACAGGCTCAAATTACCCTTATTCTCTTCATATTTGATTTGTAAGAAGAAAATTCCTCTCTGACATCTTCTTCCTAAGAATGACTTCATTGTTTTTAAAGTCCAGTGTCCATCATTATCTATTCTCCATGAATTTAAGTGTGGCATCTAGGTCCAACCTTTCTACTGCTGAAATAGTTAAATAAAACTGCCACTTCTCCAACAGTTTCTTTTCTTACACTTCCCGCCTGTGGAACTCCCTCCCATTTACTTGCTTCCCTGATAACTACAATCATAAAAAATTTAAATGCAACATCAATCACCATCTTATATCTTCTTGAATCTTGTTCATCTTTCCATCATCTTTTCATCTTCATCGTCTTTTCCTCAATCCTTTCTATTCTCAGTCTGTTCTCCCACTTTCACTTCCTGCAAACTAGTGGCATTCCTACCTTGCCTGGTGTGAAATGATTAAAAAAAATATATTCTCATAATCTTGAATTCTTATTTCTTCTTCTTATATTACCACTTACTTCATTCAGTAACACTGTCTAAGGTGAATATTAGTAAAAAGTTATAATCATTATTCTTTTAAATGCTAATCTTTTAAATAATTGATTACATACAGATTTTTGGTAACAACATCTTTATAGACAAATCTAATATATGTTTATCTAAAACAAATGGTATGTACATAAAAACAAATTTGAAAATATACATTATATCTGAACCAGACATAGACAAACTAGAATTATTATACACTTACATATATAAAGTAATATTTATGGTTTTTCAGTTAGGCTTGGAATCCATTAATTTCTTGAAACTTAAAAGGAATACATCCTCTCTCCTTGAATTCAAATGCCAAAAATTATGCTAACATTTGTTTAATAAGTCAAAGGTATATGAAACATGATTAACCAGTGAAAATCAAACAACACAAAAGTAAAAATATCAAAATTTCTTTCTTTTTATCCATATCTCATTATGTGATGAAGCATTAAGAAAAGTGAAACATGTTAGATTGCTAAACATTTCCCATTTGTTCTTTATCTTATCATTCTGGTAAGATTATGATATTTGATCAATATATATATATATATATAAATATACTGGATGTGTGGTTGAGTGATCAGAACTTTCATGAAACCTGGGTTTGAATCTCACTATAGTTAATTTGTCAGGAAAGAGACTTCCTGATGTTATTGGTCTGGAGGGAGACAATCCCAGGGTGCAGCACCTTTGGAAAGTGCCTGAAAACCATATCATGGGTTGACAGAACACTTCAGGGCCATTGATAGCTATGATATCTTTGTGACCGAGAGTTTGAGTGTGCTGGCATTGTTCAAATTGTAGATCATGCTAGATAATACGCTCTCTCCCAGAAACTGTAACTAAGGTCTGCTCAGCATATTTGCAGTATAAACCACAGGTTGGCTCTGTGGTTGTTGAACAAACACAAATGTGCCTAAGTGAGAGTCTGCAATAGGAATTGGCTAGTCACTCTAGTAGACAGGTATCCTTGAATATGAATGACCAGCTATTATATATATATATATATATATATATATATATATATATGTATGGTTGGATAGATGTGAGCTTGTGCTGACGATCACTAAAACGTGAAACCCAGGGTCACAAGCTCACATCTATTCAACCATAGATGTTAGCTCTATCTCTGATATTGAGCACTTTCTAATAAGTACTGCGCATATAATATATAAATAATTATACACATATATATATTTATTTATATTTATATTTATATACACACACTTTTCACACACACACATATATATATATATATATATATATACATACATACATATGTATATATGCACATATAAACACACACACACACATATATATATATATATATATATATAGATATGATTTGAATATGTATACAAAAATCTATATCTAATGTATAATTTGAATCTATACTTGAAGATGAGAAAATGGGAAACTATAAAATCACTCTAATCTCACATTGATTTCACTTCAAAGCTATTTGTCAAAATCATTGAACAAAATGCAGTCTTTTTCTGTTTACTTCATTCAGAGCCAAACCCTTTCTTCAATAATTGCAGACAAATCAGTCTCCATCCCATGTTTTATGTTATTTGATTTCACTCAATCCACCCTACCCTGTTACAAGATCCACCAATCTTATTGGATTCTTGACATTTAGTCTCTAAAAGAATAGTTACACTTTCAACTTTTCCTTTAGTTGCCTTAACAGAAATGACTTCTCTATTTCAATGGTCAGAATTATTTCATCAAGAGAGAAAAGATCCTTATGCTTTCACTTTATTGCAGATCTTATATTTATCTACATGAGTGTCAGCCATTCTATGCAATGAGCAGCACAAATATTACTGTATTTCCTTAAGACAAATCATTTGATCTCAACTGCTTAAGAAAAAAAACACTTACAGATCATATCCCGTCATCATACATGAAAAAGTTTCTATCCATTCATTTTTTACTTAAATCTATTATTTTTATCATAATGGTTATTCCATAGTCGAAATGCCTTTTTTATCTTTTCACCCATTAAAATGGATAAATAGAATTTATTTCTATTATATCAAATTTTTTTCTGTTTCCTATGCATATTTATTTATTATTCATCTGTGTACAGTTAATTATATGAAAAGTATGTTTATTCATTAGTTGGAAATACAATAAATTAAAACTTTGTATGTGCACAAATATTCGTTTCCCCCTACTGTATATGTAGGCAAGTAAATATATCAAGCCTAATGATGAAAGACATTTATTTTGCACAAAATATTTGCTTCTTAGCATAATCATCTTCCATGTTAAAGTATTTAGCCTAGTTCTCTGTCAATAATCTTAAAGATCAAATAGTTAAAAAATCAGATCAAAATTCAGCTAATAATTTTCTCAGGGTATATACCTACTGAATCACCCTCAAATACATACATGCAGAAATACATAGATTCATACAACTACTGCTGCTGTTAAAACAGCCTATAAGAAAATCTTCATAAGATGATAACTATACATATAGTTATAATTCTTTTGATCTTTATTGGTGTACTGACAGAGTGTGGAACTGCTAGATCCATGTGGATGAAAAATCTGCCCAGTCTTGGAAACTCTTGGTTTATTTCTTCTTTGGTGACAATCCAAATTTATTCACTTATGCCAATGCCTCTAACTTTGATAGGAAATATATTGGTTACTCAGTTATTTCTTATATATTGCTCTTGTAAGTCTTTATACTTTTACATCTTCTGCTATAATGGCTATTCAATATTTTTTTCTCAAAAGGAATCAATAATTCATTGACAACAACTTTTTTCAATAAACTGACCAGCTCACAAGATCAGAATGCTAAACAATTAACAAGATCTCAGCTGGAAATGCAAAACAATGTTCCAAATCTACTGTAACTCCCTTGTTCTTAAAACAATCAAGCAATGATAATTTTACTTTTTGTTTATAATAGTAGTACCCTGATGTTCCTTCTTTTATAAAAGACAAAATTTTATTGGTAGCTTTGCAACATCATCTAGAGCCTTAGAAAGGAAACCAGCATCTAGTTGTCTCAACACGTGTAGATTTTTAGAGAATACACACAATTAGAGATGATGTCTGAGGCTAGCAATCTTTCTACATGCATTGCATCAGTTAGATCATACAGACTTCCACAATTTTAGATTGATTGGTACCAGTAAGATGTGATATACTGCCTTTATTAAGAAACTTATTCTCTTTGAGTCTATCTGTTTGATGTCACAGCATATAATTTTCTTTGTTCATATACTTACATATGTGCGTGCGTGCACATATATATGCAAAATATTCATTTGTATTAGGTTGGTGCAAAAATAATATCGTTTTTTGACGTTAAAAATACGTCAAAAAACGATATTATTTTTGCACCAACCTAATAGGATTATTAGAACAAGCAGGTCTACTCACATATTTTTTATTTAAAATTCTATGTGTATGGAAAATTACTTTCTCTCTTTTCATACGTTTACACATTATATATACAGTAATGGCTAGCCACTCATGTCTGAGTAAGGCTATATGCTTGGGTAGCTAGCCAATCCCTATTGCAGACACCAGCTCAAACACATTTGTATTTATTCAACACCCACAGATCCTACCTGAAGTTTATACTACAACTAGGCTGAGCAGAGCTTAGTTAGAGTTTCTAGGAGCGTATGTATTTTCCTAGATGATCCACAGTCTGTGCAAGGTCAAACCACAAGTCATGATGATTTCTTGCTTGCATGATCATCAACGGCTCCCAAATAGTTCTGTCTACACAATTTCACTGACATGGCTTGGTCAGTAGCATCAAGGAGTTGCCTTGCTGACAAAATGTTCATGATGATATTCAAGATCATGTGCTCATATATAAATAGTGAATATTATACAACTTTAATTTATTCTTACATGCATATACGTCAGAACTCTCCCACCTTAGAACTAAACAGTCACACTACCTACATATAATTAAATTATACAGGTGAAAGCTTTGGAAGTACAAAACACTTTTCACTGATAGAAGAACTAGTGCACAGTGTGCCACAATGTTTCCAAATAACTCTTTTCAGATATTGAATTAAAATTTGTCATTTTCCAATACAGGTTGCTAGCTAAGGCTAAAGTGCCCAATGTATCCTGATACTTAAGCAATAACAAGGGGGGGAAAAAGAAGTAGATTCATACTATTCTCCAGGGTATTTGTGCCTGGAAAATTGAGCTTAGTTTGCTGGTTTCTTGTTCTAAGCAGTCAACCATTAAACCAACAACAAATTCTCATATTATATTTATAATGCTAAAACTCCATAATAATCTCATCAGCTTTTTGATTACTGCATTTTAAGGTATGTCTCTAATGGGCTCACTAAAAAATTAAAGATATTGTGTTAGCAAAGAAAGAAACAATAAAGTCATTCTTTTGCAAAAACTATTTTTTTCAAGGTGGCAATTGCTTAGGTGATAAAAAAAGTAGGTGTCACTTAGTGTTTTTCCAAAAGTTTTGAATGGTACAGTTTTTTTCCTGGGGCGAATGGGGGGGAGGGTGTCTGTTTTTTATTTGATAAGAAAAAGTGATCAAAGAGTAAGAAGAAGAATTTATAGCAATATCAAAATCTATTCTGTCAAATTCCATATCTTTGAAATCTCTTTTTAGCTTTACCATTTTCTTCTCTGACACAAAATAGATAAAATTTATGAAAAAAAAATGCAATTACCTTCTCCCAAGACATCTGCTGCATTCCTCAGCCTAAAATTGACATGTCATAATAGGATTATTTTATGTTCATTCTTGTTTGGTGCCATTTGCCCATGGATAGTGGATGCAATTTAAGGTCTACATTGTTGTTGACTTTTATTTAGGTTTCTCTGTCAATTATCTCTCTTTTATATTTGCTGCTAATGCTTTTGCTAACAGCATCTCTTTTATGGCTTGTATAGATATTTGTTAAGTTCATCTTTACAGTTTCCTGTGATCTGATAATATTCCCTTTTTATAAAACAGAAAAAGCATTATACTGCATGTAGTTTTCCACACACACATATACATATGTGTATAATATGTATAGACAAATATATATATATATATATATATATATATATATATATATATATATATATATATACACACACACATGGCAAAAAAGTCACTGCTCATA
>OZ010587.1:49254468-49304468 GCA_963932145.1 Acanthosepion lycidas | reverse complement strand
ACATGGCATGGTTTTCTGGTACTTTCCAAAGGTGTCGCACTGGGATTGCCTCCCCAGACTGACAATATCAAGAAATCACCTTCCTGATAAATTGACCATGGTGAGATTTGCACCCAGGTCAGAAAGCAAATATTAGAAGATATATTGAGTTTAAATACAGGATTCATAAAAATGCTTAAAATTAGATCTGACTCCACTGTCTCTTTGCTATATGTAGTTGATTGTTTTATTTTTTTTTTTATTGATACAATATATAAAACATTTGTAGGGATGAAAAATCAATTATTTCTTATTCATTTCTCTCTCATAAAGTTGCTAAAAGTATGTTAGATTTGGATTTGAACTTACAAACCCTATCAGTTAACAATCTATGTTCACTGGATATTATTTTACCTCATATTCATCAAATGTGATCAGTCTTTCCCTATTTACAAGCAGATTTTAATAAAAGTAAAAAAAAATATATTCTGGTATTCCTGTTATTATATGCAGTCATGCAGATTTTATTTTGATATTTTATTTAAAAAACATGAAAAAGTGAGAAAAATATATTTTCTCTTTGAGGAAATGATATTACGGAAATACAGTGAAGGGATTATAAAATTTCATAAATTGGTTTTGTGATATAGAAGAATCACAAAAACACAAGTTGCATTTTATCCTCTTAAATTTGTTCAATACATTATATAAATTTGTCTAAAATAAGGAATCACATTTAAGAAAAGAGTTGCCATTGATAAAACAAAAAAAGGAAAAAATTGATGTAAATAAGAGAAATTCACTTCCATGGCATGTTTGAATGAATTAATTGTGTAATCTGAGAAAAATCTGGATAAGATCTTCCTAATAATTAGGTTCCTTAGATCTGTTGCAGATCCACCAAATGATGCTCGTTTTTAATTTTCTATTTTACAAACTGAATGAGTTAACAAATGCTCAATATTCTCTCATTCAAACCAGTTATATTGAAGAAAATGGAAAAGTTTTCCATTTAAAAGACAATATAAACATATCATTATTATCTTCAGAACAAATAATGGGCAAATTGACATGGAAATAAAAGCCAGAAAATTAGAGACAACGGTGGATAGTTTTACTCTTTCTCATTTGCAGAAATGAACTCAGCTGGATGTGTGACATAATATGAAAAGAGGTAGTGTAGCTGTGTCAGCTATGGAATATGGACACTATTTAATTCTCTTTGACACTGAAAAGATTAGGTCTACAAATGTGGGGCACTCCAAATTGGCAACTTTTCTAGTTTTTTTTAAGCAACATTAACAAGTGTTTCCCAATGATGTTCACCCTGTACAAGGCTAAAGAACCATTCAAGGTAGAGGGTTACAAAATAAGAGGTACCACCCCAAGCAAGAAGATAATGCCATCAAGACACAAGGAGCCACCAGAAGTGAGACAGAAGGAAAAAAGTATTTAAAATGAACCAGAATCAAAATGCTAAAGAGAAAACAAGAGATAAACCTCAACTTCAAAAGACTGAAGAGAAATGTGAAATAAATGAGAGGCAAATCCTCCTATTGCAAAAGAAAAAAAAAAAGTAAAATGAATAGTAAATAAAATTTCAGAGTTATAAGCAGAGATGTTAGAAGTATAGAGTTGAAATAGAATTTAAAAGGAACCATATACCAGGAATATGTAAATTCTGGACAGCCATCATGAACATATAAAAAAAGCAAACACATGCAGTTGATTGAAGAATAGGATCACCAGTGATTGACCATGTCCATTCAATAAAGAAGAAAATTGGATTAAAATAACATCAGTTAAAACACTGTACAGTATACATAACATTCTATGGGGTTTTTAGTCATCAACCAACAAGCATTGACACATCAGTTACAGTGTCTCAACTAGACAATTGACTATTACTATTAAACTATAAAAGATTGGGGCATGTTGCCTGCTCAGATAAGTCGTGTTTCCAAATAGTTAAATTTGTGGATGGAGAAGCCCACATAATTGGATTAATTGAAGATCGCTGTGGATTCCAATGTGCAAGCTGATGGTGTCTATGTAATGGTGTAGGGTGTACTCTGTTGGAATTTCACTAATGAAACTGAAATTGCTCTGGACAGGAGTGACATATACATAGATCTTGTTGCAGCCCACCTTCTCCATTTATGCTTACGTTTTTCCCAACTCTGATCTTTTATTCTGGCAACTAATCATGCATGAGTGACATGAAACTGTTTCTAAGAACACTCAGTTGGCTTCCAAGTAGTTCTCATATTTACCAGACTGATTATGTATGGAGTATATGTTTCAAGTCTAAATTCTTTGCAGCCACAATCAACAAATACAATGAAGAACCCTAGTATATACATGGATAGATATACACTGATATGTAAATGGTTACTGAGCACAGTAGAAACTAAGAAAATGTTATTGAGAGCATGATTTAAAAAGACAGATAATGATGAGTCAGATTTCATTAAAACTTTTGAAGTTGACAGGAAAGCAAGAAGCCATAAAAGAATTCCACAAGTGAAAAGTGTGAGTGGGAGAAAAATTATTAGCATAGAGCTTATGGTTATATCTAAGAATTTCAACTGTAAAATGATGAGACCTAGCTGTCAATATAGTACTGAACTTAAATTCATGAAGTAGAGGAAATAAGGAGGAACAATTGACATGAAAATATTTATAGAAAAGGCACAGGGAAGCTATGTTACAGTGGTGTGAAAGTAACTGAAATCAAGATGCCAGATCAGGACTGCTGACATTACAGATTAATCTTTGGATTTTTTCAAGAATCTCTAGATATATAGCAAAATCACCAAATCAGATGTGGCAACAATATCCAATATATGGTTGAATGGTTATCTTATAAATGTGTAAGATGGATTTGAACGAAAAATAATTATCTAGCATGACATGGCAAACCAACTTTCTTAGCAGCAGACCTAGCAATTGATTCAATATAATTGTTTTATTTCATGTCAGTAGAAAATGCAAGACTGAGAAGGTGTGATTTGTTCTCCTGAAGGTTTGCATCAGACATTATGATGGAAGGCAAAAAATGTTACAGTATCTCCAAGACTTCCCAGATTTGATGACATATAGCTGATTATTTTTTGGCTGAAAAGAGGTGCAAATTGAGTACAGTTCCCATGCTTAATGTTAGCATTTCAAAATGACAGAACTGATTTTGATAAACTTTTGGTGAAAGACAGTTCATTACATCAACAACTAATAATGATAAACATTCACTAAAATTTCCCATATGGATTTAAATTAATAAGAAATCATGAAGTACATATGTGTAATTGTATATTATTAAAGACTGCGAGAAAGAATATTATGGAAGAATTTCTTGTTTTTTTGTTGAATAATAATAAAAAAAAAACTCTGTCAGAAATCATAACAGAAAAGGGTAAGTTTTCCTGTTTCTCAGGATTACAAATAAATTGTCTTCATTTACTTATATTTACAACAATTTACACCCTGTCTTGACCTGTATTTAAGTTTAAAGTGTACAATAGCCTGCTAAACAATGAACTTCTTTACTTTGCCTTTGTCAGACTGATATTACAGAAACTGAATAAACTCATTTTATATAAAGAAAGATTTAGAATGTTAATTTATATTATTTGCTATATATTTTAATAAACAAAAAGTCAAAACAATGCTGATTCATTTTGTACATGAATTTTATAGTTTGGAAAGCCAAGTATATTGATTTCCAATTCATCTGATCATCTTTCATTTATTAAATAACCAAGTGAAAAACAAGAAGGAATTTACTTTTCTTCCTTATAATTATTTTAATTGTAATATTTCATATCTTTATTTTTTTCCAGTTCTTAGGTTTGCAGAAGTTGTAAAGGAATAAACTTTATTCTCTTTTGGCTTATTTTCAGTTCTTGGCATTTCTCTTTTTTGGTTTTGTTTTTGTTTTTTTCAATTTTTCATTTAATTTTCATTCTACTTTTGGTCTTAATTCTTAGATTTTCATTTTTTAAAATGTTTTCTCTTTTTTCCTTTATAATATGGTCTTGGTCAACTTTTCATTTTGTTTTACATATTTTTCTTTTTTTGTAGTTTTCCTCCATTTAGTTTTTTTCTTTGTTTATATCCAAATATGTACTTTCCTGTTTTTCCCTCACTTTTTTCATGTATCACATGCTATTCTTTCTTCTTTCCTATATTACATGCCTTTCTTTCTACATTCAATTCTTTTCATTTCCTATATTACATGCCTTTCTTTCTACATTCAATTCTTTTCATTTCCTATATTACATGCCTTTCTTTCTACATTCAATTCTTTTCATTTCCTATATTACATGCCTTTCTTTCTACATTCAATTCTTTTCATTTCCTATATTACATGCCTTTCTTTCTACATTCAATTCTTTTCATTTCCTATATTACATGCCTTTCTTTCTACATTCAATTCTTTTCATTTCCTATATTACATGCCTTTCTTTCTACATTCAATTCTTTTCATTTCCTATATTACATGCCTTTCTTTCTACATTCAATTCTTTTCATTTCCTATATTACATGCCTTTCTTTCTACATTCAATTCTTTTCATTTCCTATATTACATGCCTTTCTTTCTACATTCAATTCTTTTCATTTCCTATATTACATGCCTTTCTTTCTACATTCAATTCTTTTCATTTCCTATATTACATGCCTTTCTTTCTACATTCAATTCTTTTCATTTCCTATATTACATGCCTTTCTTTCTACATTCAATTCTTTTCATTTCCTATATTACATGCCTTTCTTTCTACATTCAATTCTTTTCATTTCCTATATTACATGCCTTTCTTTCTACATTCAATTCTTTTCATTTCCTATATTACATGCCTTTCTTTCTACATTCAATTCTTTTCATTTCCTATATTACATGCCTTTCTTTCTACATTCAATTCTTTTCATTTCCTATATTACATGCCTTTCTTTCTACATTCAATTCTTTTCATTTCCTATATTACATGCCTTTCTTTCTACATTCAATTCTTTTCATTTCCTATATTACATGCCTTTCTTTCTACATTCAATTCTTTTCATTTCCTATATTACATGCCTTTCTTTCTACATCCATTTCTTCTTTCCCTACATCACATTCCTTTACTTAGATTTACTTTAGAAAAATCTTATTATATATATTGACTGCTGGCATTGTTTTTCAATCTTATTGATCCTCATTTTTTAATCAAGAACAAATAAACTTGCCAACTGCCACTTAATACTAAAATCTTCAAAGTCTAAAAAACACTTCTCTGATATTTATTACTTCTGTTTTTAACCTTATCATAACAATTATTATTATTTGCAGGTAGTTTAGATGCTTTCCTTCCTGCTTAAAATATTTGGATTCACTATTATAAACAAGTTATTTTAACTTATAAATTAAATAAATTGTTATGTCACTAATTTTTTAGTTATTTTGCTCTTAAATTCTTTATTCCTTTTTATGAATTTCTTGTAATGAATATCATTATATTTGCATCATGCCTCTTGGAAAGCTATTATACGCAACAACCATTTATCTGCACTTTCAAATATTAATAGATTCAATTCTTCAGACACTTTGATTCATTTTTATATTGCAAAAGAAATTCTTAGATAACTGTGATTTTGGATTGGCAGTAGAAAAAAAGGGTTTTGTGATGTGGTTTTTAAATCAGACTTGCATTTTTTTTCTTAACTGACTTTATGGCAAAACGGTACAGGAAATTCATAATTCCAAGTTAGCAGAACCTTTTTTTGAACACTTAAATATTCCTACAAATGTTCTGTCCTGCTAAAAGATTCCTAACACCCTTCTTGGAAACAAGTAGATAAACTTAAATTTTCTCATGTTGCAATGAAAAGTTCATAAGCTACTTATTGTAAATTTATGTCAAATGAAACTTACATTTGATGTACTTAAGTAAAGTGAAAGGAAAAGAATAATGATGAAGAATTGAAGAGAATAAATCCAAGTTTCAGAAATGAATAAAAGAATTTTCGATTATTTTCCATTATTGCCACACTGAATTTATACTGATTTAATCATCACATCTAAATGGCCTGTCATTTCCCAATTGAAATAAAGTTTCCTCTTTTTTCTCAATGAATCAGCTTAGATATACTTTTCTAAAACTTTCTTTGAAACATAAAATAGACCAAATATCGATAAAAATAACTTGTGAATAGAAGGGTTATACTTTAACAAATCTCTATATAAGCATTGCCATATCTGAAGTTGTTTTTTTTTTTTGCATGAATGCACAACAAAAGATTAATATTTCTGTAAGAATTAAAACAGTATTTTAAATTTCTGATTGCTAATTTTGATGCTATTTTTTAAAAATCTATCTTCTATTATATAAGCTCTAATATATTTTATATAATAAACTTATATAAAATATATTAGAGCTTATATAATAGAAGATAGATTTTTAAAAAATAGCATCAAAATTCTTTAAATTTTTTACATTGTTCAGACTGCTGTGCTCATCTTTATTGTCCTATTCACAATATTTCAGTCATTGTACACCCTGGCCTTCATCAGGTGATATACATTGGAATTTTTGAGGCAAATTCTTTATTTAGTCCATGAGGGTAGATTGTCCTAGTTCCACATACCATCCCTTTCTGGATATCTCAGTTTTCAGTTAGTTCCCTTTGGTAACATAACTGTCCAAGTTTTTATGTTTTTGTTCACCTCTGCTGTAGTCAGGTATTGAACTCACAACTCTTTGGGTCAAGTCACTTTTTGGATTACTTCAACCATTGCTTTTTATCCACTGGGCCAGCATGGCATGTGGAACTAGAAAAATCTACCGGCTATTGATAAAATAAAGAGTTTGGTTTGAAATTTCAACTAAACCCAGCTGAAGAAGGCCAGAATGTACAATGGCCAAAATGTTGTGAATATGGCAATAAAGATGAGGACAACAGCCCAAACAAATGTAAATAGTGTAAAGAATTACAATACCTCATCACATAAATATAGACAGAAGTTTAAACTCATCGATACCTGCGAATAACTAACAAACAGGATGCTTATCTCACTTACCTACTCTTTTCTGAAAGTGAATTCATACACATCATCCTCTTCTATGTGCCATGTCCCTTCAAGACATTGGTGATTTCCTGTCCTTTGTAGTTCTTGGTAAGTTTTTGTTTTTTGCTATCTCTCCTAATTCCAGTTCTACCAACCATTAATAGAAGCTCCTCAGGTATGTTATACACTGTTTTCCTCTGTCTCTCCCTCTTGCCTTCAACATGTCAAAATTTTCCAAGCCCTCTTTCCTAATTATGTGCCCTAGAAATTTTGACACATATGCACAGTTAAAATATTAAACCAAGTTTTTTTATTTTTATTTCAGTGAATATTTATATATTACATAATCTAATAATATTACATGATGAGAAAAGACTTTTTTTTATTACTTACACTTGATTAATGAAAGTAATATTAATATGCAATTAATATTAATATGCAGTTTGTGATAATGATCAGGTTATTGCTTAAGTTTTTAAAACTAAAAATTCTTTCTACTCAATGTATTGAGTATTGTCCATATATGAAGCAGTTTAATGAAAAAAGGATATACTGTAGATATATAAAGATACAGCCATTCAAATGTACAAATCAACTATTTGTCCTTGCATGGAATACTGCTACCATATATGATCTGGTGTTCTTGCTGTTCATCTTGAGGTTCTCAACAAAATGCAGACAGATATGCAACATGGTTGGTCTTAATCTGGCATCCTGTCTGCAGTCGCTATCTCACAGATGTGCTGTGGCTTCCCTCTGTCTTTTTTACAAGTACTTTCATGGCAACTGCTCCAATGAGCTACTTTCACTGGTTCCTAAATTGCATGAATTTAGGTGTGCTACTAGGATGGCATCTTGTTCCCAACCTTTCCCTGTTGAAATGACTAAATGTAGCCATCTTTCTACTTCATCAGCTTCTTATCTCGCATCTCCAATCAGTGGAACTCCCTTTCTATCACTTGCTTCCCTGATAGCTATAATCTTCAAATATTCAAATGTAATGTCAATCGACATCTTCTGATGCCCTGACCTTGATCCCTGTCCTTCTCTTTATCCTTTTTCCAAACACTCTTATTTAGACTTACTCTCACTCTCTGTAACCCCTTGCATGATAGTGACACTCCTGCCTTGGTTGGGGCAATTTGCTTAAAAATAATGAAGAAGATCCTTGAGTAATTTTCCATTGACTGGTATCATAGTTCAATTTATGTTTGCATTGGTGAAAACAAAAACTGGGAAAGTACATCATACAAAGGTGTGAGAGGTGAAATCTCACCACAGCAAGAAAAGAAAACATGTATCCTGTTTACAATATATCAGGTTCTTTAACTACTGTGGGAACTCCTTGCCGTTACTTCTGTGTTCTTTCATGACGGACTAATGGACCAGATCTTCCATTTGGCCAATAAGACTTCTGACTGCCCATCTCTCACTGCAAGCTGTAACTCTTGTTTTCCCTCTTTCCATCTCTACCTATGTCTTGTAATTGGCTCCTATCTAGAATGTGATCTGACTCTATAACCCCACAATCGGAATTTCATATCTTCTGACTGAGTGGCACTTGATCCTGAAAGTTTTTATTCATTTATTTATATAATTCATTTCCTTTTCCTTACTTCTGAACATTGGTTGATTGCTTTGAAGATCTTACATTTGGATTTGATTATTGGTTGTCATAAAACTGCCAGTGCTCCAGGCACAGATAAAATTATTTATAGCTCACTTAACTATATGGATGTCCTAACCACTAGACAATCATGAACCATTTTTCACAGACATAAATAGTGAGGATATGTTATTCAGACTCCAGTAATAATTTTTTGAAATAGGTTTAAAAATGTATAATAGTATTCAAGATATTCTTGTAATGGGATTTTAAATATAATTTTACCATTATGATCCAAATTCTAAAAATAAATGAATTCTTTCAAGGGAGAATTAAGAATAATTTTTTACTGGTTTTGGAATGTAGAAAATTTATTTCTGGAATTTATTTTATTCCCAGAAATTAAGAATGAAATGAATGAATGAAAGATAAAGGTAAAAACATTTTTGTTTTTAGATTTATTTTCCTGCTAAATTTCCTTAGTTCAGGTGTAATTAAATACAGATATCATTTGTTTATTACAGATTTTGTAACTTTTAAACTGACTGCATGACATTCAACTTAAAAAAATCTTTATTTTCCTTATGAGATATTAGGTTTATTTTGCTTTCTTTTATTGTATATCAACCTCAATAGGTTATTTAATGCTGACAAGATTTTTATTGCAAGTAATTTTTGTTTTTTCAAAAATGTATTGCTGGTAATATTTTTTTTGAAAAATGTATTGTTGGTATTAAAACCTATTTTTACACTTTCATAGTGTTTTGACCCCAGATTGGGGGTTAACTGTTTGCTCATACTTACCAAATAATAGTCTGTTTCCTTTAAAACTTTGTACAAGAATACATTTTATTTAATTGTGTATTATAATAAATTATTGTTTTTTCTATTTTATTCAAATTGATTTCTGATCTTCATTTCTTTATTTCCACAGTTAAATATTTTGAGAGTTAACCTTACATATATTATTTATCCTACTGATCTACAAACTCTTACCTATTTTAGGTTAACAGGGAGAATAATTGCAAATGAAATAATAATCACACTTCCCAGTGGTACACTTCATTACTTTTATAGATTATTCATTTCATATATTACAGATAAAAAAACACATAATTCCACAATTTCAATGATATCTCATTTAATAAGTATATGCATCTCTTGATCAATGTTCAGGATTTGGGTGATCATGGCTCTTCATAACTTCCTGTCCATTATAACTCTAAGTAATATTTGTCACCTTACTATCCCTCCAAGTTCCTATTCTGCCATCTATTTGCAAAAGCTAGTTAGGTAGTTTACTTACTGTTTCCCTCTATTTCACTTGCCTTCAGTGTGTCAAATTCTCTAAACTCTCTTTTTTGTGCCGCCCCCAAATTTTCTAAGTATGTGTTTTCTTGTTTCCATTTTCCTTAAAATTTCCTTATTGTTCACATGCTCTGTTTATAGTATTCTTAGATAGAATAACATATCTGTTGTCACAAATCTTATCTGTGAGGAAAGTGTATAGGATCCATCACCATATAGAAGGTTTGATATTACATAGCATGCTTGTCTTTGTTTCTAAGGAAATTATTCTGTCTCTTAAGACGTTCAGCTTTTAGAAACTGTCTTTTGTTATTCCAGTTTACCTTTCTGTATTGTATTCTCCATCATTTCTTATAACCCTTCCCAGGTAATTAAATTTTTGTACTTGCTTGAGTTTGATATCTTTAATTTGTAGCTTGATGACAACTATACATCTATCATTTTGCAATTGGTGATTAGTGCTTTTTTCCTGCCTTCCTTGTATTTGAAAAAAAATGATCCTGTTGCCATCATTGAGTGAATTATCAGTTTTAACCATGCCAAATCAATGAATTTCAGTTATGAATTTATCCAAGCACTGTCTGTCTGATTTTACATGATAATATTTATCAATATCATATTGTAATATGAATGTCTCCAAGTATTCATGACATATATAAATAAATGAATGTGCCAAAAAATATATGCAGAAACAAAAGCTAAAAATATAGTGTTCACTTCTAAAATGCCTTCTTCCTCATCAACCCACTGTATCATTGCTGAATACAATTTATCAATATTCAGGGAATCATAAACAAAGATGGTGACTTCCTTTTATTAATTCTGCCATAACACAAATGCAATAAAAATAAATCTGTCTCCACATTTTAGTTGTTTTATTTAATTCAGTTAGCTAATAATTACTAGTTACAATAATACAAACACCATTCTGTGATTATAATTACTTTATCAATTTCAAAATTGCCAAGATATGTCTTTTAATATAGTTCTACAGATAGATGCTGACAATACCATGAACTGAACACATGATCAACAACAAAGTTCCAGAAATAATTGCACATATTTAACATCAAGAAGAGACAATTGATATTTCTGGTTCACATAATGAAGAAATAGGGCTTGGAAGATTTGATACACAGGACAGATTGAAGGTAAGTGAGCTTGAGGAAAGCAGTGCACAACCTATTCTGGTGAACTTGGGTGAATGGATGGTAGAGCGGGGTTTAGGAGAGATGACAACCCCCCCCCCCCCAAGTTATTAAGAGCTACAAAGGACAGGAAATTGTGGAGAGCCATGATCATCAAGGGACATGGCAAGAAGAAGAATTTATAAATACCATAATTGGACAGATATATGAACAATATTTTAATTACTGCTGTTACCAAAAATATGATTTGTCATAAGAACTACCAGAGATTATTTCAATAAAAACTCTTGCAAAAATTAAACAAAATAAAAAGAGTAGCAATAAAAAATAAACAAAAACAATTATTTGTGTTTTGTCACTTTGTATTTAATCTTGTTACTTTTTTTGTTATTTTTGTTTTGCTCCATTTATCTCTTTTTGAAATCTGAATTTTTTCCAATTTTCTTTTTTATTTTATATTTACTTCCTTTATTTTAATTCTTGCTTATCTCCCCTTTGTTTCATGTCTAATCTCTTTATTTTTCCTACAGGAAATATTTTCATTATTTTACTTTAACATTCCAACCAGAACTTTAATTCTGTCTTATTGTCTTGAAAGTAAATTTTCTTTAAAAAGAAAAATGCAAAAATATCTTTTGGTCTTTTTTTGGGTTCTCTTTCTTTTAAATAATTGGATGTTTCACATTGGCTTTTCCGGTCTGCCGCAATTTTGCAAAACTTCTTTTTATTGGCAATCGTTATTCTTGGAATAGAAAGTGTTCCGTTCTTATGCCATGCACAGCTAAACAATATTTTTTTTTCTATTTCTACTCTTTGATTTTCTGAAAAACTTTGTTTTTTTTTCATTTTTGCTGAAAATCATTTTGTTTTAACCTCCCAATTATATCTTACTTTCAATGGGAGGAAATGTCAATAATGTTATAGTAATTTAATAATTAAAACAGCTAGCATGTATTGACTTTAGAGACATGCCTAAAAGCCATGCAAAAACAGGGTCATATATATCTCAAAATGGTAGGTTCAGGAGAAAACCCACCAAAAATAAAATTTAAAAAAAGATTTGCAAATATATTACAAGGTCTGCTGTAGACAACTGCTGTTTCTATTACAAAATTCAAGCTTTTACTCACTAAAAACAAATATGAGTCTTTACAACAGGTAACTCAGGTCATTCAACTCAGAATGCTAGCTTCATGTGGAGCAACTTCTTTTTACTAAGAGTTACATAGAAAAGAGATTAAAAGACTCACTGGCAACTGAAACTGCATAGAAACTTCTTGAAGTCAATATTTTTATATTTCCTTTTCTCTTGTAAAATGTGGGTAATGCCATTTACTAAAATGTATCAGGCTTCTTTATATCAGAACCAATGTCCATTTCTATGAAGATTTCAAATAACACTGTTTACCAGGAAATCATGCATCTACTAAAAATTGATTTACACATGCTTTACATACAAATACTTTGTTGTAAAAATGTAAATAAATAAAATTATATATCATAAGATATTTAACAAAGAAAAAAATTAACATTATGACAGATTTCATTATAGTTAATACTTCATTTTATATAACATCTAAAATATGGACATATGAGCAACAATGAAGTTTTAGGAAAATGGAAACAAAAAGAAATTAGAATCAGGTACATAATGAGGAAAGAGGGTTTAGAAAATTTGACACTCACAAGACATATAAAAGCAAGAGAAACAGAAGCAAACATCAAATAACCTACCTAATGAGCTTGCATAAATGGCTGGCAGAACATGTTTTAGAAGAGATAGAAAATAGAAAATCATTACTAAGAGCTACAATGGACAGGAAATTGTGAAGAGCTATGATTGCCCATGACCTGAAGAGACATGGTACATAGCAGAAGAAACATGGAAACTGTCATTTGTCCCAGTAAATCTATGCATGCATCATATCTATTTGATTTAGTTACCTTACCTGTTTGTCATGGGGGGAATCAATTAACTTTTTAATCATAGTTTCTATCATGAACTAGCAAACACTACATCCTTTAAATCTGTGAAGGAGAATATATTTATCAATGCATACAAGCAGACATACCTATTAAACAAATATGTTGCTGATGGGCATTTTGGGAAAAAATCAGACTAATATTTTTTAAAAATTCCTTAAATCTAAATCAAAGTTAGGATTCAAATTAAAAATAAATAAATTGATTCTGAAAACCTCAGTATCAGACTAAACTGTCATGTCTAATTAGAGAGGTGAGTCTGAGTCAAAGTTTCTCAAGAATAGCATTTTTATTTTTTATTTTTATGATTTCATTTATTAAATTTTATATAAAGTGTTACCCTGGTAGGAAGTAGAAAAGTACAAAAAAGCTAACATAGAGGAATAATAATAAAAAAAAAAACAAATATGAATGCATAACAGATGCTTAAAACATTTGGTATTGGCGTATGACGAGACACAAATTTCCTATCAGGTGGGAAGCAGACAGCATATAAGAACATTTTTCTCTTGTCTTGCTTTGTTTTTGCCTGAAGAGTATTTTTTCCTTCATTACATGGAACAAAAACCCTGAATAAACAAGATAAATAAATGAAAAATGGTAGTAAAAATAATTCAATGTTTAATTCAAACCCCCAAAATAAATGATTTCTTCTATTAATTTTATGGAGTTTTTAGTAAATTTGCTAATTTTATCGAGACTGGAGGGAAAAAAATGATTATTTGATCTTTAAAGTATTAAAAGTCCAATGAAGCATGAACTTCAAATTAATCTGAGAAGTTGCTACAGTTTTAGTGGTATTAAAGAAACTGTCTTTCAGTAGTTTTCAATAATTTGTTGATACCATGGTTTATTTGGTAAGAAGTCTGGTATTTTTAGCACATTCATTCAACATAGCTTCATTGTATATATATATACCATATTTCTCCAGAGATTTGCCATGTATAAATTACAAATTTATAGACATTTGGTTTGTTTTTCAGCTAGATAATTAATCTTCATAAAAAACTAAAAAACTAGTTGTAGTGATATGTAAATGACTGCCTAATTAGCATAACTAAGGCATATAGACTATATAAGTGCCCAAGCAGTAAGAGGAGGGGCAGAATATGTGAGATTAACGCCAACTGTGGGACTAAAATGTGAAGGAAATTCTATATTATAACACTAATTAATTGGGTCATGAAAAGATCAATTTAAAGTGCATTGGTTCAAGCTTTCAAGAAAATATTGTGATTATCTTATTGATGGGTAAAAGAAAGAGACAAGAATAAATTTTAGAAAAGCTATATATTAGGTTGGTGCAAAAAATAACGTTGTTTTTCTTTTGAAGTTGAATGTCAAAAAAACGACATTATTTTTGCACCGACCTAATACAAGACAAGGCTTAAATCAATGAAAGGTAAAATTTAGGCCTAAGTAGACAAAGTATACCAAAGTTACAAGTATGCCATAAGAATTTTAAAATATTTACATATGTTATTCTAGTTCATATAAACTTATTTACTATTTATTTATTTTTCCTCAATAGGAGTAGATAGGTTGAACTATCGCCCGGTTCACACTCCTCCCCAATATTTTGTACAGGAGTAGAACTTTATCCCTTGTTTCCTGTTTAGGATTGGTTTCTGGTTCCTTCTAAATTCTAATTTAACTCTATACATCTAACATTTTCACTTAAATTCTGAAATTTTATTTACTATTTGTATTTTTTTCCTCAGTAGGTGTAAATATGTTCATTTATTGCCTGGTTCACACTCCACCGCAGTCTTTTGAACAGAGTAGCGGTTTATTTCTTGTTTAGGATTGGGCAGGACCAACGCGTCTTACCCATGAAACCCCTGACTGGGAGGGTCCCCACATTTTTGGCGGCCATGTTGTGGTGTCTGCCATTTTTTTCAGCAATGTTTTACGGTCATCCACCATTTTTTAAAATTATTTTTAAATCCACTGTTAGTCAACAAGTAATAAAAACATTGCATATCTTCATGGCCAGTGAGGTGCATACTATGCAGTAACCTCCCCCAACTAGGTTGGAGCCCCAAAAAGGCAAGTTTCAGCAGTATTTTTTTGCTTTTTGTACTTTTTACTTTTTTTTATACCCATTATATTTTCAGTCATCAATTATAATAATTGACAGGGCCAGTACTTACTATCCCAAATCTCTCAACCACATGGAGGCCCCATGCTTACTGGGGAGGGGATGGGGGGGCAGAAGTGCTGATTTCAGTAGAACTAATTTATTTAAATTGTAATTTTCTTTCTAAACAATTCTTTTAAATCAATTTCGTGCATAATATATCTCGGTAAAATCATTTTTTATTCTGAGATACTCCACTAAGGAGGATCTCTGATTTTTTTTTTATATACTAATAGTAATACTAACAAGAAGTCCACGATTAATAATTAAAACAAAATTCTAGTCCCTATATTTTACATTTCTAAAAAGATAAAACTGAGAAAATTATTACTTAAAAAAAATAAAATGTGACGAAAATTGGGATTTCATGTACCAGTCAGCAAAATGAGACACACCCAAAACACTATATGGTTCAGTGACTGAAACAGTCTGTAAGTAGAGGAATAAAAATCAATAAGTGCTTGGAAAAGGAACATTGTAATTGAGTTTCACAATATGATTAAAGAATTGGATCAAGCAATAACAAAAGAGGGAATTTACTGTAGAGAAAAAGAAAGTAAGGGAAATGCGGGGAGAGAGAGACGGAGAAAGAGAACAAGGAGAGAGAGATGAGGAGAAAGAGATGTGAAGATAGAGAGGAAAGAGTGATTAAGGAAGAGTGAGAGAGAGAGAAAAAAGTAAAGTCAAAGAACTTGCAGTGTGCTGTTTTTTTCTGCAGAAACTCAAAATATTTTGAAAATTTGATATGAACACAAATTTAGTTGATTCTCTAATTCTCTTGAAAAAATTAATCTTTTGGCTATATTTAAGTCATCTTCCATTTATACATTTCAGTGTTTCAATTATTCACATCACTCTTACCTGTTTTTGTTAAACCATATATTTAAGCATTAAAAATTCATTTAACAAGTGTTATATTCAACCAACAAAGTCTCTGGATTAGTCAGTGTACATCAAAATTGTGCACAAACTGTGTAAAGATCATGTTTTTGTTCAATTACTTTTGACCATCTAAATGCCCTTTCTGCAAACTATCTAACATAAATATTGGCAGGTATTTTCTGAATTTAACTGATAAACATTTTAATCACAATAACCCACTACACAAAATTTTTATTTGAAAAACTCTAAAAATTAGTTATTCCTGCTCAAACAACATATATAATATTGATTCATGCAACAATAAAATATGAAAATTATTTTATGACAGCAACATACCAGATAACAAGCCCTCTTCTAAATGTATAACCAAAGCCAACTGCCCAGTTGGAGGTATTTGTAATTCAGTGTATACCAAGCTACCATCTTACCAGTAGAAAATATTAATGATAAAAAGCATACATTGGTATCTCTGATGAGAGTTGGAAACAGAGGTTCTGCAATCACAGGTATTCCTTCTCTGATGCTTCTTTAATGTACTAAACTGCTCTCTCTAAATATTTGTGGAGACTTAAAGATGGAGGCTTTACCTCACAAATTAAAAGGGATATCATCTGTCAATCATATATATGCATGTGTATATGTTTTTGTATGTGCTTGTTGTATATGTATATATGGGTCTAGATGTATTTGATTATTTATGTGGTTATCATGCAGATGACTACATCATATATATCATTTAATATCTTTACTATAATTTTTTATTATAATTGTTATTATTTAATACTGATTTTTATTATTATATATATTTATATATATTTTTATCTTTTCATTTTTATTTTTTACTATGATTTTTATAAATTTTTCATTATTGTCACCATCCTTTTTTTATTATTGTTATTAGTTATTATATATATATATATATATATATAAATAGATAGATAGACAGATATACATGTGTATATATATATATATATATATATATATATATATATATATATATATAGAGAGAGAGAGAGAGAGAGAGAGATAGATAGATATACATGTGTATATATATATGTTTTGTTTTATATATATATATATATATATATATATATATTGTGTATATTTAGGCAGCAATTTTTCATTGATGCATGTTTCATTAAATAATATAGACAAATTTTGTCTATTTATTTTAAGTTCCTTTTATATTGTCTGATAAGCTTAACAACATTATCATTGAAGGACGAAAGGAAATCACCATATTGATACATGCTTAATGTTATTAAGTTTATCAGACTATATGAAAGGAACTTAAAATAAATAGACAAAACTTGTCTATATTATTTAATGAAACATGCATCTATATATATATATATATATATATATATATATATATATATATATATATATATAGTATGAAGCCAAAAATGCTGACTGTCAATGTTAAACATCATATAAGAAATATTAAACAGTTAAACATTATAGAAAAATAGCATTGCATTGATATACTGAAATTATTAAAATCATTGCGACTAGTAGATAAACAAACAGGAAATATGAAAAATAAATTTTGGGGTTCAAAGTATTTACCAGGACAATCTAATATAAACAATAAAAAATTTCAGTTAAATGTTTTTGTAGTTTACACTTGAGTGCATGTTTACTTGACTATGACAGAACAAAGCTTATCACTTTTCATCTTATTACTCCAATGTTTGCACATTCATAGATACTTTTTCTGAATTAGATCAGCAGTTATAATGATTTGACAACTATTTACTCTTATATAAACAAAATAAATTGTGTGTACATTGATGGAAAGAATTCTGTAGATTAAATCATTTTAATAGGCTAGCAAATGAATAGCACAAAGGAATTTCTGAAATTCATTTACATGTGTGATGATTTGGAAAACACAGAATTTAATTTTGGCACAATATTCCTCTTGGACATGGTAACTGCTCAAAGAATGAATTTTGTGATCATTGTAGGAGTAAGAACTAGATTACTATTTTTGGTATTTTTACAAGACATATTCTGGTTAATTTCCTGAAAATCTAAATCAGTGTACAGTAGTTTGTGAATCTAGCATATTCTGGATTGGCCCATACCATAACAATTATCAGTGCAGAAAGTGAAAATTGGCCTACAAAGTTCGAATTCTAACAGAGTCTTTCAATTATTTAGAACTAATATCATTAGAATAAACATCAATCCATCTTCCTCCAATTATAGGTTAAATAACAAAGTAGAGTGGCAGTATTTACATTAGTCGGACTATTGTCCTCATCTTTGTCGCCATATTTGTCAGAACGTTTCGGCCACCTTCTTCAGGTGGTTGGAATTTCTGGGGGAGACTGTTCTAGGTCCACGTGCCATGTTTGATAGATGTCAGTTATCAGTTATCTCCTGCTAATTTTCCCTTAAATTTCTCCACTGCTTTAACCGGGTATTGAACTCACACTCTTTGGGTCTTGTCACTGGATCTAACCAACGCCTTTATCCACTGTGCCATGTGTCCTTGAGGACATCTGGGTATGAATTTCTGGGTATTATAAACCTAATGTTTTCAGCAACCATTTTTTACCAGTGCTCATATTGTAATTTTGTTGTTATCATTCCATGTTTTTACCATGTTTCATATTGCAACTTTGTTATTGCTTTTCTCTGGCACTCCTTATTACTGGTTCCCATATTGTATTTATTTCTATGCTTGGTTGGCTCAGGAGATTTTTGTGGCCTAGCATATGTGCTGATTCCTTAAGTTTACGAATTTTCCAATGGTGTTCCCTGTCTATGATCTCAACATGATCCCACAGGGGACGGTGATCTCCCTTCTCTCTCCATATGTGGTCAGCCACGCCTGATTTTTCTACTTCCCCTCACATTACAGCTTTCTGGTGTTCTTGAAGCCTTACCTTGAGGGGGCGGCCTGTCTCTCCTTTATATTCCTTTCCACAGCTGCACGGGATAGCGTACACACAGTCTTTAGTCATGTTCTCCTCTATGGGGGGGGTCTCACTCGAGAGAGATATCTGTGAAGTGTTGTCACGCTTTTGAAGGTCGTCCTGATGTTATATGGACCGCAGATCTTTTGTATTTTCTCTGATAACCCCTTCACATAAGGCAGGCAGACTGTTTTCTGAGTGTTGTTGTCCTCCTCCTCCTCTTGTACCCGCCTATCCCAGTTTTTGGGGGCTGCTGCTATGTACCCTGGGTAGTTGTTATGTTGTACTGACCAATTCCTTATCTAACGTCGCCACTTATGACTTTTGCTCGGTGTTGTAAACAACGGATGATCCCTTTCTTTACGCTGTATGGATGGTTGGAGTTGAAATTGAGGTACTGTTCGGTGAATGTTGGTTTACGGTATATGGATGTCTTGAACCCATGCTCTGTTCGAGATATCAGTACATCCAGGAATGGGAGTGTGTTGTTACTCTCTTTCTCCATTGTGAACTGTATCGAAGGTCTTATTGAGTTCACATGGTCCAGTAGAACCTGGACATCTTCCTGGTGTGGCCAGAGTATGAAGGTGTCATCTACGTACCTTAACCATATAGTTGGCTTTAGAGATATAGATTCTAAGGCCATTTCTTCAAAGTATTCCATGTAGAGTGGGTTCTAATGTTTTGAGTGACACCCAGCCTATTTGAAGAAAACTCTGAATTCAAAACCAGCCTAATGTCTGGTTCACACTTTGCTCTTTTTTTTTTTTTAAACAAGAATTGAGGTTTACCCCTTGCTCCCTGTTTAGGATTGGAGTTCTGGTTCTGTCTTAAGTGTCTTCATTCTCTTTCACTTCCAGCAGACCTTTGTATCTTAATTATAAAAAACAACCTGAAGAGAGATGTACCCTGTTAGATCATTTTGTACATCTGCTAAGGCTGTGCAACATGTGGTACTCTTTTGACCCTAATTGAAATTCAGCTGCATGATCATTCTCTCTAAATGGTTTCAACAAGAACAGCTGAAATACTAATTTAGTGATAATAATCATACTGAGATTATTGCTGGCAATTAGTTGATATAGTGAGACTGATATTGTTTATTAAATATAAAAGTAATTGTAACCATTGTAATGATTGCAAAGTAAGGTAATATGAGAAATTAGTACTCAATATATCAGAGATTGTAGAAAAATATTGAAAATGAATATTATGTAAAGAAGCCTCACAAGATGAGCAAACAGTAAACAGAAGATTGCATGGTCAGTAATTTGTTGTTTGCTTTGCCTGTTAAATCTATATGATATTGTAATGGTGAAATTAGCCATTTGTATTCAGTAGGTATCTCTACAAACTCGTGATGTGTAAAGTTTAAAATTTATTTTAAAAAAATTAAAAATCTTTCTTGAAGTTTTTATTTTACTTTTATTTTCAAGTTAGTAGATTAATTTTAATATTTCCAATATGCAAAATACTCTGCTCTGTTTTAAAACCAATTTAAATTGACCTGAAGGAGTTTTTATTTTGCAAAAAAAAAAAAAAAATGATTTCATTTTTAGGTAATCAAACAATTTAATTCTCTTTATTAAAATATCTTCCAAAAATAAACTTTTCTGAAACTTTATCTGAGGAATATTACCTGATTTAAAGTTTAATTAATCTGATTCAAAACAAATATTACTTCATTTAAGTTTAAAATATTGCAGAAATTCATTTTTCTAATATGGCAATAGCTGTTTATTTAATGTATTGACATGTTGATAGCTTAATGACAGATGAATATTTATCTAATATTTTTCTATAGTGGATATACCCATAAAAAATAATTCAAGAATATAATGTGAGTGTGCATGTTTTATGTAATTTTTAAATACTTATTAATCTTAAAAATTAAAAAAAAATATTCTCTGTAAACTAATCTTTTATTGAATTTTAAATATTTTGGCTTTAAAGTATCTGCAAATTTCAAAATTCTTTATAAAATACTGGTGGGAGGTTCCTTAAATTGTAATAAGCTTTTCAAATGTTTTATGATTAGTAAATATAGTTTTTACTTAATAATAATATCTCATATCAAAATAATATTGAAACAGAATTTTATAAATTTAAAAACTTTATAAACTATTCTAATTAAAAATATAAAAAATGAAAACAAATACTTTAAAAATTCTTTATTCGTTAAAAAAAATTTTTTTAAGACAATAGTGTCCTTAATATATCTTATTCATAAAAGCAATTAAAAGCTTTTCTAATTAAATAATGTCTCAGTTTTATCCCATTTTTTATTTTACAATTTGGAGCAGATTTTCATTAAGTTTTACAAAAATAATTGATGGTTTAAATTCTCCAAGGACATCTGCTTTTAACTAATATAAACATTAAGAGGCATATAAAATTAAATAAGTTGGTTGTAACAGATGTAAAAAAAAATATATTTTTACCAAGACTTAAAAAAAAATTTTCCAAAATAATTTAATTCATTTGTGAATATTTCCTGAAAGCTTCAATAAAATCTGACAATTATTTCATTGTGACAATAATTTCCAAATCAATGTGTTCTTGACTGCAAAAAAGATGCTAAAATTTGCTATGCTAATTTATAGTCTGCCCACTGAGATAAGAAAAACAAAATTTTTAACCAAAATTTCGAACATACTAAAAATGATTAAAATATATATTTAAATAATTTTTTATAATAATGATTTTGGCAATAAAACTGTGTTTTTATTAAATTTGGGCTATTTTTTTATCAAGGTATTCTCTTTTTTCAGCAAATTTATGGAGGTACCTACTATAGAGTAAACATTCAACATTCATTGAGTGAGCTAAGGTTCAACATAAGCAATTATTTGACGAACTGCATTAACTTTTCAAATGAATATCATTTAAATGCTTACAAGATTATAGGCTGCCAATTTGTAATTGCAAATCAAGTGCTTATCCACTTTGAGGAAAAATATTCAATGTTCTTCACTTAAATTCACTGTTGGTTTCATTCCGACTCACTTAATCCCATAATAAAATACTTCACTAACCACTCCAATGTAAACAATTAAGTGACTGCGTGCCACAGACAATGTCACTTGTCACCGCCTAGTGAATTAGTCTGACAACTGCATTAAATTCAAATCGTTATTCTTAATTTTGTCTGGATTAAAAGAGCTCTTGGACCATCAGTTGTGAGGAAATCAGTGGTGCACTTGTATATAATTATCTTTAATGTAAATAAAAAATTTGAAAATCTTTAGCCTTCAAGAGAGTTGTCTTATAAACCAGAAACAATGGAATCTCAGGTAAACTGATACTCTGTAGAATTTTTTGTAATATTTGATTAACAAACAAAAAGCATGCTTAATTCTGATGATAGATTGATATTTCTGTCTATATTTTTGATGATGAGGTATTCTTTTTTTTTTTTTTAATTGGTTTCATCCCAATATTTACATTATTTAGATTGTTCAGACTATTGTCCTCATCTTTACTGTCATATTCAAAGGTGATATACATTCGAATTTTAAACCTAACCTTTATTTCACCCACTGAGGTAGATATGTTTGCTTTATAGTAGGTAATTCCATGAATTTGGTGTAAAAAGTGCATACCATGTGGAAAAAATGCCCCCAAATTGATAAGAACAAAGTTTTACCACCAAAATCTTTGTTATTATTAACTCAGTGAAGAAATAAAGGGTTTAGTTCAAAATTCCAGCATATATAACCTGAAGAAGGCAAGAGTGAATATGACACTAAAGATGAGAACAATAGTCCAAACAATGTAAATCGTGTAACTATCTTGATATTTATTCATAACATTCATTTTACAAATTATTAACATCTATACAACAGATAAAAAATAGATTTTTTTATATTGATTATAACTTAGTTCAAAGATATTTTACACAAAAGAAACTTGCATTGGAAATCCAAATTTTTTTCAGTTTTTGTTGGGTCTTAAAATGCAGTAAAATCTGGAATCACATTGATTTATAAAATGTCTTAACATTTTTACGAAGAAACTAGTAAGCTTATCTGAAGAATTTCACACAGATTCAAAGACTCGATTATCTCCATATAGGAAAGAGTTTAGTCTCTGAAAATTGAGTAGAAATAGATTTATGGAACGTTAAAGGGATGGGTGTGAAAATTTGACCTTGTGAAAATATTCAACTCGTCGACAAAAAAAAAAAAAAAAAAATAGTAAATAAAGCAGGTAAATTTCAATTTAAAAATTTTTATATTTAAAGAATAGTAGAGGTAATATACAAAAGTTATTTTTGTCCAGTTTCTTCAGATAATGATAGCTTTTGTACAACATCTAAATGCTACTCAGATTATTATGTAGACTGATCACTTGATATGCTGACCTTTATTCATACTAGGTGCACTGATGTAGTAGTAAACACAAAATGAACAGATATTTAAAACAAAAATACTCAGCTGAGTATGAATGCATGTTACTTGAAGAGTAAATTTCTAATACATGCTAAAAAGCAGAAACTTTACAGATTAATGATTTGATATATGTTTTAAATGTTGTGCAATTCTTATCTTTTCCCATAAATTATGTGTTAATTAAATTTTATTTTGATTTGATATCCACTCAATAGGGATATTACATCTTATTAATAATTTTCAATAAATAATACATTTTATTTTGTCTGAAACTGATTAATTAATAGAATATATTCTAATAATATGTTTGCTATATGAATTGGTCTAATTTATTCATTTTACCAAATCTTAATTTACATAGATTTTTTCTTCCCAAACACTACAGATTTATTGACTCACTTTCTTGAATTCTGAAGAGTAATATTTTCTTCTCCATCACGTTATTTAGGATAAGAAAATACTACCTGTTTTAATTATCAGAATTGAGATTATGATGGATTACATGAAACCCAAATAAAATAAGACCAAGAATAAATCTTCTTTCGTAACTGTTAAAGGCTTCTTATTTGTAGCATTTGTTGGTTATATTACATTATTGCACTGAGAAATTGGAAGTCACAGTTTGTGCAAAGTTTTCAGTCAGGTCACACCTGATGCTATAAATTATTAAATGTAAGCTAAAAATGATTCTTCCCTGTTCACTTGTACATTATTTAATAATAATTGAGTCAGATGATCTGAAGATGATTAAATATATGCAATTTAATTGATGGAAGATGAAAATTTGAATTTTAAATATTCAAGATTTGTTTTGAGTGTAAACTCGTGGGAAATAAAAAAAAAACTCAGTGAATGAAAAGATGAGTATGTTTTTAGAGTCACTGATTTCAAATTTCAAATTTTGATATTTGCTTTAAAAATATAAACTAAGAGAAAATAAGTTACAATACATTCAAGAAATGAAATTAGAAATCAGAAGATTGCTTGAATGCTATTAAAACCATTGAGATCATTTAAAGAATTGTTTCTTGTAATCCTTTTAAGGCATTGTGGAAATCAGTATAAAAAGAAAGGATGCAAATCCTCACTCTCTTCAACCACAGGATGCCATTTTGATAAGACATGTCTCATTTCCCTTACAGGGAACTTATTAATCCCCAGGCATACAACATATTGCATATAACGCCTTACAGTATCATCTATTAAAAAATCTCACATGATAGCAATAATATCTTCACTACAACTTAAGACATTTTTTTTTAATTCCTATCACCCCATGCAAGGTAGTAAAGCCACTAAGACATAAGGTGTTACAGGGTGTGGAAGAATTAGGAACAGAAACATTAATAATGAGCAGGAAGAGGAAAGGGTAATTAGGAGGAGAGTAGATAGCAATTGACATTGCATGTAAATTTTTGCAGATTAAAGATGGCTGGAAAGCATGGAGCTGGAAGGGAATTCCGCAAGTGAGAAGTGTGAGAAAAGGAACTGTTAGCATAGAATTTATGGCTACTCAGCCCAATTGTAAATTGATGAGATCTCAATGCCAGTCTACTACCGTGCTTAAATTCATGAAGTCTAGGTACCATAGTGAAGAGCTCATCTGAACAATTACCATTAATGTATTTATAGAAAATAAACATAGTGTTGGGGAAATAACTGAAGCCAAGCCATCAGATCAGGACCAGTAATATTGCTGATCGTTCTTTGGATTTTATCAAAGAAGGCAATGTAAACAGCAGGGGCACCAACCATATGTGGCAGCAATATACAAAGTATGTATAATGGTAGGCATAGATATGAATGATATACGAGGGTCATTCAATAAATAAGGTGAATTTTAATACAGATAGAAGCTTACTTTTTTTTTTTTTCAATGTAGTCTCCCAGCACTGTCACACACTTTTCTCATCTGTGCACAAGCTTCCGTATTCCCTAAAAAAAAAATCTTTGGACTGATGTCTCAGCCAGTCGCTCACAACACTTTTGACTTCATCATCACTTTTAAATTTCATGCCTCTCATGAATGCTTTCAAGGGACCAAACAGGTGAAAGTCTGAAGGGGCAAGGTCTGGGCTGTAAGGCGGATGAGGGAGCAGTTCCCAGCCCAGCTCGTTGATGGTCTGCACTGTTTGGGCTGCTGTGTGAGGCCTTGCGTTGTCATGATGCAAGATGACTCCTTCTGACTGATGACTCCTGTGTTTGTTCTTTATGGCTTTCTTGACCTGCCTCAGCAGTTCACAGTAGTTCTTCTGTCAGACTGAATGAGGTCATTGACTGATTCGATCACCTCAGGAGACCTCACTTCTGTAGGCCTCCCATGGCAGTCTTCATCCTCAACACTGCTCCGTCCTTCTTTCAACAATTTAGCCCACTTGTAGACATTTCTTTGGCTGAAACATGTGGCACCATACACAGTTGACATGCTCCTATGAATTTCAACTGATTTGCTCCCTTCAGCAACCAAAAACTTAATAACTGACCGCTGTTCAATCCTGGAGCATGCTTCTTGGTCAGCCATCTTTTTTAATCGCCAAAACTCTCAAAGTTTTTTTTCAATCTGCAGAAGAAATTAAATCCATGTGAAAAAGAAGTAAAACAAAAAAAAAATAAAAAAAAGTAATCTTCTATCTGTATTAGAAGTCCTTATACCGAAAAATTCACCTTATTTATTGAATGACCCTCGTATTCTGGAGAGAAAAATTGTCTTGCACGACACAGTGAACCAACTTTCTTAGCAGCTTACCTAGCAATGGATTCAATATATATCTCTTTCCAAAACATAGGAATATCTGAATTCAATAAAAGATATTGTGCACACCTACAAACTGACAACTCTCAAAACAAATTGGAAACCTAAGAGTATTATAAGCTTTTCAAAGAAAAATATTTTCAGTCATTTTTCTCATTCACAGTAGAAGATTGTCTGTTAAAGAAAGGATTTTTAGAAGATTGTCTGTTGAAGAAAGGATTTTTAGAAGATTGTCTGTTGAAGAAAGGATTTTTCTCCTTTTTTTCTGTTATACCTAATTTATATTCCTTACTAGAACCAAAATACAAGAGAAGTTAAAAGGTTACTTCTACTTAGCAACATTGCAACAATGCTGAGGAATCTATCAAACAAATATCTTCCTTTCTTGTATGCAATCAAAATCAATAATGGACATTGAATATTTAATTCTTTTACATTGTGGATGCAAGTAGACCTAGAATCAATTGATCAAGGCTGACCATAGCCAGGATCATAGAGTAATTATAAACTACACAATCCTTTTATTAGCTGCATATAGTATATCTGCTTCACCAGAGGGTTATATATAGTTTTTTGAGTTCAGATTTATCCTTTTCTTATACTGGTTTCCAACCAAAGCTGACAAGCCCCCTGTCTGCTCTAATATTTGTCATAGGTGGGAGGAGAAAAATGAATTCATATCTATCTCAAGAGTATTTGCGCATAAGTGAATCTAACAAACTCAATAGGAATTTGAACTTGGCTCTCATATTTCTCATTCAAATCCTCTATCCATTGGACCACCTGCACATTCTACTTAAGTTCCTTAAGGATGTGCAGCTGATGTGGAACATCAATTGAAACAGTAATAAAGAATAAGCGAATAAGAATGTCATTATATTGCCTTGAAATTATTTTTATTTCTTTTCTCAGAATTTCTGCTATGACTTATTTTATTACTTACCTTATTTACTGTAGGATTAAAATCCTCATATTTGTTTTTATGAACCAAACAGTTTTAAAATTTAATTCTTTATGTTATTTTTTTTTGCTTTCAATTAAAGTTATTTACGGCTTTTGTTTGAATTTCTAGAATGACTGATGGTATTTATCAATCCACCCATGAGGATTGAATGTGGCACAAGGCCTTTTTAATGTGGGTATCTCCGAGCCCGTAGGCTCAGCCAAAAATAAATAACCATCCAAACCACCCGAGGGGGGCCAGTTCCGTCAATCTCCCCCAACGCCACCCTACCCTACCCTTCGGCGGAGCTACGTCAGGGTTCCTCCTTGCAAGCAGAGAGTTCGACAGACACCTGACCCGGCAGCTCACAAAGCACAGATACTACACTTTGATCCTAGCCACCGGGCCGAGCGGGTATGATTTTTTTAGATACAGACAGAATGACTGATTAATTGATTGGATTGTTTTTTGGTCGGTGATTTAAAGCCAAAACATATTTTGGTTTGTAAGATGTTTTTTTGCAAATGTATATTGCATTAACAATTTATTAGAATAATAATTTTTCCAGTGACAAGTCCTACTATTTAAGGGAATAGATGTATTATGGGGTCCACCCTTTTCTGATATAAATGGACTCGTCCTGCTGCCGTTAAATAGCCACAGTCAGTCAGAGTCTGATAGTAGAGGAACAAGTAGAGGAACGGGTAGAGGAACAGGGTGGAGGAACAGAGTGGAAAGTACATAGACACTGTGATTGAGTTGACATTAGAAGTCAGTTACAAGTACGCCCGACTCTAAGGAAGTTTACTTCGAGACTGTATATAGCGATCTTTGATTAATACTAACCGGCGTTCCTGGATTTTACTAACAGCATTACCTTTTGTATTTTGTGTAAATACATTTAATTTCTTAGCTTAAATACTTGCATTTGTCATTTATTGGAGACCGATTTTTCACGCAGAATCCACAACAGATGGATTCATACCTTTTCCAAGGGTATTTGCTTATAAGTGAATATAACGTACATGACTGCAATTTGAGCTTGACTTTCCATTTCTCATTCTGAACCTCTATACATTACACCACCAGCATTTCTGGGATGATGAGTTATCATTATTCACATTATTTACACTTGGACTAATGCCCTCATCTTTGTTATTATTATCACCATATTTTGGCAGTTATGCTCTCCAGCCTTCTTCAGATATCTGTTGACATGGGTAACATTCAGGGAATTTCAAACTGAACCTTTTATTTAATTTATGTGGGTAGACTGTTCTTGTTCTACCACCCATATCTAGGGATATCTTGTCTTGTTATCTTTTTTTTTTTTAATACAGCTCAGTTATTTCCTATCTTGTTTCCACTGAGTCTGAGTGTGTATGACTCTGCCTGGGGATTGAACTCACAGTTCACCATAATTATGCCATTAAAATTCATGAATACACATTTTAAAAACTTTTTTAAAATTCTGTGATGTGTAAAACTGATAAATTTAATTAGTCTAAGTAGAGTGCATAATGAGGAAAGAGGACTTGGAAAATTTAATGCTCACAGGACATACTGACAACAAGAGAGACAGAGGAAACCAACACATAAACCTACCTAGTGAGTTTGAATAAATGGATGGTGGAACAGGGTTTAGGAGAGATAGCAAAATGACAAAATTTTTTAAGAGTTACAAAGAACAAGAAATTGTGGAGAGTCATGATCGCCTGTGTCTCAAAGGAACATAGAAGACCAAATAAAAGTGTATTCATACAGTACCAGAATGACACAATCTAAATGATGAAAAAGCAGAAATATAGCTGATTATCCTTTGAATTATTAGAAGTCTTTGATGCTTATCTTTGTTGTTAAGTCTGGTGTGATAGTAGAACCAGAAGTTTGGAATTTCTATGTTTGATTCTTGTTGACAGTCATTTTGCTTTCTTTCACAGAATATAGAAGAAGAAGAAAATAAAAACTAATTTCAAATACTGAAAAAATCATGTACAATCAATACTGATCAAATTTGGACACACTATAGATATTCATAAGGAATTCATTCAGTTTGAAACACAATTTTTATGAACAGTTTATTAATACTTGTATATGGTATTTTAAAAAATCACTCTACTGTGTGGTCACATACTGCAATGACCTGATGACTTAAGATTTCAATGTCACATTTTCCATTTTCTGTTAGAAAACTTCTCAGATATTTAATTTTTGTACTAACTTGATTCAAACATCTATAATTAAAATCAGAATACTTTTAGTAAGATTAGTAGAACTTAATTTGGTAGACATTTTAAATTATTCTAAACATTTTCACACAGGTATTTTTTAAAATGAAGTATTATATTGAGAGAAGGATCCAAGCATTTAAGAACAAATGTATGAGAAAACTCCTTGGTATCTCTATTGTGAACATAAAACCAATGGGTTTGTGTGGAAAAGGGTTGAAAGTTACCAGGAACCTTTTCTCAAGACTGTCAAATGGAGAAAAATGGCATAGTTTGGATACATTACAAGGTGCGACAGCATGTGCAAGACCATTATTCAATGGTACCTTGCACAAGGTAGACATAGGAGAGAATGACAACATAAAAATTGGTTGGACAATGTTAAACAATAGACAAGTATAACTATACCAGAATTGCTGATGGCTGCTGTTGAGGAGATTCAGTGTGGCTTCTCCATTTAGATTCTCCCCAATGATTACAAAAGTCAAGGGGATGATGATGGTGGTGGTGATGATGATTATGATGATGATGATGATTATATTGATAACATTAATAAAATTAGAAATCTTTAAATTCAAGCCCTTTGAGAACTTGCCTGATCTGTCTATCATGTATCCATATAATGGGTAGAATTATACAATATGCTAGGATGTCTTCTTTTCCCAGTATAATCTAAGATAGATGCAAGCTAATTTACATTCCTTGCTAGAACAAAATTGCAAGTGAAGCAACCTCTAAAGGTAAAAGGTTTTTTCTACTTAGTAGAACTGCAACAATGCTGAGGAATTTATCAAACAAATATCTTCCTTTCAGAGCTGTCATGAATGGCAGGTTCAAACCTCTTCACAGGTATCCATTTATATTTTCTGTATGATTTGGAACTTATTTTCTCTATCCTGAGAGTGATCCACAGAAAAACTTTCCCCATAAAGTTCTCCAAGGAAGACAAATCGTGAACACCTGGTCATTAAGTGCTTCAATGAAACACTACGCAGAACATTTTTTTGCATTAACAAGTGAAAAGTATCCCCTGCTTGTTGAGGCCAGTTGGGATCCTCTTTTCATAATGGAGCAATATTTCATCTGCAAAAAAGGATCCATTTCCTTTAGGAGACCATAGCTGAGGAGAATACATTTGAAAACAGGGACTTTATCTGCATAACCTAGAAATCTAGAATTGATCTCTTTTTAGATACTGTGTGACCAGTACCAACAGCAAGGAGGATTGTTTTCGCATTTCACTTACTTCTCACAAAAACAACACATCTTAATTTTCCCTGTAATATTATAGACAAATATTTCACGTCATTAAAAATTACAGTATGTTACAGTCCAAATCCTACTTTAATCAGAAAGAAAATACCCCCCCCCCCAAAAAAAAACAAAAACAGATAATGATCACCATAATTATTCAAAATGTATTTTTCTCAATATATCTAACAGGGGAGATAACATTTAATATATATGCATGTCTGAGAATATATATAGAAGTCATTATTACTCTCAAATACTGATATGTTTATGATATTTCTTAATGTGCATCACATTTGTTGTTTTTGTGGGGGTAAGGATTGTAAAATAATATCTTACAATATCATATAAATTTGCAAAAAAATATTTAAGTCAGATCAGTGTTAATCATTTAAAAAGATATGATATTAATTTTAAAAAATCCACAAAGAATTGTATCATCATTTTTTAGTCTTCATTTACTTTGAATAATACACATTTTTGTATGTACATATATTATTTATGCACACAAGAATGATAATATCATTGTAATTCTGGTAAAGACAGTAAAGATATGTGCATACTGATAAAATTATTTATACAGCATATGTATTGATAAAACTATATAACACTGGATTTTCAATTTTAAGGATCGGTTTCTATTGCATTCAACTTCCTGAAAATAATTTGTTCCTGATGTTGAGGTCATTTCAAATTAATAAAACTAACCAAAGTCTCAAAAGGATAAGTTTGGAAGGAACTAGAGCACAGCATCTCTCCTGGAATTAAATAGCAGACAATCAATCCCATTGGAATGAAATAAAACAACAGACAATCAATTCCACTTGAATGAAGTAAAATAATAGACAATCAACGGAAAAGTGTACAAAATGAAGGAAACAGCAGACACAAGTTACTTTTTCAAAAAAAGTAAACTGATTGTAGAATTCTACAGTATATAGGAGGCAGTGTTCAGGAGAATTGCATTTAGGTGGCTTTATGTTTTATATTTCCCTATTAAAAATAAGTTAGTATAAAAGTATGAACATTCTTTTTCAGCCTAGTTCTCTGATTTTCATATCTGAACATAAAACATGCCATCTAAAAAGTACATGATTCCTATAAAGTGATTGAAAATACTGGTTATCACTTAAAAGCAACAAGATGCATCATATTTTTCAGGTGGGAGAAGCTTGGATTAGTTATACCACCAAAACTCTTGTGTTCATCCAAGAATATAACACTAACCGGAATATCAATAATCTAAGTGTTATTTTTTGAAGTAATCTAAATTTATTACATTTATAAAAGCTTCCAAAGTCAGCATCATTTAGTATTTTAACTGATGCCCACCATAAAATCTGGTATTAATTATAAAAATTAAATATCAATCTGGTATTAATTATACATTTATAAAAATCTAGTAATAATTTGTAGAAAAATAACACTCCTGTCAAAACTAACTGATCCTTGCCACTGAAAACATTCGCCATATATACCTGTAATGACTGCTACAAATTGGGAAGGATTTATTAATGATTCAGCATCCTCATTCTCATGTAATTCAGCACTGAAAACATTAGCCATATATACCTGTAATGACTGCTACAAATTGGGAAGGATTCATTAATGATTCAGCATCCTCATTCTCATGTAATTCAGTACACTGACTGCAATGCATTCAGTGGATATGCAGGTGGTGCAATGGATAGAGCTCAGAATAGGAAATCAGAGAGTTGAGTTCAATTTCCAGTCAAGTTTGTTACATTCTTTTGAGAAAGGCTGGAATCAATCTCCTCCTCCAGTTAAAGGTTAAATAGTAGAAGTTGTATTTGGAAAATCACTATTTTCAATAAAGTAAATTAGTAATGCAATATTCACTTGCAAAAGACAAAAAATATTCTTACGTCTCACAATCCAAAATAGGTTTTAGCTTTAAATAGCCAACAAAGTATTGATAAAGCATGAAAAGCAAATTGATCAATCAACAGCAAGCATTCATTGATGACCAAGCATCACCATTCTCATGCAATTTAGCACAATGACTACCATGCAAATTTAACAGTGATACTGAGAGAGTACCTTCTACAAACGGCCAATTATATTGAAGAAAATGCACTTCTCTACACAAGACGAACGTGAGTCAAAGTCTTTTTTTCATGTTGGTCAGGTTCTCTTTCCCATAATTATAGATTTTTTTTCCTTTGTTCCATATTAAGTATAGTTTATAATTTAAAAAGTATAGTTGAATTTATACATTTAATGATACCCTTTTCAAGTGGTTATGACAGAGTCTTTCTCTTAATCTCTGATAGTTTAACACAAAAGTGTAATATCTCCCATGGAAGTAACAACAAACCTAACATGTCTATCATATTCAATATGATGCATTTCTATAGACTGACAAAAGAAATGATGAAAGAGAAAAACGACATCATGATTAAAAGATGGAAACAATTTATTTCAAATCCATTTTGCAAACATTTATGGCTTTCCATAACTCATTCAGAATGGCAAGAAAGACCTTCACAGAAGATATGGCACACATTTTTTATTGTAGTTCGTAAAATTACTGAGGCTAACATTGAACACAAGAATACAAGGCTCCAATAATATCAAAAAAAATTTGAAGTGGTATTCATCTGAATTATTTATTAAGATAAAGTGGACCCTGATTTTTAATTTTCTCATCAACATTCGGTTTACTAGTTGATGATGTAAGCATTAATTACAAGACTGACAACATATTGAGATTTATTCAACTATATAGCAGAAAGAAGATGAGCACAATACTAATGTATTGAGGTTCTTATTTAATGTGTCATGTTCCTTCATGACATGCATGATCATGGCTCTCCATGACTTCTTGTCTTTTCTAACATTTTGCAATGTTTATTTTTTTTCTATCCTTTCCCCTCTCAGTTTTGCTGTCCATGATACAAGCTAATTAGGTAAGCTACCTGCTATTTCTCTCAACACTTCATGCATTTGATATGTTGTGTGTGTGCCAAATTCTACAAATAATTCTTTCTTCATTATGGTCCCAGAAATTTCTTTCTGATTCTAAATATACTTTTTGTTTCCACTTTATATAAAACTTCCAAGTTACTCACGAGTTTCATCCATTGTATTCTCAGCATCTTCATGTAGAATCATATTTGTGTTGGCTCAAGTCTCCTTCTCAACATTCACTGTCATATAAGAGAATTGATATTACATAGCAGTTCAGCACTTTTGTCCTTTGTTTCTTAAAAAGCTAGAATGGACGAAAATATTTCTTTGTTTCTAAATTCAGGGCTACAATATCCAAATATTTAACTTGTTTTTACAGATTCTTAACAACAAAGTCACTGGATTCAAACAGAACATTCTATGGTAAAAATGAAAGAATTAATCTGAAAACATAAAAACAGAATAAATCAGCAGAGAGCCAGAACTTAATGAAAGATAAAATCTTTTATCAAATTTTGGATGGAATATTTCCCTAACTTGGTTTCAGTCATTTGGAGTTTTAGAAGTTGGCATTTCAAGAGCTTCAAAGCTGACATTCAACTCTGAACTTACACACAGATTATCAAAGTTCAGGAAGAAGACTAATGAAAAAAAAAAAAATGGAACAAAAAAGTGAAAAATCCCTATGCACTTTATAATTCATCAGGAAATAGGATTGTAGATTTTTTTTCTTTCTTATCTCCCAAAGCTGTTTTTTTCAAGCAGGTTTATTCATGCACAATACAGAGTATGAATGCAAGCAATAAATTAATTCAGAATACAAAAATACACATTAAAAACAAATTATAAAAAGTGATGAACCATCTTTTTATACAAAATGTGTTCACCCTTTTTTTTTTTTGTTTTTGTTTTTTTTTACTTTTCTCAAGTGAGATCAGAAACTTATGATCACAAAGAGATTATGTATTCTCCCCAAAGCCAGTTTTCCCTTTTAAAGATGGGACATATTAACTAGGAAAGGAGATGTTTACTTTGTATGAAACTCAAAGCCTTAGTTAAGAAAAGCATAAGAAAGCTTGTCACATTCTTCTTTTATGTGCTGTGCTCCTTCAGGATGTAGGCGATCATGGCCCTCCACTTCCTCCTATCTCTTGTAGTTCTCAATAAGTTTTGTCTTTTTGCTACTTCTTCCAGACCCTGTTCTGCCATCCCCTTTCTTAAGCCCATTAGATATATCATGCATTACTTTCTCTTGTCCCTTTTTCCCTCTATTTGCCCTGTGAGTATCAGATTTTCCAAGCGTTTCTTTCTCATTATGTGTCCCAGAAATTTCAGCTGCCTCTTTCTGATGTTAAGTATAAGTTTCCTCTTTTTTTGCATCCTCTCCAAAACCTCATTATTGCTCACATGTTTGGTCCATGGTATCCTTAGCATCCTTTTGTAGCACCAAACCTCTGTTGCCTCAAGTCACTTCTTCATCTTTGAGGAGCCTGTCAAGCATTCACTGCTCTAAAGGAGGACAGATATCACATAACAGTTCAGTATTCTATCCTTTGTTGCCAGCAAAATCCTCCTGTCTCCTCATACTCTGCTTAGTTTTTGGAATGCATCTTTGGTCATTCCATTACACTTTCAGATCTCAGTGTTGTACTCTTTCTTTGTCCTCTGTCAGAACATTTTTCACATATTTACATTTCTGCACACCTGCATGATTTTAGTTGTCTCTAACCTGTAAATCACATTTCAGGCTCATCTTTTTGCTGATGACCATGCATTCTGTCTTCTTGTAGTTTATGCTTAGTCCCTTTTCTCACTCTCCCTCGCTACCTTCTGTAGAAGGTTTTGTAGTTTCCTTTCCATATCTGCTATCTGCATTGTGTCATCTGCATATCTTACATTGTTAAGATTTTGGCTGCCAATACTAGTAGGATTTTCAGTTCTCTCAGAATTGCCTCACTGTATAGGTTGAATAAGTCCAGTGAGAAGACACATCCTTGGCTTATGCCCCTTTCTATTTTTGTATATCTGCTGAACTTATTTTCTATCTGTATGGAGGCCGTTTGCTGCCAGTGTAGGTTCTTGATTATTCTAATATCTTTCCCAAATATATCAAGGTTGCTGAGCAGTTCCAACAGATCTTTGTGGTGTACTTTGTCTAATGCCTTTGTGTACTCTATAAAACACAGATGCATGTCCTTCTGCTTTGTATTGCTCTTTCTGATAAAATTTTGTGCATGAATATCACATTTCTTGTTTCAGTGTCTTTAATGAACCTTCACTGTTCTTGTCCTATCTCTGGCCTGATTCTGCTGTGTGCTCTATTCATCAGAATACAGAAGGACATTAAACATTTCTATTGACATGAAAAGTGGTAAGTCTCTATTGTCAAATGATTACTCAAATATATTTTAAGATTATCAAACCTTTAAGTGTTATTATTATAGAACCATATGTATTATCACTGAATATTATTTTTAAAAAGTTAACTTACAAATGTCACAAAAAATTAATTTTCCCATTAAATTTCAGCAATTCTAACTTTAGAACATTACAAAAATAATTAAAAAGAACACTTTCCTGGGGTTACATAAATGTTCAAGACAATATCATCTGCTTACAAAAAATTTCTATGAAAAAAGAAACATTTTATTTTTAGTAAGACATAAAAAATTATAAACAAAGCATTTTATCATTACTGTTTTCTGATAATCAAATTATTATGTTACTAATCCTGGTTGCCTATCTATAGTCAAATATTGTTTCCAACATTAATGTGGGTGGTATAAGTTAATTTCTTATAGTCTACTATGTTATATTTGGCTTTTAGAATATATTAGATCTGATAATAAGACTTATTAAGAGTTCTCAAATAATTACACTAAGATAGAGTGAATAATTGAGTTTATCTCATATTTTAGCCCCAGTGTCAATGGCTGAGCCAATTAACCATCCAATTTTCCAACAAAAAATAATAATAATAATAATGATAATAATAATAATGACATTCTATTTTGAATAATCATATTATAATTCTGTTTGTTCCCCAATTAGTTACCTTAGCACATATTAGGTTGGTGCAAAAATAATGACGTAATAATGTCGTTTTTTGACGTATTTTTTAACGTCAAAAAACGACATTATTACGTCATTATTTTTGCACCAACCTAATACATTATGCCCTACCATTATATGAGATAAATAATGGACCATTCTTTTTTGATTGCAAAGAAAGATGAAGAAATATATAACTGTTTGGTTTTAGGCAAGGGAAGGGAAGAATGAAAGGGAAGGTAGAGGGGGCAAAATACTTTCATGTGTTTAATGACTGCTGTAGACAAATGGAAAACCTTTTTCAATTTTAAATCTTTTCATTTGTACATGCTTATTCCTTTAAATAATACTTATAATTATTATTGCAATATTTTTTTCAAGATCTTAGCCCAGATATTTAATGCTACAATAGGAGAAATTCCATGTGTATTTTATAGTTGGGAAATTTGCGATGAGCTGATTCAATCATTAACTTATAAATTATGATTTATCAGAAAATTCAAATAGGAAAACTGTAAAATTTTTACAGGTAATACCAGAGTTTCAAAAATTCTTTATTTCAACTCAGAAAATAAAACAAAAAAATGTACAACAAAATGGGTTTCATTTTGGCTTCTAATGTTAAAGTTATATAAAAAAAGTTTTTCTTTATTAAAAACATAATCAATGTTTTATGAATTTAATTTAGCAAATGCTGACAAATTGATTTCTTGTTCATTATGAACATGGGCAAATTAGGTTGCAGATTTTTTTATAACTTCAAAATATAATATACATTTTTTTTTCATTATTAAATTCTTTTTAAAACAAACACTAAAAGCAATGAAGAAGCAATTTTACAATCATCCTCATAGAGCAATATAGTTTTAAAAAGTGTATGCATTTTTAAAAATATCACTGGAATGTCCTGAGATCAAAATATCTGCATTTTAATTTGACAGCTACATCACTTGCAGATATAACTAAGTGATTAATGTATAGGATTGAAAATTTTAAGTTTGATATTCTGTTTCTAGAGTAAAATTGAATATATTCAGCTTCTAATTTTGATTGATTTTTTTTAGATGTCAGAAACATAATTTCTTTCTATTTGAAGGGATCTATCTTTGATGATTCTCATGAAGCCTCTTTATGGTTCTGATACTGATAGCACCACTTTGATCTTCCTCTTCTTCAAACTAGAAACAGATATAAGTTCAAAACAATTTCAACTTTTCTGTTTCAGGAAATATCTAGTGTTATTCTTTTTTTTTTTTGTCTACTTTGGACAATATACTACTCATCATCATCACAGATGTTTTAACTAGAAGGCACACTGCACTTCAGTATAATTTATCATCTTCAGAATGGCTATTAATTTCCAAGCATGCCAGTCTACTGTGTCACTTCTACAACACCTGCAAAGTCAACATCTGATTTATACTGCATCTATGCTGAACAGATCTTAGTTACAGTTCAATTATGTGCCCACCAGGGTCACATACAGTTTTTAATTAACTGTTATCCCTCTTCTAAACTGGTTACCATCCATGGCTAAAAAGTTTAATCTACCCTGCTATATGACCCATAGCTAGGGGGAGTAAAATGGATTCATACTTAAACCAAGGTTATTTGTGCCAAAGTAAATGTTACAAGCTTGACCAGAATTTGAACCCAACTTACTGATTTTTTTACTAACCCTTACATCATCAGCATATTCTCATTCAGTGCTGACTGGATATTATATAGCTGAAATGTCTAAGGAGACTATGAACACCTATGAAAAGGATTTACTTATTAAAATGTCAAATGTGCATTTATATGATCAACCAATTTGCTAATTTTTCCTTTGCTTACGTATGTAAAAGTGAAATAGTTTTTAAGGCCTGTCTTTTATATTCTACCAGAAATTAGCAGTGAGGCTCTAAGAAAATATCTGATTGCTAAACCATTTATGAGAGAGAAAAATTATAAATTATCTCATAGTTTATAAAAAGATTAAAACTACAATTTTCATGATTTTTAAAATATGCTCATATATATATATATATATATATATATATATATATATATATATATATATATATATATATATATATATATATATTTATTATAAATTAACTGATTTAAAATATGATTTCTTTGCTACACAGTAATAACCATGTTTCAAAAACAGAAGGTAAAAACTTCAAATTTAATTATATAATTAAATTAAAAACATTAGTTTTGTTTCAACTTCAAGCGAATTTTGGAATAACTTATTTTTAAATTTACTGAGTTTTAAACGCACATATAAATTCTTAATTTCCTGTTTCCAAGGATACAAAGAAATCCAATCATTCAGACAGAGGTGGTAGCGTGATAATTTTTATTAACTACTGCTGTATCAATAATGAGTTACGTTCGAAAAAGAGGTTAAGTTTAAGGAGGGCAGGGTGTTTTTTTTCAACAAATTCTGACATCCGTTAAACGTGTGTTGTATGTGTTTGTTTTTTTTTAACAGCAAAAAGTTTTTTGGCATACTTAAAGATTCTTTCCAAATGGGGTGTTTGGGTTAGAATACGTTTTATTTAACTACAATTTTAAAATATTTTTACTCTTAATTACTAATAGACTATATTTCTTTTTAAATCAAGTAAATGTAATAGAATTACTTAAATTATTTAAAATTGTTTTTTCATATCAAATATAAATATGTATATTACCAGCTCCCAATTTTTTTTTTTTAAATATTATTTAAGGAACATTTTTGACAATGACAGCAAAGAATAACTATTTCATTTCTTTGATTCAGTAAATTTTTATTTTTTATAAACTTAGTAATATATAGTTTCTCATGTATGCACAAAGGACATGGGTCATTTAATGACCTACATATTCTAGCTTTTCTTATCAATTTCCATTTTACTGTAGGTGTTTTATTGGATTCTTTTAAGTGCCAGAAATATTTTGAAAGGGATGTCTAATTTCTGTATTTATTTATCCTAAATGAAGTTTGATGTTGATTGAACCTCTTTTTGAACTCATGGCTTATGCAACCTATATAGATTTTTATGTTTTTGGGATTCTCAATAGATGAGATATTGCATTGGTATGCTATTGATTCTGTGTGACATTTATTTTGTAGAGGACAGTTATGAGGATTTCTACAGTTACATAATTTTTGTTTATCTTCATCTCTTTTTATTTTTATTTTTTATATTGTCTAAATTTCTTTGGTTTTGGTCAAAGTGTTTATTGAAGATATTAGCATTATGTTTCTTAAGAATTTTTTCTAAGTTTTCAGTACAGCTGTAACTTAATTTTAGTATATTTTTATTGAAAATAGTACTTAGTTTACTTTCTCTAGGAAAGTGCTTAACTATTAATGCAAGGAATTTTTCTCCTAATTTGTTCTTTACCATTTGCTTATATGGGGGTGTATACCAAATTATTTTTCTACCTCTGTTTTTTCTATGCTTTCCATTTTCCTTTTTATATAAGTTAGTTTTGGGCTTTTGTAGCCACTCCCTTTTAGAGCTTTATTATAGAAATTAATATGTTCATAGAAAATCTTCTCATTTGTTGAATTTGTACTTATTCTTTTTTCGATAGATAAAGGTATATGCTTAATAATAGATAGAGGATGATTTGATTTAGGGTGTATATATAAAGGATTGGTATTGGGTTTTTTATAAGGTATGTATACATTTTCCATTAAATCTAATGTTATATCAAGGAAGTTAACATTTTTTTTAATTTAGTGCTTACCATAAGTTTTAAGTTCAGGCTTTTAAATTCTTTATATAATATCTTTCTAATTTTATGCTCTGTAAATTTACATTGAGCACTGTTTTGTAAAAATAAAAATAAAAAACATCAATAAAAACACCAGATTATATATCTTACTGTTTTTCCTTAATATATATATATATATTTGGGAGTAAATATCATAATGATAATAGCAAGTATAAAAAAAAATGATTTCTTATAGCTTTGAAGAAAATGTTTGTATTTTTTATAACTTATAATTAGTAAAAATATAGAATATTTATATACCAAGGATAAAAACATAAAATATATGCATACAAAGCAGAAAACATAAAATATGTGCATAAAAGCAGACAAGGACTTGTAAAGTGAACTTTGCTGGAAACAGAAATTTGTTATAAATAATTCTATGATCTACAAATTAGGTTTTTATTCAAAAGACAACTTTCAAGTTGAATTGAAGAAATAATACATATTTTCATGTAGCAAATATGTTATCAGGGTGAGCAATGCAAATACAGAAAAATCTATTTTTAGGTAAATAGGAATACGAAGGTTAATATCCAAAAAATCATAAGTCAGAGGTCATAATTCCAATCAGTCTCACCAGGGGGCATAAATCAAAAGTGTAAAAAATCCACATCACAATTTAAAACACACAACTATCTTTTTCAATCACAAAGAGCCAAGCGATCCTTTGGTCCAAAGTAGTATTCCTTTATTGAGGTAGGAAATATTGCAATTGATTGAGACTGGTAAGGAAGCAAAATAATAACCATATTTCAAGGTCTACTAATATCAATCCAATCTTGATTCTGATTTTCTTTTTTGCCATATAGCACAGAAGAGAACACAAATTCTTTTCTTACAGTAAGATCTGATTTTATCCTTTGTCACCACACTTTTATAGCCTTGCAAATGCATTTGCTAATATATGACACAAAGATTGATTGGAACTGCTAGGAAAATTTTATTTATTTGAGAAAGATATTCGAAGAATTCAAAATATTTACAGGGTACAAGCCGCCTGCATACAGATAGGAAATGAATTGAGCAAATATATAAAAACAAAAAAGAACATAAGACAAAGCTGCATCTTTTTTTTCACAGGATTTATTTAGCCTATACAGTGAGGCAATCCTAAGAGAACTAGAAGTTCTACCAGGATTTATTATTAGTGGATAAAATATTAACAACCTAAGATACACAGATGACATAAAAACTCCAAGACAAGGCAGTAAAGTGTGGAGAAAGGAATAATGTTCACTTGTGAGAAGACAGAATCTATGGTTGTTAGGAAAAGGGACAGTCTAAGATATGTGACTGAAATCAGAAACAAGTATAGAAAATTTACTATCTGGAAAGTGTTATAATAGATGATGGAACATTTAACACCAAAATGTACAAGCACCTTAGAATAGCAAAGATCTCTTTCAAAAGCTAAACAAAGCCTTAAGAAACAGGAAAATTTTGTTAGAAACAAAGAAAAGTATGAATTGTTATGTAATAACAGTCCTCCTATATGGCCGTAAATTTATTCAATGATTAAAAGATTTAAGTCACCAGAGATGTTGTTCTACTGAAGGATGCTGAGAATACCATGGATGGTGCATGTGAGCAAAGAGGAAATTTTGAGGATAATAGAAGAAAAAAGGATACTTCCACTTAGAAAGACACACTTGAAATTTCTGGGATACATAATGGAGAAAGAGTGCTTGGAGAATTTGATACCAACAAGACATAATAATAGTAAAAAGGACAGAGAGAAATATTAAGTAATCTATGTAATGAGTTTGTGTAAATAGATGGCAGAACAGTGACTAGAAGAGATAGTAAGGGGACAAATATTAGAGTTACAAAAAAGAGGAAGTTGTGGAGAGCCGGAATCGCGGACGTTCTAAAGGGACACAGTACATAAAAGAAGAATAACCCATGAATAAATGCATTGTTTTGTCACTTCAAAATGAAATAAGTGTTGATATCTTATAATATATATATTTAATTTATAAAGTGATTTTCAAGTTTCAATCTTCCCCAAATTCAATATATATTACCCTATTACCCATCATCCTTTTTCTTATATGACATGTAAAGTTGAACTAACTTTTAATAATTATGTCAAAATTTGATAACTGACAGTTCTAGTTTATTAAGCAATGCCTGAGTCATTTATACTGCTGATACTTGAAATAAAGAATTAAATCTTTTCTTCAGCTGAACTGCTTTGATCTGGCTAAAACATAAATATTGTAAAAACTGAAACTCTGTTTGGAATATAAAATATGGATCTTATCTTTTGAGATTAAAAAAATGAATTGTCTTTAAGTCATTCAATTCACATGTTAGTCATAAAACTCTTCCAATCTTAAAATTATTTTCTAAACATCTGCTCTTATTTGAAACAGAATCATTTATATTTTTATTATTTTAATGTCCTACATTCATATGCATTCTAAAAAAAATAGGAGCATGTATATAAAAACAAGTCCTCAATTTACAATGTAGTTTTTCTTCAAGATTAGAGTTTAAAGATGAAAGCCAAAAGGTAATTGGTCCTATCAAAATAAAATCTAAGTAAAGACTTTCCCAATTAATCTGTCTTTATAAAAAAAATGATGATGATGGTAGTTCTTTTTTATGTGCTGTGTCCCCTGAGGGCTTTCGGGATCATGGCTCTCCACAATTTCTTGCCCTTTGTCTCTCTTAATAGATTTTGTCTTTTTGTTATGTATCCTAAATGTTGTTCCATCATCCATTTACTCAAGCTCACTAAATAGGTTATGTGACGTCTTCCACTGTCCCTCATGCCTTCAATCTGTCCTTTGAGTATCAGATTTTCCAAGCCCTCTTTCCTCATTATGTATGCTAAAAATTTCAATTATCTCTTGCTGATATTAAATATAAGTTTCCTTTTCCTTTCCATTTTTTCTAAAATGTTCCTCAAATATTCAGTCCATGGTATCCTCAGTATCCTTCTGTAGAACCACATTTCTGTTGCTGGAAGTCTCTTCTTCATCTTTAAGGAGATCGTTCAGCATTCACTGACATATAGGAGGACAGATATCATATAGTCTTTTGTTTTGTTTCGAACAAAATTTTTTCTGTTTCTTGATACTCTGCTTAGATTTTGGAATGCTTCCTTATATTTCCCAATGCAGTTTCAGAGTCACAGTTTTCGTTCTCTGTTAAAACACTTCCCAGATATTAAAATTTTTGTGCTTGTTTGATTTTGTTATCTCCAATTTGTAATTTGCATGTTGGGTTGTTCTGTTTGCTCACAACTGCATCTTGCACTTGATGTTTAATCCTTTGTTCTCGCTCTCCTTCATTACCTACCGTAGGTGTTTTTATAGTTTAGCTATACATCTGAAATCCTTATGTCAGAGTTGTCTGGCTACTTACTGGATACAAACATTGGAGAAGAAATTTTCTGATTTGGAAGCATGGTGAAGAAAGTAGTATAAATAACAATTTGCAGTAAAAAAAATGTTGATAAGAATTGTGTGGAAGCTTGAACTGTGAGAAAAAATATCCATCTGACACCTGACACAGGCTTTTGAGATTAGAAACCAGAAGTCTTCAATAGTGAAGACCATTTACTCTGTGCTCTGGCATATAAGAAGGAAAGAACAAAAAAAAAAAAAAACGAGTGAAAAAACAGAATAAATGAAAAAATACAGTAAACACCAGCAAAAGGAAACATCTATCAAAAGGCACAGCCCATTATATTCTTATCTTTATTCAATGATTCCAGTGTCTTTTTCTCCAACAATACTAGTGGCCATTACAACACAACCCTAGCCCATGTCTGCAAACTACATCCAAAATCCAAAAGAGAGAACGAAATAAGAGTTGCTTCATCAGCATTTCACAAATGTTTCATGAATATTCACTAGTTCTTACTGGTAGTGAGAACAATTCCACTGTTTTTCCAGACTCTTTAAATGGATATTCACAATGCTCTGTTAATGAGATATAATGGTCAACCACCCACCTCAAGCATACACAGAAATGCAAACCACTTTTATGCAAAATACTATAAAGACAGAAGAATTAAAAAAAATATCCTTATATTACACAACAGAAAATCTTTTTCAGCATTAAAAACTTTAATCTTCCATTTTTTTTTTTTTTTTTTTTTTTTTGGCTAAAAATTTCCAAGTGTCTTGAGAAAACAGCCTAAAGAAATGATTATTTTAATCAATGAATTAACAAAAAATAAAATAGATTGTCTTAGTGAATAAAATGAACTGAACCTGTCTAACAATGGTTTACTATCCAGAAAAATTCCTCAATATCAGTATTATAAATATAGCTTTTATGTTTTTCAAACAATGAGAAATAAAATTTATACAAGTGTTAGTAAGTAGACTAATATAAAACTTTTAGAACATTATTGAAGTCAAAATGTTAGACTAATATCTTTATTAATTTACATATACTAAACATCAACTGATATAATGCACGGTTGTTAGCAAAAGGAACATCTCAATATGTAAATTACATATTGGAGATACCAAAAATCAAACAAGTAGAACAATTTAAATATCTGGGAAGTGTTTTAACTGGACAGAAAGTGTGATACTGAAATCTGAAGGAGCATTAGTACAGCAAAAGATGCATTCTAAAAGCTAAGCAAAGTATTAAGAAACAGGGAAAGTTTTTTTAGAAACAATTTTTGGCCAAAACTAACACTTGTAAAGGTAGAAGATAGCAGAAAGAGTCAGATAATACTGGAGCAGTACTGGGAACCAACCTTTTTTCCAGCATCTTTAGTGATGGACCATATGTATGTATGCATTTCACTGAAGGTCTAGATTGCATTTATCTCTCATTATTGAAATTAAAAATAAATATCAATAACTATACTATTAATTTTTTTTTTTTTTACAATATAATAAACAATCTTAGAGGTTCATAATAAAATCATGTATCTCTAATAATGTTACTTTAAATTTTTCTACTATAAACTGATAAACTGAAATTCATATATTATATTTATCATGAAACATTTTACCAACACTGGTTCTTTAATACCAATTCTATTAAGAAAACATTGATTTATCAGAACAAGTGAAGAGATTAAGAAAGTCAAGTTCAGTACTAGTTCTTCTTTTATCTACTGATATTAATTTTTGAATATGCACATAGTGTAGTGGCTAATGCTTTAGAATGAGAATTTGGAGAGTCAAGTTCAAATTCCAGTCGAGTTTGTTACATTCACTTTTACACAAACAATATTAGGAAAGATATGAATCCATCTCTTTTACCCCCAACTGTAGGTTAAATAGCAAGGCAGATTGGGCTCTCTAACTGTGGTTAGCAACTACTCTAGAAATACAACTCTGAATTCAAAACTCAGCCATCTGAAGCTGTACAAGATGATTAGACAGAGTGCAAATTTTAGAGATTTCAACCACTATGGATAATCTTATTGGAGATTGATTATCCAGAATGCTGTTGACACCAACAGGCATTTAGGACAAATAAAGGTGCCATTTTGTGTCACTGATTGGCAGCTGGTTAGAACTTTATACACAAGGGTGGTTCAATAAACCTATAGCCTGATTTGCAATTATGTGCTGAATTTTGATCAGAAATTGTCACTGTATAATATTCAATCTATATGATTAATATTCAGTACAGAATGAAGTGAATTGAAAAGGAAGGTTATGTTGAAAAATATTTATTGTATAAAATAAATTATTTTCTTCAATAGTTTGTAGACATATTGATTTATTTATGTATAATTAATTTTATTAAATAATAATGTGTTATAAAACAAACTGTTTTTTCTTGCCTCTTTAATATCCACCTACATATTTCTATTTCCTGTTTAGTATATTATATAATATTGAAGAATGCTTGACAAATGTATACACCACCTTTAAATTACTTAAATACCAAATCAATTAAAATTTCTTATGACAATTTGTTCCTTTCATTTTTATATATCTGGAATATTTGAACAGATTAAAAAGAAAGGCCTTTGTTCCAATTTAATTGACATTTCCTTATTCCTGACATTTCCAAAAAAATACTTGGTAGTGTTTTTTGAGTAAGAAACGTTTTGAAAATACTTGAATATGAAAATTCAATATGTTTCAAAATTAAATTGTCTTTTCAATAGGTAAGGAGACCACCTTTAAATATAAAGATTTTTATGGTTTTGTTCTAGTTGAAGTGACTATAACAAAATCTACTTTCATTTCATTCAGCCATGTTAATAGCTGCTGCCATTTCTTGTCTTTATTTTTCATAGATGATGTTTTTCAGAAGATCAGAATTCATTCAGAATAAATAAAAGTTGAAAATGTATCAAATATGCAGACTTTATATTCTATTAGAAATTAAATATATAAGACACTTTGCATTTTAATTAATATTAATTTAGTGACAATGTTTAACATTTGTGCATGCAAAAAAAATGGTGTGACAAAAATACGGTTATTCCCTTCACACCACTATTCCTTTTTACACTTTTTTACTCCCTCTGTAATGTTTATTGTTTATAAAGTGATCATTAGAATTAAAACACTAACATATGAAAGTGGATTTATATATTTTCTTTATTCTTGAAAACTGACAACAAAAATATTAAACTCTATTTACTATTGAATAAAAAACTTATTTTCAGAGTTATTTATATAATGGTGAATAATAAATCTATATAAAGGGTAAATAACAAATATTGTATTGGAGGAGGATTACGTATTTTGATAATTTTGTCATGTTTTTTATACATTTTTGAATAAAATTTATTCCTTATGGTAAATAATAAATCTACATAAAGGATATTAAATAAATATCACATTATACTTGGCTCATATATTTTTATAATCTTGTAAGAGAAAGTCAAAAGTGTATTCAGTTATAGTGGTGTCAAGGAAATAACAGTTCTTTTGAAACTCCGTTGTTTTTTGTGAGCATAAAGGTTAAACATTGGCCATTTACCTTTCTAAATATAAAGAAGCAATTAAAGTTCCAGGCTTCTGAATTGACATACCCGTGATGTTCAAGGACATGGAACTGATCTGTTTGAAAATAGAACACATGATAACAAGTTATTTAGATTAGGTATCTTTTAGTATTGAGAGACTGTCTGTATTATGTTTAAGGTGTAGGATCTAGATGGCTGCTTACTGTCTCCCCAGTACCCACTGCCTTGGTAGGTAGATATGAAAAACAGACTGTTATGCATGCAGTAGGTTCCCACCTATGTTGCTAAAATGGTGAAATGAAAAGGTAAATGGCAATACAGATAGTTCCAGCACTCTTGCAAACCTTACTCAGATGTCACTGAATGCATCCATGAACTACTTTAGGGGCTCTGATTTCAGATGATTCTTTGGAATTGGCTCCTAAAATCTTTCACATGAGTAGGTATAGTGTCATGGTTACAGGGATTTTGAATTGGTGTTTTGGTTCACTTAGACAAGCTACCTTTAAAAATACTCACAACATACAAATTAGTGGGACATTACTGTCTCCAAATAAATAAATAAATATACTTTATGTCAAATAAAACAAAATTTTAAATACATTACCAAAAAGCAGATTCTTGGATCAGCTTACCTGTAAAAGTAATAAAGAAACTGATTAAGCAAAGCTGAATAGAATATGATAAAGGTACAGGTATCACTTCAAATGCATTCCTAATGAGTTGATGTAGACAGAGGTGAACAAGTCAGGAGAAGGAAAACTCAGTGATAAAATGAAATCAAAGAAAATGACATTAATTTAAAATATCAAGACTAAGACTGATGAAAAAGAATCTGATTTTATTGAAGGAATGGTATATGGTTGTAGGAGGAAATTAAATGAAATGCAATTTTACATATTGTAGATTTTCAGCATTTTTCTGCCTATATGTTCTGGTTTGCAGAATTGTCATAAGAAGAGAATATCTGGAATCTAAAACTCTAACAATTGGAATGTAAGTTAAACTTATAGATGCTTTTTATCAAATGTTGAAATATAAAGAAATAAAAATTTATAATGATAAAAGATCCTTGCAAATCTAGAAGTTCAAATAAGCAGATAGTATTTTGTTATGCATTTACAGTAACCAGTTTTTCTTCTACTTGTAAAATCACCGGATTGATTAAAATTAAATCTTTGCATTGACTGAACCTCAATTTCTTTTGTTTTTATAGAGTTTTGTGAAGACGATATGCAAACATACACCTAGGTCCTCTCACAGTCCTTCATTGTTGGGATAAATCAACCCCCTACTATTTCAGTTCCAGTTTGCATCTTTTTAGTTATGTGCCATGTCCCCCCAGGATGTAGGGAGTCATGGGCCTCCACAATTTCCTGTCCTTTGTAGCTCTTAATAAATTTTGTTTTTCTGTTATTTTTAAACCCTGTTCTGCCACCAAGCTGACTAAGTATGTTATGCATTGTTTTCCGCTGCCTTTTTTTCTTCAGTCTGTCCTGGGAGTATCAGATTTTCCAAGTTCTCTTTCCTCATTATGTGCCCAAGAATTTTCATCTGCCCCTTCCTGATGTTTCCTTTTTGTTTCTATATTCTCTTAAACTTCATTGTTGCTCCCATATTCAGTCTGTTGCATCCTAAACATCCTTCTGTAAAGCCACATTTTTGTTGCTTCAAGTCTCTTCTTCATCTTTAAAGAAATTGTCCAGCAATCATTGTCATATAGGAGAACAGATATTATGTAACAGTTCAGTACTCTTTTCTTTGTTTCTACCAAAGTTTTTGTTTCTCAATACTCTGCCAAACTTTTGGAATGCATCTCTGGCTATACCAATGCACCTTTGGATTTCAATGTTGCACTTTCTGTTGTCTTTTAAAACACTTACCAGATATTTAAATTTTTGTACTTGGTTAATTTTGATAACTCCAATTTTGTATTTTGGGCTCATCCTTTTGCTAGCAACGATGCATTCTGTCTTCTTGTCGTTGATATTAAATCTTTTTTTTCTTGCTTTCTTCATTACTGGCTGTAAGAGTTTTTGTTGTTTCATTTCTGTTATCAATAGTGACTGGAAATGAACCAAGAGGATGAAAATGTGAAATAACGCCACAGTGAATAATGAAAATGCAGATTCTGTTTCCACCATATTTGGTTATTTATTTAGAAATTCACTTGGCATGGTATAGGGGTAGGAAGTTGACACTTAGAACATTTTCACCGCTGATCTTCAACATTGAACAGACCTCTCTGGCTACTAGAATGACTCCCCTATCACCCCTCTTCTCATCTCTACATCATGACACGCAGCTTGCAACTCCCTAACAGGTGGCCTGCAACTACTCTTAATTCTAACTCTGATTTTACTTATTTAAGTATGTAACAAGAACTTTATAACTTCCATCCAAGTGGTGCTTGATCCTGAAAGTTTTAATTTATTTATTTTCTTGATTTGCTTTCCATCAGTGGGCAGCTGCTTTGAAGTTATTATTTTGTAAATTTTATTGTCTGTGTGCTGATAAAAACTGCCATGCTTCAGAGAACAATAAAATCATTCACAATTCATTTTACTTTGTTGATGTTCTAAGCAAATGGTGTTGGGAATCCATTTTGTCATATGAAGAGCATTTACAAGATTAACAAAGATAACAGTGTATCAGATCATTTCATGTTTTTACAAACCTTAAAAAACATTTACCCCAAAATAAAGTTCAATGACATCATCCATCTTTATAAAAAAAAGTAATATTTTTTACTAATCATTTTCTTCTATA
>OZ010587.1:49039468-49249468 GCA_963932145.1 Acanthosepion lycidas | reverse complement strand
AGGGGATTATTCAGTAAATATATTCATTTAAAGTCTGTATATTTAAAGACAAAGAAAAATTGAGATTTATCAGAAGGAAATAAGAATATTAGAATAAAATAAAGATGATAAATGAATGAAAACATGTGAGAATAAAAATGAATAAAATATAATAATGTAAGAATATTGTTTATGAGGGAACAGACATCTATAAGGGTAGATCAATACATCTGACAAATAGCTCTTAGCTAAATGACTGCATATTGATGGTCAATATGATTAATATTTTTCAGTGATTTATATGCACTGTCAAAGAAGGAAATTATGTTGAAAAATAAATGCTTTTTATGCAAAATAAATAATTTTTTCCATCATCAGAATTCATGTTTATTGATTTATCTGTATAAATTAGAAGGCTGAAGTTTATTGATGGACAAAACCATTTAGTTATGGACAAAGACATCTAAAGAATGTACAGAAAATGACTTTGAGTAGGACAAATAGGGTTTTCCTGACAGGAACACCATTAGTAATCCTGTTGAAGAATACTTATCAAAATTGAAATGAGGAAAATGTTTTAAGATTACCTAAACATGAACTTGATATTCAGAATTTCATCTTACTGAGTAGCTTAATTAATTCATTAATAGATGAAATATCTATATAGAACATAAGTAGTTGTAAGATTCATATAAGAAGTAATTTATACTTATGATATAATTTGTAACAGAGCTAAGTAATTTGACAGATGATAGAAAATGCAACATTGAAATCTGAAGCTGGATTGGAATAACAAAAAATGTCTTCCAAATGCTGAACAAAGTATTAATAAACAAGGAAATTTTGTTAGAAATAAAGTCAAGATTACTGACCTGCTATCCAATATCAATAGTCTTATGCAATTTCCTCAGAAATGAAGAGGAGGTGAGGTAATAGAGATTTGGTTCTACAGAAGAATTCTAAGACAACCATGGATGGAGCATGTGAGCAACAAGGACATTTTAAGAAAAATGAAAAAAAAAAAGGACAGAAACTTAATATCAAAAAGAAACAGTTGAAATTTCTGAGATATATACTAAGATAAGAGGAGTTGGAGAATTTGATAGTTAAATAACATAGTGAACACAAAAGCTGCAGAGGGAAACAGCATTTAACCTACTTAATGAGAATGTTTAAATGGATGGCAGAACAGGGCCTGTGCTGGACAGTAATAATGATGAAAGAGGGCTTGGTGAATTAGACACTCACAGGACATTGAAGGCAAAAGAGGCAGTAGAAAACATCAAGTAACCTACTTAATAAGCTTGTGTAAATGAATATCAGAAGAGGGTGTGAACAAATATTACTTAGAGCTACAAATGCTAAGAAGTTATGAAGAAGTTATTAAGAAGAGCTATGATTTGCACACATCTTGAAGGGACATGGCAAATAAAAGAAAAAGAATATATATAAGAAATGCATTCCAAAATTCCTTTTATGAATATTGGTTCACTTCAGGCAATGAAGGAAATCTATGGAAGCAATAAATGCAGAGGTATACATAATAGAGATGACTTTGAGAAGAAAAGGAAATCTCAGAATTTACTTTGAGAGAAAAGATTTCTCTTACTCTGTTTTTACTTGAAAGCCACAGACTGATTTTGTAAAAAATGAACCAAAATGGACAGAGACAGAATTTGATATCTAGCATAAACTAGAGAACGATTGAAACTTTGAACATATTATTAGCAGTTGAAATTCATGATTTGTAATTTACAATCACTCTTAAAAAGCTCTCAAAACAATTTTGTATATCATAAACTGATTATCTATAGAAGATTTTGGAATTAATGTTACCAATCTTTTTTCTAATATTCTTGTAGAAGGTTAATATTTGATTGACAGAAAAAAAAGATTTCAAATGGATTTTTCTTATCAAAACAGATTGTGAGAAAACTAATAAAAACTTTGCCATACTATTTTTGTTTTTTTCATTTAAGGTGACATCCGTAGACTGATTTGCAGATTGAAAAGTGACAATTATGAAAGTTCTAAAATTGATGCATGACATCATAAATTTATAAAATATTTATTACTTTCAACACAACCAGGGAACTGGAAAAAAAAGAAATATTATAGGAAAATTCCTGAAGTGCTATTATTAAACAATATATAAATAAGAGTGTCCTCATTCTGCCAAATACAAATGGTTTATAGAGAGGGTAAAAGCAATCAGTTCAAATGTATAGAAAATCAGATATATTTAACATAAGCTGACATAAATCTGCAATATATCATCTGATCAGAAATAATATTCAAGAAGAAATCTTGGAAAAAGATCATCTTTGAAGATGGTGAAATGAAAAATCAACAAAAAGATATAACAATAACACCAAAATAAAAAAAATAAAGTTCCATGATGATGCTTCAGTTATTAAATATTGGATGATAATGTCTCTCCATTTTTCTCTTCTTTTTTTGAAGAGGTTTTCTTGAACTAAGTTAAGATGAATGAATGAAGAAAAAAAAGAAACATGTCCACAAAAAGTGGAAAATAAATGTAGAAAATGAACAAATTTTATACACTGAATAATGTTTTGTTTGCAAAATAACATGACTGAAATATGGTGGAATGTCTGTGAAAGTAAAAATAAAATGTCTTAAATATCAACACACACACAAGTAAATAGTAAGAATAAAAGCTAAAGCTTAAAATATAAAATAAACTGAGGACCTAAATATAACATAATATTTTTGATACCAAAACCTGCTACTCAGAGTTTCATGTAGCAGTTATCATCAAGTGGAACCCCGATGCCTGTTGCTACATAAAACTGCATATTGGATTTTTGTAATTATACACATGAATGCTACTTGACAAGGCAAATACATATGAGGTTGACGTAATCAAGGAAAAACAAACAATACAAAAATAAAAAAGATCAGAATTTTATTTTATTTTCCATATTTCATTTTCTGATGAAGCTTAAAATAAAAGTAAAACATGTTAAATTTAGAAATGTTTTATATCCTTTTATATCTTTGTATGAATAATTCAGTATATAGATTTCTTATATATAATTTGGTGTATAAATTTGTTATACTATCTAGTATATATAATAATGCAATAAATATCTATATACATTATAGAAATATTTTCATAATCATACTCTATTTTTGGCATATCTTTGATTTTGCTTATCTTCATATATCAAAATGCTGTAATTACACTCCTGTCTAAAATTGTAATTGTTGTATAACTGATGAGGGTCTTTATTTTCAGGTTTTAGGGTTTTGAGGGAAATGTGATTTGTCTTGCAAAACAAGAGATATAGGTAATTAGACAAATGATCAGAGTGATCAATCTGCTCAAATTCCATAAACTTCCCTCAAAACCATGATTCCTGAAAATAAAGAATCTCATCTTTCCTCAATATAATTCTACTTTGGAAGATATATATATATATATATATATATATATATATATATATATATATATATATAAAATGCACAACACCAGTTGACAATAGCAAAAAAATTACATTAATTATTTACTACAAAAAATTTAAAACCTCTTAATAATATCAACTATGAACATGAACACAATATCTTGATAGTTGTTTTGAAAAATGAAAACATTATAAATACATACATGCAACAAACTATTTTTTATTTAACAGCTAAATGTATAGCTGAAAGTGCTAGGATTAAAAGAACATTCAGATAGTTTTTATATAATTTATCATCTAAAAAGAAAATAATTATTAGATGACATGAAAAATTGTATAAAAAACTAAATCCAAGCACCTTGTCTGTCGTATTCAATGAAATGTGCATGAAAGAAGGATTGCTGCCTAAATACACAAATATATATATGATATAATGACATATAATTTTTTATAATTTTATCTATCAAAAAACACAAAACATGTCACGAAAACCTTTCCAATTTGACATATATATATATATATATATATATATATATATATATATATAGAGAGAGAGAGAGAGAGAGAGAGAGAGTATATATATATATATATAGAGAGAGAGAGAGTGTGTGTTTTTTATATATATATATATATATATATATATATATATATAGAGAGAGAGAGAGAGAGAGAGTGTGTGTGTGTGTGTGTGTGTGTGTGTGTGTTCGTTTTTATATATATATAAACACTCATAACCTAATATGTACAATCACAGAATTTAAAATTTTGAATTGACATTGTTACTGAGGAACACACCCCCTGTAACTGAAAATGCTGGATCCACCCCTGGGCTGGTTACTTCCATTAACAAAATTCACTTATCAGCAGTTATTGACTGTTAGCAGTAACAGAGAATTAGTTGCTGAACACTGGCAGTTTGGGACTAATGCTGAAATGATATGGATCTTCCTTTTCCAAAAAGAGGTAAGTTTAAATTCTTTTGTTTACAGAATTAAATCAGTAAACAAAAAGGCATCTATCATGTTCCTGAAGCTATGCACATCCGGTTTTTGTATTTAAATATATATATAGATCTATGTTAAACAATGTGCATTGCACCCTTTGTTCTTTTTTTATATTATTTTCCCTTGGTCCAAACACAGAATTATATTTTCTTTTGTTGTATTTTCTTAATTTTAGCTGCTTTGGAAACAAGTGATATGTTAGTATAGAGTAAGCAGAGGAGGCCATGACAATAACTGGTGTTTTGACAGGATGAAAATAGGTTGAAGTAAAAAATAAAAAGAGAGAACAAAGTCTTTTGTTATAAACTTGGCTGGAAGGGCTGAAATATTAATGTGTGTGGGATGGAACAGTCAACATAGGCATGATAAAATCTAGACAAAACCATATTGGTGTGGGTCAAAAATGTAAAAATAAAAATGCCATGGAAGAAGTAATAGGGTTCACAGGAAAAGATGTGCATACATGAAAGTGAAGAAGAGTAAAAGTGTCCAGAATAAACAGAGTACTTAAGCTGGAATTGGAAAATTGTGGGTGAGTAAACAAGACCACAATCTGCTGAGCATGGTAATAACAAGCCAGTTGAAAGGAGAGACCATGGACACTTTTCTGATAAGGTTTGAAAAGCATATTAGAAGCAATAAATAGCCAAAGGATGTGAACCTGAGTGCCTCATAGAAACAGAAAAAGAAGCAAGAGGATTCAATGAGGGATGAAACAGTTGAAAGAAGTATAACTAGGCAAATGGTAGCTGATAGGGAAAAATCTGAAAAGACTATAGCTATAAAGATGGAAGAAGAAGAAGAAAAAGGAACAAGGAGAAGTTGAAATAAAAATAAGTTATTCTGTGGCCATTGCCTTGCTGGAAGGGACTGGAATAGAAACAGAAGAAATAACAACAAGGAAGAATAAAGAGAGAATGTGAAAGGGAAAAATGCAGAAATTAATGTAAGTCTTTCACTAATCTAAAATTCTAAAAGCAAAATATGACAATAAAGTAAGTATATTTTTTTATTGCATGGCATGCAGAAAAACATATTAATTAAAACAGTTGTTCTTCCTGATAAAAAGAGAAGCTTGGAGAAAGAAAAGAAAATTTTCCTGTGGCTGTAATTTGCTAGGAAAAACAGAATTAACTTAAAGAAATACTTTCAAAGCAGAACTTTTCAAAAAGTCAGTTCTTCCACTTATCATAATACTATGCCACAAAAGTGCTAAGAAAGAAATTACTTACTCAAAAGGTTTGTGAATTTCTCAGAGAACACAATCATCTCCAAAGGAATGAATTCTAAGAAGATAAGCAAAAAGGAAATTGTCACTGACAAAGATGAAATTATGTCATCTAAAGAGGAGACCATCAGGAAGGTCTGTCAAGTGAAGACGGACACATGAAGTGGAGCATTCCCCAAATCAAGACAATATTTTTGAGTGTTTGTGAAGCAACTGTGAACTTGTACCATTAATACCCTGAAAGTGAACACCTAACACTAAACAATTTCAAATGGCAATACCAGTAGTCAAGGATGAAAGAAACTAATAATTTATAACTGAAGTCTCCAAACAGAAAGGTTACAGTCTAAATTGAATATATGTAATAGAAATAAGGTGAAAGTAAAGTTATGAAGTAACCTCTTCTCCTTGGGGGCAAAAAAAAAACCCAGCTTGATGCCATTTGAAAATCCCTCAGTGAAAAGGGATTTTGGTATCATACTCCAGTTGATTATTCTTTCATGTACCATGTCCACTCAGATTCTTTGCCAAATGGATTCTGATGTTTGGTCATTTGGTCAGATTTTGGAAAAAGTTAGATTTGAGAACTTTTCAGCACCACCTTGAGCAAGCAGATATTAAGATAATTATAAATGTTGTGCCCCTTTGTTTTTTTAAATTAAGAAACAACATTAATAAATTACTTTATCACATTAAGAAGCCAATAAAATTATAAATTATATATTATGTCACTCAGATTCTGCAAATTTGTACACTAAGATAAATTATTTGCATTCATAGTTAAACCTGAACATGTATGAATTAGTAGATTTTGATATAAAGTATCATTTCATATTTCTGTCCTTTCTTCTTCAAATCTGAATACTGATATTTGAAAATATAATTAGAAAAAAAGTAACACATTCTAATAGATATAGTAAGAAAATAATTTTTCCATTGATTTTCCTTTAATGTGATATACAAACACACATACATATTTGTGCATGTGTGCGTGTTTGTATATCACATGAAAAGAAAATTAAAAATTATGTATGTATGTGTGTGTGTGTATATATATATATATATATATATATACACACAGACACAAGTATAGGATTGATGTATATGTAATAAATTCCAATAACCAAAAAATACTATTCTTAAAAGAGTGCTCAACACCATCACTTCAACACCATATGATTACTGCCTTAATCTTCTTTTATGTGGCATATTCCACCAGGATGTAGGTGAACATGACCCTCCACCGCTTCCTTGTGGTTCTTAATAAGTTTTGTCTTTTTGTTATTTCACCCAAACCATGTTCTGCCATCCATTTGCTATAGCCCAACAAGTATGTTACACACTGCTTTCTTCTGTCCCTCTTTCTTTCAATTCGTCTTGTGATTATCCAATTTTCCAAGGCCTCCTTGTTCATTATGTACCTCAAAAATTTCAACTGCCTCTTCCAGATGTTAAGCTTGAGATTTTTGTTTCCATTCTCTCCAAAATCTTATTGCTGCTGACATGTTTGGTTGATGTTATCCTCAGAATCCTTCTGTACAAAGCACATTTCTATTGCTTCAAGTCTCTTCTTCATCTTTAAGAGATTGTCCAGCATTTGCTGCCATTCAGGAAGACAGATATCACATAACAATTCAATACTCTTTTCTTTGTTTCCAACAAGATTTTTCTGTCTCAATACTCTGCTTAGCTTTTGGCATGTGTCCTTGGCCATCCCAATATATCTTCATTTTCAGGGCATAACTTTCCATCCACTGTTAGAAAACTTCCCAGATACTTATATTTCTGCCTGATTTTAGTATTCCTGACCTGTAATTTGCAATTTGGCCTCATCCTTTTAATGATAACTATGCATTCTGTCTTTTGGTAGCTTATGCTTAGTCCTTTCTTCATGCTTTCCTTTGCTACCTTCTGTAGAAGGTCTTGTAGTTTCTTTTCTGTATCTGCTATCAGCACTGTGCTATCTCCATATTTTATATTAAGATAGGGGCTGCCAATGATGAATCTTGGTAAAACTTCTAATTATCTCAGAATTGCTTCATTGTATAGTATGAATAAGTCCCCCTGAGAAGACACATCCTTGTCTTACACCCATTTCTAGTTTTGCATATCATTTTCTGCCCATATGTGGGTGGTTTGTTGCCAGTATAAATTCTTGATTATTCAAATGTCTTTTCCAAATATGACAAGGTTATTGAGCAGCTCTAAGAGATATGCATACAAATGTATTTATCTCTCTCTCATATATATATATATATATATATATATGTAGTTAAATTAAAAAAACAGACAACCTTAAGGGCCAATAGATTATATTTTATTTCCCCAGGAATGGCATTTTTTTCTGGTTTCTCAGATCACATTTTCAAGCATAAAAAATTAACTAATTTTTACTCTGTTTTTACATCAAGCTCTCTGGATTACATCCTTCTTGGGATTATCCATATGGATTACCAAACATTTCATTACCTAACTATATATATATATATATATATATATATATATATATATATATATATATATATATGATGTATGTATGAATCTATTTCTTGGTCAGGATGGCTGAGAATTTTTCAGTGCCTCCTTGTAATTATCTCAATAATAATGTATAAATGTATCAAGTGAATGTTTATATATTTTATGTTTGACAATATATAAACAAAGTGTTATTGTAAAGTTCCTTGTCTGAGAAAATATTTCTCCCCAAAAAATCTGATCATTTGGTCAGATTTTGGGAAATCAGGTTGAGAATTTTGGATTCATGTTTGGATTTTAAACAAAGTTCAAATTCTTTGAATCTTATACAATCACAGAATTGAGTTCTCCTCACCTCATGTAGAATATAGGGCCACAAACTCACCAGATTAGTGTTACTGCTGTTGTTTCCATAGCAAATGGGCTTTTTACAGGATGGAGTTGCCAGACTTGTGCTCAACTGTTTATAAATTCATAGTTACTCATCTCCTAGATTGGTTGCTAACCAAGCCTAGAATTTTCAGTCTGTTCTTCTATTTAACTCATAGCTGGAAGTAGAAGAAATGGATCATACATTTCCCAAGTCTGTCTGTATGAAAGTGAACACAATGACTTCAGCTGGAAATTGAAATTGGCATGCTGACAGCAACTATGTCACATGCACATTGAATATTTCAATAAAAGAAAGAAGCTATTATGTGTTGAATATTCCTAAAAGTTCAGGATATAATTCTTGTGAATACTATTTTGTTTGTATAGCTGGATACAAGATTATCCAAAAAACAAGCCAGTGTATCTGTTAAGTGAAATCTACCTAGAAAAGAAAGAAATCAAATGGAGTGCTTCTATTTGAGATATGCTAATTAAAATTATTACTTGTCATCAAAGCATTAGTCTTCTGATAAAGTCCAAAATAAAATAACCATTCTTAGAGAAAGAATTACACAAGTCAAAACACAAAGTGAACAAAATTGATTAGTATAAACATGCAAAATTGATAATATCTAAGTTCCTAATTAAATTTTCCTCTGCAGAGAATGTTTGAATTTATTCAGCTCGATTCAATTAATTCAGTTTATCTATACAGTTCCATTCACTAATTTTCTATTTCTTACGATTGCAACTTTATTCTTCTCTATTTTTCAGAAATGATCAAATAAATATTAACATTTGAAAATGAGTTAAAATTATCAAATTTGGGGAATGTGATTATTGTTTTTATATTTTAAATTTAACAGTTTTGAAAATGTAAAATTTTCGTCTTTCACTTTCAGTACAGTTTTTTTCAATCATACTTAAAATTTGTTACTTTCTTACTTTTTACTTACCATTTTCTGTGATATGGTTTTATGAATATATTTTACTGAGATATATGTTTGTTTTCTAAAATAGAAAATCTTGATTTATTTATTACTTACATTTTTTAAAAATATATTTTATTTCTGCTTTATTTTTAAAATTAGTTTATTTATATGCAGTTGTGGAACACAATGTAAGATTTTGGGATAAAAGAATAAAAGCACTGACATGTGCTTCATTTAAGAGGCCTATTGCTTAAGACAACAAATCTAGTTTCAATAAAAGGTAAACTTTCTCAAACAATTTCAATAACACATGAGTAAATAGCAGTCGACTTAAAAATAATTGTCGACTCTTCTATCAAGTTAATATTTTTCTTCACCATTTAGTATTTCAACAACTCAAATTTCATTTCTTCAGTTTTTCTAATTTAATCTTTATCTCTGATTTTTATAAATTAATTTTCTATTTTATTTTTTTGTATGATATGAAAACAATTATTTTACAATATTTAAGTCATTATTTTATATGCCATATTTAAATTACTTTAAATGTATCAATTTTAATTTGTACCTTATAAATTATTTAGACATTTATTTTCCTGTCTGAATAACTGTGATGATGAGCTATCATTATTTACATTGAGATTAATATACTCATTTTTGTTTATATTATCACAACAGTTTCAGCTGTTGTCCTCTTCGGCCTTCTTCAGGTGTGTATTGATCCAGGTAACCTTCAAAGAATTCTGAACTGAACACTTTATTTAATCTACAGAGGTAGATTTTTCTCAATTTGAGTCAGAAAAAAGGATAGAAAATGTGTGATACATCATTAAAACAGATGTATATGAGAATGGAAGACAATATTGAAGCAAATAGGATTTCTGTGAAAAACTAATCATATTCTTAAATAGCCTTGTTAGATCCAAACTTTCATATGAATGCCATATACATGGTAAAAAATTAATTCAAAATATCTAAAGTGACTACTGTATAAAACCACTTTCTCAGATCAATTGATAAAAATGGCTTTGAGTGAATGAAGCCTGAAGAACCACATTTCTTTGAAACTCAGACTGGTGTGACAGAATCCTAAAGAAAATATTGTACCAAATAACAGAAATCACATCACTTGAGGACTTTCAGCAGCAGCAACAACTAAAATGGATATCACATGTAACTTGAAGAGAAAATAATGGTATAATCAAGATGTTGACTTTCCACACTACTTCAAACAAAAGGTTAGGAAGGAAGCCCCCATCAATAATGATAACAGCTACTGGACTTGATGAACCTATTTTCCTGAAAAATTGTTTTAAGATTAAGATTTTATGAATTTCAATCAAAATTAGCAACAGTTGCTTACACAATGAATGCCAAATATTTCCTTATAAGAAAATGGCTGATATAACCCTTACCACTCTGCTGGACATTATGTTAAAACCAGAAGAGTAGAAAAGTTTATAAAAATCAATGAGTGAAAAATTTGTGATAGTTATCTAATGTCAAAGAGCACATTTCATATTAAAATAAAAAATTATCAAATACATGTTTCTATTTTCTATTTTTTTTAGATTTATTTATAAACATTTATATTGCAATTTGTTTGCATGGTAAGACTTTGCAAGTTATTACTTTTAATAAGAATAAAATATTATGAACTGGAACCCACCATTATAGTTATTTACATTGATCATATAAACATGAGTAAAACCTGAAAATTTTACCAACAATGGTTGATTAATACCAATTTTATTGTGAAAATATTGTCTTGAACAGTAAAATCTCTTATAACATAAATATATGTATATATATATGTTTGTATGTATGTATGTATGTATGTATCTTATATACACAAATATTTTATTTCATATAAATATGTTTAGTAGCTATTTACAGTATACTTGTACAAATGATTGCATAAGTTTGTAGGTAAATGCGTGTATAACTATTTAAAACAAATCTACTGTACATCAGTTTCAAAGAGAGTTTAGCTCTGCTATTAAATGCTGAAAAATATATTGATTTTACTTGCACTACAAGTACATTAATGTCGCTTCTCTGCTGAGATTACAACTAACTTCCAACTTGTATCTGGCATCACCTGAAATACCTACTCTTATCTCTCAAAATTCTTTCTCCAGCTATAAACCATCATTTGCCACTTGACTTTTAATCCTTTTTCCAAAATCAATACCCTACTCCAGTCTATAACTTGCTTCCTTTTCTTGCTTATCAAAACCAAGTTATCACTTTGAACTTCTGATCATTTGTCTGGAAATGGGAAGAATGAGATGTAAGGTACAACAACAGCACAGCATCTGGAGATGTTTTGCTATGCCTGAGATGGTCATGTTCATTAGAGTGTGTACAAGACATCTCCAGACATTTGTTATCAAACACACCAAACACAGAAGTTTGGTCATCAACTCTTTCATGGCCGATTGCAGGTCAAAAGAGGTAAGCACATTTGGCAAGTAGAAGAAATAAGCTTTTCTGTGGCCTGACTGATTGTTTAAATAGGTGCAACATAAGTAATATTTCATGTTTTATTGTGAAGTTAAAAGTAGAATTCACAAATGAAAATGGTTAAAATGTTTGAAGTGAAATAGGAAATAAATTTTTATTTTGGAGATAACTATAGATAGGAATGATCAAAATTTTAATTATCCAAGTTATAAATGGTATTTAATTACATTTTTGACATGAATTTGAGATCAAGTTATGCTGAAAAATAATAGATTTGAAATTATGCAATGCCTAGAAATCATGGCATAAATCTGAGATCATGTGATGCCTTACTATCATTATATTAATCTAGACTCATGTGATACCTAAATATCATTATATGAATCTAGAATCATATGATACCTAAATATCATTATATGAATCTAGACTCATGTGATACCTAAATAATCATTATATGAATCTAGACTCATATCATATCTAAATATCATTATATGAATCTAGACTCATGTGATACCTAAATATCATTATATGAATCTAGACTCATGTGATACCTAAATATCATTATATTAATCTAGACTCATATGATACCTAAATATCATTATATTAATCTAGACTCATATGATACCTAAATATCATTATATTAATCTAGACTCATGTGATATCTATATATCATTATATGAATCTAGACTCATATGATACCTAAATATCATTATATGAATCTAGACTCATGTGATACCTAAATATCATTATATGAATCTAGACTCATATGATACCTAAATATCATTATATGAATCTAGACTCATGTGATACCTAAATATCATTATATGAATCTAGACTCATATGATGCCTAAATATCATTATATGAATCTAGACTCATGTGATGCCTAAATATCATTATATGAATCTAGACTCATGTGATACCTAAATATCATTATATTAATCTAGACTCATATGATACCTAAATATTATTATATGAATCTAGAATTATATGACACCTAAAAACCATGATATTAATTTGTAAGAACTGCTAATAATCTCTCAGATTATTTCAATTTCTTAAAAATGTTTCAAATTTTTTTCCAGTTATTTTTCATGTCATGTTCCTTTAGGATTTAGGTGATTATTACTCATCAAAGATGTTTTCTTTTATTATCTGTGAATTACCATGCATTGTAGGAAGGATAATGGAGTGGTTTCCTGTTGTCTTCTCGACGGTTTGGAATTCAGTTTTCTCTTAGGCTGGTTGTCTGTTATTTAGCAATAGCTGAGTAGGGAAGAGACATATTCATGTCTTTCCTATTTGTATCAGTGCATAAGTGAATGTGACTGACTAGCCTAGAAATTGAACTCAGCTTACCAATTCCCCATTCCACACTGCCCAGGCATCTTTTTGCCAGGAAACATTGAAATTATATATACTTCAATAGGGATTATACTTGGCAATTTGATTTGCCAATATAAAGCCAACAAATTCTTTAAGTTTTTTGTCATTTTTTCTGTTTCGCTTTGTGAAAATCTTTTCAGGGGTTCTCATGACATTTATTTTTGAAAATATCAAAATTATGCTACACCATAAGTTAAACATGAGATTCATTTAGCATTGTGCTGAATTAAAAATCTGATTTATCATAAGAATTCAAGGTACTTTTTTTATTTTAATGTCATCTGAGGAGAAAATGGCAAATTATGATTAAAATTACGTGTTTGAAAATACATTTTTATTAGAAGTAGAGGAAAGAGCAAGATATATTATTGGTGGTCAGGATCTTAACAACATAAAGTATACATATTACCCTGTGTTAATGGCAGATACAGAAAAAAGTGCAGGAACTTCTAGACAATGTAGTAAAAGAAGAAATAACTAACCATCTAAGAAAACAATGTATCATTGTCAGTAAGAGAAAGAGTCCAAGATGCATTCTGCAGATAGGAGATATCAAATTCAAGCAAGTACAGAAATTTAAATATTGGCAGTTTTTTTTTTTTTTTATTGAAGACAGAAAACATTACAGCAAAATCTGAAAGTCCATTGGAATAGTGAAAGACACTTTCCAAAAGTTAAACAAAGCATTAAGAAAAAAAGTGCTAAATTGCTATGTAACAATATCAATCCTCCTATATAGCAATGAATGCTGGCCAATTTCCTCACAGATCAAAAGGAGAATCATGCCAACATGAGATGTGGTTATATAGAAGGATGCAGAGAATATAATGGACAGAAAATATGAGCAACAAGGTGTTTTTAAAGAGAATAGAAACAAAAATGTTCACTTATATTTAGAATTGGATAGAGCTGTAATTTCTGGAACACATAATGGGAAAAGAGAGTTTGGAGAATTAGACACTCACAGAACATCTTGAAGGCAAGAGGGGCAATGGGAAACAGGAAATAACTTACATAATGAGCTTGTGTAAATGGATGGAAGAATAAGGAGTGAAAGAGACAGCAAAAAGGCAAACCTTATGAACAAATTATAGGAAGTTATGAAGAGCTACAAAAGGATATAGTACAAATAAGAAAAAAGGGAATTACTATTTACAAAGTAAAATACTGTAGATTGTTATATTTATACTTGCATAGTAATCATCAAAATTGAAAGGATAATTTTATCTAGATCAGACCTGAGTGAGATCAGAATAGTTATAGGTACCTTCACATATCAGATAAAAATTAGCATACCATGATGAAAAACATGCTCCAAACTTAATAAAAACTATGTTTCATTGTCAAAATCTTTATGCTATTAGGTTGTCCCAAAAGTTCGTAAACATTTGCAAAAAATTGAAATATTACTCGCCAAGTAATAACAAAAACAACAAAAATTATTCCTCAAAATAAAGACCATCATTTTCCAAGACTTTCTGCCATCGATCTGCAAGCTTACGGATCTGGTGAAAAGTACCATTCAGCCGGCTTAGAATCAAAGAATTCTTGACATGCTTCCTCGACTTTATCATACGAGTCGAATCGGCGGCCCTTCAGAAAGTGTTGCATTGAGCAGAAAAGGCCGTAATCTGATGGAGCACAGTCAGGACTGTAGGCTGAATGTGGCCCAACCTCAACGCTGTCCAGCTTTTCAAACTTGTCTTTGGTCTTCCTGGCGGTGTGTGGCTTGGCATTGTCCTGCTGCATCAAAGCGCGCTTTCGGTTGATCAGAGCCAGGTACTTTTGCTTCAACTTTTCGTAGACCCGCTCCAGTTGCTGACAGTAAAGTTCGGCACTGATGGCACGACCATTCGGAACCAATGATTCCTTCAAAGTTCCACCAAAACGCACAACATGACTTTCTTGCCGAATCGATCTTGTTTTGGAACCGATGGTGTCTCTTGCCCTTTCTGAACCCATTGCTTGTCTCGATTGTGCTGGATAAGAATTCAATTTTTTGCAAGTGTTTACAAACTTTTGGGACAACCTAATATTGAAAGGAAAAACCAAAGAATTTTTTGATTATTAAATTATATTTCTTTTTATCCTTTTTTTTAAATCTTGTTTTTCTTGTGTCAACAGTGGGTTGTCTTGGGGCAAAAGTTAGTATAGGAAATTTTAGCATCTTTTTTGCAGTAAAAACACATTGATTTGGAAATTTTTGTAAAAATCAAATAATTGTTAGCTTTTAATGAAACTTTCAGGACTTATTCTCAAATGAATTAAATTATTTTAGAATTTTGTTTTTAGAAAATCTTAGTAAAAACATTTTCTCTTATCATCCATTTATTCAATTTTATGAAATTTCAAGAAAATTTCAATTTTTGTACCGCTTAATGATTATATTAGTTATATGGAGAACTCCTTGGTTAATTTAAATACATTTTTTTTGTAAAACAGGACACACAGTTACTGAAAATCTGCCTTGAATCATAAAATAAGAATTGCAATAAAACTAAGATATTATTTAGAAAAGCTTTTAACTTTTAAACCTTAGGTATTGTTTCTTTGGAGGTATCTAGTAGAGTATCTATATGTTCTACCAAATATCATAGTGTCATTCAGGGGCACACTGTGAAAAAAACTAAGCACTATACATATATATTATTAGGTTGGTGCAAAAATAATGTCGTTTTCTCACATATGTTACTATGTGAGAAAACGACATTATTTTTCCACCAACCTTATATATATATATATATATATATATACTAAACATTTATATTTCTCTGTATTTTCTTGCTAATGTTCAATACTTCCTGTATTGAACAAGCAAGCAAATAATATTCTGTTCACCATTGAATAATTATGGAGTTTTGTCTTAATAGACATTGCTGCAGATGGTTTATCTATCATTCAAGAGTGGTGGAATTAGTCTTGTTGATGAGATGAGAATGCAAAAGCAAAGAGAGAATGAAATATTAAATGATTGAAAAAAAAAAAAAGAAAAAACATTAATGGAAAAAAATTGTTGATGCATTAGAATTTCTATAAGATTATTTTTTAAGAAAACAAAATAAATAACATATTAACATATTTAATGCAGGAATTCTAAATAAACATTAAACAAACATGTTACAGTGCAAGAATTTTTCTGATTTTGAAATCATTAAAAATAAAAGTATCCAATGAAAGCTAACATAAAATAAACTAAAAGCAATGTATTAAAACTCTAGTCTCCTTGTTAATGGTTGATTTCCATATAACAACAGAAAATCTAATTATGTCAAATACATAAAGTTACATTGTATATTATAGAATAAATAGATTGTGAGGGCTCAGCAACATATAAAATTACATATGTTTCATGGTTTTTGTCAATTTAAATTTCTTTTCCCAAAAGAGAAGTTTTGTCTATAGCCTGATATAAACTTCCAGAAGATATACAGCCTTATATAGACTGCCTCAAAATATACAGTCTTATATAGACTACAAGAAGATATGCAAACTTATATAGACTACCTCAAGATATAAAGCCTTATATAGACTTCTTAAATAACTTTTGATATTTCTATATTAAGGTAATAATGAAAATCTTTCAAAATAATGCCCATATGATCTATGATTTGACTGAAAATTCTTTTTAATGAGAATATCCTGAAAAAATTATACGACTATTTGTCTCAAGTAAAATTTCTGATTTTAATGATTTTTTTTTTCTTTTTCAAGAAAATTTTCTCTTAGTGAGTAAAAGTATATTATTAAAGATCTTTGCTGTTTTAGAAGTTTACAAGGAGATTATTCATAACTAGCAGTATTACCTGTCTTTGACTGGGTCTTTCATTACTGGGAATTTTTGCCATTCAGTCGGAGCAGTTTAAGTTTAAAGTCAGCCCACCTGAAAATCAATATTAGTAACAACATTTGGGTGCAACTAAGGCACATCCCCAAATGGGGTGTTAACAATTTGAATGGGGGTATGAAAGGGGAACTGTATAATAATAAATAATATTATTGTAATAATTTAAACTATTTATTTTTATTAAAGTTTTTATGAAAGAAATATATGTCCCAGAACAGATAGTAAATAGTAAAATGTTGCTGAGAGTTATAATGGACAGGAAGTAGTGGAGAGCCATTGTCAGCAACAATCTGGACTCAAAACTGGCACTGAAGAAATTATCTATCAAAAAAAAATTTCATTGAAATTGGATGAAAACTGTGGAAATGCATAAACATCCAATGACACACGCACACATACATACATACATACATATATACACTTTGAGAATTATAGATATAGATAAATGTAATATACTTAACAGGAAAACATAATTTGTTACTTTTTTTTAATTTTAAGAATGGAACTTTTATCTTTTGCAGGGATGAAAATAATCTTAAATTTACCTTTTATCAACAATAAATATTTTTTATTTCATTAACCATAAACTTGAGGAAAAGTATTTTCATGAGAGAAGTTTAAGCCCCTTGAGGTGTAGATATGGCAGTATTTTGCAAAATGTAGAAGTTTCTTAACCTGGGTAGCTATATAAGTAAATCTTTTCTCTTCAACAGACCAAAGCTTCTTGAATTTAGTGAAGTATATTAGAGAGAATATTTACTAAAAACTTATATATATATATATATATATATTCTGCATTTGGCTAAGTATAAATCTCAGGTGAACATTTAAAAAAAATGTTAACTTGGATTTTATGAAACAAAAAATGAAATAGGTCCTGGAAATATAGATGAAAATTAATCAGTACTCATCATTGATTAAAAAAAATTAATTATGAGACGAAGCAAAAAACAACTCCAAAATTAACTCAGTTTTAGTGACAATAGGAAAAAGGAGAAAATAAAAAATTTTCAGAGAAAATGTCATCAGCAATATAACATTTCCTGATTGATATATTTGTTCATAGATTGCAGAAGATCACAAGTAAACAAAAACTGACAAGTTATCTTACTGTCGACAAAGATAAATAAAAAAAAATACAAAAATAATTAAACTTAGGAAACCTGTAGAAAGATCGTACGTCTGTAATTTTTTTAGAACAGAGGCAATTTCTAGATAGCAGCCTTCAGTATGGACATATTTTACTTTGATGAATACATCAACATGTTAGCAAAATGATATTTAACATTACTACATCAGAAATGAAAAAATACAGTCATTTTACTCAATGAAATTCTTGTTTTGTTCAAAAGCTATAAAATTTAGGTAATTAGTTTTGCCACAAGCCTATAAACATTGGACATCCAGTGTCAGTCAAAATAAGTAATTAAAAAGCAATTAAAAATAAAAATCCAATTTATTGTTTATTTTTAATATGTTGGGATTGTAAGAATTATTAAACATTTTGGAAGAATGCTTCTGATGTCAATAATGAATTTTTATTTTATTTTAATCAATATCAAAGCATTCATTAAAATTTACTAAGAAGTTTCATTTGAAACTTTGTTATTTTTATGGTTTTTCTTTTTTTTTTTTAAATTGTTGGTTTCAATCTAAATAGAAATGTTTATTTAATATTCCCAAAGTGAACAATTTTGGCACAAGGCCAAATACAAAGTGGAATAGGGTTGGTCAACACTTTCTATCCTAGACCTAGCAAATTAGATTCACAACCCGTTCATCCATTACACTTTGATTATTCACCACAAGAACTCATCCATACATATACCCCAGTACCACATATTAACAGGGACACAGTCCAAAAGAGTCCACAATGTCCCTATTTTTCTCTCTTTTTCCTATAAAAATATCTAAAAAAATATATGCTCATGAAATGATGGGGAAGAAACCAGAAGCCAAAACTAAGATATAACAAAACATTCAAACTAAACATAACAGATGTTAGTAGGATCTGTCCATTCCACAAAAATTAAGAGTGGCCACTGTCTTCTACCTTTAGACAGAATCAAGAAGCTCACTCACTAATAGAGAAGGAAGAATAAAAATAAATGACAGAGTGGAAAAATCAAAACCTAACCCAGTTGAGATGAAAAAACAAAGGGGACAAAAGCAAACTAGGTAGGTTGAGAATCTAGACATGGATCATAACAAAAGAGAATTCCAGGAACAGGCTGAGAATGAGACTTAATCACATTAACGAGGTAAACAAATAGGGTCTATCTTAACAAGGAGAGGGGTCATCAGAAAACCACTCCATTGTGTCAAAGGAGACTTAAAAAAGAAAATCAAGTCTGGCCCCAAGCTCGCTACTTTTACCCATCTTTCACTGAAATCTGTTGATAACAAACACTTTCTATCATTCCTGATCTACATCCTGATTCCGAAGGAATTTGACCAGATTCTAATGAGAATAGTGAACGTATCATAAGATTCCCTCCATTTGGTAGAAGGCATGCAAAGCTGTTTCCTCTAGACCAAGGTCACACTGATGACAGGCAAATCCGCCCAGCCCCTCTGAAGTCTATGTCACTGAGAGATAGCGTGTTCTGAATCAATCAACAGGTAAGTGAAAATTCAGGCTTGCTGAAGTAATCTGCTGCTGGAGCCCAAGATCAGAAAGAGCACAACTCAGTTGCCAACAAGCCCAGCTGCTCACAGAAAGGATCCTTCGTGACCCTGCTCCACTAATTCCTTATACAAGAGTCTCCTAGACCATTAAATGTCACTGGAATGTAAATAAGAAGGACAGCAAAACACTTTCCTCTTCCTATTTTATAGGCAGAATCACAGAAATGTATGCTGGGATTTTTTCCTAGTCAATAAAATAGGCTGGTTTGTCATTTCATCTGATGAAATCCCAGTCTGTCTTGAAGTCAGAATTTGTCCAAACTTGCTTCTATGTGTTGACACCAATTTTTAGCTTGTGAAATTTCTTCCATATTACTGTTAATTTGCCTTATATATATTATTTGCTTGCTTTATGTTCTTTTCTTTTTCTTGTTATTGCAAATTCTGTCCTTTCTGTTTATTGGATAGTTCTGTTACTTATTTTGCTTTTCACCATGGCTACTCACTCCACAAAAGTACTATGTCCTTTCAGAAAGTAGGCAATCATGGATGTTCACATATTTCTTTTTCTTTATTTTGTGTGAATTATCATGCATTCTTGAGAAAGATACTGGAGTGGTTTCCTGTTGCCTTCTCCATGGTTTGAAATTTGTCCTATTAGACTGAACACCCTAAAAGTAGTAAATTTCAGTTTTCCTTTTCCTGTTAATATAATACTTATTTATAAGATGAAATATTAGTGCTATGAGTAGAGCTTATGTTGTAAAGTTTGTGACTTATAAAACTGTGAGTGCAAAGAGCTTCTTAAAATTTAATTTTTTTTTTATTATGCATCAAATTATAAAATATGAATGACCTAATATAATGATTGATAACATAGAACAACATTTCTCAACATATATACCTGGGTGCACTGATGTACCATGAAAGGTAGCCAGATGCACCTCAATTTAACAGAAGACCAATTTATGAATTATTTTTATATCTAAAAATATTTATTTATAAAAAACCTAGAGACACCAATCACATGGCTTCCATGTTTAAGTCTTTGTCACTTGATATTTTATACTCGATGTTAAATACCTTAATCTTTAATAAGGAGAGGATAAACCTTTCTTCTTTGCTTTCCTCAAGGCCTAACATATAAGGTCTATCATTGATAAAGCACAGTTTTCACATAAGCATATTTAAATATATAATGTAATGTTTTCAAAATAAATGCTTATTTCAGGAGACTTCTTTATTATTTTGCTATTTTCAACTTTTCCTTATTAAAACTGAAAGTGCACCCCAAAGTTCTAGTCATTCTACAAGTGCACCTTGAAGTAAAAATCTTGAGAAACACTGACATAGAATTTTAATACCTTCTTCAAGCAATATAGATCTTTTATTCATATAAATCTGCTGATATTTAACTAAATGGTAAGAGAAAGTTTATATTCATTATGTGATAAAGATAGCAGAAACTGCATAGATGTGGCTTTAGTTATGGAGATTTTGAGAACAGAGGTTTTCTGGTCAGACTGTAAGTCGCCAACTTTGAATCAAATCTTTCCATTGATTATTGCTATATTTATTCAGCTTTTCAAAATATCTCATTACTATTTACCAGTCATTTACAAAGATATGAAAAATTCTCTTTATTACTTATCAATATAATTTTCAGCACTCTTCATGAAATCTATGCTCATCTGAAGTGAACTGTGAAAGTCATCTCTGTTGAAGTAACTTTGATTTGCTATTTCTTCACATGTAACTTACAGAGAATTTATTTGCTTTTTTCAGTTTAGACATTTATGCAATTGCTTTATTTTCTGGGGAAAATTCATTATTACATTTTTGCTAAGTGGACAATTATAATGCAGACAGTTATTCTTAAAATGATTCATAATCAAAACTTTACAACAACTGATTGGTTATGAGAGACATTTATATTAGTTTTACTGATTTATATGAAAGCAGGACTGCAGTGCTTGTATATAAAAATACATATATTTACAAATATGGCATACAATTTGAAATAGCTGGTATCTGCAGTTCATTACAAGCAAAAAGGAAAATTGGAGAGGTTCATTTCATAATGCAATAAAAGATTAATCAAAGGAATAACAGAAAATAATCAGGCATTTCAGAAAAATGCAATACTACATGGTAAATATCTGCAAATTCTTCACAAGAAATATGATAGGCTCTGAACACTATAGAGCTTAGATTTGCAAATGGTTTAAATAACCTTAAGAGATGCCACATCCAGAATAGGTATATATATATATATACACACACATGAAAGAAAAACAAAAAACGTTGATGAAACAAATCAACAACTTGCTAAAACCTAAAACTCTTATCCAGATACAGTCTTGAATAAAGACAACAATACTGAAAAAAGAAAGAGAAAAAAAGGTTTTAAGGTAAACTTACCTATTCAGTAAAGTGCTTGAAGCTTAAATAAGTCAGACCAAGCAAAAAACACTTAAATCCTCCTGTTCAAGTTATCCAAAGATCATGTGAGCATGAAACTCAGGTTACAACTAGAGCCAACCTTTCATAGTTTATATATATATATATATATATATATATATAAAGTTCCTCCCCAGTTTGACCAAGAACTGATTCTCTAAAAATCTTCATGTTTGTACATTTTGTCTTGACCTGGGAAATAGGCCAAACCTGAGAAATTTCTGCACCCCTATATATATATATATATATATATATATATAATTAGAAAAAAGGGTCTATGTGTGCTTCTTATAATATGTAAAATAGATAGGTTAGTTAATAAAACAAGGACAAATGAAAGGATACCAATATAATCAGCATGATAAAAATTTATTGAATATTAATTATTAACCATATGACAGAAATGAAGTATGAAGAGAAAGGTTTTAAGTTCAGAATTTTCGGACACACTTGTGTCCTTCATCAATGGACAGAGGAATAAACAGAGAAATGCGAATTACTGACTGACAAATGTTTTTGTAGATGGTTAGTTTCCAGTGGAAATTGTATTGTTAGCAAAAACCTGATCTCTGTTTGATTCCTTGATGCGTGAAACTTTTTATGAAAATAAACAGAGTAGCTGACTTTATTTATTTTTGGTTGCAATTCTCTTATATAAAGAACTTCTAGAATTTTTAGTTTTTGCTTATTATTATCTTGGTGGAGTACTCTTGTATTTATAACTAATATCTGTTGAAACTGTAAGTGTGTTTCCTTTGAGGGTTTCTTTAAATGCTCCAAGATTGAACTATGATCATTTAAATGAAACATAAGCCTTCTCATCATGGTCATTGTAGTAAAACCAAAATACATATTATTAACACTTTTGTCAGAGATGCAATATCCCAAATGACATTTAAATTGATATATGATATTGGTCTTTTGTAAAATGCCACTTGACAGAGAAGAGTTGTTATGAATGACTAAGTTGGTTGCATTAAATTTAGTATAGTATATAATTAATTTTATTTTTTTACTGGGATCAGTCAGGGATATATTAGTGTTTATGGGACTTTTTAGAATTATTTCATCCTGTTTAGAATTAGAATGAATTTGATTACGGTATAGTAGTTTGATATGTTTACAGTTATTTGATATTGCATTATGTCCTTTTTGATTTATTTTAATATTTTTAATAGCTCATCAATGATGTAATTAGGAAAGTCATTATTAATGTGTGTTTGTTTAATATTTTTTAATACAGTATAGAAAATCTTTTTTGTTGAAGCATTTGCTTTTTTTTGTTTTTACATGGCTGCCAGTGCAATCATTTTTTGTGAATGTGTAAAAATGAAAATGACGTGTTCATTTATTTAGTAAGGTGTAAGAGAGAGAGAAAAAAAGGAGGCAGGTATATAGTGATGGATAGTGTGGAAATAGGAACCAACATTGTATGGTGACTGACAGTTTCATGCTTCAATGCTATCTTCAGAACAAGTTTGAATAAAATCTTTTTCTTTTAATTTTTTTATGCATTTTTTCCATCAGTTCTTGAGCTATTTTTCATTCTTGCTTTTAACATTTGAAGTGAAATTTTCAAAAAAAACTTCAAACACCTCTTCTAATTCATCACCACATGCTTTTTTCTGCCATGTTCCTCATTTCCACTGCATTCTTTTACTTAACATTTTAACAATTGGTAGTGTATTACTTAGTTGACAGTAGCAACACCACTGGCTTTCTTCATACCAGTCTGGTTAAATCATTGCTTGCTTTTAGCACTATTATTTGCTAAAAACTCATGAGCAACATATAGGCACATTTATTAATTAATTCACACCAGAGAAAGGGTTTGAAATAATAAAGAAGAGAATTCTTAAATTATAACCTTGACTGTGGAGATGAATTTTTGTCTTATTAAAATCCAGATTAAATTTTTAAAAAAGAAAAATCATCACTGCCTAATTATAACTTTTTCTTGGAAAGAAAAAGTAAAATATTCTAACTCATCCATTTTTATCATTAGTTGAATAAATAATACTTTTTACATCTTTTTATCTTGAAATCTGTTGTTTAAACACAAAATCTTATAAAATTTTTATTATAATTGAAAAAAAATCATTTTAGTCTTAAAATTACACCAGAAAAATCTTACAAGAACAGCAACAACAATATTTCAATGTTTCCAAATTTAACATTGAAAAGAAATTAGAAAAAATAAATTTTGAACAGTATAGGAAAAGTTTAAATTTTTAATCCTTAAAATATAATCCAGGACATTTACTGATTAATGGTAATATTAGCTGTTTCCTTATCAGGAAAGATTTGGCATTCATTGACCAAACAGCCAGTATTACTGTCTGTTGAAATTTATAAAATCTTTTCTTTGCAAACAAGTTTTTAGGAAAATGGGTTTTTCAAGCACACTGTTACTGCTCTTTTCAGTATTAATAGGAGGAGGGGTTCTTTTGGAACATTTTGTTTCACAAGCTTTTTTCACTTAGTAGCTTGACTATATGAATTTACACATGCTACTAGATTAGCATCTAGGTTCCAACCTTTTACTGTTGAAATAGCTAAATGCAACTACCACTAGTTTCTTTTCTTGCACTTTCCACCTTGATGGCTACAATCTTAAAAAATTTAAATGCAACATCAAACGCTATCTTCTTGAATCCCATTCATCTTTTGTCCTTTCCTCAATCCTCTCTATACTCATTCTTTTCTCTCCTAGTTTCACTACATGTAACCACCCCCTGTGTAGATGTGTGTGAATGAGTTTGTTATAAATACCATGCATGGTACTAAATTTCTTACTCTGCCATATTTTAAAACAAAACTCATGTTTTTAGGCTAATGTTTCAATTTGTTCTGTTGGGTGAAACAAACCCTAATACGGCCTATTCTGTGTTCAATTTCTTGATCACCTATACTAAATTTGATCTATACAATGAGTTATTTGAAATGTTTAGTATTTACTAATTCCACATTATGAATTTTTATGAGGGTTTCAGTGTATGTCCCATAACTGCTTTCATTCTAATTCCACATAATAGTTTCTGTTTATGACCCACAATAATGTTTTTAATGCATTATTTTGTGAACTTGAAATAATATTCAGTTTCCGAATAAACAATAATTGTATATATAATAACAGTCAACATTCTTATTATATATGAACATTATTAACCAAGAAACTAAGTTACTATTTCATGGCAGTATGCTATGTAGGGTTGCACAAATTAATTGGCTGATAGTTGGTAATTGGTCAGATCGGCATTTGCTGATTAATTGGTCATTGGCTTTATTTTTGGCTGATTAATTGGTTTTCGTACTTAGTCTTCTTTGTTTATTACATCACATAAATTTCATTCTTGGCTTAACAAGAACAAAATGAATCATCAGTTATCTTGGCCATAGAATGCATTTAAATAATATTCTGAGAGCTTTTCATTAATTTGTTTTTGTCAGTCCCTACTGAGAGTGATTAAATTGCTGATTACAAATCGATTAATAGGTGCCTCCCTAATGCTGTGTTTACTTTGTTTTCACTGAAATCTTTGTCATCTAGTTTATATAATTTTCAATGAAGATACCAGATATTGTCAGTACAGTGTCTGGTTTTTAAAATGGGTGTCAAAGGAAAAATAGCACAGTTAATGATTATGATGCAAAATTCATGAGACATTAGTTAACATTATATATTTAAATTATTTCAAATTATTTTTAATCTATTATTCTTGCAGTACATAATAATAGGGCTTTGATAAATTAACTTGTCACCATTGCTGACAGTGATTTGTGTATCTTATCCCTTATTATCTTTCAAAGATTTCCATATATCTCAAATTTTTTTTGCCAGATTTAATTCCAATATTTTGAACACAAATTTTAGGATTATGGAAATTTCTTGATTAACTATTTTGAGTCATGGTTGAATATTATTTAAAAAGACATTAATTTACATATTGAAAATTTTCTGACTTGGTCTTGTAAGAACTGATGAGTTTCTTCATTCTATAAAACTTTAGTCAGTATGACATTTGGTCAATATTTCGATTAAATTGGCTAATATCTAGGTATCTCAAGGGACTTTGACATAGTGTCGTGGTTAGGTAGTGTTGCTAGATCAATTATGACTGAATAGTGATTTTGATTCTCACTGGGTTCTCCATAATTTCAGCCTTGTACCACATCTAAGCTATACTTGATGAATTAATATATATAGGTACACCCAAAGAAAAATGATACATAACATTTAAAATGAATTTTTTTAAATAAAAAATTATTCTTGAAGGTTTTAGTTTTAATTTCAAGCTAATAGATTAAATTTAATATTTACATAAGCAAAATACTTAAATTTATTGGATTGATTTACTTTTTTACATCACTAAAAATAAGACGAATATAACGTGAGCAGCTTTTTTTATATAATTTTTTTTAACTATTCTGTAATCTTAAAATTTTAGGAAAACATTCGAAGTAACCTAATGTTTTATTGAATTTTAGGTATGTTGGCTTTAAATTTACTAGAGTTCCCGCACTGATTTTTCTGATAATTTTGTGTATGGACACTCATATTTCCAAAAATCAAAACATTTATACACACACACACAAAATTCAAAATACTTTTTAAAATACTTGGGTTTGCTGAATTTGTGTAAGCTTTTCCATTTATGATTAGTAAATATAGTTTTTACTTAACAATATCACTTAACCAGTATAAATTAATAAAGAAATTTTTAAGATTTCAAACTTTATAAATAATTCAAATTGAAATTTAAAAAAAAATTGAAAACAATTTCTGTAAAAATACAATATTTATCAAAATTAAGAATTTCCTAATCAATGTGTTTTTCACCACAAAAAATGCTAAAATTCCCTATACTTATTTAGATCACCTACCAATGCAAAAAAAAAAAAAAAAATATTTAACCAAAATTTTAAAGTTTCTAAAATGGGATCCAAAAATATAATTTAATAATCAAAACATCATTTGGCCTTTCCTCTTAATAGCATAAAAGTTTTGACAATTAAACTTTGTTTTAATTAAGTTTGGGGCAATTTTTATCACTTATGTTCATTTTTTATCAAGTCTTTTTATTTATCTCTTGTGTTAAACTCTTAAACAAGGTAAAAGAAATAAAAAGGAGAGATATATCAAAAAAACAAAATGAATGGCTGTCAGCAAAAGAGGCAACATAAAATGCAGTTATATATTGGGGATGTCAAAATCAAGCAGGTAGAGAAATTTAACCATCTGAAGAGTGTGAAAAACCACAGACAAACTGTAAAAATTCCTTTCAGAAACTGTTTGTTACTTGATACATTTAGTTTCTGAAAGGGGTTTTTACAATTTGTCCGTGCTTTTGAAATGAGTGTTGAGTTGCTAATCTCTAATTCCATATGAAAGTGAAATTTCACAGATGATGAAGAAACTTGAAATAACAGATTAAGTTCTACTAACAAATTCTGAGAATAGTATACAGAGAACATATGATAAAAACAAGAATGTTTTAAGAAAAATATGAATTACAAGGAAATTTATGCTTAAAATCAGAAAGTAGACTTTAGATATAACTAGAAACCTAATCTTAAACTGGAAACAATGGATACACATCTACTCCTGTTCAAAAGACCAGAAAGGAGTGTGAACTGGATGATCAGCAAACCTACTGACAGTAGGAAAAAACTGGAAGTTGTGGAGATTCATAGTCACACATATTCTGAAGAAGCATGTTATATAAAAGAAAATGACAGCAAACTGAATCTAATTTAGCACAAAAAAAGAGGATTCTTTATTAATTTTAGAAATGCAAAATATGAACTTATTGCAACACAAATAAAGTGTAAAAGGAATACAAATGCTTTTTGTAAGGTGTCACACAGTGAACATTTTTAATTAAAGAGACATCATTTTCATACGTGTATTAGCTGTAATAGTATCACAACAGGTAAATACCATAAATAGACCATTTTTGTCATGATTCTTCTTCTTTTATGTGCCATGTCGCTTCAGGATGTAGTTGATCATGGCTCACCACATCTTCTTGTCTCTTGTAGCTCTTAATAAATTTTGTTGTTTTGTTATTTCTCCCAAACCCTGTTCTGCCATCCATTTGCTCAAGCCTATCAAGTATGTCACGCACTGCTTTCCTGTGTCACTCTTTCCCTTTATCTGTCCTGTGAGTATTAGATTTTCCAAGGACTCTTTCCACATTATGTGCCACAGAAATTTCAACTGCCTCTTCTTGATGTTAAGTATAAGTTTCCTTTTTGTTTCTATTCTTTCCAAAACCTTGTCATTGCTCACATGTTCAGCCCATGGTATCCTCAGCTTCCTTCTGTAGAACTACATTTTTGTTGCTTCAACTCTCTTCTTCGTCTTTGAGGAGATTGTCCAGTATTCACTGCCAAACAGGAGGACAAATATGATGTAACAGCTCATTTATGTTTTCTTGTCTCTTAATATTCTGCTTAACTTTTGGAATGTATCTTTGGCATCCCAATATGTCTTCGGATTTCATTGTCACACTATTTATCCTCTGTTAGAACACTTTCTAAATATTTAAATTTCTGTACCTGCTTGATTTTAGTATCCTCGACCAGTAATTTACATTTTGGGCTCATCCTTTGCCATGCATTCTGTCTTCTTGTAGTTTATACTTATTCCTTTCTTCTCACTTTCCTTTGCTTCCCTTCCATATCTGCTATCAGCACTGTGTCATCTGTATATCTTACATTGTTAAGATTGTGGCTGCCAATAATGAATCATGGTAGGAATTATTGCTTCTGGGGGATTCTTTGTTCTTGGTAAGTGAGATTTAGTCTAGAAGGAATTAAATTCATGGAAACAATTTATCCTTTCTCCATAGATGTAATGTGCCTGATATTTAAAGAGATTAAGTAGGTCAAAATATGAAGAGGGAAAAGAAGTTCCAAAATTGATTCATAGAGTTTGAGAGGCCATTGACTTGTGTTCTTCAATCACAAGTGAATCATGAAACATGATTAAAGAGGGAAGACTTGAGAAACACACATGCTTAAGAGCTTTTCAACTGCACATATAACCTTAAAAGAATTATTGTTTCTGAGGAAGCAGAAATATCATTAGTAAATTCTGACCTTGACTCCATCAATAATAATAAACATTTTTCTTAAATAAATTTAATTTCTCTCTGTGATTGTTATGTATCTCAAATTCTATTTTTAAATGAGGTTATTTATATATTTATTTAATGTTAAATTTTATCAATTTCATAAAAAAAGCAATTTAGAGTTTTTCTTATATGAAATATGGTCCTTTTTCATTGCAATAAAGCAGTCAAACCATGCTGAAAACACTGGTCCACATTTGATCAACAAAATTAAGTGGTGTCGAGCCCTGACAGTACTTAGATTAGAGTTCACTTGGGAACACTGGGTACTGTAGACAACCTCCTATAATCTGAAATAGATTTTGATTTTAAAAAACCTACAAAGGGTTGATAAGCCATAAAAAAAAAAAACAAGTCAATCAATCATAAAAATTTCTTAACTAAATTAGTTAATAATGAATTTTATATGCCTTTTCATTCTGACTAATATAATCATTTTGGTTGTTATGCTTATATTTTCGCTGTAAGAAACAAAATAAAAGAGTACTGAATTATTAAGTAATATCAGTCCTGCTACACAGCAGTTAATGCTGGACAATCTCCATACAGATGAATAAGTGACTTGAAGCAACAGAAAAGTGGTTTTGTAGAAGGATACTGAGAATACCATGGATCAAACATGTGTACAACAATGAAGTTTTAAAGGAAATGCAAACAAAAAGGATGCTTAAGCTTAACATCATGAGAGAGTTGAAATTTCTAGAGGACATAATGAAGAAAGAGAGTTTGGAAAATTTTATGCTCACAGGACAGATTGAAGACAAGAGAGACAGAGAAAAACAACACATAACGTACCTATTGAACTTGAGTAAATGGATGGCAGAACAAGGTTTAGGGAGAGATAACAAAAAGATTAAATTTCTTAAGAGCTACAAAGGACAGGGAATTGTGGAAAGACTTGATTGCCAACATCCTGAAAGGACACCAGCACATAGAAGAAGAATCCACTGGACCCCTTCAAATGCCTGTTATACTTGATAAACTTCTTGAAATTCTAAACTGAGCTTTCATTCAATCCATGTTGGTAGAACATTTTCATTCTGATTTCTGTGTTATGGGAATATTTTGTTGCAGTTAATTATCTCTCATTTATTCACCTTTGCATGGCTCGTCTATTTCTTCCAGGGAATAAAAGTATATAAATTTGCTGCACTGCCTGATCCAAGGACTGAGTTCATAACCACCAGGAAACCAGATATATATCAACCAACAATTTAATCTATTAGGCTATGTGTTAATCAGGCAATACAATAGTCTAATTTGAGAGCCTTAAATCTTTAAGTATCTTTATCCAGGTCATGGAAATTTGAGTATCTTTCCTTAATCAGAGTCTCTCAGCATTATTTCTAAGCTAGGTCTACTGAGAGAGAAAGTTATCAGAGCCTAGCATGTGTGCTGATTCTTTTAGTAGTTACCAGAATTGTTCTTTGTTATCTTGACTTCATTCCAAAGGTGCTGATGACTTATTTTTTTCCCTCTGGACATGATCAGGCATTGTAATTTTTCACCTTCTCCACCCCCAGGATACAGCTGGTCTTGTTATTGTATTCCATGCTATAAATGCATGTCATGGCATACATTTAAGTCTTGGCATATTCTCTTCTAAAGTTAGAAAATTTGATTCAGGAGAGGTATCTCTGAAGTATTGAATTGTTTTGAACACCAATGTGATGCTGTATGGAATCTCACAAATTTTGGAGTAAAAATGACTCTGAAAATCCTGTTGTGCAATACCAAAATCATCATACTGTTACCAAACAAGGACAACACTGTGGTAATGGTGGGAATTTTGAAATACTTGGAAAAATTGGCTTGTCTCGTTGGTGATAGTAGCTACAGTAAGGTAAAAATGGAAGCTGAGAGAACAAAGATTAATTCACAATGAATGAATACAGGCAACTAACCCAATATACCAGTAACCATATATACTACATTTTCAAAAAAATTCATAAAGATACTGAAATTCATAAACAGTTATCATGGTTTAGCCTGTCAACCACTGGACATAAACTGTATAGGCCTCACCAAACTAATAACAAGTAAGTCTCTATCATATGTAAAGAACTGTCTATTTTGTGGAGACAATCATAGATATTTCCTTCATACCAACCAAATATTTCTCTGAGAGAGTATATGAGTGTCCTGATTGATAAATCAACATGCTTCTAATTTTTCTTTGAAATACTAACAGGAAAAAGGTTTAGCTGTGGTGTCAACATTATCTCTGGTAATGACAAACATATACATGCAATACTCTAAAGAAATTGCTATAGGAATACTACTAATAAAATCACTCATGTGGCTTAGATGCATAGATGACACCTTCATTTTCTGACACTACTAGAAAGAAGTGCAAGCACTACTGGAACATGTAGAATCAGTAAGACCTTTGATAAAGTACACAATAGGAAAGGAAGCAGATCAACTGGCCTTCCTTGATGTACAAATAATTCCCAATATGGTTTCAAGGCATCCATATCTCATAAGCCATCACTCATCAGATAATATCCAAACTCCAATTCTTACCATCAATATGACATCTATAAATGGATTATCTCTTGCCTATAGTATCAAACCAAACATGGCCAGTCAGGCATATATCAACAGATGATGATGAGGATTAGAAGCAGGGTTGGTGAATACTACCCCCAAGCACATCAACCCTTCAAGCTTGATTGGAGGCTTGGGCAGTGTTATCTCTTCAATATTTGCTTTTTTTTACCTTCATTGATATACATTACAAATTAAACTAAGCACAGTTGACTATTAAATGATGAAAACTTTTTGCATATTTTGACATCATTCTGATGTCTTTTTTGTCCAAATCCATGAATTTGTCTTGAAAAACTGCTATATAAAATTTACTATTTTTTATCCATAATGTTGAATGTGTTAAAATTATTCAACTTTTTAATAAGAAAAATCTCAAGTTGATGTTAAAAATTGCTGCAAAATATTGTTGATTTATTTAAGATAGAATGATTTATTATGACATATCTCATTTGTATGCAAATATATTGTATTTATTTTCAACTTTTCTAGTTGAATTATTCACCTATATTGCATATGATCCATTATTGTGCATAATTATGTTACAATAAATTTTGTATTTTATATATAAACTACAATATGAAAGTTGAGATGTAGTAGATTCAGGAGGTGGGCCTGTATTATAGATCACAAAACCCTTGCACCACCCCTGATTAAAAGCCCTCTTCAAAGTAACAACTATCCAGTAAGTATAACATCAGCTTCCATGAACAGGGAAAAAAGAGTCAATAATATGATAGCTTGTGTATCATATGTAAGGGGGTATATCTGGATAGATTCAAAGGATCTGTGGTACATATAAAATCAGCATGGTATTCAAAAGCAGTGCAACATTTTGGAAATGTCTCACCTGAAACAAACCTCTTCTAAAAGAAAATATAACCAAGAGCTGAAGGTATCCAAACCTCTGCAATTGTGGAAAGGAATACAAAGGCAAAACTAATTGCTTTTTAAAAGGTAAGGGTGAGTGTACATTAAAATGCTAGTCTTGGAAGATACATTGAAATCTGGCATGGCTGATCATGTATGGAGAAAATAGTGTGGTCATCAAACCTTGTAGAAAATGTCAGAAAATAAGAGAACACATGATATATCCCCTAATCATATAAAGTGGAATGAATAGACACTGTAATCTCTGAGACTGAAAAAAAACAAACAATTATCAATGTAAATGATAGACAGAATAAATGGTTTATCCAATTATAAAGAATGTAACTAAATTCAAAATGTATGTAAAGATTATTGAAACATGAGAAAATAGTTGGTACTGTATATACTTAGGTATAGATCACACCGTTAATTTTGGGTTGTCAAAGTGGACATTTGCAATTGACCTGCACTATAAGCTGGGGAGCTATATGGCCCTTTTTTAACATAAATTTAACTGATATTTGTTAAATATTTTCAGATATTCACCTTTATTTTAAAACTTTACTTATATATATTAAAACATAAGAAAAGTGATTGGTTGTAATTGCATGGTATTTACTTATTGAGTGCGGAGCTGCTCTGTTTAGACAAAAATGTAAATACCAGTAATCATTTCAGTCCTAAAATTACTTGAAAATGATAGTCTCTCTATGATGTCAAGCGGATAGGTCACACACCTGATTTTATCGAAATTTTGGTGAAAAAAGTACAACATACCCTTGAATATATACAGTAGATATATTTTTGTAACAGTTTGATTGTTATTAATATATTTCTAAATATTATGGTCATAAAGACTGAAATATTAAGAAAATCAGTAACACATTCTATTGTTATTTAGTAGTGATTATTAAAGACAGTTTGCTTAGCTTAAAATATCCTGATGTGATTTGTTATAGACTGACAAATAATTTAACTTTTAGTCAAATGAAGATTTCTTTTAAAACAATAAATACAGGTTTTTTTTTTAATTTGTTTTTAACCTTGAATTGAAATTAACTTGCGTAAATTTTACCAGCTGATAAAATATCAATTTTTTATTATTGAATTTTCTATATTTCTGACAAGAAAAAACAAAACAACTTCTATGGTGACGTATTTTTGAGGTTTTTCAACTAAACAGTTCACTTCATTGATGAGTTCCATGTTTTAATTGGTTTTGTTTTGTTTAGAAAAAAATAATGAGATTTGAAAAAGATGTTTTAAATCCTAAGAAAACATTGATGATCTTCTTAGCAATCTGATTAAAAAAATATTTGTTCAATATTTGATCCTCCAGTTTGTCTTTGAATAAAAAATATATATCTTTGTATATAATTTTTAGATATTTTAATGACTCTACACAAAACAAATTCTTTATATGTTTAAAAGGAATGTTGCAATTTCAAACTTTTAGTAAATTAAAAGGATTGTGATATAAATGAGATACTTAAAAAATACTGTGATCACCAGATATATCAATTTTAATTCCCTTCATGTAGTTGGTTATGAGAAAGACACAAACTTAAAAAAAAAAAGATCACTGAAGAATAAAACAATCACTTTTTGTATTGGAGATAGAGATATTTAATTACTATAAATATTATGAAGTGTGAATACTTTATGAATAACATTCATATTTATTTATAGACCTAAGTCAACAAACCTCATCATTTTACTCAGATTTTATATTTAATAAGAACATACACATATCAGATTGGGGTAAAGAGATAGCCATATTGCACAAGGGGTAAAGAGATATATAATGACTATGTATATTGTTTGTCTATCTGAAGATAGAATGAAACATGAAAACAAGAAATTCCACTTTCAATTATAAATCTTGTGATTGTACAATTAATTAGGAAAAAAAAGAAACTGCTCTGTCTTATTTGGTTTAACCTTGGCTGTTAGAAAGATGATGAGTTTGAAAATTGAAAAAGTCCAGTTGTAAGGTTACAGATATAAAAGAATGCCTTGAAACCAGACCAAAAATGGCAAAACAGTATTTTCATCACCTGGATTATTACAGGAGAACATACAAAAGAAAGCTAATTCTTAAACCAATCAACATTCAACAGATGGGCAATTAAAATAGCTGACAAATTCTTGGCTTTTAGTATGCTGTCATGTTTTAGGGGAGCTCTTATTTGCTTGATTCTCAAACAGCACCAAAAGTATGAAGTGTGAAGATTGCCATGTCATGAATTTGTTTGAACTGCCTTCAGGCCATAATAAACATTTTCAGTTATGATGAGGAAAGTAATTTTTCACACAGATCAGCAAAGCTTCTCAACTGCATGGGGAATATCAATTCAGAAAATGACAAATTCATTCTCCATTAGAAATTTCTTCCAATATTCACTGGTAGCTATCAGCACAAACATATTCACCATTTTGTGGAAAAAAGAATTCTCTACCGTACAGCATAAAAGACTCAAGAATGGCAGTCTGAAAACTATTTGGTGTTTTTCATGCTCAAGTTAGTCTCTAGACACTATTCTTGAAAATTTCTAAAATAATTTGAATTAGAAAAAAAAGATGTCTGTTTACTGTTGTAAGTATTTTATATATTTTTACTTTTCAGATTTCATACGAAATGAAAGAACTCCTGCTGTCATGTTTCATCATTACAAGTGCCAGTTTATACCCCAAAATGAAGCACTGCTGCCATATTTTGGTTAGAGCTATTCAATCCCCACTTTCCAGCCTTGATAGAGTACAAAATCATTTGTATAGTCTTGTGGATGATGACTTACTTTCTACTCTGAAACCTCTTTCCACACAGACAAAAGTGAAAGTTCCACTAAGATAACTTTTTCCTCAAGGATTGTTACTTTGTGAAGCAGATGTCTACATGGATACTTCCCTGAACACTACCACCTTAAATTCTACAATTCTGGGTTCAAACATTATATATCCTTCTTATCCTCAATCTGTACTTTCTACCACCTTTTCTTTCATTTTTATGACACACCTCATTCATCACAACTATTCTCACAGTTATTCCCTAGTTTGAGTGGCTCTCGAGCCTTGTATTGGGTGGACTTTAGCGTAAAACAAACAGCATTAAAACTCAATAATAATTTGTAGGAAAGGCATCTTTCCTAAACATGAAAAATAGTCTTTCCTGCAGATAATCTTGAGTTAATAATTATAACAAATATTAATAGAGGCTATGAAAGTTGTAATGCATTGTCTTTAAGATTCAAGTGTTAGATTTTAGACAATCAAGTTTTACTGAACTTAATTTGAATAACTGGGAAAGAAAAAGCTTCCACTAAAATGTGAATACCAGTAACTAGCATATTTCTTTCTTAAAGGGAAAAACAGCACAAAATTTTGAAGTAAAAATTTAATCTAGAAAACACTTAACAGCTCGAAATAGTTTTATGTTTTCCCAAGGTTTATAATGATAGTTCAAAGAAAAGCAACTCAAGAAGAATCCTAAAATCCTATGTTTTATTTTATTCCCTTGACTGAAAATTAATGATAATTTCCCATCAATAATAATACCATCGAATTAATGATAAAATGAACAAATATTACTGTGTGATTACTAAACAAATATTGCGATAATTGATTCAATAATGAGTAGTTTTGAGGAAATTACAAAGAGGATGCACTGGCTCAGATTATGTACACTAATTATTAGATACACATATTCAATCATGTTGCATAGACTCACGTCTATTTATCTGTATATATTTTCACCATATATGTGTGCATAAAAACCAGTTATCAACATTTGCTTGCCATTTTTAAGATATTTTGTAAAAGATTAAAAATATCAGGAACTTTTAAAATGACAAAGAAGGGACTGAAAAGCCTTATACAGGAAAATCAATAACGATTCCCAGAAGTTTAAAATTCCATTTGTAAAAGCAGCTCATGTTTTTGAGATTCCAGGTTTTAATCTAATTCTATATACAATATCATAAGAAGAGAACAAAATGCTAATCCATTTGATTAATGAATATGTATTTCTATCAAATGAAAATTTAACTTAAAAATGTAAATATATTGAACAAAGAAAAAAGTAAAAAAAGAATTTGTTATACTATGAATGTATTTTCTCTACTTTTATGTTCAAGCTAAAAAATTCTTTTCATTAAGAAATTAAATTATTTGAATCTTAATATAAAGCACTCAAAAAATTAGTGCAAAGCATATGAAAAGTTCTATTGTGGTCATTAAAAATTTTTAGTTTCAATAATGATTTATTGCTTTTAGCCACTTGACAGTAATTATGTTTAAAATTTGTGTAAATAAAAAAAAAAAACATTAATTTCTAAGAAGAGGTTTTTGACAAAAAATTATATCCAGGTTATCATTAAATATTTTGGAACTAAATTTCTTAAATACGCATTCATACTACAAAAATAAATTTTGTGATAAAATAATGGGTTTTGTTGAGTATATCCAAAATATATATCACTTTTTGCTGATAGATTGTGCATACTGTAAAGACACAAGATCAAGATAGCCAAATAATAACTATCATTATTATCATTCTAATGACTAGAGATCATCATAGGGTTGCTGCACAGCTGAGCATCTCATCAATTTTCTCGACACATCTATCAGAAGATAGAGTTGTATTCATTCATGTATAGTGTGTCTTCAACAAGTAGACCTGATGGAGCCCATTTCTCTGCAGGTTAAACTACAGCTGATGTTCTCCAACTTGAAGACTCCCATTGAACACAGATACATGGACATTGATTCCATCTGCTTCAGTCTAGGAAGCACTTCACCTAGCAATGCCATGTCATCACAAAACTGGCCATATATGTAGCTATGGAACCCAGTTTAGCCACTGTGCTAGATAGCTGCTGGCCTTACCAGAAGGTCAGCCACCCTTAGACAGTCTTGATTTTAATCCTGATGGCTGTCTAGCCACCCACCTAAATAGAAAAGTCTAGTGGAGGAAACAGTTTAAGTAAAGAAAACTTCTAATAGATAAATAAAATCACTCAGACAGTGCGATGCATGAAATTAGAAACTGTTTTAGTGTTGAAAGAATAACAGTAAAACTACTGTTTTAAGTGTTTCTTGTTACTATAAACATTCGGACACCTCGAGGTGGTGTAATGGTTCTCGCTAGAACAATTACGAATGAGTTTGATCCTCACTGGTTGTCCCTTACTTTCGGCCTTGTGCCAGATCAAAGCGATGCTTGGAAAATCACTATTACTATAAACATTATACATTTTAAGTATATGGAATGATGTATAGGTTTGTCATTTACTTTGCATATTGAACAAAGTTACAAACTTTGTTCAACCAATAGCAAGAATACTTCCTATAACACATAATAACTACACTCAGTAAATATTTGAAGATATGCTCAGTTTCTCAGCTAATGATAAAAAACGAAACTGAATATGACAAGTGAACCAGTTGCTTATTTAAATTTTATTTTCTTAGACTCTTTCCATCTTACTTTACAAAACAAATTTTAATCTCTAAGCCTGAAAAAGATAATCATTTTCTCTTGTAAATATGACTCAAATTTAATCAACTGTGGATATATTTTTAGATTTTCAAAATTGTTTACAGATGACTCTCTGGAAAAGAAGATGACAAACTAAAAATACGTATACATTTTTAATTCTTTTGTTTCTTGTTCTCAAGTATCCTATTGATAAAGTACTTGCCAACAAGAAGAAAAGAATTTATTTTAGCTGTTTTGTTTTGTTTGCCTCTTCAAGTTCAGTCATCAGTGAAGAGAAAAACAATTTATAAATATTTCAACAGAGTCCAATTTTGGGGTGTAGATACATGAATAGAGTGATTACACAGGTTCTTTTCATCTTTGGGAAAAAATATATATATGTGTGTGCATGTGTGTGTGTGTGACTTCACATGATTTATATAACACACATATATGATTTAGGGTAGGGTGTGTGATAGAAATGTGTCGCTAATAAGTATTTATATATGTAAGTTGATAAACATAACAGTATATATGTGGATGTGTCAAAATCATTTTTAAGATATCAGTCAGCACAATTCTATGTAGTTCTACAAATACAAATGGACAGTTGAAAAGAACACCATAAAAAGAGCTGAAAAAAAAGGGTTTTCATTTCTGCTGTTTGCTGATCTTTTTTTTTTACATCAAGTTTTTGACCCAAGAAAAGCATTTATGTACGATTGCATATGGAAGGAAAATAACAAACCTCTGGCATAAGGCAATGGCAAACATCCATGGTAAAATTAGTACAGTAAATATAATTATAACTGAAGGACAAAGATAAGTATATATTCTAGTTTAGCTGGGACTTCCCTGCTTGAGTCTAAGTTTCCTGTTAGAAATATAACCTATCAATATTTGTTTTCCTTTTGTGTGTGGGCATGTGTGTGTTAGCCCGGAAGCTAAATCATAACTAATCTAAAGCTAAAACAAAAAAACTGGAAAGATTTCCCATTAGAGATTGAGAAATTATGGTAATCTTAGTCAGAATAAACTTTACACTTGTCCATATGTGGTTCTACAGAAAGATACTGAGGATACCATGAATTGAATCTATGAGCAATGACGAAGTTTTAGAGAAAATAGAATCAAAAAGAAAACTTATTCTTAACATCAGGAAGAAATAGTTGAAATTTCTAGGACACATAATGAGGAAAGAAGGCTTGGAAAATTTGATACTCACAGGAGAAATTGAAAGCAAGCGACACAGAGGAAAACAATGCTTAACATACTTAGTGACCTTGAGTAAATGAATGGCGGAAATAACAGGAGACATTGGAGAAATAAGAGAAATAACAAAAAGACAGAATTTATTTAGAGCTACAAAGTACAGGAAATTGTGGAGAGCCATGATTGCTTACATCCTCAGGGGACACAGAACATAAAGAAGAAGATCTAATAAAAAGACTTATATGAAATGCCTAAACAAAGTATGTGAATTGGAATATGCAAAAGTCAGTTGGATGTTTGTAATTTTATTCTATTATCAAGGCTTCATTCAGTAAGAACATCATAATGAACCATTAACAAAAAAATAAAATTTGAAACATCCAACTGTTTTTCACATATTTCATCCAACATATATATTTAAATGCATTTTCAGATCCATTACACCAAATGACCCAATATCAATAGAAAGTATATAATTATTTTCTATATAGAAGCAAGTGAAAGAAAAAACCTGTTTCAACATGGAACTAACACAGACATATATAAATATATTTAAAAGAAAACTTGTCATATGCTGCCAAGTTAATATGGACAAATCTTTATAAGAATTGTGTATATACGTATACTTTTTTTTAGCTGTGAAGAAGATAATTATGAAACTCATAATTGCTTAATAAAAATTAGAATATATTTTAAGTAATTCTTCTTAAACTGAAAATGTAAATGACAAGTAAATAAAGAAACCAAAAAATTAGAGAAATTTTGAGCAAAGTTTGAAACTTAATAGAAAACAAAAGAGGAAATAAAAGAAAAAGCTGGACATTAATATGTAACTGTTTAACTTTATATAATGAAAACTGAAGGCATGCATGATGGGAAAAATTAGGCTTGTGAAAAGGAACATTGCATAAAAATAGTTTAATGAAAAGAGTTACTTAGAAAAGCAAATAAAAAAGACATTAAAAACAAATTTTAAACAGAGACATTAGAAACTTATTATGAACAAAATTTCTCTCATTGTACTTATTTGCATTTCATGTTTTGTGTTTTTATGCTTTTACCTTTCTTTTTAAACTTTCATTTTCTGATCTGATTTTTCATTTATTCACCCATTTTCAATGTGAATATCATTTCATTGCTTTTCCTCTTTATGTTTTGTTCATTGCTATTTATCAACGAAGTAAATAAGAAATACTTTCATCTTTCTTTTTCGTGTTTAACTTTCCAGTTTTCCTTCAATTGTTTCTTCAACTTTTATTCAACATTTTATTTATTTTTTCCTGCACTCTTCATATTTTCCATTTTCAATTTCTGATATTTTTATTAATTTAGTTTTCATTTATTTCAATTCACTTTTTAAATATTCACACTGATATTTTTCATTAGTTTTTTTTTGTTTTTTTTTTTTGTGAGAAGTGGGGCTTCATAAATTTGACAAGTATTTAATATTCTTCATTTCTTCACAGAATTAATGAATGTTTCCTTCGAAGAGAAACCAGGAAACATGTCTTTCACAAATGAACAACTTTTGATTAGATTAAAAATCTAAACGGAAACTGAGGCAGATTTCTCAGGAAGCCAATTAAAAAAAGAAAAGAAATATTCAAATATAGATAGCAAATAATATTTAAATTAGAATGAAAAGGACTGAAGAATTATTTAGTTATTCATTCTCTTTTTTTATATCTCAAGCATTTTCCTCTGCTTAATAATTGACATACTACCTCTTCAGAAATATAACAAATCTGAAAACCATTAAAACTACATCGCTAAAGAAGGTAGATATCTGCTGTATGATATAACTTCACCTTTAGCCATGCAGCTTTCAATTTATAACTTCACCACTGAACCCTATTCACAATTGCAATTTTCCAAAATTAATACATTAAAAGTAATAACAATACTCAAAGATGATGACAAATATCTGTGAAAATCAGCTAGAATATATATTTTTTTAAGTTATAACAAAATTTTATATGAAAAACAAAACTAAAAAAAGAGGAATAGTTAAAGCCAATTATAAATTCTAGTCGCAAGGAAAGAGGTAAGTTTCATTTTTTATTACATAAACCCTACCTCATGTGACATTGATCTAACTCCAGGGTTTGTCATTTAAATTTTGTCTCCATATCTTTTCAGACAATTATATTATTTTAAACCAGATTTTCTATGAAAATATTCCATATTGTCACAGAGGATTTCAATTTGTTTTATTTTATGCTTTCTATATATTTCCTCTGACTTTTTCTTATGCATTATCAAAGAATGGTGCCGACCAAATTCTTCTCCAAGTTAGCCAGATTCTCTATGCATGATTCCCAGAAATCAGTCTGCCATACTGGTTGCTGAGAATATTGAAAAATGCCAAATGTTAATTTTTTTCATATTGTTTTCAGCAGAATAAGATTTTTAAAAAGTTCTTTTTCCAAAATTGAAAAAATAAATTACCATATAAAAATGTTGAGGGGGATATATTATACATTTGTATCTTTGATATTTCTTACCCTGCTATAGCAACTGATACCTTGCAGAGGTTGGAGGTCAGAAAAAAATTTCTCAGTCAATTTCACACTTAATTAATGGCGTTTTCAAGGCATTTTTTTAAGTACATTTTTTTTTTGCACTTAAAGATCTCAAGAAAGCAAAATTTTAAAAGATTTATTTAAAGCATATTCCTTCTTTTCCCTAGGATTTATTGACTTTTATTTTATTGATTCCTAGGATTGATTCAAAGATGAATCTGAAAGAATCTACATTAAGAAAAATCAAAACCTATTCAAGCATGGCTTCTTATCAAAAGAAAAAATACAATAAAAAAACAAGTAAAAATTTAAGAAAATAGAAAATATCAGATAATAATTTTTTAGTATCTTACTCAAAGCAACCAAGGTTTATAGAATGAACTCTTTTTAAAATATATTTGAATCTTTAAACATATCTTTTCATCATTGTTTATTACTGATGACAATGCTTACAATGTAAATGCATTGAAAGATGCAGCTATCATTAGACTACTGGTGCATTTTATATAATCATATTTTATAAAAGATTTAAAAATGTATATATTGAATTAATAGTTGTGTTCATTATGTCTGGTGTTGTAAGTAAATGTAAACTCCAACTCCAACTCAAAACTCCAAAAGTCTGCAGGTCAAGAGTACTTATCTTCAAACTGAGAAAAAGCTGGTGTTATAGAGCTCTGTCAGTACTAGGCCTATCCTGACTACAGGCTAATACCTGCCCAGTGTCATTCGTATACAAATTTTATCAGCAACACATACTCCTCTCTCAACAGCCATTTGTGGAAGAGGACATAACTCCTAGTGCAGTGCAGTAGGCCTGCACCACATGCAACCAACTCTGGGTCTCTTGTCAGGTTGACCCAATTCTCCATTATAATAGTATGTATCATTTTTTTTTTTGTATTTTGTTAATCAAATTAAAAAATAAATTCAAACTCATTTAATCCTACCATTTATTCAAAATATTTTTTTTTTAAAAATAAATGATTTTACAATATTAATGGAGTTATGCCCTATTTTTAAAAAAAATAGTTTCATTTTAGTTACAGTGAGTGAATGAAGTAGAGAAAACATAATTAACTTTGAAAATGATTTTCAATAACAGACTCACAGATTCAAAGAGATAAATCTTTCAATCTACACCCAAAACATAACTAAAAGACAAGCGGTAATTTTTTAATCTAATTGGCATATTTGTTTATAATAGTGAAACTAATATATGAAATTCTTTACAAAGAAAACATGAGACAAAATAGAGGAAATAGTATAACTTTTTAGCAGATTCCATTTAAAGTCCTGTTAGTAGATATACAGATACATTTAATGAAGATTAGAGAGCAAACTAGACAAAAATGGTTGTCCTATAAAAATTCTACTGGCAGAATAGAAAATATAAGATGGCCAGTATATATTTAATGAAACTCAAATTGTACATTGTGATAAGAATTTAATTAAAAAGGCTGAAATGGTTAATGCAAAGTAGAACTTCTATCTATATTTCTGAGATGAGGTATTGTAACTATTTACACTATTTTCATTGTTCGGACTGTTGTCTTCATATTTGTTATCATATTCACATTGGTTGAAGTAATTTAGTGACTTGACCTAAAGAGTTGTGAGTTCAGTACTGGGCCTCAGCAAAGTTGGACAAAAACTTGAAGAATTGAGTTACTAAAGGGAAATAACTGAAACTTAGATATCTGGAAGAGACATGGCACATGGAACTAGAACAATCTATCCTGGTTGATGAAAGAAAGGGTTCAGTTTTAAATTCTAATCACCTGAAGAGGACCTTTGTTCAACACCCACAGAGTCCAACTGTAGTTTATATTGCAAATATGCTGAGCAAACCTTAGTTACAGTTTCTGGGAAAGAGCACATTATCTAGCTTGATCAGCAGTCTGAACAAAGCTAGAGCACTTAAACATTTTTTTGGACTAGTTTGCATCAACAGAATAATCATAAGATATAAAATGCTTCATTTCTTAACTTTTTGAAATAATCTTATGTTTTTTTATAATTAAAAGGAAATAAAATGGCCATTTCTTCACAAACCACTTCACATTTGTAAAATAATTTGAGAAGGACTCCTTTTATCAAAATAAGAATTGTTCTTTTGAAGTACACTGAAAGCAATCTGTTTCATATTTGAAATTAGCATTGTTTAAAAAAGCATGTTCTAACCAAGAAATGTCAAAACTGCATCCAGAAAATCTATAAACTCTTCATAAATCCTTGAAAAGACAAAGTGAAGGCAAAATGTCAACATAACCTTATTAAACTTGATATTCAAAGAAAAGCAATTCTCATATATAATGGCTATTATGTTTTGATTGGTAATGGTTACCTAATATGTTTGTCATATATCTTAATGGTTGATTAAGTTGAACTATCTAAAGCTAATTAGTCTATTTATAGTCATTCAGCTTGCAATTAGCTCAGGTCACTGACCTATGACTCAGGGATTATGACTATTTGTGTGACTGGTTCAGTGATGTGTATCAGTTTTGACAGATATTTTCTTGAGCATAATGAAACACTACCAGATTTGACAACAGAATCTTTGTTGCTATATTAATAACAAGTTCCCAAGCAGTTTTATTTTCAGATATATAGGATTAGACAAACTTTAGCAGAGAACTGTACAAGAATTCTTTAATGTTTGCATCTTATGTCCTTTTCTCTAAATGATTTTAGACTTACATCAGCACAAAATTTTGTTCAGTATACTACTCTCTGACCTTCATCAGATCTATATCATATCTGTATAGCTTATCTTCTACCTGAATTTCATTCATGGGAGTGTAATATTTGCCATCATGTCCTAAAATCAAAATCTCATGAAAATTCTTTTATAGAGGGTGTGATGGTTAAATTGTTGCCATTTTATACTTTTAATTTCATGCATGTGTGTTGTTTTTTTTTATTTTTGTTGACAGCACAGAATAGTAGGGTCAGTTGAGCACCAACTGTGAGAAAAAAGATGCTATGATGCAATTAACTCCGGCAGAAATTTCAAAATGGCCTTGCAGTACTCAGAAGAGATTTCATAGTCATCTGGAGGCCATTGTTGATAATCCAAAGACAATGGTGATTTTATTGAATAAATCTACTACTTAGTATGTAATTTTGTTAAATATATCTGTTAAAATGAGATGTCAGTGTTATTTTCATTTTTGTGTAATTTATGTGACAATTTATCCATCGAACACCATACATAATCTTGATAACACAGGTAAAAATCTTTAAATTCAGTCCAAGTCTGAAAAGACACATAACGATCCTTGAGGGTGATATTACTCAATTTGATCCAATAAATCCTGTCAAGATAACATCCTTTATATGTCACATATGATTTAAGACATACTAATCCTCTGCTATGCTAAAGAGTCACCATAAAATGTATTTGTAAGTTGACAATTTGATGATGTACAATTAATGCGATGACAATTATCATATCTATTAACCTTTAAAAGACTTTGAATGGAAGTAACTGAGAAGCTATATTTTCCCTCTTTTTTGTGTCATATCTCATTTCCTTTATAGGGACTGAATTATTCTTACAAATCCTTCTGCCTAACATTCACTTTGATATGTGTTAACTATACGATCCTACCATGTGATTCTAGTTAGGATTGAGTATACCATTCTTGGTTAACAAATTTCTGAAGATATTCAACTACTACTCCTCAGCTTAATGGATGTGTTCAAAGCAGTGGCAGTAGCTTGTCTCCCTTGCTGCAAAAGGAGATTGCCTTAATTCATGGTTCAAGAATCAATGGAGATTCAACAAGTTAAATTAACATTTTAATAGGCGATCATCTTATTTTGCGGGTTCAATCTGATAGCATAAGAAAAAGAAATTAGAAACCAAAACCTCTTATGTAAAGAAGCTGTTTCAGTAAAAGCTCTTTCAAGATTACAAGATGCAATGACCTTTTGGAATGTACACAACAAAATGTTGAGAAGAAATTAAAAAAAATATGAGATTATTAGTGTGGAAAAAATCATTCAATGATAATATCTCATTTTTATTTATAAATATTTATAAGTATTTTTTTAATTTCAGAAATTAAGTAACTTATCACTTGTTTCCTTAAACCAAATTCATCCTTTGACTTGCCAGCACAAAAGTGATATGAAACATTTGTCCTGCACCTCTTCAGTAGGTAGAAGTCCCTCAACGAGGCCACCTGTTTGCTGTGGAGGGCAACCCGTGGTACGTGAGAAGGGATCCTGGTGTTTGAGCTTTCCATGAACTGGGTAAAAGTGGTCATGTGAATTGCAGCCCCTTACTTTAGCCCCTTACTTGGGTGGGGTCAGACCAAGTGGCTGGTCAAAACATGCCCTAGTAACAAAAATTAATCCCAACTGTATTATCCAACTTGATCTGTCTTCGATCAGACATCCATCTCTGCTGTAACTTTTAAACACCAGAAGGGGGTGGCTGAGGGTCAATTGTGCCAAAGAAAACCAAAGTTTGATCAATGTTTCATGTTACCAAATATCTGAAACTAGCAGTGGCTCAAAACAGTAAACAGTGCAAGTATACCTGGTTGTGCATCCTTGTCTCAACCAAGGTGACTGAGATTCCCCCTTGGTATATTACCAATAGAACATGGACTCCATGGTGGGTGGTGGAACACAGAACCAGTGAATAGTTCTATTATTAAATTATGGAAAGACAAACCAAAAAACCCAAAAGAAACTTCTCTGATTCTGAGTCTGGACCAGAGATTACAGCTGAATTCCCAAGATTCATTATAATATCTAGATGAAAAGCAACAAGACCAACTTTCACTTTTTTTGATGGAAAAGGTAATTTCTAGTTGATCAAACCCTGAAAAATCTCAGAATGGAAACCTACTAGTAGAAGTTACAAATAAAAAAAAAACATGGGGAGAATTTACTGAAAATGAAGAAATTTCATAACTTGAAAAATTAAGTGCATCCAAAGCTGTTATAAGAAGTTGAAATCTTTCACTGGCAACTTCAGAAGAAATGGAGACTGCTTTGCAAAGTCAGGGAATAAAAGAATACAAAAAAATAATTATTAGGTTGGTGCAAAAATAATGATGTAATAATGTTGTTTTTTGATGTATTTTTAATGTCAAAAAACGACATTATTACGTCATTATTTTTGCACCAACCTAATATTTGAAGAAATGTTGGAATCATAGAAACCAATATGTATATCTTGAAATTTGATAAACCAAAGGAAATCAGAATTGGATACACTATACAAACGTTATAAAATTACATACCAACTCTTTTATGGTGCTATAAATGCCAAAAATTTGGACATTATAAAGGCATTTGCAGGGGGCACTAATTGTGTGAAAAGTGTGTTGAATATGACCCAAACTATACAGAGAATGAGTGCAGAAAACTTAAATATGCAAATTACCATGAAGAACACCCTGCTAATTCTAAAACCTGCAATACCATTAAATTGAAATCATGTGCTTAAAACATGCCAAAAATGTATCTGTCCCCAAACCAAGAAAAATTGTGGAAACCTATATGCCATCTAAAACATATGTCAGAGCAGTACAGAAGACAAATCAAACAATTCAAGACAATAGACAAACTAATAAATACCAAAACTTTATTGAAAAACTGATAGATTTAAACTCAAATGAATGGTCAAGATTTCAAGAAAATTTAACAAATTGTATTCAGCAGAAGTAAACAAAACCAAGCTCTATACAAAAACAAAACAATTAGATACTAGCATACCTGACAATATGGATATAAACATAGAAAAAAATATAAAAGTGCTGAAAAACAATTTCAGCAAGAGAAAGGTGGCAAAGACCACCAGATTGACCTCTGCATACTGAAAAAGACACAAATAAGAATAAAATGACTAAAGATACTTCTATAGGAAACAAAACCTGATTAAAAGAACTACACAAACACAATACACCCTGATAACCACATCAAACAAATTTTAAGAATTCAAAGAAATGGAGATTGAAAATAAAACTTCACAAACCAGCAAAACTCAAAATTAATCCCACAGACCACAGAACAATAAACAAAATACCCAAAGACAATAAAATAATCCAATGGAACATTAGAGGAACAAGGGTCAACTATTCTGAATTTATGTTACTTATTACATACTACTGTTCGGCAGTCATATACCTTCAAGAAACTCACCTCAAAGACAACAATGCAATCAACATTAGAAATAACCAATTGTATAAGTATATAAAACAGCACACTGATACGGCATGTGGTGGATCATCAGTAATCATTAAAAACAATATTTCACACAGCAAATTCAAGCAAAATACAAATATACGAGCCCTCACTGTATTGGCAACCCTCCACAAAACTATAACAGTGTGTTCATTATATATATCACCAGAAAAAGAACTCAAAGAATTTAGATATGGAAATATGGCATAATAAAAAACCTTAAAAAACTTGGACGAGAAGATAGAACAGTAGTGTTTATAAATAACTTCCTCCATGATTTAGAGTCCAAATGGGTGATATATTCTCTGAGGAAAAAGATCAAGAATAGGGAGTTACCCAGGGCAGCATTATCTGACACACTCTTTAACATAAAAGTAAATGATATTGTCAAAAATACTAACAGTGGAACAGATTGTGCATCGTCTGTGGATAACTTCCTGATTTTCTATAAATCAAGAAACATGAATTGTATAGCAAGATAGCCCCAAATATACTTTGATAAGTTGAACAAATAGACCACAAAGAACAGACTAATATTTTCCAAAGAAAAAACAAAATGTGTTCACTTTTGCAACCAATGTGAATTCAAGCTTGACCTGGGATTGAAACTTGAGCACACTGTAATTCCAGCTGTAGATGAATATAAATACTAAGGAATCATTTTCAACTGTAAACTCACCTTTATTTTCCATATCAGGTACCTAAGGTCCAAATGTAATAAATCCATGCAATTACTCAGAGCCATAGCACACACTGACTGGAGAGCAGATAGAGAAACATTATTAAAACTATATTGCTCTCTAGTCAGATCAAAACTGGACTACAGCTGCTTCATATATAGAGTAGCCAAGAAATCATACTTGAAAGAACTAGAAACCCTATACCAACAAGACCTAAGATTAACCCCTAGAGCATATAACAACTCTCCTGTTGAAAGCTTATATACAGAAGCAAATGAACCATCTCTAAGATATGAAAAACTTGCTCTCCAATACTACCTAAAACTATCTTCCTGTCCTCTAAACCCAGCTTACAACAATACTTTCCAACCACAGTACACTGAACTTTTCCAGCAAAATTCTACCAATCCATTGTCTATATATGAAAGATATTATACTAGAGAACCAAATACCCACAATGCAGATCCATAATAGGTCAATTTTATCAATTATACCTCCCTAGATTATCAGCCAACCTAAAATAAGACTAGAACTTACAAGGTACCTTAAATCCAAAACAAACCCAATTGTCTACCAAGCTAAAATACTCAATACAAAAAATAAAGACCCAGACCACCTTTATATATATATATATATATATATATATATATATGGAATGAAAAACCAAAAATAAAGTCAGATGTGCTGCCATCCTAAAAGATAATAAACAACAGAAAAGAATTACAAACATAGCCTCAATATATACTGCCAAAAGAATTGCTATTAATCTGGAACTTGACATAACTACAAATCTTTACAATAAATTTATAATTTTCTTTGATTCTTTATTTGCACTAACTGCATTCAAAAATATAAAAGCTAGAGACCCTTTAACCATCAGGGTGCTGGATAGAATTCATCAACTGTCTAAAAAAAAAAAGAAATAATCTTTTGTTGGCTACTGAGCCTTGGCATACATGGAAATGACAAAGCAGACTCAGAAGCAAAAAGTGCAATGAAAGACAGAATAACAAACACGAAAATACCACACACTGATTATCGAACTGTTGTCAATAAAATGGTCACAAATAAAGGGCAAAACAAATGGGATACCCTCACTAATAACAAACTTCTGAACATTAAAGCCACCATTGGAGAATGGAACACAAAATACAATAACAATAGAAGAAAACAGGTAGTGATAACCCGCCTTCACACAAGCCACACCTACATCACCCATCACCATTTACTACTTGGTACATAAGGCTCAACATGCACTACATGCCAAGACAGATTTATGGTAAAACATATATTGCTGGATTGTGTAGACTTTGACCGAGCAAAACATCACCAAGAGAACAATTTGAAAGACAAAACCATCCAAGATATATTTTCTAAGAGAAGTGGGATTGTACTAAAAAATATGAGTAACTGAACAAAATATTCCAAATATATGCACCTACAACATTTAATCCTATACCAAACTTATTCTACAAGGAATGATTATTTTATCTCTATAAACTTATTCTAAAACTGTGTTAGCATTAAATGATCCACTGAGGTTGAAGTGCCATAAAACTATACAAACAAACATATGAATAACATAATTAAGCAATGTGTGATAAATGCAAGTCAGTACAGGTGCAAAAGAGGGCCCAGGTCTCATCCAGGTTTTCTCCATTAACAGCAGAACAGCTTGGCATATCCAGATATGGGCCTCTCTGCAACTTGTCCAGATTCAGGTCTTTGTCAACTGTCTCATGTCAATAAAAGTGACAAGAAAATTGGCAGTCGGCATTTGGCTAGACTCAGTGTCTTGTGAAGATATTTCCTTGGTGCATTTTGTTCTTGAAGCCATGTGCCAACCACTGTGTTAAGGTTTCTGAGGCAGTGGCCTCACTATTCATGACTCAGTTTTGTTTCCTTCCATCTCTTTCACTTCTCTGTTACCACATAATTCTTATAGGTTAAGTATTTCTCCCAGCTGCAACAAACTCTTACCCTATTTTACATCATAATACAAAATCGATTGCTATTGAAATATAAATTAATCTTCAATTATAATTTTACACAAAAATATCATCAATATTTAAATAAAACTAATTGGCTTGTCTTTATGCAAAGATTGATTAATTACTATGTTAGTATTTAAATAGAATGTTATAAATATCTTAATGAAGATAATCAATAATAAATACCTGACTCCTCATGCTATCCTTTACTTTTATAAGAGACAGATCAGGCTGAAGATGGAGTACTGTTGCCATATGTGGGTGGGAGCTGCTCAGACCTCACTTTCTAGTCTTGATAGAGTTCAAAAGCATCTCCGAGCCCTTGTCGGAAAAGAATTATTTTCCACCCTCCAACCTCTAAGTCACAAGCAGGGATGTGGCGAGTCTCTCACTGCTCTGTCGCTACTACCAGGGAAAGTGCTTGGACAAACTGCATCTCTTGGTTCTGCCAGATCTAACTATCATGGCTAGGACCCACCACTCCACCTAGATAGTAGCAAATCAATCATATTCCTTCTATCTTCCATCAGAGAGAAGTAAGTTCCACTCAGCTTCTTGCAAACTACTTTCCCCAATCATCACTGTTCAAGCCGAGAGTCAACCATTGTCTTCCCTGCCTATCCATATAACCTACTTCTTAATGTAATACTCTAACTTGAGTGCCCCCCAAGCCTTGTATAGGGTGAACCCTACTGTAGAAAAAAATAAAAATAAAATAAGCTGTTTAATGAGTACAATCTCTTACTGAAGAACAACAGATAAATTTTTTTTCTTACAGTATGGTTCCCTCTTTACAAGGCCTGGGTGGGGCACTCGAGGTAAAGTGTTACATTAGAAGGCCATTTGTATGCATAGGATTAGAAGATAATGGTTAACCCTATCCTTGAACAGGTTAAGATTGTAGTGATCAAGGAAGCATCCTGTTGGGAGTCAATTCCAGAGGGCAGTGGCTTGCAGGAAGGAGCTGCTCAAGTGGAATATAGAGGAAATGTGGGTGGTTTGCTACTATATAAGTGGAATGGTGTGTTCTTGCCATGAAGGATTGACTTGGCAGGACCTGGGAATGTAGTTCATTCGAGCACTTTCAGTGGAAGTAGCAACAGAGAAGTGAGAGGTTTGCTATATCCCGACTGGTTGAACGGTTGAGAATAATTTGTCACACACAAGAGCTTGGAGATGCTTTTAAACTCTAAATTCAAACAATGTAAATAAAATGTATCACCAGTTTTATAAATAAATAAATTAAATTTTAAGAAAAAATATGAACAGCTTTCAACAATTGACTCATCTAGTAATATTTACAATCAGCAGAATTCTTAGGTGCCTAATAGAAGCGAGTGATGTTAGCAAAATTAGATTGTAGAGTGTCATAATTAGTGATGTGGTAATAGTAGTTTGCTGGAATGTTTCAAAAATTTGTCTTCATTAACTAATTAATTTGTTTTTATAACATGTTATGCATTTATCTAGATGTTTACTGGAAATGGTATTCAGAGCAGGAAAAAAACCAAAGTTACCAACCTGTAAGTTGAAAACATCATGACAAACCCACCTAAAATATAATGTTTGACCCAATCTCTTAAGATCCTAGGACTTTGTCAACTGTTTCAAGAATCTAAACTCTGACTGAACACATTTCAGGTTATATTCATCACATTCTCAATCTTTTTGCACCTACTAATTCCAGTTACCTCAAAGACACAACCTATGTTTTATAAATCCTACAAGAGATAGATAAATTACCAAATTACTCATTCCTACATCTTTTGACATTCCTATACTCCCAAATCCCACACAAATAGAGAATGCATGCCTGTAAGAAATCTTTATGCACCAACAGAACATATCATATAGTTTATCTGCCATATCATAAAATTTATCCTTACACATAATAATTTTGAGTTTAACAGCTGCCATTTTCTCCAAGTCAAGAGAATAGCCTTGGGAACAAAAATGGCCCCTAGCTATGCGAATATATTTATGAATATTCTGCAACAAAATGTATTATGAAATTACAACCTAAAAATTTTTGACATATACATTGATATTTTCCTTATATGGACACATGGTAAGGACTCTCTCCATGATTTTAAACAATATCTCAATAGACTTCACAACACCATCAAATTCACAGTGGAATATTCTGTTCCTTCCAATATATTTTGGGATGTACTGGTACATTTCAACAATAACTACATCTCCACATTCATACACAGCAAACATACAGGTAGCCATTCTTACTTAAATTTCAACAGCTGCCACCTGAAAGACTTAAAAAAAAAAAATCAATAATGTACAGCCAGTGTTTTGCATTAAATGTAATGTTCTGACCTTGGGGATTACAAAAAAAAACACAGAAGGCATTTTACCAATCATTTCCTATATAGAAATTGTCCTCTCAAAGCAATTAAAAAATCAATCATTAAAGCTTCCAAATATAATAGCGACATTCTTCTCACCTACAAAATAAATAAGACAAGTTCCAGAATTCCAACATTTTTTTCCATTTTAATTAGAACATTCACAAACTATCTCATCTTTAACAAAGTGATTCCCAGTACCTAAAACTTGACCCCACAATTATTAACATATTTAGTAAAACTCCACTTAACATCAGGTGACAGCCTCCAAAATTACAGTCACTTCTTACATCATCTAGACAACATACTCTCCAAGGCAATGTTACATGTAATAAACATGCACCAAGTTTTTAAACATATAAACACCAATAGTATTTTTACCTCACCTGCCACATACAAGTTAATTCAACCTCCTCCATGGATTTGGATAGTTCAAATATATGTAATTTTTGCAATATATTTAATAAAGGTAATTACATTGATGAAACCAACAAAGAATTTTGTCTTCATTTCAATAATCACAAGAATACTATCAGAGATAACAATATCAATTTCACTTTAGCAGCACATTTCAACCAGCCAGATCCGAGTATTGATAATGTTAGATGCATCCATGTAGCATATTCATTTGGCTACCAATAAAAATCACCAAAAGTCAGAGATAAAATTAATTCTTAAAAAAAATCCCACATTCTAGGTTTAAATAGAAGTTTAAATATACTTAGTGGATATAATCTATATATAAAATTCTGTAACTTCTGTTAGTCCATCCATCCATCTTTCACACTCTCTGAAATAGCTATACATTGACATATTGAAATCAAATTTTGGGGAGAAATGCAAACAAGTAAAGGGTACAAAGTACAGTTGGTATTACTAGAGTGCATAGCTCAGTACAATAAATTTTCATGAATTATTTGGAAAAATTAAAAATTTTATTTAACATACATAATACTCCCATTTTAAAAACAATTAAATGATTGAAATACTTACTTAATAAAATGTAATATTGTTTTCTTCAAGTTTTTATATACAAGAATCAAGTTTCCAGTTTACTCTGTTTGCGAAAACTGTAAACAACTCATACAAGGCTAAACGTTTGAAAAAGTTGGAATTTGATTCCCGAAGCAAATATTTGTGCATTGCCAGTTACATGTTGCAGAGAAAGAAATCCTAAGAATTTAATTTTTGCTGCTAAAAAGTAAAAAAAAGAAGTAATTTTCTTAAAAAATATTGTTTATCATGAAGTCCGATAAAGTTAAATTAAATTAAAGAAATTATTCAACTGAAATAGGGTTTTTGTCAAAGTATTTTTCAAAACAAATCAGCTTATTCAAATTTTATCGATTGGTTTGTGGAATTGAACAAAATCTAGAGTTTGTAAAATTTTATCAGTAACTTCAACAATACTAAATACTGTGAGGAACTGTAACATACATCAGCAGATTGCAAAAAATTCTACTTTCCATAAAAAGCTAATGACCCAAGATTTTACAATCTGTACCTTTAAATATTCTTTTTCAATTATGTTTAATCTCCTCAACATGTAACAGCATTGTAGATATTTATTTCTGTAAATGTACAGAAAAATGTGGCACAAGGCCAAAAATGGGGATGGGGAGAAATTGTTTTCTTTCTCCTATCTTTTAACCTAACAATCTCTGACCCATTCATATGAAATGTTTCACCAAAATTTCTCCTTTATACTTGTCAGGCATCCTGCCCAACATCATAATACCATATTTTCTCCAGGATGTCTTAACTAGTTCCATATGTCAAATGTTTGTGCAGGGTGGGGGAATAATAATAACAATTTAAAAATTTTCCTCAATGCATATTTACAATGACAAAAATTTATTTTAAAGGAAAAGAACAAAAACAAAAGAAAAATACTGGTATTACTATTAGAAAGTTCGAACAATCCTAATCATGGCAGAAATAACAGTTAACTTGCTGAAAAAGGATTTAATCAGTAAGATAAATCACACATTCAAACAGAAATATGAAAATACAAAAGTTGAAAATCATATCACACCTACCAGAGGGCTGATGTCTCTGTTACATAATAGGGAGGGGTTGGGAAATTAAACCAAAGAAAACATGAAAATTTAAAGCAGCCAAAGACCTTGCATCTACTAGCTATGTTAATGCATATATTATAAAATATTTGTTTTTTGTAAAAATAAAAAAAATATGGCACAAAACCTAAATAGGGTTGAGGAGGGCTGGTCTTCAATGTTGTATCATTCAGTTTAGCAAGTTACAATCATTGACTCATTCATGCAAATATTGTCCACTTTGCACATTTACATATCTTAGTCATACTACATACACCATAATACTGCAATTTTTCTGTGAAGTCCTATCTAGTCCCATATGCACATTTTTTGTGGTACTGTGGTGGAGCATGATAATAATAAAAACATCTCACTGATGTGATGTGGCTTCACTGTATTTTCTATAAGTATTTTCATGCCAACTGCTCTGATGAGCTTTTTACTCTGGTACCTCGACTACATGAATTTAAGCATGCTACTAGATTGTCATCTAGGTCCCACATGTATACTATTGAAATAGCTAAGGTCAGCCACTACTTCTACTCCAACAGTTTCTTTTCTTGCATTCCCCATCTATAGAACTCCCTTCCATTCACTTGCTTCCCTGATAATTATAATCTTCAAAAATTTAAATGTAACATCAATCATCATTTTCTATCTTCTTGAATGTCCTTTCCTCGATCCACTTATACTCAGTCTTTTCTCTCAGTTTCACTTCCTGTAACCCCTGTACACTAGTTGCATTCCTGATTTGCTTGGGGTGAGATGATTAAAAAAAAACAAAAAAACTTTATAAATGAAATGAGGTTCTATTTCTCAAACACTGCTCATACGAGACTGAATGCTTCTTCTGAAGACACTTTTCTCAAATTCATGCACATGTCACCAACATAAAAATCGCCACCCACTTCTCACTGCTCCAGCCCTTTTTATTATCCTAAAACCATAACCAACTGACCAATCAACATTCTTGGCTTCATCTTCAATCACAGTCAAATGTCATCCTCCACACTGACCAATCAGCATGTGGATTGCTATTGGTCAAGCTGCACTAAGCTGTATAAAAGCCAATGTTTCAGAATCATACACTTCTGGAATAACTAAGGAGGGGGAATTATTTATGCCATTTTCAAAGTAACAAAATGTTGCTGCTATGTGTTGTGTACTGAGGTTCGCTACAAATTTATTCAATGCTTTTTACTAACAAAACTGGTTTGCTGACAATTATCTCATGAGGGAGTACCCATGTAACAATATTGCAGCTTTTAATCAAGTGTTAACTTTCATCTTATACACCTCTCTAATAATTGTTATAAATCCCATGACTTTTTAAAAACATGTTTTTAAAAGAAAAAATAAGTAATTTCAGTTTATTTTGTGTTAAGGAAAAAAACATAGGAATGTCTTAAAGTGTTGATTTTAAACACTTTTTCTCACCATTCTTGTATTTAGTCTATTGCTCTATTGCATAATAAATAAGAGTATTATTCTTTTTTTCTGTTTATTCATTGGCCTACTTTATATATATATATATATATATATATATATATATATATATATATATATATATATATTTATACACTAAAGATAATGTTAGATAATATTAGGAAATTTTTTATAATTGTCTTATTATCTTTTAAAACTTTGCTGTTACTTTTTGGTTAAGTTTCATATCCCTGTTGTACTTGATAATTCCAGTTAAAAATATAAAATATTATTTATTGAAATCATCTTAGTTGGTGTATATAGGTATTAAATTTTTTGTTAAGCAATATGTATATACATAACCATTTTTATTGTAAGTATATTAGACTGCTCACTCTTAAAACTAATATATTATCATGTTCAGAACAATAAAAATAGTAAACTGTTGATAGTAAACATTAAATCCCACATTTTCAATCAGTGTAGCATTAGACGATTGTAAGTGTGCTACAAAATTTTTGTAATGTTCTGAATTAAATTACTTTCAGCAGAAGTCCAGTGTACAATAAGTGTGTGAATCAAGCTTTTTTTCAATAGACAGTATTAAAAACAAACACATTGATCATGGTTGAAATCATTGGAAGAAGATTTAAGAGTAAGCCTGACCAAAATTTGACCTTGCAAAGAAGATACATCACACTAAGACATCTCATTAAAAGTTAAATTATAATGAACAGGAAAATAAATAAATTTTTTTTAAGTATTTTAATCATTTTCATTTTATTACAAATTATAATAAATCATAAAATGTATACTTTTTTTTTTAACATAATTAGTTTACTGCAGGAGTTTAACTATGGGTTCAAGTGTGCCCTGAGATAAAAAAAAAGTTTCTAAAACATTGCTCTCAATGAAGAAAATCTATTTATAATATTCCAGTACTAAATATTTTGTGGTGATTATGCAAACTTGTCTGCCAGAATGCCCACTAGTTGGTGTTCTATTCAGGATTAAGGAAAGCGCATAAACACTCTTGCTCTGTTTCTGCACCAAGAGACAGTAGTGGCAACAGGAGTTTAACTATGGGTTCAAGAGTGCCCTGAGATAAAAAAAAAAAAAAGTTTCTCAAACATTGCTCTTAATGAATAAAATCTATTTATAATATTCCAGTACTAAATATTTTGTGGTAATTATGCAAACTTGTCTGCCAAGAATGCCCACTAGTTGGTGTTCTATTCAGGATTAAGGAAAGCGCATAAACACTCTTGCTCTGTTTCTGCACCAAGAGACAGTAGTGGCAACGTGTAATTTGTCTCCTTCCAAAGAAATGGTGCAAAAATAATGTCGTTTTCTCACATAGTAACATATGTGAGAAAACGACATTATTTCTGCACCAACCTAAAAGTTAACTTCAAACAAACCGCATGGATAATTGCACGCACACACACACTTTTTATATTTAGATATCATTTTCTTTCTATTCTTTTGTAATTTATGTTGTTTTGCATAGATATATGCATAAAATTATGACACATGTTGAATCCATTTGCTTTGAAAATGCTGAATTCATTTACTTCGAAATTCTTCATCTTAATCAGTTATAAGGTCTTCCTGCTACAAACTTGTGGCCAACAGCAAACTTCGTCCAATACAAATTGTAGCAGCCTTTGCTACAATGTCAGTACATGTTTAATCTTCATACTTTATACTATTGCTGTATCATAATAGTTGTTACATTTGTATAAACATTTCATACATTAAATGTAACAACTATTATGGGACAGTGGTAATATAATTTAATTCTACCTCAGCCTAATAATAGTTTTTACATTTGCATACATGTTGAATGCATGAATTGTAGAAATTATTGTGGCATTTTTATTACCTCTGCTCCATAATACTTGTTACATTTTCATATCTATTTCATGCACTAAATCTAACTATTATACAACAGAAGTAGTAGTTTCTTTCAGCATTTAATAATAAATAGTTTCAAGTACTGGTTTGTGAGTCTTAACTGTATTGTAATTTTTCAAAATAAAAATTCAAATATCTCTTTAAAATAATTTTTATGCAATACTTAATCTTTTGGACAAATTTCTTAAAAAAAATCATCAACCAAAAATTCTAAATGTACATTTTATTGTCACTTTTAAAACATTTACTATGTTAAATTTAAGAATTATCAGTATTCATGGTTCCAGTAGTTAATTTTGGCTGTAAATTCTAAATCCATTGAACCTGGTTTGACAGTACAAATCTTTCATCACTGTAGTAGCAGTAAACGAATAACATCTAACTAATTATTAGAGTCTGTAAAAGGAAAAATACTGCTGAGAGAAACAAAAGACAGGAAACTGTGTGACATGGGGCACATAGAGATGGAATATGATCTTTTTTTTTAATAGCCTTTAGGATGTAATCAGTCATGTCTCTCCATAGGCTCCTTTTCTGTGAATGGCCATGACTTCTTGGGAAAGATAGCATAGTGGTTTCCTGTTGCTTTCTTTGCTATTTCAAATTCAGTTATCCTTCTCATAGACTGGCTACCACCCAAGTCTAGAACACACAGTCTACCCTGATATTTAACCCATAACTAGTGAGGGAAAGAAGAAATAGATTCATGCCTTTACCAAGCATGTAAAAGTTAATTTATCAGACTAGGCTAGAACTTGAACTAAGTTTACTGATCTCACTATCTGCATGGATAACTGTTAGATATCCACTCATTCTTCATACTGTTATGAATAGTTGCATTTAATTCAAAACATTTTTGTGACTATACAAAAATGTTTCAAGACATTAGTTAAGTTATATCAAATGTGGATTTTGTATCAAGAATCAGCCATACCATAAATGTACCATAAATAATTTCAAAGCCTGAAAGTATAATGAGGCTGTTCATATGAACAAATGTGTATTACCTATCTAGTGCTTTTCATTGCTGATTTCTTCTGCTTATAGAGGTAGCAGATGTGAAATAGTGAAATTTACGCAAAATTTGCCAATACACTATCCAAGGATAGTGTATTGGCAAATGGTCAAATCTCAAGGTTCAACAAGTTAAGTTGGATATCAATGATTATTTATATTTCTTGATGTTTTTTCGAAGATCAATATTTTTTCTTAGGTGAAGCTGAAGTAAGCTACAGAACAAAAATGCAGAATAAATTCATCCATGTGAAAACACAAAGAAACTATTGCATCATTCAGAACCAAAATTAAAAATCTATGGTTGCAGACTGATAGATGAAGGAATGGTGTATAAAAGGGTTAAAAAGCTTCATCATATATCTTATAATAGGAGTTTAATCATTTTCTATAGAAGTGAAAAATAACATCTTATTTTCTTTAAAGTTATTGTGTACTTTTGATGGTTGATTCAATGTGTGTTCAGGTTTCAGTTTTTAATAAATGACTGTAGAAATGTAAATTATTGTTTTACCTACAGAAAAAAAAAATCAGCTTGTTTGTATTCTTTTGCTCTGCAATATTAAATATATTAAAATTAACCAATATCTTAGCTGTTTTAGACTGCAATATATTTCATTGTTCAAAATATCCTTACTATTAAGGTTTGCAAAACAACTCATTCTCTCTTGACTTATTAACATGTGGATTATGATATTCTATTTGCAAGCCTGACCTTTTTTTGTTCATTTCAGATCAAAGCTAGCATTTACCCATTTTTCAGTTGAAATATATATAAAATTTAATTTGCCTCTTCCTTTTAGGTATTTTTATTCACAATTTAGAATAATATAGCTGTAAATTTCTTATGCTATTTCAATTGGTTCTCATAATCATTTTGAAGCTAAATAAATGGAGCAGTATAATGACCTTGAAGTTTAAGGTCATTCATACTTACATATGAAGATTCTCTGCATAAAATTAACTTCTATTTGAAATAAACAATCACTCAGAAAATTCCATTCAATATATTGGTAGATAGATAGAAAGAAGCAAGTCATATTAAACTGAACCAATAAGATTTAATCTTTTAATGCATTTTTTCCAATTTTCAAATAAGATGTTTCACATCTGAATGAGAACTGTGGATCAACTATCCAAACTTCATGTTTTTGTTTGGGTACTTTTGACAGCCTTGGTCATTTATCAGGAATGAAACACTGTCAATATCAGAGAGTTGCTAGCAATATCCTTGCAATTTTTTCAAAGTTACATTTCAAATACATATCTATTGTATTTTTTTTTTACAGGATGGTTCACCCTTTACAAGACTTGGGGACCACTTGAGATAGAGGCCATTTGTGTGTATAGGAGTGGAAGATAACAGTTAACTCTAGCCTTGAACAGGTTAAGATTATAGTGATCAGGGAAACATCCTGTTGGAAATTGAGTGGTTTGCAGGAAGAAGCTGCATGAGTGGAACTTAATTCTCACCAATGGAATACAGAGTGAATGTGGGTGGATTGCTACTTCATCAACCACAAGGTCTTGGAGATGCTTTTAGATTCTATCAAGGTTGGAGAGTGAGGTCTGGGCAACTCCTAACCAAATATGGCAACAGCACCCTATTTTTGGCTTGATCTGGCTCTTGTAAATGTAGAGGCTATCAGGAGGAGTCAGGCACTTACTAGTGCAGTACAGGAAATTGAGCATTTAACCTGCATCTTTAGCAATGAGGTCGAGTGTGAGTGAGAGCCAACCATCTTTCAGATGCTTCCTTGAGAGGACCTCTGTTCATCCTGATTGATGGTAGTTTGGGGTCAAATTGGTTATGATAAAATGTAACTAGCTTAGTCTTTGAGGCATTGAATGTAAGCAGCCAGTTTTTACCCCATTGGGTAGTTTGTGCAAAATCAGAAGAGAGATCAGTTGACAATCTCTGACTATTGAGGGTTTTAGAGGTGCACCTGTATATAGTCATATCATTGGCATATATGTTTACAAATGATCTGAGTATCTTCTTAAGCAGATCATTTATGTAGATCAAAAAGAGGGTTGTAGAATGATTTCACAAATATTGACAATGCTGGTAATTTATTTTATATATATTTTAAATATTTTATACACATGTTAAAATGCTTCTCCTCTGGTGAAATATATTTAATGTTGGTTTGTCTCTACAAGTATTTTGAGTCTTTCCTTACATATAGTATTTTGGCATTATCTCCTAATATTTGTCTCATGTCAACTGTTGTATATTGGTTAATAATTTGATGATCAATATGTATACAAATTGCACTAAGTTTGGGTAAGTGACAAGTTAACAAATGAGTGAGTGTAGTGCCTTTGTGACCAGTGTAAGAATTTTATATTGGTTTTTGATTTTTTGTATGAGAGTACAATATCCAAAAGGACACAAGAATTTTCTTTTTAATGAGGAGGGTTTTTATTTATTGACTATGTTTAAGTTATATACTCCAAACTTTCTGCAATAAGTGGTATTTTTTTTTCATTTCACCCCAAGCAAGCCAAGTATGCCACTAGTATGCAGGAGGTTACAGAGAGTGAAAGTAAAAGAAAAGACTGAGTATTTGGGGCACTTGAGGAAAGGATAAAAGATGAATGGCATTCAAGACAACAGAAGATGGTGATGGTTGATGTTGCATTTAAATAAATTTTTGAAGATTGTAGTTTTCAGAGAAGCAATTAAACAGAAGAGTTCCAGTGTTGGGAAGTACGAGAAAAAAAATGTTGGAGTAGAAGTGGTGGTTACATTTAACTATTTCAACAGTAAAAGGATGGAACCAAGATGCCAAACCTAAGGTGTTTATTGCAATCATTAAGTAATACATACTGACAATTATTTACACTATTTATATTTGGAATATTATCCTTATCCTTATTGATGTCATCACAATGTTTCAGAGCTGTTGTCCTCTCCAGCCTTCCTCAGGGAATTCTGAACTAAACACATCATTTAATCTATGGGAGTAGACTGTTCTCATTTTAGAGATATTGTCTAGTTCTTGCTTTTATTTAGTACTGTTCAGTTATTGCTCACCGATTTCCATTGAGTGCAAGTACACACTGCCCAACTCAAGGATTGAACTTACAACTTATTGGGTTTGTCACAACTTCACAAACCAACACTTTTATCCACTTTAGGACAATTTGCTGTTGTGAACTTGGAGTTTTAAACTCAACATACTCACTGATTAGGTTGCAGTTGCTGCTATCTGTCATGTTTTGACTACTGCTGGTGTGGTTGAAGACTTTCTGTCATGTGTCTTTCTTTATTAGTGACTTCCATATTGTATTTATTTCTATGTGATAACAACAACAACAATGAAGAATATAAATAGTGTAAATAATGCTAACTCCTCATCCCAGAAATTCAGACAGAAACATACTGGAAAATTACATTTTCAATTGCCATTTCATGTTAATATTAAGGGCACATCTGGCTATGGTAAAATAAGTTAATGGTGCTGTCATCTTTGTTTATATCAGGATGGTTGTTGAAGTCATTTTTTTTTTTCAGTCTAATTTTATTTACTTGTTCACAACATGGTTGGAGAAATTATTGTTGAGAAGTGTTTAATATTACTCAGTTCTTCATAAAAAATATATCAAGAAAGTGGGTATCTAGTGTGTTATAATGGATAATGATTCAAAATGAGAGCCATGTTTGAATTCAAGTTGGGTTTGTTACATTCACTTACACACAAATACCCTTGGGAGTGGTATGAATCCATATCTTCTGCCATCCAGTTATGGGTTGAACAGCAGGACAGACTGGGCCCAATAGCCATTCTTGGCAACCAGTCTACCACAAAAAAGAAATGACAGACGACACTGGGAAATTTTCTGCATACTCAGTCATGAATTGAAAGCAACATTATTCCCCAACCATGTATCATGTACAGCACTTGACTTTTTTATGTGAAGAAGAAAGTATTTTGCTCAGTTTATCATGTGTTTTTACAATAGCAATTTTGTGTCTGTGAAGACATTCAATTTTGTAATTGAGAAGACAATAGATTTTGATCATGTTTTTTTTTCATACAGTGAAATAGTAAAATTGTGACTATTAACATCACCAACAATGACAAGAAAAATGATTCTAAGTTCATAGGTCAAGTGTAGAGCAGAATTTTCTGCAAAGGCTTTTTATTTTTTATCTCATCTAAGTTTTTTGCATGAATATATCATTGATATATCAAACATAGATCATAGACTTTGGTAGAATTATTAATTATTTTATTTTCTACATGAGTCATAGAAGTGAGAGGTGAACACTTAGCTATACCAACAGTCTGCATGTAAATTTATATGGAATTTAAAAGTTATGTGTTGGGTGAATATATATCTAAATATAGGCATAAAAAATATACACATATGTATGTATTTAGATATATACATAAAAATCTATACATATGTATGTATCTAAACATTCAGTTAGAATTTAAAATAACAAAGACATCCTTGATAATGGCTAAAAGAATAAACGAAAGTGCTCGGACATACAAAATATTCAGATCATTTTACATACTTAATACTCAGAAAAAAAAAATTATACAAACTCAAGAAAACTTAAATAAAAAATCAGTTGTTTTTAATGAAACTTCTATAAAATAGGGATAGCTGCCTAAATACACACCCTATATATATATATATATATATATCAATCACATTGAGTGCTGGTGTTAACAAAAAAAAATTGTAATCCCTGTATAATATGGACTGTGCCAGCAATGTGCTATCCAGATATTTTTAAATTAAAATTTAAATTATGTAACTCTCAGTCTCTACTTATCACCTGAAGATTGCATTGTGCATGAAACTCCAAGTTGTGCTACCAGTGAGGAATAACACACACACACACATATATATATATATATATATATATATATATATATGTACACACAAAGGAAAATTTTGCTGTATAATTATTTATTTTCTTTTTTTCTGTAGACTCTCATCATTTTTTAGATATTTTCATCAAACTTTAACACACTGAGATGGCAATAAATTCCCCAGATGTCTGTGAACTGTCATATATGCACAAGATAAAAATGATCAACTCACTGCAATGTTCTTGTAATGAAACAGACAAAAATCATCCGAAATATGTCTGCTTTGAAGAATATAATAAAAGCCAAGGCCACACAAGAATATTTTTTTATGTAATGATGAGAGTCATTCTATCAGATAAGTGACAAGAGGTCAGTAAGTATAACAATGAATTCAGATGAAGGTGTATCAAAAGAATCCATGAAATTATTGGGTTTCTTTATATCAGATTGAATTGACACTTTCTGAGTCTGCAGAGAGTTGTGAAACCACTTTTTATATTGGAAAAAATTATCACTACTTTTTCTCTGTACTATACATTAATATAGAATAGCATTTGTTTTTCACTTTTCAAGTCTGCAGAGAATTATGAAACCACTTTTCATGTTGAAAAAAATTATCACTACCTTTCCTTTGTACTATACCTTAATATATAAAGTAGAATTTGTTCAGTGTCTATGCTTGGAATTATAATATTCTCAAATATTTCCCTTATAGTGCAAAGTAAGATTCAGCCTTATTTCTAGAAACTTAGGTGCACATTTATACAAATCATTATATTATCTTCCTGTTGGATTGTGTTGTTCTACAACATGTGAGCAGAAGTCAATTCTTGCCTGTCTCTTAGTCTACTATTCATTTTATATCTCTTCTACTTAATATATATAAACAGGTACAATCCTATTTACCAATCCACTAAACTTCCAAATTATAATTAACATATTCTAAAAGTACACCATTTTTCCATGTTCATGAAGCAGGGGGAAGACTGGCCATATATTATCATGTGCAGTGGATTGTTTGATTTGTTTTTTTTAAGGTTTATCAACCCTCTGTGGACTATTTAAAGTTGAAACATATTTTGGATATAATAATTTGTACTTAACCCATGAATATTGTATTAAAATTTTTTGAGATAACAATAATTTCACCAAATACACGCCCTACTATTTAACCCATAGATGGAGGGAAGAGATATATTTATAACTTTCTAAAAGAATTTGCACATAAATAAATGTAACTAACCTAACTGGAATTCAAACTTAGCTCTTCAATTTCTCATTCCAAGTAGTTATCCACTACACCACATGCACACCCATCATGTGCGGGGAAAGCATTTGATAAAATATCATTAAAAGTAAAAAGCACTAAAATGTCAAAAAATGTTAATGTCTGAAATCCATCTAGAGATTTAACCAAACTTTTGGTCTTTGGGGAGAATCTCATTTACCCATGCTTCAGTTTTAAATTTTAGGGATTCAAAAGCAATATTTATAACAACATGGCTCCCCAACAGTATTCCTGACACACCATCATCCCTCAAATTTCTTAATAGGTTAAGCAACAAAGCCATAGAAAGGAATGACACTGTTGAAATATTTTAATATTATTTTTAAAAAATACATAAACGAATAAATAATTGCTGTACACAATGTCAGCTTTTCTGTACATCTTTGCAAACATCTTCATAAAATGTTAACCATTTAAAGTGGAGCTATAATTAAAATAATTTTTGGAAGCAATTACCATACATCTTTTACAAATTCTTATGCAAATTTGGCTCATTTAGCTGCATCTTTTCATTTTCTCCTTGGAATAAAATAAAGATCAAGTTTATTTTGGGAAAAAATCTCCCTTATCTCCATAATGTTATTATAGCCATGCAAAGCAATTACATTTCTTTGATATTATCCAATCTAATATCAAAATCCAGGGAGGATAAGATGGATTTATATTTTAAATACTATAAATTGTCCAATAAAAGCCGATTAAACATGTCCCATAATATTTTCTAAAACCTTTTATAGAGTGCACTTAGAATAAAAGAATCCAGAGGTCTTTAAATATCTCAGCTTAAGCATTGTCAATAAAAGCTTCTTTTTCTATGTTCAGTGTTCCTTCAGGACATGGGTGATCATGGCTCTCCCCGACTTTCTGTTATTTGTAAATCTCTGTTCTGCCAAACATTTACATAAGCTTGTTAGGTAGGTTATGACCTGCTTTTTTCTGTCCCTCTTGCCTCCAACATGTCACATGAGTATCAAATTTTCTGAGCCCTCTTTCCTCATTATGAGCATTTCAACTCACTCTTTCTGATGTCAAGTTTCCTTATTGTTTTCATTTTCTCTAAAGCTTTGTCATCACTCACATGTTCAGTCCATAGTGTTCTTAGCATCCTTCTGTAGAACGACTTTTCTGTTGCTTCATGTCTCTTGATCCATGAGGAGATTGTCCAGCATTCACTGCCATATTGGAAGACAAATATTACAGTTCAGTACTCTTTGTTTCTAATGAAATTTTCCTGTTTTTTAATACTTTGCTTAGCTTTTGGGAGGTAACTTTTGCTATCCCAATGCACCTTCATATTTCAATGTTGTTCTCTGTTAAAACATTTCATAGATATTTAAATTTTTGCCCTTGTTTAATTTTGGTATCACAACTAGTCAAAAATGTATAGCAATAAAAGTATCCAGTGTCTGGAACACAAGTTTTATATTTTTTGTTGTTACAGATTAAAAAGTATAATTATGAAAGGAAACTTAATTGATTATTATTATCCTACATTAATATGCAAATATATATAATCCAGAAATCAGATAATATTATTTTAATTGCATTTCATTTCATTACCAATTGCATTATATGTAATTAAACATGCAATAATATAATAATAAAATATATTATTTTAAATCTATGATTATCATAAATTATACACTTATGAATAATATTATAATACAATATAAAAGCAAAATGTTCAATATATACTGTTAAGACACTCAGCTGAAAAATGTTTACAATATTTTTTTATTATTTAGTCAATTCTCTATGTGCACATCACAGGAGCAGTCAAATTGACTTGCCAATATGGCATAAAGAATTTTAGAATGTACTTGAGACAGGGAATGCATCCAAGGAATTGTCTCTGGTTCAGCTAAGTAAATAAGATTCTTCCTCTTGCTTAGTGAGGAGGAAAAATCTGACACGGGTTTCTGGTTGAGCTGCAGACATATGCAGGTAATCTAAGCACCTGTCAATTCTGCCAAAAATTTGATGCCCTGAAAGTGAAGCAGCCAGAAGAGAGTGTTGAGTAATCAGGTGACCATTTTAGCCAAGCTCTTCCCTTGATGCAGGTTTCATTTTTCTTGGGTTGATGGCAGGTCACAATAGGGTTGGAAAGGGGGAGGTTTATTGGCTGGCATTGAACACAAGATATCTGAGTAAATGCTAAAGTTGTTTATACTTGAGCCAAAAAAGCATATTTTTGTTCAATCTTATTGCCAAGTCTGATGTTTCGTAAAATATTCATTAACAAGGTATCTTAAAGTTGCCTCTGGAAAGAGAGGATTTATAATTTTCTGCTTGTATTAATGGTCATCAAACAGAGAATCTAAGAAAAATTACTTTATTCTATTAAAAAAGAAAAAAAAGATTAGTTTCCCAAAACATTTTGAGAATTTTTAGCATAAGTTTCTGATGTGTAGGTTTATCATTATTTTGATTTAGACTAATGTCCTTATCTTTGTTGTTATTATCACAATGTTTAGGGCATTTTCCCTCCAGCCTTCTTCAGATATTTGCTAATCCAGGTAACCTTTTATAAATGTATTCCATCTGGTCTGTACTGATTTGATAAATTTTAATCTGATTTTCTGTGATGAAGAGTTATTATGTATTCCAATAATTCAGTAGCCTAGTTATTACAATAATTGAAGGCCACAGGGTACAATGATTGAGGACAACAGTCCAAATATAAATGAAATAAATAAGTTTTTTAACCTCATAATTACATTTTCATATAATCAATTACATGCCTGTTTCTGAGAGATTATATTGATAATCATTGATAAATGGAAATGTAAGCTTTTATTTTTTATCTCAATTTATTGAATTAAAATGATATTAAAGTAAATTTAAAACCTGATCTGTTATAAATAATATTATATAGGTTGAGTAAGATACTGATTACTTATATTCTATATATGACTATCAAAAAAATTGTCTCAATCAGAGAGGAAATACAACCACTTGTCATTCAATGACTGAGTTCCATTCCAATAAGCTGGTTGCTAAATGAACTCATCACTGAAAAGTTGTACCTGACAACTATTTCAGACATATAATGCTGAATTTCTGCCAATTACATTTAACCATGACCAATTATTCTATAACCATAAAAGTATTTACAGAAAAGGCACAGGAAGCTATGTTATAGTGATGGAAAAATCACAGAAGTCGAGATACCAGGTCAGGAGCAATGACATTGCAGATTCTTGTTTGGATTTTAACAAGAAATTATAAAAAATCCAAAAAGAAACAATATTTTACTTTTAAATGTTTATTGTAATAGCATACCTACAGACTATAATGGGTATATTTCCATTCACATAAATACAGTAGTAAATGCTGTATGTTGGTCTGCAGTTGGGGATTCATTGTAGAGTTCACTTGACTCACTTCTAGCAGTTGAATACTTCTTCTATGAACAGCTGGTAAATCTTATATGTGTTGTTCTTGTCCTAAGTATTATTGTTTATTACTAACCTTCATGTGAGTATTCTATTCAGTAAGCTTCCATAGGTTACAACATTTATAATGTACACTAGCTCTATATTCTGTACATTACCTCAACTGGCATACTGTAAATACACTACATATAAAGTTTTGTTTATTTTTCCTTTTATTCATTCATTTTATTTATTTTGAAGAAAGATAAAACAATTACAATTAATACTGATTAGTTTGATTTTATTTGTTGTTTTAATAGATTTCATAGCTGGTTGTAAGTTGGATGGGGGCTGTTAAATAGATAAATCCTTAAGTGAGGATTGACTGCATTATTATTTTGTAAGGAATAAAAAATGAGAAAAAGCACTGTATTCAAGAAAATAATTTTATCTTTGTTAATTTAGTATTTATTACTTCAATATTTTTATTAAAATATTCAGGTGTGATTAACAAATCCCTTGCATGCACAAACCATAAAAAATTTAATTTTTTCTCGTGCTCTAATATAAAGCAAATGCACATGTAAAATGTTAAATGTATTACTTAATTCAGAGTTTTCAAATTTATACAATGTATTAATAAAAAAATATGCTACTTTAATAAGGTTATCTTACTTGAATGTTCACTTTTCTTTATTTTTAAGCTAAAATCTGATGTTATTTGTTGAAGATGGTGAATATCGAAATGAACAAATGAACAAATGACATTTGATAGACTTTTGAATGAATCCCCATGGACCACACACAAATTCAATTATGAAAGTAAAATGAATAAATATTAAATTTTTCAGAAATAATGTTAATCAGTCCTTTTTTTTTTTTGGCAGTGTCTGTTGGAAAATCTCCTCACAGATAATGAAAAAACTTGACCCAACAGAAATGTAGTTCTACAGAAGGATGCTGAGAATACCATGGATTGAATATGTGAGAAATAATGAAAATTGAAATAAAAAGGATACTTATAACTAAAATTAGAAAGAGACTGTTGCAATTTCTAGAACATAATGAGGAAAGAGGGCTTGAAGAATCTGACACTCACAAGACATAATAAAAGCAAGAAGGACAGAGGAAAACAGTGAGTAACCTACTTAATGATCTTGTTTAAATGAATGGCAGAACAGAGATTGGGAGAGATAACAAAAAACAAACCTTGCTGAGAGCTACAAAGAATAGGAAATTTTAGGGAGCCACTATTACCTAAGCCTTGAAGAATCACAGTACAAAGAAGATTATTATGTATAATCATAAAATTCAGTAATTAATATTTGTTTGTTATCAGTTATTGTTTTATTCAGTTTTAATTCTGTATAAATATACAATAACAATGGCAATAAGATCAATAAGATGTTGCACTGCTACAGAAAGGAAGACATCTAGAAAAAACAATGTTCTGATCTTTAAACATATGTGTGGATCATGTATAGGCATCTCTTCAAAAGTAAAACATCAGAAATCAGGGCTTATAATGTTATGTTGGAGAAAATATTTCTTCAACCAATTTTTATAAAAATCTATATCAGAAATTACTATATGTAAATTCATATATATATATATATATATATATATATATATATATATATATATATATATATATATATATAGATAGAGAGAGAGAGAGAGAGAGAATATCATACATTGAGTGCTGATGCTAATAAAATATTATTTGATGTATACTAACAGAGCCTTAATTTATATTAATAATAAATAAACATTTTTTTCTTGCTGGTAGTACTAATCTGAGTTTCATAACAATGGAATTGAGAACTGACCCATGCATTAGCATATAACTATGAGGTGTGTTTCTGTTGAGGAAAATATATATATATATATATATATATATGTGTGTGTGTGTGTGTGTGTGTATGTAAGCATGTATCCTTGGAAACAGGAAATTATGAATTTATATGTGTGTTTAAAACTCAGTAAATTTAAAAATAAGTTATTTCAAAATTTGCTTGAAGATGAAACAGAACTAATGCTTTTAATTTAATTATATAATTAAATTTGAAGTTTTTAGCTTCAATTTTTGAAACATGGTTATTACTGTGTAGCAAAAAAAACACATTTTAAATCAGTTAATTTGTAATATATATATATATATATATATATATATATATATATATATATATATATATATGTGTGTGTGTGTGTGTATTTTACTTCCTTTTGTTCCAAAGCTGTGATGTAAGTACTAAGATAATGTCTGTTTCCAGACTATGATTTTAAAAATATTTTCACTTTTAATTTTTAATATACCATATTTCTTTTTAAAACAAGTAAATGTAATAGAATTACTTACAGTATATAAAATTATTTTTTTACATTAAATATAAGTATGTATATTACCAGGTCGCACTTTTTAAATTTATCTTTAAATATTATTTAAGGAAAATTTTTGACAATGACGGCATAAAATAGCTATTTCATTTCTCTGATTCAGTAAATTTTCATTAAACAAACAAGCAATATAACATCAATAAAACTTCATTCATTTTGGGTATTATCATACTATACATATTTACCAAATAATGATTATTTTTAAAATGTCACTACAATAGATACTGATGCGTGAAGTTGTAAATTCTTGAAAAAGCTGACATCATACCAACTGACATGTGAAGACATAAATTTTGAAAAACTGAAATGACTTTCCCCCCAAATGTATGAAGACTTGACACTCAAAAATGGCCAAACAAAACCAATGCATACACAGAAGTACAATCATATCAGCACAAATATAAAACTGTTTAACAGCTTATGAAACTTGAAATTTCTCTGGACAATTTATGTTCAAATATTCTACAGAAACCAGAAAAAATAGTATGTAACACAGAAAAATTAAATAAAGAAAGTTGGCCTTCAATCAAATCTTTTATTTTCGTAATGATTTCTCCCCAAGCAAGGCAATAATGCTATTAAAGTGCAAGGGGTTACTGAATGTGCAAGAATATGTGAAAAAGAAAACATTGTTTAGGAGATATAACAATAAAAGTACAGGAATTAAGAAAACAAAAGATAATGATTGTCATTGCATTTTAATTATTCATAGATCAAAGTTGACACGATAGCAAGAAGTCGGAAGAGAGTTCCACAACTTACATATATATATGTGTGTGTGTGTGTGTGTGTGGGAAGTGAGAGAGAAGTCTTGTTACATTAAACCAACAGGATCTGTCTCTTGATTTTTTTATTATTGCATTTTCCTAATTTTTGAAGAATTTGTTTTACAACCTGATGAAAATTTTGGATAAACTGGCCATAATTCATATTTTTGTTCAGTTTTAATTCAAGTACTTTTGATAATCTTTAACTAAATATTCTTGGCATCACAGACATAAGTTTTGTTATTTGCATTCTGGCATTTTTAGGGAATATTAACTTTCAAATTTAAATATGTACACATCTTAGTCAATAATATCATCCATAGAATGGTTACACATCTTAAAAGAAAATGAATATATTAAATAATGAACATATTTTCTATGTATTATAATTATTGAATTTAACATAAATTATTCAAATGAATTCTTGTTTTCTCTTTCTCTCTTTATATACACACATAGAGTAAGCGTGAGAGAGGTTTTGATAATGATAACTGAAATAGTTGTAAGTAGTTCAACAAAATAAACGTGAACATGGATATTTTATTTTCTCTGGCCCTCTGACCATCAATCTCTCCTGTGAATATCAATGTTTCCAGGCATTCTTTCCTCATTATGTAACTTAGAAGTTTCAACTGCCTCTTTCTGATTCTAAGTTTTAGCATCCTTTTTGTTTCCATTTTTCTTAAAACTTCATGTACTCACATATTCAGTAATTTTATTCTCAGCATCCTTCTGTAGAACCAGATTTTTGTTGCTTCAAGTCTCTTCATCTGTGAAAAGAGTGTTTAGCATTCACTGCCATAGGAGGAGACTGATATTACATGTACCAATGTCTATAAGCAATCCATATTGTTCATTTCCTATTTCCAATATTTAAATGAAATTATTGCCTTGGATCATAAAAAATTATTCTGAATTGAACAAGTGAAAAATGTCAAAGAATTGAAAAGTGAAAGGAAATTCATGTTCGTTTTATGATAGTTTTACAAAAATGGTCATTTATAGTAACTCATAAAAATAATTTAAAAGCTAAAGCCATCATTTGTTCTAAAGACATCCATTCTCTAAGTTCTGTGATTGTCCAAACTCAGTTGAAAGATAATTTTACTTATACTTTATTTATCGTGAATGGAAGCAAAAATACATATACTTAAAATCAGAAAGTGTCTAGACAGTTTCTAAAACACAATAAGGAAAGAAGGTTTAGAAAATTTGATACTCACAGGACATATTGAAACCAAGGGGGACAAAGGAAGACAGCAAATAACCTAACAAGCTTGTCTAAATACATGGCATAACAGGGAATGGAAGGGATAGTAAAAATACAAACATTGCTAAAGAGCTGCGTAGGATAGTGATAGTTGTAGAGAGCCATAAACATTATGAGGTCTTGATTATATATGGAGAATCTTTTAGTTTAAAAAGAAAATAATAATGCACCACAATGCTGACACAACTTATTTGAAAAGAAATTGCATCAAAATTATTTGCTGACAAAATCTAGCAAAATGTATTTTGTGATAGGAATCATTGTGGTGTCATACAGAGTAAATATTCATGGTAGATAAAAATTGAATAACGAATATTAAGAATAGAGATGATTGAAGGAGAAAAAGAAATGAGAATGAAAAATGGCAAAAGATAAGAAGACTTATGAAAACAAAGTCAAGATACAAAATAAGGGAAGTGAAAAAGATAAAACAATAAAGTGTATAAAAGTAAAAAGACAAAGAAGAGATAAGAAAAATGCAGTAAAATATGATTAAAAAAGAAAAAAATAACAGCGAAAGAAAGGAAGAAAATAGAAAACAGATTACATTTAATAGAGATAAATACATAAAAATAAAAGCATTCAGTAAAAGATCAGAAAATGAAGGACAATAAAAACACAATGAAGATATATATATATATATATATATATATATACCCACACACACACACACATATATATATATATATATATATATATATACATATACATATATACAAACATATATATATATATATATATATATATATACATATATACAAACATATATATATATATATATATATATATACATATATACAAACATATATATATATATATATATATATATATATATATATATACATACATACATACAAACATATATATATATATATATATATATATATAAATATATATATATATATATACATACATACAAACATATATATATATATATATATATATATATAAATATATATATATATATATATACATACATACAAACATATATATATATATATATATATATATATAAATATATATATATATATATATACATACATACAAACATACATATATATATATATATATATATATATATATAAATAAAAGGTACACATAGGCATAACAAACAAATTTTGTTAAATTCACCCAACAATGTTTGTGTTTAATTTTTGTTTTATTGTGTTTTTCTAATTTTCTATAAGATATAGATTGGTATCTAAAATGTTGATAAACTATCCCAAGTTTAAGTCTTGTTTTTATTCAAGTATTTTTTAACCATATAAGTCATTATCAAGAACTCCATTTCAGTGAGATAGACAAGATTTTACTGGTTACATCCTGACATTTTATTCAGAATGCTGCTATTCAAACTGGCATCATTTGTAAAACAGTTACACATAAAACACATCAAATATTCATACACATAATTCTGCTTGAAAGTTTGTGAGCCCACTTGTGGAGACATTGACACATTATTATTGTGAATTTTTTTAAGATAAGTTTATTAAATGCGCATTTAAACACCAATTTGTATAGTAGACTTTCCAAATAATGAAAATAAACAAAAAAAAGGATATATTTTAATTACTTATTAAAAAAAATGATTTATTTCACCAAAACTGAAAATTTGACATCTACAAAAGTATGCGAATCCTTTTAGTTGCTACCTTGTGGCGATTCCTTTTGCAGAGATCTCTTCAATCAAGTGCCTTCTATAAAAACTTACTAGACTCTCACATCGGCTGTTGGGGATTTTTCCCATTCCTCCTAGCAAAATTCAGCCAACTGAGAAAGGTTGAATGAACATTTGACATGAACTGCCAGCTTATGGTATAACCACAACATTTCAATTGGATTGAGGCCCAGATTTTGACTAGGTCAATTCAGAGTATGAATCCTCTTTCTTTTAAACCAAGGAAAATGTTTTATTTCAGGAAAATAAGTTTCTCAGTAGTGATGTGAGCTTCCTATATATATATATATATATATATATATATATATATATATATATATATATATATATATATACAAGTGGTTTATATTTTGAGTGGGTGTTGTTTTGGGTGAAACATTTTTATGTACTGTATATTTCTCTATAAGGCGACTTTTTAATTCCAGAAATCACTCTAAAGAATTGGGGATCACCTTATACTATAATTCTGAAAAAGAAACCTTAAATTCTGAGTGATGTCTATTGGTAGGCTAACCTCAGCCTCAGTGAAATAAACAATAATGTACATGAAAAAATTCACATTATCAAATAAACTGATAATAAAAGTAATAAAACCATTTCTACCTTATATATTACTGGAATAATTCCATACCAATGAAATCAGCTTCTATCTATGCAAGATCAGCTGAGAAAATGTAAACATTGACTTATGATTGAGTTCACAGCAACAAAATATACTATTATCATCCATCATCATAGTGTTATTAGCAGTATTTTGTGATTATCAATGAAGTATAAGTAAATGGCCATTAGTACATCATGCTGTTTGTAACTGTTTATGATAGAAGAAGAATCAGTATTCACAAGAGATCATGTGATAAAATGTAAATAAAACAATTGTTTCCTTTTTAGGGTATGTGCATAGGAAAAACATTATATCAGATCGGTTGTGTTATTTTGTTTATTTTAAATTTCTAAGGATACAGTAACAACATTTCTAATATTAGGTTGGTGCAAAAATAATTTCGTTTTCTCACATAGTAACATATGTTAGAAAACGAAATTATTTTTGCACCAACCTAATAAAATCATTTCATGCTATATGTATAGGATAATTAGGAAGGATGGGATAATAATGGACAAATATTATTATAAAAAAAGAATGAAGAGTGAAAATGATAAAAATAAAGCAGGAAAAACAAGTCAAGATATGCACAAAAACTATAGTGTTTACCTTCAGTGCTTTAGTGAAATGATTATTTTAATAATTTTATACCCCCATCCAAGATCAAGAATGTCGTATAAGTCAATTTACATGAAATTTGACTCCAAACACAATTTTTAAAAGTGCATTTTTCAAGTAAATGTGAGAATTTATTTTGCTGCTTTATTCTTACTAGAGAAAAGTTTAAGAGTAAAGAATACCAATTCTGTGAAAAGAAAAGAAAGTTGAAAAAAAAAAATTATACATAATAACTTATAGATATTAACAAGAAAAATATTAAAATCAGTATTTGGAGAGGATAAGTGCAATAAAAAGCAATTTAAAAAACCAAAAGGAAATAATTTATAATTTTTGATTAAAAGAAATTATTGCCAAGTGTTTATCATCAAGATACTGAATTCCACTGACATACTCAAATCAAAAGTATTTAAAAAGATAAAGGAAAAAATACAGAATTGTAAAACATATGCTACAAAATTTAATAATAGAATTTGCAGCCAAATAAATATATCATGTGAGTATGAATTATAAAAATGACACAAAATATTAGGAATTATAATGATGAAATAATGGATCCCCTAGAGATACAGTTTACCTAGACAAATAAATATCAATGTTGTCAGTTATACAAAGCATTAGTTCATTTTTTACCATCATTTTTTATGTCCATATTAATACTTCTGGTAAGAATACAAGCTAAATGTTGTTCACCTTCCCATTAGATTTTGATTATCTGTGTAGCCTCTAAGTGAAAGTATAATTAGTGTATTTAACCAACTTTAACCAAGCCTTGTCATAAAAACTAACAATCACCACAAAATATTAATTCAGCCCGAAATAAAAAAAATTTATATTTACTAAAATTCACACCAAATTCTCTAAGATTGAGGACTTCCATTGCACATCAGTTGCGATCTCCCCAAATGTGGGCGTCTCAGGTGCACCAAGGGGTTTTCGTTTATGCTCACCCTAATAAACAAGCCAAAAACAGATATTTTTCTTTCTTTTTTAAATTACAAATGATTCCTTGTAAGTACCTCAGATATCATCCACACTTATGAAATGTGTATAACTCACTGATTTTTGAAAACTTTTAATTCTGAGGGTTGGAGTTGTTGTGATGCAAGCTAAACAAATTTTGATTTAAAATTTATAATTTCTTAGGGTGAATTAATATTTGCAATAAGTAACTTTACATTAGTTTGGGTGAATTAACAGACAAGATCTAAAAATTATTTTAACTTTTCAGTTTAGAAATGCAACTTTTATTTGAAATGATTTCTTGAGCAAACTACCTAAAGTAATTAAAAAAGTATATACAAAATTGTGATATTTAATTAATGTTGCAGAATGCATTGACTAGACTAAGATGGCAAACACCTACTGTACTGGTCTGAACTTTGTTGATCCAAATTGAGTTGAGGTAGTTTGAACTGTGTGGGCATGGAATGCTGACTGTGTTTACTTCAGTTTTAATACAGAACCAAAGAACACATAAAAATGAGCAGTATAATTATGACAGTAGAGGATTCACAGGTTCTGGTGCTCACCCAAGCCTTCCCCTCTGAGATGCTGTTGTTGTCACATGGCTTCAGCTGGGAAAAAGGCCACCACATAAGAGATGATAGGTAGATAGCCAACTTGTTGACATCCATTCTCACTCTCCCTCTCCTCCTATTTTCCCCCTAAGAAACAATGCTGACTTCTAGGTACCCTGCTTATAACAAAGTGAATGAAAAAGAAACCTGAAGAAAATTGTCTTGTTCATCCACTCTGTGATGCAGAATTGGGGTTCTGACAGAAGAATTGCCAATAAATCAGTATCCAAAGATGATGCACAACATATCTACTGAACTGATGTTTGCGAGAAAGATAAGATCAATATTCGACAGATTGTTGCCTTGTCCAAAAAAGAAAATGCATAACAAAGAGAATTTCTGTGCAAAGAAGTATATGCCTGGTGACGAAGTTTTATTTAGGAACTATTAAGGTGGAAAATGATTTTGGGAGGATGGAATTATTTCAAATAGAATTGGAAGAGTAATCCATACAGTGAAAGGAAAAAAATGTGTATGCAAAAGGCACGTAAACCAGTTAAGACCAAGATACTCTGAAATCATTCAACAGTAGGTTGAAGAAACTCCGATGGATGTCCTGTACGACATGTTTGAAATAACACCACCCAGTAACATACCAGAACACATGGATACATCTCCTACACCAGCTTCGCCCACAGGATCAAGATGCTATTCACCTCAAAAGAGTACAAGAAAAAGAAAACTCACAGTGCGGTTAAGTCCAGAACCAAAAAAGAGAAAGTATTAGAAAGCTAAATTTTCTCGAGGAAAATTTCTTCTCATGAGGAGGTGATGTAATGGAATAACCTGTCACCCCCCACACCATGAGTGACTACACTATAGGTAGTAATTACCTATAAGTATCTGTAAGTTAATGGCTAGCTGGGATCTGTTGAGTATGACTCAGACTTACACGAGAAGTACCAACCTTCCAATATTAGCACTCATTACTGGATTGACTTGCGATGACCTTGTGCATAACTGTTACCTTTATTCTCATTGTACTGGTTTTTACAATAGACCTTTACTTACTTTATCCACCAGGTTTTTCAAGTATATATTCCTATCTGCATGGAATATAACAATATCATTAAGAGCTATTTAAGAGCTCTTTTCTGTATTAATTTTTCATGGTTTGTTTCCAACTTTTAATCAAAATCCCCATTCTCTAATTGTAAAGCTGGGCAATATTTCCAATTTAAAGAATTAGATTCTGACTTCCACGATAGCCAGGCTTGAAAAGATGTTGCATCATATAATTAGAACTGAATTTATAAAATGTTCAAATAATAATTTATAATAATTATTTAAGTTTATAACTTTTGTTATTGATACTTTTAATTGTTATCAAGTCTAAATAATTTCATTAAATAATTATTTCTTGTACATACTTGTGATGTTGATTTTATGTTCTTTGTTTATTCATATTTTAAAATAATGTAGAATATAATTAAAACTTGCACAGAGAAAGAAGATCAGAATTTTAAAATCTATGTCAAATGCACCAAAATCATTTCCTCTTACACTGTTAAAAGGATATTGAAATGTCTTAATTAACTGTATTATGAACAAGACTTTCTTGCAGCTGTCAATATTAACCAGAGTGAGCCATGTCTTCTTGTTGCAATTCTTGATTAATTTGCAATCAAAGGCTTTGGAATTCAGTGATATAATCAGGTGGTAACTGATCATTAATGACCAATCATTGTCATGCTTGTGAAGCACACACATCATAGTTTTTTAAAAATAGAGAAATTTCAAAGCTGTGCTTCTTTTGTCAGAATAACATAGTTTTAAATAAGTAGAGCAGAGTATTTATAAAATATTGATAAAACCAATATATTTACAATGTATGAGTGAAGTCTTCAAAGTTTGCAAGACAATTTTCTATTTCAGATTGGACTCTTATAAAAAGAAAAGTAGTTTACAAGCCTTGACTGTAATGCACCCAGAAATTGTAGATGCTGAAAAGCTAGGGCCAAATTGAACTTAAAGCAGTTGAAGAAAGTGACAGTGGGAGATTTTTAAGATATTCTCTGGCTTTTCTCTGATTTGATACCGTTAACCTATTATTCTATCTAGCACTTTAAACTTAAGAACAAAGTAGCTATTTTAAACATGTCTGTCTGTTCATCATGTTATTTAAAAAGAACTTACTGTCTGTATATATTTGCTGTTTTGGTAAGAACTGCTGGATTATTTCAAATTCTGTCAATATGAAGAAAGGAAAAGTGATATTTCTTTATTCACCAATTGATTTAATGCTTACAAAATACATTAAGATAATAAACTATAGAAAAATGAAAATGGTTATTAAACTTATAATAGCTTCTCTTTTTAAGATATAAATAGTTCAATATAAATAGTTCAAAGGAATAAGAAGATTTGATCAAGTATTAAAATAACTCTTAACCAACAATAAACTCAGCAATACTTTAATGTATAAACATACAGAACTGGATGTAAAGATAAAACTTGCAAAATTACTTTTTTCCAGTTAAAAAAGTAATTATAAAATATTCTAAAAAGAAAACAATTTGATCAGTAAGGTCACAGTGACTCTAGACCAAAGATTTAAAGGGCAAGGAAACAAAAATAAATTCATAAAAATGAAACGGAATAAAAGAAGAACTGATTAACGACAAATGGTTTTTTAATGTGATATTAAGGAATTAAGAATTACTGAGACGCAAGTGGTTCATTTTTGAGCCAGTTACCTGAACGCTCACCTGATTAATAGGATGAGTTTTGTCTGAAACTGCCTCTTGAGCCATTGTTAATTTTTCCATAAAAATGAACATTTCCAAGTCTTCTCTTCACTTGATTTTAAAATGAAATTTGTATTAGACTAATTCATTAGGAAGGCAATGACAAAGAAAAACTTTACGAAAAAATGCTCTTGTTTTGTTCATTGGGTGTAAAAAATGCATTTTTTTAAAAATCCTATTTTTAATTTCAAATTTATATTAAAATCATTTGAATAAAAAGTATTTCATAAAAGACATTGTAATTATTATTTTGGAATTATTTACTTTGATTCAACTCATAGTGAATAATTTTCAACCTTGCACCAATGAAAAGTGCATGTATAAAAGAAAAAACGAAAAATATAATCAGTCAATTGTTGATATACCCTGACGAGTGGATGGAGTGATTGCTGGAAGATCCATCTATGAAACTTTGAAGTTGGGATGCTGAAGGTAACACCTATCAGGTTAAGTGACAAACTCTATATTTGTATTATATATATATATATATATATATATATATATATGATAGATAGATAGATAAATACATAGATAGATAGATAGTATGACAAATTGGAAAAATGTCTTTCATTTTGTGCACATGTGTAGACATGGCAATATCAAAATGCCCAGTCCAATGAAATCCTAGTGAATAAAATGTGCCACAAAAACTTTTTGTCATACCATTTTTCTAAATACTGTTTGTTGATATATAAATTATATATCATTATATATATATATATATATATATATATATATATATATATATATATATATAAATAAAAAGAAAGAACAGTAAGATATATAATCCGGTGTTCTTATAGATATTTTTATTTTTACAAAATAGTGCTCAATGTAAATTTACAGAGCATTAATATTATAAATTAATTGATTTAAAATATGTTGTTTTTTTTGCTACACAGTTCTAACCATGTTTCAAAAATGGAAGCTGAAAGCTCCGAATTAAATTTTGTAATTAAATTAAAGACATTAGTTCCATTTCATCCTCAAGTGAATTTTGGAGTAACTTTTAAAATTACTGGGTTTCAGCTTCCATTTTTGAAACATGGTTAGAACTGTGTAGCGAAAAAAACCATATTTTAAATCAATTAATTTATAATATATATATATATATATATATATATATATATATATATATATATATAAATATATATAAATATATATATATATATATATATATATATATATATATATATATACATAAATCCATAGCTTAATGATAAAAAAGGATTTAGTTTTCACACTAAATATTTTTCAACATAATCTGCTTTTTCAAAGCATTTAATTCAATGAAGAATATCAATTACTGACATTGAACATTACACAGTGAAACTTTCATATCAAAATTCAGGTAACTATATGTCAGACAACAGAGAAGTTAATGCACCCTCATCTATTAACTTTATTTTTATTATTTCAATATGTAAAACTTTTATTTAAACTGTGATCATGCATTACTTGATAATCATATCTCAAAGATATCATAAATTTTGCAAATTACAAAAGAAAACAATCAAGAATATTTATTCAATTATTTTAAATAATTTTCATTTTATTTTGTCTTTAACTCATCTCTCAACTCATAATCTTATTTACATTATTTGAACTGTTATCTTCATTGTCATATTTAAATTGTAAATATGACAAGTGAGAAATACTAGAAAAGAAACCATTAAAATAGAATTTACACTTACATCTAACCAGCTCAACTGTAAACTGATGAGATCTTTGATGCCAGTCTAGTACTGCATTGAAATTCATGAAGTTCAGGTACGATAAACATATTTACAAAATAAAATTATCCCCAAAAGGGTACCATGATGAAACAGAACAATGCTCTATGTCTAATAGTAGAACTTGAATACCATTACCAAAATGGTGTCAACCAACCATTGTCATAACACCTTTTTAGTGATATCTTTCTATATGTGTATGTATAATACATGATTATAGAGAAATTTTATGTATGCTACTTCCAGAATGTAGATATAGTATGCAGATGATAGAAATCTGATAAAGAAAGAATAATAATATTATTATTATGATTTATTATATATATTATTATGTATGCAAAAGAACTTGAAACATAAGAAAATAATGCTTAACATCAAAATTTTCAAAATGCCTGTATTTTTTTTTTCAGTGAAAATTAAACAGAAGTTGGAATTTTCTTTTTTAATTTTTAAAATAAAGATTGTAATGCGCATGTGTAGATCTGTTGTAGGACATTTAATAATTATTTGAAAGATTTTATAAGATAAAAACTGACACTTGATTAAAAGATACAATATTGTTACATCTTGTGGATATCAAATATTAAAACTGAAAATATTATAGTAATATGATTATTCTTTCTTTTTCAGATATTTTTCACCCACCTACTATATACAAACATCACATTACATATGCCTACTGTATTTCCAGCCATATTTTTACCACAACAAATCCCTCTTTGCCTAAATTTATTTCAGAATTCATTCTGCACATTATAGCACAAAGATCATAGTTTGGGGTGAGTTGCCGGTTGAAGTGACTAGTACCCAGGAATCTCTACTTGTCCGAATGGCCTTGAGGAAATCCTAGAATTAAACATGTCATGCATGTTATATGCCAGCAAAGTCAATATATATGGAACTGTAAGTATAATCAGTAAGTATATACATAAATATTTTGCTTCCTTTTATATCTATTTTAATAATCTATTCTCTTGATCAGCTTTCTTGTTAGTTTGGCATATAAATGTTCCTTGTTTGTTTATTTCTCATAGAGAATTCTTTGAAGCTGGTCACTTCTTGTATACTGTTAAATAATAAAGTCATTTTTATTTGACTTTAGACAGAAATTGCATTTAACTAGTCATTTGACTAAAGTTGAAGTTCATAATGAAATGGGTAACCATATTAATGTTGCATCTAACCACCATAGCGTTTTTTTTTAACTTTGAAATTAAAACATTCTTCATTTTCTTTTAATTTTGAGAATAATCTATGTCATAATTCCAAAAAGAACTATACTGTATTTAGTTCCTACTCTAGAAAAATATACTTTCATATCTTCATCTATCAATTTTTTTTTTTTTGCTTTATCTCTGTTGTGCCAGTTACCCTCTTTACTATCACGAATACATTGATCCATTCATGATAAGTAGTCCTGGGTAATTGTCAAGCGAGAAGGAAGATAATACTTTTGCAGTGACTTGTATAGCTGAACATTAAATGCTACTATCACAACTGACTGTCTAGTAAAGTGTTATTTCTTGGCATACCCCACATATCTCTTTCCTTTTTTAGTTTACAATTTTGAATTTCAATTGATTTTATTTGTACACTTGACTTTCAAAAACTAATTTATATTCATCATTTTCAGCAGTCATTAAAAATCAGATTCAACTGAAACTCATCTCTATTATTAATAATGTTTAAGAGATTGTAAATTGTTTGTAATTTTCATAGAAATTGTATTTAAGGATATCTTCAAATATGTTGATTTTTGTGACTGGGATTGGAATTTCTGTTTGTCTATCATTTTTAGTCTCTTCAATCATGTTTTGTTCAAATAATGACAGTCTATTTTAAAATGCATAATAATTCCTTCTTTATATAACAGAACAAAAAACACGAACTTAATTGGCCTTTGCATTAAAAACTTAGAGGCCAATTAAAGCACAAAATTTCAATGGACATTTTCAAAATAAAGGAAAGAGTGATATCTTCTGGGCTTAAATTTATTTGTAGCATGATGCAGAAAATTATTATTTTATTGAGAATTCTGGCAGATAATCTATGAGAAGCAGACAATAATTAATGTTTGAATCTGTCATTCAGCAAGCCATGTCAGTAAAATACACCAAAAATTAACAATGTTATAATTTATCAAGAAATTTTTCTTAATTCTGATTTTCATAAATCAAAATGATTTCACTCAGGAAATGTTCTCATGTGAAATGCATTTTCTTCTGTTTGGGAAAATAAAAATAACAAGTGAAAATGAAACTGAAATATATGACATTGATGATTAATTAAATGATATGAATTCAAGCATTACAGAGCTTCAAAATATTCAAGAGCAACTAGGCTGGTAAATTTCTTTTTTCAATTATTAATATCTTTATCAAATAAATGTAAAATAAAATCATATTATTTCACAATATTCATAAAATCATAATGTAAAATACCAACTTTACTAATATAAAAAATAAAGATAATCCAGTAGAGGTACCATGTGTAGTTACACTCTATTGTACTCTTCCCTGATATACTATGTCCTTTCAGCACATGGATGATCATGGCTGTCCACAACTTCCTGTCTTTTGTTGCTCTAAAAAATTTTTGACTTTTGTTTTTTGCATCACTCTTTGTCTTTGTTCTGCCATTCATTAACTGAAACTTGTTTGTAATTGTGTCAACCGAACAAAAGAGACATAGTTGGTTTCATATGCTGCAGTAAGCACTAGGAGTTATGTCCTCTTCCACAATTAGCTGTTGAGAGAGGACATTCTATAGTTGTGCTGATAAAATTTGCATACAAATGATACTGGGCAGGTATTAACCAATAGTCAGCATGGGTCTGGGACTGAGTGAGCTATATTTTTTTGTTCCCAAGTCGTAATAAAAGTGCTCTTAACCTATGGACAGTCAGTTTAGTTCTGAAGTGTTAAGTTGGAGTTTTACATCAGGGTTAGAGTTTACATTTACTTTACTTAGAAAACCAGACAAGACAAACACATTGTTACTTGCTGTTTCCCTAAGATTTGTATTTAGTATGCTATGTGAATGTTAAATTCTCTAAGCCCTCAATTCCTCATTATGTATCCCACAAATAACTGCTGTCTCTTTCTGATTATTAATGGTTTCCTTGTAATTCCTACTTTTCTTAAAACTTCCTCACTACTCACATATTCTGTCTAAGGTATTTTAAACATTTGCCAATAAAACCACATTTCTGTCACTTCCTCCTTCAACTATAAGGAAGTTGTCTAGCCTATTCTGCCATATTGGAAGATAAATATCATATATCTGTTCAGTACTCTTGTTCACTGTGTCATGCTAGACAATTTTTCTTTCTTCAATCTATCTCACCATTCATACATTGAATATTGTTGTCACATTATTCTTGATAAAATCCAAAGAAGAAACTGCAATATTATTCTTACTGACCTGGCATCTCAGCTTCAGTCACTTTCCAATTGCCATAATGTAACATCCCTGTGCCTTTTCTATAAATACTTTCGTAGTAATTGTTCTAATGAAATTTCCTCTAGGGTAACTAGACATTAGAAATGTAAGCGTAGTACTAGATTGGTGACAAGCTCTTATCAATTTACAGTCAATTTAGCTCATATGTTTTACTTGTGGAATTCTCTTCTGGCTTCTTACTTCCCAGCCAAGTTCAATCTTTCAAAATTTAAATGCAATATCAATCATAATCTTCTGTCTTTTTGATTGCTCTCCTTTTATTCTTCTTGTTCTTTCTTCCACTTATTTTTTTTTACACTCAGTAATGACCTGTGTCTTAGTGGCCTTGCTTGGGGTGAAATGGTTTTAAAAAAATTGCTACTTAACAAGTAAAATAGCAAAAAGTTTAATTAACATTCTTTGTTCTTGAACAAATTAGTGTTTTTTGGAAATACTGAGTTTTTGTTTTGTATAACATTGAAATTAATTTAATAATCTGATACAATGAATTGTTTATATTTACGCTAGTAAGACTGAATTTAAATTAATTTCAATCAACCAAAATTTAACAACCAATAAAATTAAATTTCATATATTTAAATCACCAAATATTCAATATTTAATAAATAAATCAATATTATTATGAAATAATATGATTTGTAGTCTTATTTCTGGATATTTAGCACAGTCTGAAGTCATTTACTTTTTATAAAGAGATCAATAAAACAGAATAGATAGTGATTACCATTCAAGCAGGTTCATAATTAAGTCCTGGAAAATCAAGTTATACAGTAAACATTAGTTTTACCTTTATTCCATGTGTTTATCTATAACATTATTGTGCAATGTTTGATTAAAATACAAGAACTAATATTTCATAAATTTCATTATATTCACTACTAGCCTATTTTGGCTAAGTCTGGGATTAATTTCATACTAAAGATTTAAATATTATAGAAGGTTCCTTTGAAATATTTAAGACAACAAAAAGTTCTGATTGTTTATTAAATATACTCATGTATAAGCCAACATTAGTATGAATTTTGACTCCTCCAGAAAAAATTTACCTCTATATAATGCAACTGCTCATTGAAAATGCATAATTTTTAATCACTTCAAAAAAATTTCCAGTGTCTAGTGTGAATCCTATTTTTTGTGTAAATAAATGATCTTAAAAATTACACTCAAGTATACAGGATATACATTTTTGTAGACCTTTTTTCCTCCTTTAATATTTATTTGTCTTTTGTATGAAAGTAAAATAGATTTTATTTTCTTTATTTTGAAAGACATTTTCTTTCAGGAGAATTATATGTTTTGTTCTTTTATAGCATTTATTTTTTAAGTTTTTCTCACTTGATAGCTTTAATATCTGATCATGGTTTAAAGTTTAACTGATGTTGAGAAATTAAAACAATATATTCATTTCCATCAAAGAAAATGAACTTTTTTAGCAATAATTTCTGTGAAAAAAATTGCATTTTCTTTCTGTTCTTAAATAATTTAACCATCACTTGGCAACAAACTGATTTTTTTTTTAAAAAAACTTAATTTTCTTTCATTGATTTTTTTTGTGTTGGTGAAATATGAGTTGGCTGGAAAGAGGAGGTGTTGTTTTTTTTGTAATGAAGTACTAATTTTGAAAGCTATCATCTGTTTGTCTTTTCATAAAAATGATTCTGATTGACTGGAGACTGCTTTCAAAGACTTTTACAAATTGCCTGCTGTTCTGACTTTCAATCGTTAATTCATAGCAATTTGCTTGTCTTTGTCATTTTGATTGCTTTGTTTAGATTGTAATGTTCTCAGATAATCAAGTAATATGCTAATGCATCTGAAAATTTATTCAAACTAACATCACCATCCTTGTTAAGTGTTTCATCATGACATTAATCCATTTTGCACCGCAATGTCATCCAGTCAAGTATACAGAATAATAGTAAATAATAATTTCTATCTGAATGTCAAACATGAGGCATTATCATTCACACTGATTTATTTGAAATGTAGTCCTCATCTTTGCTGTTATAGCTAGGTTTTACATAGATACCTTCACTAATTTTCACTACTTAAAGTTTAAAATGAATTTTTAAAATTAAAAAGCTTTCTTGAAGCTTTCATTTTAGCTTTAATTGAAAGCTAAAGTATTACATTTACTATTCCCAGTAAACAAAATACTCTGTAGTGTATTTCAAACAGAAATTCTATTGGTTGGCGGTTGATTCATATTTTTTGGCTATTTAGTGCCATTTTTAACCATCTGTCATCACAAAGAAATTTTTCTTTATTAAAAAATCTTCCAAAAAATTAAAAAACAGAAAAGAAATTAAATAAATAGAAGAGTTTGTAGTGAGTCCTGATAAAATACAGCATTTACAATTTAAAATCTTCTCCTTCTTTCTCTTTCCTTCTCTCTATATGCTTTTATCTCAACTAATGAGAAGGCAACCCTAAAATAAAAAGGGGGATGAAGAAGAAGAAAAGACTGAACCTGGCCAAAAACACCAAAAGTTTTCAGGAGCTGAGCCTATTTATTTGTGATTGAAAAATGACAAAAATCAGGGAGACTCATGCATAACTATCCCTACGATGGTCTGTTTCAAAACGACAACTAATGGACATTTCTCCAGACTGCTACCAATATCAACCTTATTAACAAAATTTTTGATAACATATTTGCCACATGGTATTTCTTATGATTGTCTGTCTCAATGCACTTCATGATATTATGCACAAATTAAAAATATTTTTCTGTCAAGTGAATGCTGAACAATTTCCTCACAGATAAAGAGGGCAACAGAAATATAGTTCTACAGAAGGATGCTGAGAATACCATGGAGGGAGCATATGAGTAACAAGGCAGTTTTAAGGAAAATGGCAATGAGATGGAAATTCATATTTAGATTCAGAAAGAGGCAATTGGGAATTCTTAAACATGGAAAGAGAAAAAGAGCTTGACACTCCCAGAACTTTTTGAGGGGCAGAGAGAAACAGTGAATAAGCTACCTAATGAGCTTGTGTAAATGGATGGCAGAATAATGATTTTGAGGGATAGTTAGGAGATAAACATTGGTTAGACCTATGAAGGATAGGAAGCTGTGGAGAGCCATGACATGTAAAGGAAGGCAGCAAATAATACTATTTTAGTGAATGGTCATAATTTTTTCATTCAATGAATACTGGAAGAAATTTTAGAAAGAAAAAAATGTGAATCTTTATTAATGAAAGCCACAAAGAATCTACAACTTCTGTGACTATATAGTCTATATTGGTTACTTTTTGGTTAATAAATAAGCATATCAGATATTTTAACTAGAATAATACAAAATGATGAGTTACAGATATTTAATGCATTCTGGTCAAAGAGTGCCAGTTATACTCAGTATTTTTTCAATGTTGATTAATGAATATGCTAAATAAATTATTGATTGATTGTAATATTGATGAAACAGGTTTCATTTTCACTGCATTCATTATTTCAGAACTCTACTACAATAGTATGCAAATGATTCATTGGAGCAGCTGTTATACTAAATAAGGAACCTGTAAATCAAGAGAGTGAGAAGAAAACAGTAAGAAAAGAATATACTAAAATAAAAAAAATAAAAAAAACATTAAAATTTTATGCATGTGATGCTCATTATTGCTAAGCCTGACTTAGGTTCAGCCAATTGAAACATAGAAATAAATATTAACCTTTATCACCCTGTATGGGATTTTTATTCTGCCACTGAAGATGACTCTAATTTCTGAATTTGAATTTGTTTGAACTTCATAGTTGTGTTTTCATATCCTGCTATGGCAACAGAAAACAACTTCGAGGGAAAATTAACAATAAGGATACAGCCTTGAAAAAGAATGCAGAGGAAAGAGAAATAATATTAATAATGCAGAGTGCTAAAGGTTAAATATATAATTCCTTTTCTATTCATCATTGTGAAGTGGTTGAAAACACTGAATTTACTGAGAATGAAGTTTGCATTTTAAAAACAAAAGCCAAAACACTATTTTTTCATAAAAGCAAAATCAGATGGCATATCAAAAGCAAAAAGAAAGTCACAATGATAGGAACAGAAAAAGTGGATGTGGTGATATGCAAGTGAGCTTACATATGTGGGAAGAGTTCTACACTCAGGTATTAGGTTGGTGCAAAAATAATGACATACTAATGTCGTTTTTCGACGTTAAAAATACGTCAAAAAACGACATTATTACGTCATTATTTTTGCACCAACCTAATAGTTATCTTTCCTTGACTATACTGTGTACTTGTGAGAACAAATACATGACACAGCAACATGGCATCACCTATTAAATATCTAATCTTGTTAGAGGATCTGTAGCTGGTTGAGACCTGGTTGAAATGTTCTGTGGTATTGGCAGGAGTCAAGAAAATGAGGGACAGCAAAGATGGAGGTGGAGTAAATGAAGTAACCGATTTATTTCTAGCATCAGCTGGTTGTGAGGCCATAAAAAAGATCTCTGTAATGGTCTATCTGAAAATGCTAGGAGATTTGACATTTGAAGAAATTACCAACATTGTACAAGCAAATGTATGTTCAAAAAAGAAACTGGTTATAGTTATGAGGTTGAAGTTTCTTGAAACCAGGCAAAACCCAGCTGAAACCATTAGACAATACATTCACAGTCTAAAAGAAGCACCAAGGTACTGTGAATTCAAAAGCTGCGTACAAGATTGATGTCTATAGAAGAAGAATTAGTACAGTTAAGGCTAATTGAAAGACTGTATGATGTCTCAAGTAAATACAAAATTTTGGAACAGCTTCAAGTCCAGAACATGAATATTGAAATAAGTTTCAAATTTTTATTGCAGCTTGACTTAATTCAGAGATTTAATACCCTTAAGACTAATTGGGGGACATACAGTACTATGGAGAGTTTATGTAAATATCAATTTTGCAACAAAGAACATGAGATAAACAAATATAAATGCCCAGATTTTGGAAAGATGTACTTTAAGTGCAAGAAGAAAAACCATTTCCAGTCAGTATGAAAATATTTTTAAAAAAATGGTAAAAGTGGAGAAGATAGATCCTCCGATGAGAAATACTGAAATTTATGAAGTAAAAGCGCAAGATAAGAGTAGATAAAAAGTAAAATAAATGGAATAACTGTACTAATCCAAGTGGATAGAGGCAGTGATGTAATCTTAATAACCAAGAATTTTGGGGAGAAAATGGGAAGGCTGAAATTAAAGAGGACCTATCTGTAATTGAAACAATTTGACAGATCAATTTGACAGATCAGTTATTAAAACACTTGGATGCTTTGAAGGATGTTTGAGATGAAGACTCAATTCAAAGTAATACCAATCATAGTTGTGAAGTGTATAAAATATCATGGTCTCCTGGGGGTTGACATATAAAGAATAGACACCTCAAAGTTAATTAATTGCATTAAATTAGAAGAACCTGAAATTGGACTTTGAAAGGATTATGAGGTGAGTGTTGGCTCAAAAAGAATAGCCAACCAGTATATTTTTAATCTTGTAAAGTTACAGTTCACCTTCTGCCTGTGGTTATTGTCAAACTTAATAAATTGGTTGAACAAGGAATGTTGGAGAAGGTCACCCAGGGAAGTAGCAATTAGGCTTCTCCAATTGTGGCCATACACAAACCAATGGAGATCTAAGGATTTGTGGTGACTACACAGTTGGTATAAATCACCAGATATGTTCAGACTCCTTCCCATTGCCAAATATTGAAATGGACTGTCACGAGTTTGCTGGCATGAAATTTTTTGTCAAGATTGATCTGGAATCTGTGCATAATCAGATTAAAATTGACAATTATTTTCAAGAATTTACCATGATAAACACTATAGTCACCATAGTATAGGTCTTTTAAGGTGGACTCCAGCCATATATTCCACAAGCTATCAAGAAAGTTTTGGAAGAAATCAAAGGCATAATTGTCTATCAGGATGACATAGGTATTGGCGCTTGTGCTGAGAAGACAGAATTATTAGCAAAACAGCAGAAATAACTACACCAAAGAATAAGAAAGAGTTAGGATCTTTTTTGGGTTTGACAAACTTTTACAATAAATATTTACCTTGATATAGTGACATGGTTGAACTTTTTGCAAACCTGAGAAAAAAGAATAATGAATTTCTGTGGACCAAAAGACAGGAGATGGCTTTCAAAAAGCTAAAGGAAGCTCTTAGGAACAAACCAGTAGTTAAGGTATTTGACCCATCAAATGAACTTACACTAACTACTGCTAGGAAATGTGTCATAGCAGTGATCTTATCACAAGAGGGGCATTCTATTATATATATGCCCAAAAGTTGAGAGCAGCGGAGAAGAATTATTTTAACATTGTAAAAGAAGTACTGGTAACTGTCTGGAATAATGAAAGGGCATGCAATTTGTTACTGGGTAAGAAATTTCTGCTAAAGTCAGACCACAGGCCTTAGAATTTACTTTCAACCTGAGGAAAGAGTTGCCTAATGTCACATCATCCAGAATTTTGAGTTGAGTGATTAAGCTTATGGCATTTGATTTTGACATTATGTGTAGTAAAGGAAATGCCATTCTACACGTAGATGCATTGTCAATATTCCATTTTAATACCCACAATGTTGAAACAAAGAACAGTTGTGAGGAAAGAATTTTACTCTGGATAGAGACTGTAGTATTATCCTCCTGGCAGCTCAAATTTGAAACTGAGCAGGATCTTATTTTAAAAAAGAGTATTGAATAGAATACAGAATAATATATGGAGCAATTGCTCTATGGCAGAAAGATCTTTTAAGGAAGCAAGACACAGATTAACAATTGAAGGAGAAGTCATATGATGTGGAGATCATATTGTACCACTGAAATCATTAAGAAAAGAGGTTATTAAAGCAGTACATGACAACATACATGGTAGTGTATTGTACACACAATTAAGGTTGAAGATAAAAACCTGGTGGTTGGAGTATATATGAGACATAAAAGATTATATTAGAAAATGTCCTAAGTGCGCAAAGATAAAGAACTTTAAGCAAACCAATATTCATTCATAACCAAAAGAGAAGAAGCAATGAATAAGAGTACACATGGATCATACATACATTAAAGATGTAGGCCTATTCCTCATACTAACAGATACATATTCAGGTTGGCTTGAAGTGGTTAAAGTTTCAGACAGTAAAGCAAGTACTGTACAACAGGTGTTAAGAGTGGTATTTTCAAAACAGTGTACCTAAGCCATTGGTGTTGGATAATGTACCAGAGTTTGCTGAAGAAAGTTGGTGAACATGGTTAATATGAATTGGATATAGACCATACAACCCCCCAAATACAATCCTCAGTCAAATGGAATTGCAGAGAAGATGGTCCAAGTGATAAAAATGGGACTGAAAGCATTCTCTCCAAGGGATTGCAGCCTAGAAAGTTATCTACCAAAGTTGTTATTAAGTTACAGGACCAACCCAGACGTGGGCAGAACATAAAGCCCCTTACCATTGATGAGAAGGTAAATTAGAACCCCAATAACCATGTCCTTCTCAACAAATGAGAATGTATGATACAAAAGGAATAAGGATATTAATCTTGAGGAAGCACAATTTAAAGTGCAAAAAAGATTAATACAGTGACATTAAGAAAAAATGGACAGGGTATGTTAGCTCATGAAGACAAGTTTAGACTCCAAAAAGAGCCAAAAGATATTGAAATGGAGGAAGAGCCTGGTGCAGAAGAGAGGGATCAGGATTATCACCAAGAATTAGAGAGAATGAGTGTGTCTCATGATAATGAGGAATGTGATGACGATTTGACATGAAGAAGGTCTAGTAACACCTAGATACTCCATAAAGAGGAATCTAGGCAATCACCCTGAGACAAGCAGTATACCTCCTGGAGTGATATGTAGAAGTAGCAGATCAATCAAGGGCATAAAGCCTCTAAGATTCTGGGAGATGTGGTAATATGCAAATGAGCTTATATATAAGTGGGAAGAGTTCTACACTCGGGAGTAGTCATCTTTCCTTGACTACACTGCATACTTGTGAGAACAAATACATGACACAACAGTGAGCAAAATAGATAAAGCAATATAATAACACAAAACAATTTTGAGGTAGAAACACAAAATATTGAAAACCTAATATTAGTTTTCTTTAAATAAAACGATTGGCAAAATAAAAACAGAAATCAATAACCTCCTGTGAATTCTAACTCAGCCTGGATGTATGGAAACATAATTATTTTAAAAGATGAACATGCAAATTGATATTCTGTCTTTACTTACCAAATATACGTTCTTCTCAACTCAGATAAACTTTTAATATTTAATCTTATTTTAAAACATTTACTATTAACATGGAGGCATGGATGGTGTATGGAAAAGAGCATAATAAGGGAATTCAGTATGCCAGGTTCAATTCCTGATTAATTCTGTTTCAGTCACTATGGAAAAGGCTTGAATCTATCTTCCTCCTGCTATGGGTTAAATAGCATAGCAGATTGTGCTCTCTTGCCTAGAGGTACGAATTCTGAATTTTAAAAAAATCAGCCTGAAGTAGGTTGGGCTCTGTCAGTCTGTGGACACACCAGTGCTGCAATAGCTGCAATAAATGTGTTGTCTTTACAACATTAATGGGTTATGGGACACACCACTACTTTTAACATATCTATATGCTAAGCATAATGATTGTGTGGCCGTGTAATTAGAATGTTAGTACTCTGGATTTGACTCTCACATTGGTAAATATTTTCAAAGTGGCAACTTCTTGATAATATCATCATGGGGAGATGAACCTAGGATTGCAGCACCTTTAGGAAATGCTGGAAAACCATCTTACTGATTGACCCAAGCATTTTAAAAGAAATTGGTTAGATGTAACTCTTTGGTATTCATCAATGGTTTAGCTTGCATAAGATCACAAGTCATTGTGAGTGAGGGTTTTGAGTATACAGAACTTACAGCTACTGATCATGCCAGATTATACACACTCTGTCAAAAAATGTAACTAACTCAGCACAGTTACAGCATAAACAATAGATTGGCTGTGTAGTTAATAAAAAAACATAAATATGTTTGAGAAAGCATTTACAACAGGGATGAGCTAACCACCATATTAGAAAGCCATACTGGGAAATGAGTTATGAGCTGTTATATATATTAAGCATAGAATCAAAGAGAAATGGTGTACTGAAAAATATAAAAAAATGATTTTTATCTCTTAATTATGTACCTTGCTTACCAAGCTTCTACTTTTCTAGTTTAAACTAAGTGACTTGTTGTGACTTCTTGAGCTAATGTTCTCAGTTAACATGAAGTAGAACGATTGTATTGAATCCATTGCTAGGTCAGCTACTAAGAAAGTTGGTTCATTGTGTAGACTATTTTTCTCTCCAGACTCTATCATACATACAATTAAGTTTACCATTCATTCATGCTTAGAATATTGCTGCCACATATGGTCCACTGCCCCTGCTATTTACCTTTAGCTCCTTGTTAAGATCCAAAGAAGAATCAGCAATATTATTGGTCCTGATCAGGTGGATCAGCTTTAGTCACTTTCCCATTACTGTTAGGTTGCAACTGTGGCTTTTCTATAAATAATTTCATGGTAATTGTTCAAATGAACTCTTCACTATGGTACCTAGACTTTATGAATTTAAGCACAGTGCTAGACTGGTGTTGAGATCTCATCTATTTACAGTTGAGCTGTAACTTCTCTGCTAACAGTTTCTGTTCTCACACAAAAACACATTAGGTAGGTTATGCACTATTTCTCTCTGTATGCCCTGTGAGTGTCAAGTTTTCCAAGCTTTCTTTCCTCATTATGTTTGTCCTAGAAATTTCAACTCTCTAGTTCTAAGTATGTGTCCTTTGTTTCCATTTTCCTCAAGACTGCATTGTTACTTACATGCTGTTTTGTGATATTCTCAAATTCCTACATTTAAAAAAATCTTCATATTTTTATGCAATGCAATTTAATGGCTGGTAAAACATATCCAAGTATGCTGTCAGGCACATTTGTGTTTGCGCAACACCCACTGAGCTCATCTGTAGTTGATACTGCAACTATGCTGAGTAAACTTTAGTTACAGTTTTTTTTGGAGAGAGCACATGAACTAGTATGATCATCAGTCTGAGCAAGGCCAGTATACACAAACCCTCAGTGATGATGACTTGTGACTTTGTGCTAACACAACCAGTAACTGATCCCAAATAGTTCCTTCTAACCAATTTCACTCACAAGCCATGTTTCAATCCATTGTATAGTTTTCAGGAACTTTGCAAATATGCTGCATGCTGGGATTTCCTCCCCGACCAATAATGTATAGGATAAATCTGTCTTAAAAGCAAAACTTCATATGGGATAGCTTTTATATTTTTGGCAATTATTGGTTTGGTTTGAAGACATCCTTCTCAGGGAACACACTCCTACATATTAAATTGAAGTGTTTCCGTTGGTTAGTTTTGATCACCCGAGGGTCATGCAATGAGTGTGTGCAGATATTATAAACTGGAATTTTTTTTCCTTTTTTCCTCTAAAAGGACATCAAAATTATCCTAAAGATATACAAGAAGCCCTAATTTATTCATACACCATTGAAGCTTGAGGGGTGAAAAAAAAAACATTTTAAGAAAGACAAGGAAAAAAAAAGATGAAAGACTCTGAGATATACTCACCAACATGGAGCTTAAAGATAATATGTTATATGAAGAAACAGGCAAACTGAAATATGATAAGAAAAGTTTCCAATTGTAAATGGGGAATGAATTTGGGATGTGCAGATAGAGAAATCATTGAAATGAGTTCATATTCTTACCAAGTCTGTTTCACACTAATGCCCTTAGGAAAGGCATAAATCTATCATTTCTCTGTAGTTTGGAGGCAGAAAAATAAAACTTAAACTCACCTGGATTGGTCTTTAAACAAATTCTGTCTCATTTTTTGGTCTCTGTCTTTTATGCCAACTGCAAATCTTTCACTCTCACTCTCTCTTTTTCATCTTCATTTTATTACTTTACATTGACAACACATCTGCATGAGCCTGGTGCCCATATAAAAGGAAGAAAACTACCCTGCATCTTCATTCTTCTATTTGTGTTGACCCCCTTCACTCACAATCCCTCACTACAACTACCAGTCTTTAATACCCCACTCTTCACCTTCTCAATTTCTCAGTTCCTGATAGGTCAGTTTATTTTTTATATATATTATATTCTTTCCACCTATAGTATAAAAAGCAGGGTATACTGGATTCTCTAATATCCAGTCTAAGCGAAGGATTACCATAGAGAACTACATCACTATCTTTTTCAAAAAGTCATGGCAGCACAACAAATAACAAAGAAAGAGAATCTGTGGAGACCCATGAATGTCTACATACTGAAAGGTCATGGCATGAAAATAAAGAATTTCCTTCAAGAACATATCCCAAAATATTATCATAATGTTAGTGAATCATAATATAAATCCAAAGTTTGAATTTTAGAAATTTAAGCAGGAGATAGGGACAGAAGAGGAATGCTAAATGATGTGGTTGATTGAATTGAGGGGGGAGGATATTTTTTTTTTAATTTGGTATGGTTGAACAAGAGAAAAAAGAAAAAGAGTACTTATCTCAGAAATGGAAAGAATGGTAAATGGAAATGTACAAGAAAGGAAAGTCTGAAAATGTGAATAGAAGTAGATGAAAGAAAATAAGAAAAAAAAAAAAAAAATTCTTAAAATAAAAAATGGTTGAAAAAGAAGGGTGACTTTTTTTATTTTGAAAGAAGAATAAAGTAAGGTTAAAGAAATAGTCCTCACTCAAGAAATATGGGAAGTAGTAATAAAGAATGAAAATGAGTAGCAATGAATGAAAATAATTCTTTGTTACACTATTTTCATTCTTTGAAACACAGAGTAGCAAAGATTGTCATTCTTTGTTACTTTATTTTATTCTTTGTTATTCTTGTACTTATTCTTTGCTACTCTATTTTCATTCTTTGAAATAATCCATTTTCATTCAGAGTAACAAAGAATGAAAATAGCATAGCAAAGAATGAAAATAAAAATGTGAAAGGTGTCGGAAGAAAAGATTATTGTAGCAGCAATGGAAAAAAATGAAGAACTTAAGAGAGAAAAACAAAGTAGGAAAGCATATAAGGGATAAAAAAAAGAAATCAACAAAAGATAGAAAAGTAAGAGAAATTGAAAATGAAGAAGAATGAAAGTAAAATCTTAAATTGAGAAGTTAAGAATGATGAAGAAAAAGGATAACACTTCAAAGGAGCAACAAAAATGGCTGAAAAAAAAGGTATAAGAGAGATAAGGACCTCAGCAATGAAATAGGAATAAAGGTTAGTGAAGAGAAATGTCCACCACTAATGATCTATGAGGAAGACCTGTGATAATAGATGCAACTGTACTAAAAAATAACAAAGGGCATTGGCAACAAATGTGGGCTATAAATAGCTTGGAATGTAAAACGTAAAAATACAATAGAAAGCTGAATGAGACTGGATATGTGATGCAGCTAGATATATCAGATGCCAAAATTTCAAGTTAAATGTTTCTCAATATAGGATTGTAATTGTCATTTGTTGTATTTCATTCCCATTTACATATGTAAGGTTCCATTGATAAACCATATTTAGTCTGAAGAAATCCTTTTGAAGGATGAAACATGTAATATACATTTTCTTTTGTTTTGTCATTGAATTGCTCATTATAGTATGGAATGCTTTAATTCAACTCAATGAAACAGAAAGAAGAATAAGAAAGAACTTTGAAAGGTAATAAAAATATTAAAAAAACAAATTAAATTATAGTAAATTTTATAAAACACATGAACATATGGGCAGTATCAGTAGTAAAATAGACAAGATGAAAGAAAAACTGGGTTAAACTCACCAACATACCAAACAACTGACTCTATGCAAAAAGAAAGGAAGGAAGGTGATAGAAATGGGATTTGGAAAGTATGCACAACAATGCAATGAAAAGATCATGAAAGCCATTTGAAACAGTACAATGATGATATCAAAGTGCATCAAATAAAGAAATAGTGAGGAGGAATAGAATAAGCAAAGATAAACAGAGAAACCCTCCATGTGAATTTAATACAGAGGATATCTGAAGAGAGAAACAGTATGCCCTTTTATTGCAGCTTATAACACATACTTAATGACCAATTATCACAAGGAAAATATTTACAAAAGATGAGAACTAAACCACATAAGTTAATGCAACAATGTGAAATCAAAAGGAATATTAAAACAGACACAAAGATTGTTAGTAAATGCTAATTGCCCAAAACAGCTTTCTTAGAAAATAAAAAGAATAAAATACACTGGGACTTTGTGATTTGTTCATACAAAGTAATGGTATATGCACAAAACCAAACCTGTTTTAGTAAATAATAAACAAAATTCTCTGGTACCTTGTGATACAAATGAGTCATTCAATGTTAGAGATATGAAGACAAACTCAAATTATGATAAACAAGGAAGAAAGAAATTGTTATATTGTGTTTTTTTTTTATTATTTTGGTAAAAAACAAAAGTGAAACTGAAAAAACTGGCAGTGGGTAAGTGACAGAAGCTGAACCACCAGATCAGGACCAATAATATTGCTAATCCTTTTTGGATTTTATCAAGGAGCCCAAGGTAAATAGCAGGAGCACCTGACCATATGTAGCAGCAATATTCTAAGCATGGATAAATGATAGACTTATAGATAGATAAGCAAGATAGATTCTAAATAGAAAAATTGTCTAGCACAGTGAAGCAACTTTTTTAGCAGCTGATCTAGCAATGGATTCAAAATTATCATTATTTACAATATTTACAAACTGACTAATGTCTTCATCTTTGTTGTTATTATCCCAACATTTTGGTCATTGTACTCTCCAGCCTTCTTCAGGTATCTGTTGATTTGAACTCTTTATTTAATCTAGAAGAGTAGATTGTTCTCATTCCTCTGTCCCTGTTTTGTATACTTGTTCTTATTTAGTACTGCACAATTATTACCCACTCTGTTTCTATTGTTTACTCTCAATGTAAGTAACTCTTCATCACAGAAATTCAGACAAATATAATTACACTGTTTTTATGTATAGAATTGATATAAAATTTCCTAAAATTCAATTGAATTTAAGGAATGGCTTGTAAATTTTACTGCCTCCAAAACAAAACTGCCTTCTATTAATCATTTGAGAAAGCCCTTTTTTATTTCGGTCAGCATGGCTGATGCTAACCTCCAGGAGAGTGACTTGTTGCACCTTCTTTGGCTCACATTTTCCACTGACATGAAGTGGAAAGATTATATTGAATCAACTGCAAGGTCTGCTATTAAGAAAGTTGGTTCAGTGTTTTGTACCAGACAATTTTTCTCTTCCAGAATCAATCTTACATATTTATATGTCTCCAATTTGTCCATGCTTTGAATGTTCCTGCCACATACAATCTGGTGCTTCTGCTATAAAAAAGTTATTGCTAGTTTTCATTGAATTTTTAGTCTGTACTACCTGGCCTAAGTTTTGAACTCAAAATTACTATACCATTAAATTCATAAACCAATGCTTTAATCCTCTTGGCTGCTGCAAATAGGTTGGAAGAACTGGGAAAAAAGTCACAATTATATTCATTCATCCTTTCATTATTCCATCTATCCATCCATCCATCTCAGTCCAATTCTTCCCTTGTATCACTGTTTCTGTATTTTATGACCAATTCCTTTATTTTAGCTTATTGGTCTTGTTCGGTCAATTGATCCATGGAAAAGAATTTACAATAAACAAATGTTTCATGAGTAGATTTCTTTATATTTATCCCTTCTATACATACTAACCAGATTTTTATCTATCCATCGAGAGAGAGAGAGAGAGAGAAGACAAAACTAAGGAAGGCAGATATTATTTATTCAAGTCACACAAGTAAAGCTCACAAGTAGGAACAAATATATATGCAGTTTTATCAACATCAATCTGTCTGTTCTCTTCCCAATGCCTGTTTCAATCATTACTTGCTCATTGTTTAACAATTTATGTCTTTGACAAGAGCCATTAAAATGTCAAAAAACTGAAAGACAGTGGAACCAGATAAATAGGAGGAATAAGCAAGCAATGCTAAATGCAGAAGAAATGTCAGAAAAATAAATACAATGTTGAGCACATTGAATATTCAGAGAAAACAATGGACATGCATGAGAAAATGGAGAAACATAGTGACTTATTTGCACTTCATCTATCGTGCCATTTGAAAGAACAGAGAAGAACAGTTATCTTTCAAACCATTGCTCAAGAGAATCTCACTTGGACACAGCAAGTGTCAGAATTCAAACAGCTTCAAGAACAACATATGATGGAAGGAGTAAAAATAATATCAATACAAAAAAATGTTATATTAATGCTCCATTTACACTATCTTAGAAAATCTTAGAATCTTTGTTGTTTTATTGCTTGTGCAAACAGTGTATTTAAGTATTGGTTGTGGGAAAAAATGTTTACATTCTTTTTCAATTATGCTGTAGGTGCAAGCATGTTTGGAGTGATTTATTAAATGTACAAAAGAAGATTTTGATCACAAGAACAAAGAATGCTCTGGACAATTTGATTTAAAGAAAATGTTTACAGAGAGATACAATATAAACAACATATGAACACTTGCACAAAAATTATGGGTGAATTGGTCAACTAATTTAAATGATGCACTGGAAAAGAAAAGAACATTTTGTGCAGTAAAGAATTCAATCAGAGAATGTGCTGATAATAATAACACCTGTCTTCATACTGCAAATACCACACACCTACTAGAATTGGAATGGAAAGTTCTTCTGCATGCATCAAATTTTTCAGACTATTACATGTTTCACTCTAGTAATTTTGAAAACTTCAAGATCAAAGAAATTTTGAAAACTTCAAGATCAAAGAAATTACTCAAAGAATTCATCAAATAGGGAACCAGAATTTGTTTTTTATGATAAAATACACAGTTTAACTGTAATCTGGCATAAGGTTATAGAACCCCAGGGAAAAATCGTATGATGAATTAATAATGATGCTGTAAATTTATATGAATAAATTTTTGTTTTAAATTATAGAATATTTTCACATCAATTTAACATATAAAAATTATTTTCTTTTAAAGAAGCTTTTACCCTGCTGTTATGATTACTTTTAATTACATTGACATGTTTTAAAGAAGACACTGAGCTACCATTATTAATTTGAAAGTCACAACTCTCAGAGCCCATTAGGATCATTGGTGCATTATATGTAGTACAGCTGTAGCAGCAGTGGGTGTATATGAAAAAATGGAGTTCATCTCTCTTCAAGCTGGTTTTAAGTTTAGAATTATATTTCTCTTAGACTGGTTGTTATGCAAGGAATCCATTTTTCTCTGTTATTTAACCCACAAATATGGGGAGAAGGTACAGACTCATACCTTACTCAAGGACATTTGTGCAGAAAAGAAAATGTAACAAACTAATCAGGAATTTGAACTTGGCTAGCCGATTCCATAACCTCCATCAGTATTTCTTTTTACAGTTATGGAGAATAAGAGAAATAACAATAAAATTATGACAGTTAAAATTGAAACAACTTTTAATGAAAATATTCTTTTTGGATTTTAATTTACAAATTCTATCCAAACCTCTGATGAAAAGAAGGTAAAGCTAGTAAGGAATAAATATTTGACAATCGTTACAAATATAATACCATTGGGAAAGATATGAACCCAACTCTTCTCCCCTCCTGGATATGGGTAAATAGTAGGACAGACTGTGTTCATTAGCCTTGGGTGGCAACTGGTCTAGAAGAAGGAAAACTCTGAATTCAAAACTCTATGTAGCTCTAATGAAGCTCATACTATACAGCTAACAAAAGGATTGTTTGCATTGACACAATGATTTTGCCAATGATCTGTAATGATAATAATAAAATCCAGGGATACATTTTATTAATAACAATGATAATAAAGCAGAAACAACAAATAAAGTTATTAAATAATAATAATAATAATAATAATACTCTATATAATACAGACAAAACTGTCAAGTGATGAAAATAGTTACAGAAAATAAAATAAAAATAAAAGTATATTTTTTTTTAATTTATAATTACATTTATAATAAGAAAGTTAATTTATTGTTAGCATAATAATAAAATAATTTTAGCATAATAAAAACAAAATCAGCAAGTAAGATAACCAAGAAATATACTGTATTCTAATATATTTCTTGATTATATTACATACTGATCTTGTTTTTTTTTTTTATTATTATGTTAAAAATAAAATAACTCTGAACAAATACATATATGAAATATGAAAAAATGATGATTTAATAAATATATTAACGAAAATGTGAAGAATACGAGAGGAGTAGAGGGAGGAGAAAACAATGAATTGGTAGCATAAATAGCAGCTGAGACTTGTTTTGTAACTTTTTATTCTTTTTAATTTTGATAACATAATATTAATCACAACAGTAAACATTTGTTGGCTTGCACATCATTCATCTGAAGCTGCTGCTTAGATACACCTCTACTGCATCCAACAAGAAATCATGAAAAACCCAAAAGTCTATCATCTGAGAAAACAAATGGCATATATATATATATATATATATATCACATTGTTTATATAACATATGGACATGGACATTTTATATATAACATTCACATAAGCCATCTTTTTGGTGAAGCTATTTCCAACCTTACAGAAGGTGAAGTACAAAAACATGTAACTTTTACATATGCATAATGTTTTTTTTCTTCTTCTTCTTCTTCTTCTTCCTGCACCATGAAGAAGATAAATTCCTACATTTCACAAGAGAGAATGAAAATGAGAAAAGATGTCATGTCCAATATTATTCTGCCCAGAACAGTGAAAGGAGTTATTTATCTGCTTTTTCTTTTTTTTCCCCCCCCATTTCCATTCTTCATTTTCAGGACAAGCTATTTTTTTTTTTTACCTGATCTTCAATGCTATTTCCCATGAAGCCTGATGGATACAAGAAAACAAGGAGCTGATTTCGGGAACAGTATAGAGATAAAAGAAAGAGAGCAAATCAGTATATATTATTTGCATTTAATTTGTGGCCATGTGCACTGTACATGTATGTTATTTTTTACTCAGTTTATATCAAGCAAAGATACACGTTAGAAATATTCTCTAAATAAGTTCCAATATATTTTCACCTGATCAGATATTTCAGGAAAACCATAGTTGCAAATAGTTTCAGATTACCCTTCTTCATTTAAAATGTTGATAATAAATATATTTGATATTTTATAAATGATTTCTATATCAGATATAGTTAAAATAGGTAACAATTCCCTCCTAAATGGGACATTTAAAATAAGACAGAAAATATTCTCACTTTTAAACTAAACGGAAGAGGTCTCTTTTACAAAATATATGAGAAAGTTGGAGAATATTCTCAAGTTGTAAATATCCCCCTTTCCAATTTGTTAACTGACAAGCAGACATGAGGAGGCTGAAAAGTTCTCAGCCTGACCAAGAAGGATTCCGCAAAAATCTGTAGTTTGAAGATTTGTTCAGATTTTGGGAAACAAGTCAAGCTGAGAACATTTTCAGCACCATCTCTATAGGTTGTTAATTTTGACTAAGATTTTATTTTAATATTTACTAGCAGCATGGCCCGGCGTTGCCCGGGCTTGATTAAAAAAATCATACAACTCATACAGCAATTGCTATCACTTGACTTAAAATATTTTAGCCCTTTGCTGTGCTGATGTTGCTACATGCCTTACTTCTTGCCTATCTCACCCTGCAAATTTTTTCTAAGCTCTATACTAAACATTAAATCTAGTATGAAAAAAGAACTAAACAAAATGAACACAAAATGATCAGCTTTAAAAAAGGACTCGTAACTGGAAAAACCAAATAAAAAAAGAATGTTAACAACAAATACTTTTTCACATCCAACCCAGTTCTGCGGAATCAGAATCAACGTTGAGTTTAAGCAAGCAAATGAGCCAATTGGAGTAAAGTGCCATGCAGATTTAAATTTTTCCCACTTGTGACGAATGCAGCTATCGATTTTTTGCATGCTAGCATGCTAGTTAACATTCATGTCAGTCAGCTGTTAGCTCTCATGCTGGCCAATTGTATCTTCTTGCCTATTCATGGCAGTCAGCTATAGGCTCTCACTCTGGCCAGTAGAAAATGGCTGCAAACTACATGAAAACTGCCATAGAAGCATGAAAAAATCAATTATTTCCACTATCAACGGGAGTTGGGAAATGCAAAGTCAGCATTGGCCTTCCCACTAGCTTGGAGCATGTGCATGTAAATTTTGGTGTAAATCTGTCGAAAATTGTGGCCGTGCATTCGTTACTCACACACACACATACACATCCTGCCTTTTATAGATAGAGATAATTCTGAAATTTATATTTTGTATAATTTTCAAACAATGCTTTTGTTTTATATATCATGATTTAAAAAATACTAGAAAAATTAACAAATTGTACCTATTTTGGAGTATGTTAACAACTAATATAAAAATTTGTTGATGCAAATTATTTATTACATTTGATGTAAAAGTATTTGTACTACAGTAAGAGAATGATAAAAAAAAATCAATGAAATATAAAATATTGGGTGATATTTTATTAAATGTGCAATGGTTTTGGAGAAACCATCAAAAATAGGTGACCATATTTATAAATGAAGCCGATGTAACACCTGTAACTTCTCAGTCACCACTCAAATGAACTTATTTAGTTATTAGTAATTTGAAGAGAATAATTATTTCAATTATATATTAATTATGCTCTATTAAACTAACTTGATATATGTTTTTGATATTTTCATATTACTTGTTAATAATTGTATCTTAATGTACTTGATAAAATCATTTTGTATTTTGGATATAATACTGAAAGTTTTATGAAAATAGGTTTTCATTTATATTTATTTTGAGTATATTGACTAAAAATAAAATACTTATGAAAGGATAAAGTCAACAATGAATCATAATAGCAAAGAGTAATTTAATCAAGATTGATTTTGCTGCTCGATGCAAACTGTAGAGAACTGCCACATAATGCAAATTCTAGAGAACTGCTGTTTTTATGAATGCAATGAGGAAGAAACTTCAAGTCAGATATTTTGATAAAAATTAAGAAGGTGGAATTTATAAAAAAATACAAAGAAAGTGAAAGAAAAAAGTACGGATTTTGCACGTCTGTTTCAACACTTCTTGTTTAAAAGAAGTGCAAATTATGCATAATCTTAAATTTTGAATCATTCAGATAGAGAAGAATTACAACTTATGATGTGAACATGAAATCAACAGAAATAGTAAAAAGTTAAAATTGAATGCTATCCAGATTTAGTTCATTTCTGGAGCAGCATCTTTAATATAGATCTCTATCTCTCTCAACTCAAAATGTCGCCAATTGGAAAATGTTACACATGCAAACAACAACATCCTATTTTCAAAATACAGTGACACCACCACAATTTATCTTATAAAAGGAAATCCGTGACAGGTATCAAATAACAAAATCAGCAAGTTAAAATCTGCTTAAAATAACACAATATTGCATGTATATTCTGTCTAAAAGTTAGAGTCAGACAAATCAACATAAATCACCAAGGCAATAATAATAATGATGGAAATCATTATAATAAAATGTAAGATAACCAAAGACATTCATAGAAACAGGTTAAAATTTGCAAACAATATCAATGAATACCTGAACAAATTCATTACAGCACTTGAATAAAAATTTGTGTTTGCTAAATTACAGTTTTTAGGATCTCCTTTTATGTAATTCTCAAGCATTCACTGAAAAAAAATGTTTACATGAATTAAGAACTGGCAAAAGATTATTAACATCTCCACTCTGCAGATTTCCTTTGCATAAAAACCCATTATGTGATATTATGTTCAGAAAACAGAAAAAGATACAGTGTGAAGACTGGAAAAAATGTAACAAGTTAAGAAAATGAAGACAAAGAAGTTAAAAGATGCAATATATAAGAGAAGGAAAAGAAGAAGTAGAAAAATTGGAAGGAAGGAATACATGAGTAAGAAAAAAATAATGAAAAAGAAGAAAAAAGATCAACAGGATTACTGAGATAGGAGAAAAAGAAAAATGCCATGACTATTAAATAGAAATCAGAAAAGAAAAAAAGCCAATAAATCAAATTAAAACAGAAAAAGAGGAAAAGAAAATGAAATTGCTGAAAGATGTCTATCGAAAAGAATTGAGAAAAGAAAAAGTCAATGAATTAAACTGAAGACAGAAAAAGAGGAAAAGAAAAAAAAATGGAGTAAAATATGAAACAGACTTTGAGTAATAAAAAGAACGAGAGAAAACAAGGAGACAGTAAGAGCATTTTATAAAATAATAAGAACAGTAAACTAAAAAAAGAAGTCATCCATTAATGTAAAGAAAATAAAGATGAAAGGGAAAGGGTAGGGAAGGAATCAAAAAAGGATAAAAAAGCAAAGAAAAAAGAAAAGAGAATATAAGAAACTACTGAATGATGAGAGAAAGAGATGATAAATTAAATTAAATGAAAATGAAAGAAATATGCTAAAATAAATGATAGAAATAAAAAAGTAGGAATTAGTGACAAGATTAATATAAAAAAGTACAAAAACTAAGAGGTTGAAAAAATTATTATATTTTTAATCTTCTTTCAGTCTGATTAAAAATTAAATTTCGTTTCATTGTAAAAAATTCCAAGAAGTTATGCTCAAATTTTAAGGGATTCTATCAAAAGCACTTTTCCTATCTTGAATTTAAGACAGAAAAAGTAATAGAAATCCATTTTTTTTATTTAATAAGTGATAAACCTTTATGCAAGATAAAAAATAAAAATAGCAGAAAAAATAACAGATAATTTTTATTTCTATTCATCAATTTTTGTTAAAGATACTGGTTTTGTATTTTTGGCGTATTTCTTGCAATATTATTTTTTTCTTTGATTTTCATTTAAACATAGTAATAAATTTGGGCAACTAGCTTTGGTAGCATGAGATTTTTCTGTAAATCAAAAGTTGTTAAATCACATTGAATATATATATATAATATATATATAATATATAATTACTGATATTTATTTTTTAATTTCAGAGCTATAAAGATTTCCATGGGAGCATCAGAATGATATAACCTTAAAAGACAAACAAAATATTGTATAGTTATTGATTATTGGGAATAAAAGGTTGAAAATTGCAAAAATGTTGAACAGGGTTACCAGAAAATTCAAAAACAAATTTCAAAGAGAAAAAAATGCAGAATATTATGAAAGATATAAAAATAATTCATCTACCACCTTTTTATGCAAATATCACAAAGATAAACTTGTAAATGGCTGAAGAATTACATGAAAACTGAATTAACATTAATGCTTAGTAATGAATGAAAAGTTTCATTAGATGGACATGATGACTGGTCAAGTGGTTGGGTTCTTTATAGAAATAATCCACAAAAATGACTTAGACAATAGCTGGGGAGAGTGGAGGTAATAAAACTATGGGTCCCTTCAAAAATGATGATAGACACATTCACTGCATTAATCATGAATTAAGTACTTGGACAAGAGATTTTCCTAATGATACAATTCAGAAACAAGAAGCTTGAAACTAAAGAATATTTTAATTCAAATCAATGCTCTTTCATATTCTACAAAGCTGACTATTGTCCACCATACTAAATTAAATTAAAAGAATGGAAAGATATTAATCCAATAGAAAATTTGTCCATTATTAATCCCTTCCCATCAATTATTTTGGGAAAAACTGTTCATATTTAGACAATTTTTTAAAAATTTGTTTTTAATATAATAACTAAGAAAGTGAGGCACTTTGATATACTCAAGCAGTGGCTAACACTTCTACCAGACATGAGTTGACAATTGGACTCATTTCAAGCTCAGAAGGGCATAAAAGGAATCAAGATTGACATATAAACACCTCTGTAGCTGGTTTTTGAACATTATATTTTGGATGTATTTATACATCTGTGTTTGAAAAAGACACTTTCAGTAAAAAAACAGGGAATGGGTTAAAAGTGATGCATATGAGAAAGGAAAACAGTATTCAAGCAAAGATCTCTAGGTCATTTTGGCCAGGAATATCCTGATTTAAGGAGTCTGTACTGGTGGCCTGCTAAAGATACAATTTATCAGTATTAATTATTTTATGTCAACCCTAAAGCTTAGGGAGAGTTGGGTCAGGATAACAATTCATTATATAAGAATCTAAACCTCTAATAAAAATGGAAAATTATGCAAGTTTGTGATCTAGAAATTATGAGATGCAATAAAAACTGTTGCAATTAATATTAAAGTCAAAACAGTAAAATAGTTGATAACATCAATTAATGTAAGACTGGTGAAAATTATAGAATATCAAGGAGTCCATTTCATATTTAACAAATAATTTATTCAGGTATATGGCATATTTTTTTAAAATAAAATATGCTTCTAGAGACTGTCTTTTAGAATTATTCATTTGATTATATAAATCAATGTTTTCATCAAAAAATTCGCATCACCAAACTGATATTTCCAGACTGCATTTATGTTAGGTTGGTGCAAAAATAATGACGTAATAATGTCGTTTTTTGACGTTAAAAATACGTCAAAAAACGACATTAATACGTCATTATTTTTGCACCAACCTAATATCTATATGATAAATATACAATGTAAATTTCAGCTGATAATATTTGTTTTTATTAGAAATATTTCTTGGAATCAATAAAAAAACTATTACAAGGAAATTAAAAATTGAAATAGTAGAAAATTAACAGAATTATTAGATAAGAGATTTGTGAAGGTCACCGAATGACAAGGAGCCCATATTAACATGTAAATTAAGTTATTATATTCAGGTATATTGTATGAATCAAATATTTTTCCATGTTTTTTTTATTTATTTATAATTAAATTAGATGCAATAGCTGACAGTATAGAAAAGACTTTCTCCTCATCCATCTGCAAACATCTTTGTCTTGGGGACTTTAATGCTCACCATAACATGTGGCTGAAACATTCTAAAGGTACTGATGTAGCCAGTATACAGACATTAAATTTTTCCATTGCCCAATCTCTCACTCAAATTATGGACATCCATACTCGTTTCTCTAGCCAAACCAAGCAGCATGCTTCTCAACTGAATCTATTTTTTACCTTCTCTCCCTACTCTTGTTGAGCTTCACAATACTGCTCTCTTGGTAACTCAGATTACTCTGTGGTAGCTACTGATATCTCCTTCCAAACATCCATTAAACAGGAACCCCCTATTCATAAGACCTCTTTCTGTTACCAACATGCTGATTGGGATTCATTTGGGATTTTCTTCATGACACCCTTTGGACTGACATCTTCAACCTCCTAATTAAAAACTGCACCACTGAGGTTTCTTCCTGGGTCAAAGCCAGCATGAATACTTTCATCCATTCTCAGAAATACCAGATGAAACTGCAATCCTCTCTATGATTTACACCAGTATGCTCGGATGTCATAGCACACAGGAACCACTATTTCTGGCTATAGCAGTGGGACAACTCTTGTCATAATAGGGGACTATTTGCTACTGCTCATAACAAATGTAAGTGAGTTGTCGAAGGAGCTATCTCTCTGCTTGTTGAGAGAATGAGGAAATGCATAGCCTCTAACAACTTTGGCTTTCTTGAATACTGGTGTCTTTTTAATAGGGTCCTAAATGAGTGCAAGGTTTCTATCCTCCTACTCCTCAATCAATTTGAAGAGTTATTATCCTCTGCTGATAGTTGAATGCTTTGCCCATAAATTCTTCTCAAACACCACTCTGTAGTATCCCTGTCTAACTTCTCACTTAGAACTGATTCTCTGCTGAGCAATATGGATATAACCCCTTCCATGGTCTTTATTATCATCTCTAACCTTGATCCCCACAAAGCATGTGTAGCTGATGGTATCCTTGTAATAGTCATTAAGGAGTGTGCTCCCAAATTAGCTGCTGTTCTCTCTAAACTGTGTAATAAATTACTCATTACCTTCTTGTCTGTTGGAAGTCATCGTTCTAGTTTTTAAAAACTCTGGTGAATCATCCAACCCCTCTAATTGTTGATCAATTAGCCTTCTACACCTTTTTGGGAAACTCATAGAGGCCCTAAACAATGCTGAAATTGTTTATCTTCTCTTATTGCAGGGACTTTTCTCATACAAGCAATATAATTTTCATTTGTCCAGGTCAATTGCTGAAGTTCTAACAATAATTGCAGAAAGAGTCTATCATGCTCTAGATAAAAATGTTGAAGTCCAGGCTGTAGATTTGGAAAGACTTTGACAGGGTCTGGCATTCAGGTTTTTTCCACAAGCTGAAAAGTTACAGTATCTCTGGGCACATTTTTGAGCTGATCTAGTCATTCTTATGAAATTGTGAAATGAAAGATGTCCTGAACTGCCACTCATCTGGATTCTTTTATACCAACACAAGTGTCCCCCAGGATTCTATCCTTGGTCCTATACTGGTTTTAATCTACATTAACAACCTTCCCAGTGACATCAGCTCTCAACTTGGCATCTACACTGATGACACTTTACTTTTGCCTCAATACTAAGGCTGATCAGTCCAACAACGTCAAAATGGCAGCTGATATACAAATTGACCTCTAGGCCATCACTAACTAGAGCAAAAGATAGCTTGTCAATTTTAATGCACCCAAAACTAAACTTCTCTCCATTAATCATCTGAGAGATTTTCCAAATGATACAATTCAGAAACATGAAGCTTTAAACTAAAGAATATGATGCTATTCTCCAAGAAAGTGACACATTGCACCTTCTTGGACTAATGTTCTCAGCTGACATGAAGTGCAAAAATTATATTGAATCCATTGCTAAGTCATCTGCTAAAAAAGTCTGTTCACTGTGCTTTGCAAGACAATTCTTCTCTCCTGAATCTATCTTACATATCTAAAGGTCTAGCATTTATCCATGCTTAGAATATTGCGGCTATATATGGTCCGGTGCCCCTGGGATTTACCTGAAGCTCCTTGATAAAATCCAGAGAAGAATTAACAATATTATTGGTCCTGATCGGGCAGTTTGGCTTCAGTCACTTGCCCACCACCATAAGATTGCCTCTCTTTTTTTTTATAAACCATTCAGATGAGTTTTTTTGCTATGGTACCTAAACTGTATGAATTTGAGCAAAGTACTAGGCACACATCAATTTAGAATTGAGCTAGCTAGATGTAGCCATAACTTCTACACTAACAGTTTCTTTTCTTGCATCTCTCACTTCTGGAATTCTCTTCTGGTTCCATACTATTGAGTCAACTTTAATCTGCAATAATTTAATTGCAATGTTAAATGTTATCTATTGTCCGTCTGAATGATCTTTTCTCTTTCTACTCATTACTAATGTTTCTGTTTCTAATTCCTCTACACCATGTAACTCCTTGCACATTAGTGTCTGTACTGTTTTGCTTGGGGTGACACTGATTAAAAAACATACACTTTGTTTTCTTGCACAATAAAACCTAACACTGCCAAAAGAAGTTATTATCAGTATTTCTAATGAGGACTGATATTATAAGTTGATATTTACATGGAATATTTTTCATATAAACCAAAGCATATTCTACCAATTTTCCATCTATTATTTACATTATTTACACAGGGACTATTGTCCTCATCTTTGTTATCATCCCAATGTTTTGATTGTTGTCATACCAGTTAACATTCAGGGAATTTCAAACTGAACAGATTATTCACTCTTCACTACCAAAGTCTGGAGATTTCTTATCTGGTTCTTATCTTAGTATACTTCAGTTATTGCTTGCCTATTTCTATTGAGTCCAAGTACACAATGCCCAGTTCATGGATTGAACTAACAATTATTATGTCACCAAATTGTGAACCAATATTTTAATCCATAAGATTATTTTCTCTTGGGACAATTCTGAGTGGAGAATTTGGAGCCTTAATCCCAACTTGCCTGCTGTTGATGCTGCTACTTGTCACACTTGAGTGCACTCATTATGGCTTCTTTTTTTACTTCAGTTGCTGCAGTTGTTGAAGATTTCTTGTCCTTTCTTTATTAATAGTGCTCATATCATATTTATTTTTATGCTAGGGCTACTAAGGAATTTTTCATAGCCCAACATATAGGCTGATTTTTAGACAACTGACTCTCCAGCGTTTCTTCTTACATGAATCAACAAGCACCAGATGAAGGACAGAAGGCACAATGAATGAAACGTGATAACAACAAAGATGAGAACAATGGTCCATGTGTAAATAATGTAATTATTTCCATTTATATAAAGATGTTGAAGGTGTCTTCACTATAACTGTTGTAGCATACCTACAGACGATAATGGGTATGTCTCCATTCACATAAATACAGTAGTAAATACTGTATGTTGGTATGCAGTTGGCGATTCATTGTGGAATTTACTTGACTCAATTCTAGCAGTTGACTACTTATTCTATGCACTGCTGGTGAATCTTATATGTGTTATTCTTGTACCAAGTATTATCATTCAACCAACCTTCATGTGATTATTCTATTCAGTAACCTTTCCTAGGTTATAACAATAACTGTAATTTGTTCTTATAATAAAATATTTTCATAAATTCATTTTTCATTTTTCATTGCCAGTAATTATCTGGAAAAAATTATGTCAAGCAAGAGCAGGACTAGTGTTTAAATGCTGACCATTTTTAAATTCATTCATTTAAGTTCATTTGGCAACCATCCATTTACCTGGCACCCTAAAACAAGTTATTATCAATATTTTAAATACAGATAAATATTATTAACTGAAACTTACCTGATATATTGCTTATATAAGTAGCTGATTAATAACACTTTTATGGTGAAAATATTGACTTGTATAATAAAATCTGACATATTGTATACTCCATTTATTTCCTATCATTTTGTAATGAATTCTTTGAATGATATTTTATTCCGAGTTTGTAATATTTTTAAGTTTAAAACAATAAAAGAAATATTAAAAAGTAGTAAAGCTTCCTATTCATTTTATCATGTGACACATTAATGGAGATCCTTTGGTTAATTAATATCCATTAATGGAAAAAAAATTCAACAGAAAATATTAAAAGATCGAGCATTATTTTTTTTCTGTCTTGATTTCTGTTTGTTCTTTTTTATATAGTTCTGTGTTTTTGTTAGGTTTCAAACTTTGGTGCTTTCTTTCTTTAATTCTGAAAAGATTTCTAAAATTACTCAAGAGCATTTACCTCTGCCACACATCATCCATCCTCATTAAAAAGCAATTTAAAAATAATCATGACAATAAAAAGGAAAGAAATACTTATCTTTCATGACTGTTTTGAAACTTCATATTTGTCTGCCTTTTTCCTGCATGTCCAGTAAACAAAAATTGCTTTATATTTTAAGATAGATGAGTATTACAATGAAGACTAGATTTAAAACATTAAATGTCTAATATATCCCATGCAAAAAATTTAAATGATGTTTAAAGGTAAAAGAGGGAAAGTCCAATAAACACTATTGAAGCCCTAGCAGATTTACCTTCAAGATAAAGTCATAGGTAGGTAATATTACCGTTGAAGAATTTTTATTATAGCTTTTTCTAAAATATAGAAATAGCATTGCCCTATTTATTAAATTCCATTTCCTCTTCCTTAGTGCCATTAGATGCCCATGGATTATAGTGCCACAACCTTATCATGTTGGCTGTTGCAGCTTTGGTTTCTGTTGCTAATACATTTATACGTGGGGGAGTTGCCAACACCACCAAACTGGTTTTGAATTCAGAGTTGTCTTTCTCCTAGACTGGTTGCAAATCAAGGCTAGAAAGTCTGTCCTGCTATTTAATCCATAGAGGGAAGAAGAGATGAATTCATGCCTTTCCCAAGGGTATTTGTGAAAGTAAACAAGGAAGAAATTTGAACTTAGCGTGCTAATTCTACCTTCTGCACTGAATATCCTCTGGACTATGTGTACATACTGTTTTTTTTTTTAATTACATTTAACAAAGCTTCAGCAACTAAGACACCCAAAACTTCTATTCAGTTCAAGAAATTCGCGTTTAAATCATCATGATTTTCAAAAAATATATTTAAAGCATAAAGTTTGGTTAATTTTTTGTACAGAAAAAAAGAAACAGGAATTAAGAAGACAAAAAATAATGATTACATTAAATGTTTAAAGATCAAAGTTGGTTGGAAAGCAAGAAGCCAGAAAAAAGTTCCACAAGCAAAAAGTATGAGAGAAACTGTTAGCATAGAACTCACACTTAAATCTAACAATTTCAACTCTAAAATGATGAGACGTAGCTGCCAATCTGGCAAGGTACAAAAGAGGGAAAGTTTCATCAGAACAGTTACCATGAAAATATTTACAGAAATGTTACAGGAAAGTTACATTATAGCTGTGGGAAAGTAACTGAAGATAAACTTCTGGGTCAGGACCAATGACATTGCTGATTCTTCTTTGGATTTTATCAATATTGCGGAAGCACCAGGTCTGATGTAACAGCAATATTCAATGCATGTAAGAATGGTAGACTTATAAATGTGTAAGATAAATTCTGGCAAGAAAAATTGTTTAGCCTGACACAGCAAACCAAATTTCATTGCTGCATTAATATTCAAAATGTAAATCCATTGTATTTCCTTGTGTATAATATAACTAGATTATAATATGACTCCATATTTCTGAGGCTAAAAACATGGAATAAATTATATCCTTGAGTATAATATGACCTCATAGTACAGCCATCACTATATAAATTATTTTTGAAAAGTTCTACCATATTATCCATTAAAATCTGAATGTTATACATATATTTCATTAAAATATTTTCATAATTTTTCACAATATTAAAGAACAGAAATTAATTGTTTTTTTTCCATTATGTGTTTCTTCTAATTTCTGTTTCAAAACTTACTTTCAAATTACTGGGGAAGGTGCTGACTAGATGTACCCAGTAATATATTTTAAGGTGTTATTTAACCTATCATACTTTTCTGTTTGATATGACTTTATTATATTTCTATATATTTATAAACTATGAAAATAAAAAAAATATTATCTTTCATTAAGAATGAAGAGAGAAACAAATATTGCCTTGTGTAAAAAATTATTGTTAACTCCTTCCTACTTTGTGTTTTATTATCTATTGTGCTAAGTGTATTTGCAATCTTGCTTTTTCAAATAAGAGGTTATTTAAGCTGAGTAAAAATTTCTGAAAATGTGTACTTATGACCCTCTTTTTTATACAATCCCCTTTTTGCCTTTAATTTTCATTCAGAATTTTTTCTTTTAAGCATAGAAAAACATGGCAGTTGTTTGATTTGGACTGTCCAGAGGAGTCTGAATTATATAAACTATCAGTATTCCTTGACTGTTTCTGTGTTTTAGTCTAAAATCTTAAGCAATGTTGGATCATGAAAAGACTTTATGACAGAACCTAAACCTATAATAAAAACTGAAAACAGTCCTATTTGTAGCTTGGAAAATATAGAATGCCTATACTTAGAGGTCTAGAATTTAATGACTGTTACTTGATATAAATGCTTAATGAACAATAGATTGCTAACTACAGAAGTGTGCCAACACATATTTGTCCTGCCATTTTTGGGCCACAATTTTCAATGATTAATAAAAATCATTATAGATGTTCAATAACAATAAGTCTTAAAAGACAATACATGTTTAAACATCTACTAATGAACAGCCAGTAATTAATGCACCAGTTACCAATGAAAGAAATTTCATCAGATTCTTGCAATTATTAGAAAATTCTTCTTTTATATGCCATGTCTCTTCAGGACATGGGAAATCAAAGCTTTCTATAAATTCCTATCCTTTACTACTTTAAGCATTGTTTGTTCTCTTACTAACCCTACCCAGTCCCTGTTCTACCATACATTTACTCGCTATGTAGGTTACTGAATGTTTCCTTCTGTCCTTTTCACCTTCAATATATCCTATGGGTGTCAAATTTTTCAAGCCCTCTTTCCTCATTATTTTTTAACAGTTTTAAATCTCTCTCTTTTATTCTAAGTATAAGTAACCTCTTTGTTTCCATTTTTCTTTAAAGCTTCATTATTGGTTACATGGTGTTCTCAGCATTCTTTTGGAGAATCACATCTCTGTTGCCTCAAGTCACCTGTACATCTGTGAGGAAATTGTTCATCATTTCCTCCCACATAGAAGGAATGATATTACATAGTAATTCACTGTTCTTTTCTTTGTTTCCAATGGAATTTTCATGTTTCTCAATAATTTGTTTAGATTTTGGAATAACAATTCCCTTGCTGTCTTCTAACATATCCCAGAAAGTTAAATTTCTGTTATCTTCAATTCATAGGTCTCCTCATAGACTGTTCCTCTTGACCAAATTATAATTGATGGTTAGTCCTTTATTCCCCCTCTCTTTTGTTAACTTGTGTAGGAATTCCCATAGTTTTCTTTCTGTGTCTACCATCAATGTGATGTTATCTACATATATTATGTTGTTAAGATTGTTTCCACCAATAATAAGGACTTTGTAGGACTTATAGTTCTCTTAGTATCACATCCCTAAATGGTTTAAACAAATCCGTTGAGCAAGTGCATTCTTGTCTTACATCCATCTCTCATTGTTTTATGAAAGTCAAATCCTCACAACCCAGTTTGGTTTTCATTCTAGTAGAGGATGCAATGATGCCAACAAATTCCTTACTTGTCTCATAGTAAACTGCTTTGTCAACCTCACAGCAACATATGACCATATCAACAGAGACATCCTCTTCTCATCTATTAGAAATCACCTTTCAATCTCCAAATCCATTGAATAACAGAGGAAATGTATTGATTTATTGAATCTTACATCTCTGGCAAGGACCTCAATATGGACACATTTCAGACCTCATTAGGAGTATGAAACAGATGAAATGAGAGCCCAAGTCTATTTAAGCTCTTCTTAGACCATGCCCTGCACATTCACAAACACAGATGTGATGAGTAGGGCACTAACCATTTAAGCATTCTATACTGTATTCTGAATGAGCCTACCAATAGAAGACAATGATTTTGCTTTTCCTCCTGAGGCCAATGTACTGATGATGTGGGGAGCTATGCTGATAACATAGATAGTCATAGTTGGGATAAGAATGAGTAAATCAACATCCTCTATCAAGTGAATCCATCATAAAAATTCTGGATGTGGAATTAGTAAATACTAAACACTTCAGATACCTCGTCATATGGGTTAGTTATAACAAATTAAATTTAAGAGAAAATGTAGTGAAGATAGAATAGTCTATGCCAGAGATAGTTTTACCCAATGCTGCAAATTGCTACAATATCAAAACATTGGTCTGAAAATTTAAGCCATGTTCTTAAATAGCCATGTCAGAATGAGACTCATATCGATGTCATGCACAGTGTCAAACCCATTCAGAAATATCTAAACTGCCAACTTGCTAAGATCAATGGTAAAAACAAGCTTTGTGAATAAAGTGAATACAGTCCGAGAATCTTGGCAAAGATCATTCTTTGTTGAACATTGTGGACTGGGACTACAGAATCACAAAACAAAAAATGTACCAAATAACATAGACCACATCTCTTGTGGACTATCAACAGCAGCAACAACTGAAATGAATAGTATATCTAACTCAAAGAGAAAATAATGACATAATGGAGATGTTTTCAAATAAAATGTTAGTAAGAAAACTCCCATCAATACTGGAAAGAGCAATAACAGCTACTGTATTTGAGAAACATGTTTTCCTGAAAAAAATGTTTTAAGAGCAAGATTTGATAGAATTCAATCAAAAGCAGTCCTGGCAGTTCGGTCAATGCCAAATTGCCATTACCATTTATATTTTTGTGTATTGCTCAGTTTTTTCTATCTTTATACAAGCAGTTTGTGCCCTGTAAATATTCCAGATTATTCCTGGTAAATATTTTTGAGGACCTAAAAAAGAATTCTTAAAATTTCATCTATACATTCCATAATAATCAGATATAATTATCAGGCTGGAATCAGGTGGAACATGATCAATAAATTTAAATTTAAATCTTAATAAGTCATGATGATGAGCTAATGTTTTGCTAATATCTGTTCAGGTGCTTCATTTTTGTTCGAAAACAATACCACCTCTCCACCAAAAAAATACTAAGTAATGTCCAATGATATTGATCATGAAGTGGTTTCTAAAATCTGTATCAGAAGCTGTCAAAAATAGGAGAAGAACTTTAGTTTTAGCTGATATAGTATTTTGGGAAGCAAACATTTTGGACACAAGAAATCTCTTCTTTCAAGATTCCATAAAGATTCAGTTTTCTCTTTCTTCTTCATATTTGCTGCCAAAACATCCCAAAGGGCTACTGGACAGATTAAACTTATCAAATATATTCAGGGTATGAAAGAAACTTTTGTCTTCAAGTTTAAGAGCAAATTATATATTTATATATGAAAATTGATTTTTATATACTTTACCTTTTATGAAATGCCTATCATATTTCCCTGACAGTATCAGATTTCAATCTGCCATTTGATCTACTCTATGCTTAAAATGGTTTTCACTCTTGCTTATTATTGCTGGCGCTATGGTGCCATGAACAGATATAAAATTGTATTTTTCTTGGAAATTAGGAATGGAGAGTCTAACAGGCACATAATATTGGATAAAGGGAAAGATAGGATATGATACTGATGTAATAAACAAAGGTTACAGTTAAGTCGAAAAGTCAAATCATGCATTACCAAATAAAGCCAATTTGTCCTGTGTTAGTAGACATACAAAATTATATTGGTTAACTTTTTTAAAAATCATTAGAAAGTAAATAAAAAACCATTCAAAGTCTTTGATTTGAAGATTACTTGATAATGAGCTTACTGTCATAACCAAATTCTGAGGTTGTCATGACCTCACTAGGACATTGATAACATAAAAAGCCTAAAAATGATTTGTTTCATGAAAAAGTCATTATTTGGTCATAATAAAGTCTTACAACTTTGAGACATCTGTATTATGTGAAAGCAATAAAATTTGATCAGTTAATGATCAGTTAATGTTACTTGTTTTATAAGGAACCACAGTTGCCTCATTAGGTGGAAAAAAATTAATCGATATATACAGGGTGCGATGGATAAATTGTCATCTAAATTATGCAAAAAAATGAAAGTAATAATTTTATTTTAACAGACATATTTACCAAAATTACACAAAAATATCTGGAAATATGCAAAAGTAAATTATTTAATAAAATCACCATTGGCTTCAATCACAGCATGCAGATGACTTCAGAATCTCTTGCAACTCTTCTGGACAATTTCCTTGTTTAAGTTGGTGAATTCTGCCATAATCCTTGCCTTCAGTTCATCTTTACTGTTGCAAGAAGTTTTGTTGGTCTCTTGCTCAACTGCATCTTAACAAATAGTAATCAAGGGGGTTGCAGTCTGGGGAGTTAGGTGACCAGATGTAAGGGGTAATGTAGTCTTAGAAATTATATGACAGCCATGAGTTGGTCTCCTGCTTGTGTGGCTTGGTGCAGGGTCTTGTTGCCAGACATAGGATCTTCCAGCAGTCACCCTTTTGACTCAGGGAACTACCTCATCAAGGCACTTGATGTAGGCTTTTGTGTTGAGTCTGAGGCCATCACCAACAAATTTGGGAGTTCTTTATTTATTAGAATGAGTGTTCATATTTGAGGTCCTGGTGTGAATGCTAAGCAATACCACATGTCATTTCAAAATTTCTGCTGGAGTGAATTGCATCATGGTGCTCTTTTTCTTACAGACCCTACTATACTGTGCAGTCAACAAAATCAAAAACAAACAATAGACATGTGTGAAATTAAAAATATAAAATGGCAACAATTTACCCATCTCATCCTTACTGCTAAAAATCCTAGTTTTCAGAAGTACAAAGGCCAATCTGTACTTCTGAAAACTAGGAGTTTTAGCAGTTCCAACAATACCAAATATAACTTGCAAACATTCTTTTCTTTTTTGGTATTTTGACTGAACTAAATATGGACAAAGAATTGTTAGTATTTCTCAAAGGTTGACTAAAAAGATCATGACATTGAATTTTAACCATAAAACATGAGGCAAAAGATTATAGAATATTTTGAAGAATATTTTCCTTTCTTTTCCATAACCTATGTTACCTTTCAGATAAATTATTTATTTCATCACAAATAAATAGTTCCAATTTTGATTTGTTGAATTTTTTCAGAAATGTTTTGATCTTGTAAAATTGTTTTAAATTCTGGCAAGACAAAGTATCTTGTATGGAATGAAACAAATAATAATAATAATAATAATAATAATAATAATAATAATATGAAGATAGCATGTCTGGAGAATTTCCCATTCCAGTTCTATGATCATTTGCATCTGATTAGCATTATAAGAATGTGTCATGCAGTAAAATCCCTAAAGATATGGACAACTTTACATACTCAGTAATAGTTCTTTTTTCTTCCAATATGTCATCAAACAAGTCAACTGCTCACTATTTTCCAAGTACCAGCAATTTATAAAAAAAGAATTCACTTTGAATTCCTTCAATATCAGATAAAATCACTGGACATTTCCCTTGCTCTGCTCTGCTCTGTATAAGGATTTTTCTGTTCAAATGTATCATACAAGGTTACTCACAATAAGGTTCCTTTATTTCTCAAGTTCAGGTTTTTCACATTTATAATTAAGAATTCACTTGCAATTCATAAGAAACAATTCATTTTTGATTCATTAGAATGAATAATTCACTTTGAATTCTTCCAATCACAGATAAAAGCTTTTTTTTCCACAATATATGCCATTTCAATTAAAAGTCTGTCTTGGATCTAATTATCATATTCTTCATTTTATATTCTGCTAATCAAATCTGTTTTTCTCACAACTGTTGATTTTGTCCCAAAATGAACCGTTTTCTATGTTGAGAAAGACACGTTTAAATATTGACTAGTGTTTATTACTAAGTTTAGATGGAATATATTTTTTGTAAAATCATCATGAATTTTTCCTAACATGTGTAACTGATAGATATGATAATTGGCTGATGGCACAATGTATAAAGAGCCTTGTAAATATTTAAAAATATTTCTATTCAAAAATTTCCCTAATACTGTCAGATTATGAATTTTTGCATCTGTGTAATATTTGTCTAGTGTGTCACCAATTTGCTTACATTTTTTTAGCTTAATTTGCCAGTAAGTTTTGGCTCTTAAGTGTATTCATCATAAAACAATGGAATGAGAAATTCACTTCTAATTTCTTCTGTTGAATCTTTTGTCCTCCTGTTAGATTTGTGGAATGAATAAAGCAGAAAAGATTGTATATTCAACCTTTAAACAAAATATTCTAATCTCTTTTATAATCTTCATTCAGATGCAGAAAAGTAAGAAGTCTCAATTTAAAAAAAAAAGAAAGAAAATATTTAAAACCAGAGAATAACACAAGAGTTTGGTTTTAAATTTTTGTCACAATTCATTCTTGCAGCTATAGTGAGTTATATTTTATAAGATTCTCAACATATCTGGTAAACATACTAAAAGAATAAATAAATCATTGATTTTTTTAAAACACAAATTAGGTTATGAATTAAGTCATAAGTTTACTCATAGGATAAATTCTGATATTTTCCTCTTCATTTTATTTCTGAAAGCTATAAATAGATGGAAATATTTCTTGCAGACCATTTCCTGGCAAAAACTGATGTTTTACATAATATTTTTTTCATAAAAATCATCTGAAAAAATTGATCTCTGTCAGTCTTACAGTTTTCTACTTCACATCCTGCATTTGTTTAGAGAGAACCAATCAAAATAAAAATGCTGTGTAGTATCTACTCTTATTGCAAGAAGACTCCTGTCTCCTTTGCTGAATTATATTTAAGAGTACAGTCTGCAAGTGATGGTTTCTTTTATGTAAAGATTGATATTGACATATTTGAAGCCTCTCTCCAGTAACAAAAGCCAGAGTATCAAAATATTGTTTAGTGGTAGAGCTAGTAATTTTAAATGTGGGATATTTAGCTTTCATATCAGCAGTTAGGTTTACAAAATTTTAATCCTAAAAAAAAAAAAAAAAATATTAAAATGGTACAACTTTAACAGCTTCTGTTACATAGAGTTATATAGAGTTAAAACTGAAAACTGAAAGATGAATAATCAGACATTTTTCTGTGTTACATGGTTGAGAAAAGATTATCATAGTCTAGAAAAAAGTGCAAATGTTTCTTACAGAAAGTCATTACAATCTCCATCAATTATATTGTTAAGTAACATATATTCCATGATTGCCATCTTAGAAAGAATTTACTGACCACAAGAGTTTCCCTAAATTTTCAAAGAATTTAAAAATGAATTATACTAACACACAGTTTCCTTTGATTTTCCTCTCAGTGGACACCTGTAGAAGGCATGGGTAAAAATCTGTACAACTTTATGAAAAATGCTCAACTTTCCCAATATTTTGGTGAGCATCTTTTATGCTATGACGTATAAATATGTTATGAATATATTTTCTATTTTGAGGAAATACATTTTGAGATATCAATCACTCTTCCCTCATAAATATGGTTAAATTTAAACAATATAATTTTATATAATGCTATTTGTATGATAGCTCTTAGAAAAAAAGCATGGAATTGAAAACTGCTATATAAATTTATACTAATGTTGATATTTGTTACAAATATGGAAAAAATAAAAACTATTAAGGAGAGATATTTACAAAGAAGTTGATTAATTTTAATGATTTATATTTAAGCAATTTCATGCTTCAAGGTTTTTAAATTAGGGTTTTCATTCAAATAAATTCCTATTAATAACTGACAAACTGAAATTATTAATGCTTGAATTCTTAATTTTAACATTTGCAGAGCTTTTAATTGCTTGCTTAATTGAAAGAAAAAAAAATGATATAATTCATATCAATTTAAATGACATTTTAAAAATTTTTTAAATGAATTTACTCCAAGCAAGGAGACAAAAAGCCACTAAGATGCAACGCCTATTGGGAATGAAATATAATGTAAAAGACTTTAAAAGGAACCAGAAACCCAATTCTAAACAGGAAACCTCAACTCCTACTCAAAAGACCAAGGAGTTTGAACTGGATGATAAATGAATGTATATATTTCTAAAGAAAAATTTTTATTCAATATCATTATAATTTTAGACTTATTTTATTTAAAGAAGTCAAATGATAAGCATGGTCAATCACTCTCTGTAGAGTATAGCCTCACTATACTAGTTGGTCCTGTTGAGGATTCTGTACCAAGTAACTTTTATGGGGGTGGATATGTTAGCCCATCCCTAACCAATTATGAATTCAGAATTGTTTTTATACTTGACTGGTTGATGTCTAAGGCTAGAGAGTTCAGTCCGACCTGCTCTTTACCCCATAACTGGTGGAGAAAAAGAGATGGATATATGCCTTTTCCCAACAACATTTTTGTGAAAGTGGCCATGGCTGGAACTTGAATTTCGTTCACAGTTCCCATCTTTCTGTGATAATTGTCACACTACATGGATATCCATTGTCTAAACCACGAAAAAAATTTTAGAATAAAATTAAAAATTTAAAAACAGCAAGAAAAAAATTTTGCAATGAAAGCTTGATAAGTTTAAACTAAAATATGTATTTGAAGCAGAAAAAATATTTCTGCTGAAAATGTTCAAAATATCACAGGTTTTGAAAAGAACAAACTTAGTGTGGAATAATAAAATTAATAATAAAAGTTACTGAACTTCAAGAAATAAATTGCAAGAGTCTCTATCAAAGTTAAATAGGAACTGGAATTATAATAATTTTTATTCTTCATTTTATTGTTGGATATGCCAAGGAACTCCTAAGAGATATCTTAGTAGATTTCCAGAAATATCTCTTCAGTTTGTGTCAAAATGTAATGAAATAATGAAGTCATTAATGATAATACAAATAGCAACAAAATTCTGGTAATCATTCAAAATGAAGTCTTCCTATATGCTTTTTTAAGAGCAAATATACATATACCAATTTCCTTGTTGGCAGAATATAATGCTATATAGAGGACTGTCAGTACTATTCTGATTTCTCTTTAGCTCAATAAACTAAATTTAGGATATAAGCTATTATTGGAATAGTTCAATTATACTGAAAGTTATGGAAAAAATACTAAGAAAGTTGTGAGCACAAAAATAAAAATCCTACACTTTTGTATAAAATAATTTAATTAAAAAAGTATTAATGATAAAAATAGATGAATTTTTAGCTGTATCACGAAAACAAACTGTATTTAGTAATTTCTGATGACTAAATTTAGTAACTGCATAGAAACTAAGAAGACCATTAGTTGTTACCTCACTCCCTCACGATTCTAATCCAAATCGAGTTTTGTAACTCATGCAAGCAGCTAACATCTTTAGAAAACCTGTCACTATTCATTAAAGATAAAAAGAATTCATACTAGGTTTTTGCAAGGATTGTCTCACAACGACTTCTCTTTCGATGAATGTTGTTTAAAAGGTAAAGTTTGGTTTATTTCCGAAATACATGAACATAACTGGGAAGTGTTTAGATTTACTGCATCAGTAATTCCAGAAACTTTAATTTGTTTACAGCCAATGTCAAATTCCAATCAATCAAATTTGTAAAAGGCCTATAAATAATGAGCATCTCTTGAAAAATATGGATATGCATTTCTAATAGGTCACAAGTATATCAATATATTCAGTCCAAACAAGGAGTAGTGACACATGATCTAATGACTACTTGAAGCCTGAAACTGAGAGTGACCATACAGTGTTGGGACCATGTCGATATTGACCATATCTTCAAATGCTCTATCTCTGATTCTGAGAACTCTTTCTCTATAAATATATATTTTACACACACACACACACACACACACACACACACACACACGTATTTTAATCCAACATTTTTATAACTTCAAATTATATTTAGTAGATAGTTCGTATTTTAAATAGACCTCCATTTTACCTATTAAACAGTGTGGATTAAATCTATCAGCCAGCACTTAGTAAAGGAAATTCCTTCCATGCTGTGATATTCTTCATGGTGAAGTGGTAACGTATACGGGATCAAATGATGCTTCCCCTACAAGTTCAATCTCTGCCAGGAATGCATTTTCTTTACTAAGATTTCTTAGAAGGCACCGGCTAATAGACGTAATACATACTCTGTAAATATTAAAAATGGGGCACATCTATTTTAAATATTTTTAAATATCCACTATAATAATGTTTGATGTAATAAAAATGTCAGATTAAAAATAAATCCGTTAATGGTTTAGAAATCACTTTTGTTTACATTTCAGATATAAACTAAGCAGATATGATTTATTTGGGAAAATAATATGAGTGAAGAGAATGTGTTTTACATAAAAAGGGAAAATAGATCCTTGCTTGCTGTGACATTCTTTGTGACTGAGCAGTAAAGTGAATATATAGGGTTTGTAAAGTTTTTTTTCAATTGTCTATCAATCAAGATTGTTCATAGAAATGAATAAGAATTGCAAACTGAAAATTTACCACAATGCTGTTACTTTGGTAACAATTTACTTAAGTGGCTTGCAAATGAGTTACTTGGTCAAGTTACTGATATGAATTGAAGATTACCATTTTCCTATTCCAAAAAGTTCTAAGTTTCTTTAGCTCTTTAAGTTTTATGAAGAATTTAAAAGAGAAAAATAAAAGAAGTAACATCTTCTTAAAGTCCTGCTGTGCATGAATAAAAATAAAACATTGGCAATGGAACCAAATAAAATATTATCAAAACAGTTAAATCCGACTAAGTGTTTAAACAGCTTTTGTGGTAAGGTAAGTAATATAGCATATAGCATCTATACTCTCATTAGATAGAGCAACACTGATATATCTTTGGTTCACTGCAACCAATTTATAAATTAAATCTCTAAAGTAATGGATAAAGATTTTACCCCCACCCCCAGCAAAAAAAAGGAAAATGTCCTATTTTTAAAATAACTATCATACCAACATCATAAAATCTTATAATAGAAATTCTAAGAGTTACGAATAAATATTTTACTACATATATATATATATATATATATATATATATATATATATATATAAGTAGAGAGAGAAGAGTATATATATATATATCCATGCATTGAATATTGCTGCTATATATTCAGAGATTCTTGATAAAATTTAAAGAATCTGCAATATATTTTAAGTTTGTGATATTTATGGATAAATAGTGCTTAATATAAAAGACCATTTGTAGATATAAACAGTCTTGACATAGGAAACTATTGCTTTTATGTCTCAATTGGTCATCAGATCCTGCATCACTACTTCTTGTGTGGGCTCTATATATAGACTATATTTTTTTTTAAAGAAATGCGCATTGTCTAAAGGTTTTATACAAATTTGATTGGTTGAATTTTGATAAAATAACTTAAAACAAATTTCTATTGACATTAAAATTAATTTTGATTCCTGATGCATTCAATCTAAAGCTGAATTCAAAACTGACCCATAATATAGATGTTATCTTCATCTTCCTGCAATGATTAATATTTCTATCTCAGTTCCTGAATATTTTAAGAATGGAAACAATTAATTGATAGCTATATAAAACAAAGTATATTTACTGTTTCAGGCTTCCCTAATTATCAATCAGATGTCAATGATTATTCATAGTGAGTTACATGAATTATCTTCATGATAAATAATGTAATATTATGCAATACAGTAAACTAAGAAATAAACTTGTATATGAACAACTTGCTTTGGGAGAAAGGATTGATATAAACTGAAAGATGTTTGTTTTGAATTTGTGAATGTTAATTGGGAGAAAAAAAATACAAAAACAGGATTTTGATTACCATAAAATATCATTATATTGTGGTAGACAAAGACGAAATGTATAAGTAACATAAAGCATAAATTATCACAAGATGAATGGCAAAAAGAGAAATCACTGTACAAACAAGAAAATGATTCACTTGCTTGAATTTATAAGGCAAGTCAGTGATCAAATCTAAGTCCTGATGATAAATAGTAAAGTTTGCACCATTCATTAACAAAATACAATCTTTCACAAAAAAACCTCAATAACCTGTGCTATGATTTATTTAATCAAACAAGTGTCAGTTCAATAGGTATTATTTAGTAATAAGTTTGTCTCTTTTATGAGCTGTTTAGCTCCTGTGTTTGAGTGTAAGTCAAGACTAGATACCTTATGATTAATTTGATGCAAGATATGCAGTTGTACTAAATGGGAGGGAAACTGCGTATTATCTTTCACAATGTCTCAGCATATTCTTGTCCAAAATTATGGCTAAATCAAATAAAACATAATCAAGCAAAATTAGAAAGAAAATACAGGGTGCAATGGATAAAATTGTTGCAAAAATGAAAATAACACTGACATCTCATTTTAACAGATATATTTACCAAAATATTTTGAAATACTAAAGAGCAAATTTATTCAATAAAATCACCATTAGTTTCAACCACAAGCTCCAGACTTCAAAATCTCCTGCAAATAATCAAGAGGGTTGCAGTCTTGGGAGTTAGGTGGCCAGATGTAAAGGGTAATATGGTCACAGAAATTGTCTGACAACCATGACTGGGTTCTCCTGCTTGTGTGGCATAGTGCAGAGGGCTGTTGCCAGACATATGGTCTTCCAGTAGCCACCCCCTTGACCCACTTGATGTAGGCCCCCGTGTTGAGTCTGAGGCCATCGCCAACAAATTTGGGTGTTCAAAATAATCAGAGTGTTTTCGAAGCTGCTGTATCTTTGTAATTACCATTAGACTCATCCAACTCTTTCCAAATTCTCTGCACTGTCCTCAGACTGACACCCAAATGCTCTGAAATGTTTGTATTGGAGCTTCTGGCATAAATGCCAAGCTGTGCATCATGCTGTTTCCAAATTTCTGGCAGAATTAATTGTGTCATGGTAATATTTTTCTCACAAATGGTGCCCAGCTGACACTAATATACTGTGTAGTCAACAAAATCAACAACAAACAACACTTAAATGTGAAATTAAAAATACACTTTACGCATTGCACCCTGCATAAGAAGGTCAGTAAAATTAATGCCTGTTCTTTCTTTTCTTAATTAGAACATATTTAATAGTAAATGCACATAGAGCATGCCGAAAGCCTCAAGATTCAAAATCTAGTTTTCAACATGGTCAAAACTAATACAGTGCATTTTTTTTAATTACAGATGAGTTAATAGGAAAAGCATACAAAGCATACAAAAATTAATATAAAAGTCTCAAGTTTACAAATTGTGTCTTCAACAGTCGCCCTCCTTCTCAGCTGTGGTATTCTATCTTTGAAAGACATACTTATCTTGTATAATCTTCTTGGATGCTATCTGAGCCATGTACAAATTATCTTTATCACTCATCATCATTGGAGAATTACTATAATTCCTTCATATGTCCAAACAGATTAAAGTCTATATATAAGTCGATTATATATATAACCAGTAATATTATGTACCACACCATTGTTTAGTCTTGTATTTGTAATGTTAATCTGTTAATCTTGAAATTTAGGTTTGGTGTTCAGATGTTATGCAAATATGACTTGGTATTTTTAAAAATGAATATAAAGTTTGTAAAATATTGTATTTTTGACATATTCTGTATTCTCGTCCAATAACCCACCAATATTCAATGCCATATTTTTATAGTCTATGTCTACACAAAACAATACAAGAGATATTCAAAAATCACTTTACATGCTAATGAATATTATTTCAACACTTTCAACATAAAATCATTACAATGTGTTTTGATTAAAACTATATGATTATTTCAAAGAATAAAAACATCAATGCATCTGTTAATAACGAACAGTAATAATACAAAAAATGAAAACAGGAAAGGAGCAAAGACATATTGTTCACTCATAATGAAATCAAGAGTGTATACTGATTAGGTATGTAAAAGAAACAAATAATACAGTGACCAATGAAGAGTATTTGAGCTGTCTTAGTCAGGGATGGTAATTCTGACACATGTCAACACTAGAAACTAATTTTACATTAATATTCAGTGCAATGCATTGCTTTGATTGGAGTTTGGTGAAAACACTGACTGACAGCCACTGTTGATTGGAAGAAGGAAAGAAAATCAAATGAAATTTCATAAGATTTTTTTATGGTTCCAGTAACAAATTACTTGATTTTCAAATTTCTTCTTAGAGAATTCACAAATTGAAAAAGAGAAATATTTGATAATCTGACAGCTAATCAGAGACAACCAAAAGAAATATCTGAAAAGCATTTTAAGAAATATATCAAGATTTTAAAATTAAATTAGTAAAATAATTTAAAACCATTAGTTAATTAATAATTAATGAATAATTTTATTTATTTCAATTTTCTGAATATTTTTGGATTATAAATATTTAAAGTATTATATATATATATATATATATATATATATATATATATATATATATATATATATATATAACTATTGAATTTAGCATTTTCCATTTCTTATTAATTCCTCGTCTTTTTCATTTCAAATAATATCATTGAGATATAATTTTGGAAGCATATTGTTTTCATGGATTTAAACAATAATTTGAGTAGATTATAATTAATAATTATACACCTTAGCAAACAGAATTATTGTCATTTCTCTATGATATATATATCAAAATGTTCTTCAGATTATGTACATTTCAAGGTTTTTGTAAATCCTTTATATTTAATAAAATAATATTATCTTTCCACTATTTTCCATTTAAATCTCCTTATAATGATATAATCATCAGAAATATTAGTGGATTTATCTTGAGAAATAAACAATGGATATCATTAATTGATGTTAATTGATCAGCAGATATCATCAACTGATTTCAATGATACAGGCTTCATTCAGGAGTATTGGGTAATAATCATGAATGGTTTAGTAAAAAAAATAATCATTAAAGGAGTACTGATAATTTTTCATGAAAAGAGAATTGGAAAAGAAGCATGGAAGGAGTAATGAGAAAGATGGATGGAATGTAGACTGAGAAGGAAGTATAGAATGAGTATTGAGAATGAAACATGGAATGAATACAGATAAATAATCCTGGAACAAGAATTTAGAACTAAGTAAGGAAGGAGTACTTAGAAATAAGCAGGAAATGAGTATTGAGAAATAAGCATGGAATGGATAGTGAGAAATAAGCCTGGAACAATTAATTAGAAATAAGCCTGGAAGGAGTATTGAGAAATAAGCCTGGAACAATATGACCAAGTACTTCAAATGAAGCAAGAAATGAGTACTGAGAAATAAGCATGGAACAAGTATTGAGAAATAAGCATGGAATAAATACCGAGAAATAAGCCTGGAACAATTAATTCGAAATAAGAATACAAGGAGTACCTAAAAATAAGTATAGAACAAGTATAGAGAAATAAGCATGGAAGGAGTACAGAAAAATAAACATGGAACAATATGACTGAGTACTGTGAATGAAGCATGGAACGAGTACTGTGAATGAAGCTTGGGATGAGTACTTTGAATTAAGCAAGGAATGAGTACTGAGAAATAAGAACAGATGGAGTACTTAAAAATAAGCATGGAACAAGTATTGAGGAATAAAAATGGAAAGAGTAATGGGAAATAAGCAATGAAGGAGTACTAAAAATATGCATGAAACAAGAACTGAGAAATCAGAATGGAACGAGTACTGAGAAATAAGCAAGGAACGAGTATTTAGAAATAACCATGGCAGGAGTATTGAGATATAAGCATGGAATGAGTACTAAGAAATAAGCCTGGAACAAGTACTTAGAAATAAACATGGAAGGTGTATTGAGAAATAAGCATGGTACGAGTACTGTGAAATAAGCTTGGGAGGAGTACTGAGTAATAAGCATATAACAAGTACTTAGAAATAAGCATGGAACATGTACTGAGAAATTAGTAGAAAAGAACTGAGAAATAAGAATTAAAGAAATAATGAGAAATAATCATGAAAAAAGTATTGGAAAATAGTCATGAAAGAATAACTTGTAAAATTAATTTAAGCCTTTTGTAAAGGTAGCAAAATAATCATTATGATTTAGAAATCTTCTTTTTTAAGTTTTCTTGTGTGATGTTGATACATTTTTCATCTGACGCTGGATATAGACACATTCACTCAAAGACGTAAGTGTGTATGTATATGAAACCACATGTAGTTATGATAAAGTCTATATTTAGTATGCTTTGATCTACCACTGTGCTGAGTCTTTCCATTTTGTGTTGTGCTACTAAACAAATATTCAAACATCATTTGATTCAAAAATTTTCTGGTTTTTGCTTTCACTTCAAAATCTTTTTTTGTTGTGGAAAAGCAAATCTTTCTTTATTTTCACATGAAAACAACCTCACCTTTTGTTTTTCCTTCAACTTCTTTTCTTTCATTTTCCCTCCCCAAACATTTTCTTGCCTTCCTTTCATCATTTTTATTTATCCTCTCCCTTTTTTAAATCATATTTTTTTGTGAGCTTTTCCTGCCATTTTGCTTTTTCACTTTTCCTAATCTTTATTTTCACACTCTCTCTCTCTCATATACACACTTCTATTATCTCTCTCTCTCATATACACACTTCTATTATCTCTCTCTCTCTCTCTCATATACATACTTCTATTATCTTCTCTTCTGTATATACTCTTTCTATTCTTTACTATCAATTTCTCTATTTCATGTTTTTCTCTATTATTTATTCACTTACTCTTTTCATCCACAAAGAATGGAATATTCTAAAGAGTGACAGTGTTTTCACTGAAAGCCATTAATTTTATTTCACTCTCCTCACTTTTCTGTTGATTCTGGTTACTTTTTTTCCTAAAATTTCATGACAGAATCCTACAGAACAAAGAAAACATTTCCTGAGGCTGTGTATGTTGCTATTCCAAATTGTTTGGCAAGATAATATTTCCAGGTTATGCAAGATTCCATCAAATACAAACCAAATAACAAGAAAAGAAAGATAAAAAAAATGCATCATGTGACTGCACATGATTTGATGTGATTTCCTCAATTACACCTTTTCACTCCACCCCATGTCCAACCAGGCAGTTTTAATGTTTCACAAAACAATAGAGAATATGAACAAGCAACATAGTTTTCAAAATAATCATTATTTTTCTTTTTTAAATAACTTTTTATAATAAATTATTTATTTAATTTTACTCTTATGATTTTTCAGATGTGCACCATTGGCTCAGTTCAATTGGATTTTCATGAATTGGTATGTAACACATATAAAACATGCAGGTTCAAAAGACATTATATATGTATATGGAACATTTAACATTATGTATAAATGTTACTGGTAATTATCATGGCATATATCACAGACTTTTCATATATATATATATATATATATATATATATATATATATATGTGTGTGTGTGTGTGTGTGTGCATGTATTTGTATATGTGTATATATGTGCGCACAAATGCATGATACATACATAGAGTTGTTGAAAAATTGTTGGACTAAACTACATCTTATAATCTGACAAAAATTCAGAATTTCTTTTGTAATTCTTTTTGGTTAAACCAAGTTCTTTATTAAGGAATTTTCACTTATTTTTCATTTTTTTTAAAACTATTTTTCTTTTGAATATATAGCTGTGTATGTATGTATTTATGTAAATATGTGTGTATGTGTATACACATATATGATACATACATAGTCCCTTGTTAAGGACGTTTTACTTGTTTTCCTACATTTTGAAATACACACACACACACACATATATATATATATATATATATATATATATATATATATATATATATATATAAAACATGTTTAAAAAAATATGACAAACTGGAAAGTTTTTTTTTTTGACATGTTTCATCCATTAGGATTTCATTGGACTGTGTTTTGATGACATTGCCATGTCTACACATACACATGAAACGAGACACAGGTAGTTTCAAAGTCTTTTGAAAGAATGTTTAAAAAACATTTTTTCTCAATCTAGCCAAAATCATCTGTATTCTTTTTCTTTTTCTCTCCACCACCTTTGTTCCTGATTACCCCACACTGTGACAATATAAAATCTACTAAGAATGGGGATATATTGTAAGAGCCTGGATGTAAATTTATTGTGGTTGAACTAGCCATTAAGGCACTTTTCAGACATTTTTGTCTCAGTAGATTATTTTTTCTTTTAATCAAAGAAACATTCCCTATGTCAAAATAATGGTCAAATGCAGGAATTGCCTGAATGAATACATTGGAGAAACCTCAAGTAGTTTAAAAGAGACTATATGAACACAAAAGGGACATTTTAAATAACAACACACAAAACGTATTGCTTGTTCACCATAACAAAATAGACCACAGTTTTGACATAGGGAATGTTTATTTGATTAAAAGAGAAGATAATCTACTGAGACCAAAATGTCTGGAAAGTGCCTTGATTGCTAGTTCAGCCACAATAAATCTTTGTCCAGGTTCCTACGATATATCCCCATTCTTAGTAGATTTTTTATTGTCACAGTGTGGGATAATCAAGAACAATGGTGGTGGAGAGGAAAAGAAAAAAAATACAGATGATTTCAGCTAGACTGATAAAAAAAAAAAAATAAAATTCTTTAAAAAATATTCTTTCAAAAGATTTTGGAAACAACCTGTGTCTCTCATTTCGCGCACATATGTAGATGTGACAAGGTCATCAAACCCCAGTCCAATGAAATGCTAACGGATGAAACACATCACAAAAAAACCTTTCCAATTTGTCATATTTTTCTGAATACTATTTGTTGATATATAAAATTATACAGTATTATATATCATTATATCATATATAACATGTACAAGTTTCATTAAAATAAACTGATCAGGTACTATAGTTAAGTTTTTTTATTTAGTACCTTGTCAGTTGTTTTTAATGAAACTGGTATAAAAGAGGGATTGCTGCCCAAATACACAATTATTAAATATATATATATATATATATATATATATATATATATATATATATATATATATATGTATATATATATATATCATGTATCAGTGGATTACATCTAACAAATAAAATATTGAAATACCCATTTATGCATTGTTACAGGTGTATTTTAAATTTGAAGAGGGCTATATTTTGTTTGTAATTATAATTGTATATTTGAAAATAAAGAAAAGAATCAATACATAATGGTTTAATATTTTTTAATTTTCCATGAATATAGGTATATACATTCTTGTATGCATACAGACATTTGTGTATTTACTATAGAAGTCAGAGGTTATTATGCACATCAATATGTTGAAAAAATTTGTATTAACCAATTAATGTTAGCAACATGTTTAGAATATAAGTATATACAATAAATATACCATGTGAATTTCAGCTTCTTTGTTTTTATTAGAAATATTTACAATATTTTAATTGGTGATTTCTTGTCATTTTTTCCTATCATTTTTTTAAAATGTTCCTAATTACTAGAAATTAATTATTTATAATAAATAAAATATAATAACAGTACAGTTATTGGTATTTATTTTTTAATTACAGAGATATAAAGATTGTTATAGGTTGTAAAAATATATAACCTGAAATGAGAATAAATTACTGTAAAGTTATTGAGTAATGGGAAAACAATTTTTGAAATTGTGATGAAGTTTAATTTAGTTCAGAAAACATTCAAAAAAGAAGCTAAAATATTGGCAAGCTTAGAACAAGATAAAAAAAACTAACTTTCACAATATCACCAAAAGACATTTGGGGAAAATTCAAATGGTAACAAGAAACATTGAGCAAGAAAACATCTGAAGAAGTTAATGTTATGAATGTAAACAGATAGAAAAGAAGCAGAATATTAAGAAAATTGGCTAAAATATGAAAACAACTAAACTACGATCTTTAAATATGCATCACAAAGAGAATATTGTAAAATGTATAAAGAAGAACATGAAAACTAATTTCTCAACAGTTCATAGTATTGATGAATATAGAACTATATTGGATAGACCTGATGGCTGGGACAGATACTGATTACTTTATGCTAATGGCTTGAAATAGTAGTAGGTTGTATAATTTTACGTCTCTCTTCATTGGGGATGATGGTCACAAGATAAATATAGAAAACAAGAGTAAGTTTTTAAAATAATGTTTTGTTTTTTTTTTTAATACATTATGGTAACATCCAAGGAAGTTGAAGATATATCCATACAAGATAATGGTTCTTAAGATTCTATAAAGCTGATTACTGCCCCAATTGCTAACTAATAGAATGGCCGCCAGCTTTTCTATAGAAAATTTGTGTTCTATAGTTTAAAAGAAATGTATATGATAATGGAAAAAAAAGTATTCAAACAAATAAGATCATTAAGAATAAATAAGAATGAAAAAAAAATTAACAAAAGTGGTTGAAAGTTTGTAGAATGTCAAGAAATTCTTGTTAACATGTAAAATGATGAAATAATAATTCATTTGGATATATGGGATAATGTGTTAATAAAATATGTTTCTACGCCCCATATCTATTGAATTTAATTATGAATAAACATTTATGTTGTAGTTAGTTTGTTTACATAATAAATCCTGACACATCAAAATATTTTTGATAAGGATTTAGTATAAAAAGTAAGGAAATTGAACATGGGATAGACTGTGCTAAGAGTAAATCTTGTCCAACACTAAAAGGAGCTACAAAACTATAATATTAACCAAAGAACATGAATCATGTTTTTAACTCTGCATCAGTTACCTTGGATTTCTAAAAAATGGATAATCCTTGACATCTGACTCCCTCAACAACTGAGCTACAATTGCACCACACCACATGCTACACAACCTGAGTCAAGAGAGTAGTGGGAGGGAGCAAAAGAAAGATGTTGCCAACTAGGAATTTTTAGTACTTTACAAATAACTTAACAAAACATCACATGTGACTAATGTCAGGTTAACTAGCCTTGTCAGCTTATTTTTTTAATCAGTTCATCCCAGGCAAGGCAATAGTGCCACTAACATGCAAGGGGCTACTGGGAGTGAAGGAGAATGAGAAGACTTTAGAAGGAGCCAAAAACTCAAACCTAAGCAGGAATCTCCTGTTCAAAAGACAAAATGTGAACCATACAATAGGCAAACCTATCTACTACTATTATTTTTAGATTTATGGATGTCATGCATTTATACACGCCTAAACTATCATTTCTATGCAACTGTCTTTTTTAAATTAATGATTAAAATTATTTCAAGCAAATTAATCCTCTAGATTATGAAAACAACCATTCAACAGATTTCATAGGTTGGTGCTATAGAATCACAATGAAGGTTTTTAATAGCAGTAAATTAAGTGGGGTAACATATGTAACTAGAATAATAAATAATGACATAATCAAGATATTGAAATAAACATGTTACCATAAACAAAAGGTTAGAAATTAAGTACTAGAAAGAGTGATAACAGGTAATAGACTTGTGAAGTTTATTTTGTTGAAAAACTCTTAAAAGAAAGATTTTATAAATTTTGATTGGCACTAATGCTAATTGTTCAGTCAATGAATGAATGTATGGAAACAGTTGATCCCAGCATTGGTATTACAAACTGAAATACACACAATATATTGCCCATAGAAATGTAAGTATTTCCTGAAAGTTCTACCAACATTGGTTGGTTAATACTAATTTTATTGCAAAAACGTTCCCTTGCATAATAAAATCTGACAGTGTATTGCATTTGAGAAATAATAAATATACCCATATATGACTGAATATCAATGACTTTTAAGTAAAAGAATGAAGACAATGATTCAATGCAGACAATAGGTATTTTCCTTTTGGTGACTATTTCTTTTGATAGACAAGTTGAATTGTATACAAAGATAATTTTTCAATAGCAGAAAACTTCTTGAAAGGATTAAAGACTTAAAAAAGAAAATCATCTTAACAAAAGAAACACCAACTTCAAAGATAACATAAAATACATAATCAGTTATTGACACTGCTATTATTTCTCATCTTTCAGAAGAAATTATAGGAAATCCTTTCAAAAGTTTTATTTAAAATATAGGCTAGAAGAAAATTTATTAAAAGACCAAACATAAATTTCATTTGCATTCATTTTTATGCTTTTTAAAAAGAATGTGCTTTCTTCTTAAAAGTCCATATAAAAGAAATTCATTTTGGACTGTGACTCATGTCATGAATCATTGTGCAACTAAACCTTAATTATACAACTATAATTTCAGGTGAGATCATCAAGCAAGAAAAGATACAATTGGTTAAAAAATATATTTCTTTGTTCTAGCTTTACTAAACATAGAAAAACAAAATTTCTTGATCGGAATAATATACAGAACATACAACATTCATTATTCAATTGCTTAATATTATTTTGATAGATAAAATTTATATATCATATTCTCCTCCATCACACATAACAAATAATATATAAAAAATAATTATGTGTCAATTGTTTAACGTAAATCATTCTCTTTCTCTAAGATAAATTTATTTTGGAATATTTCATGTATTATTATTATTTTTGTCTCCCATTTAAAATTAAAGATGCTACAGAAAGTTTCCTCTGATTTTAGATTGATTATCTTTGTTGAGACAAAATTCAAATATTTCTTTTCTACTGATATACAAATAAAAGCACATTCTCTCTTTATATGTCAGTGTCATATTTTTTCTTAATTTTTTAAATATGCATGACTTTGTTTTATAAATAAATATTTCCAAGTACATCAGTAGCCAAGGAATATAAATGTAATTTATATAAAATCTTTGATGTTAGTCATATAAGGCCCAATGTGAACTCATTTAATCAATTTCTATTACCTTTAATGAGACTAATTTTAAAATTTGATAATCTAAGTTGAAAGGGATAGAAGGTAATGTCGCAGAAAATTCTTCATATTAAAAACATAAAAAATTTCAGCTTGTTAAAAAAATTACTGTGTGGTTGGCATTTAGGGAATTTTTAAGGATTTCAGAAATGTGTCAGTTTCATTTTTGATAATAAATAATTTTAATGACTTTATTCTGTAAACTAAAGATGTGTTGTTTTATTTTGTGTGAGCTTTGTTTTTACTAAAGTTCACCCAATAAAAGGCTTAAGAAGTGAATATGAATGTAAAAGGAGTGTTGTAGGAAATAAATATTATGTGGATAAGGAGGATAGATAATGATTGACCCCTAACTTGAAATGGTTATGTTCAGTGGAGCATCCATGCACAAATATGTTTCACAAAGTAACAGTTCTAGGAAAAAAGATGTCTGAGTGGAACTAACTCCTTACAGTTGAAATAAAGAGGAAATGAGGGTAGTTTTCATCTGTGGAGGTAGCATGGTGTGTTGTAGTTGTAAAGTTTTGGACTGTGGGAACTAAATAATGGTACCCAACTGAACCTTTGCTATGGAAATAGCAACAGAGTAGTGATAGACTTGCAATGTTGTGTCTGTTGGTAAGTTGATATTAGCTTTCTAAAGTTTCAATTTTCATGTTTATGAGTAATTCAATTTTAATTTTATTTAAGATTATTTTGAATTAATTTGTATTTTTTTAATATATGTTTCTTTATATATAATAACCCAAGTACAATGATAACATTGTGCATTTTAATCTCTATCTATAAAAGGCAGGATGTGTGTGTGTGTATGTGTGCATGTAATGAATGCATGGCGACAATTTTCAATTGATTTGCACCAAAATTTACATGCACATGATTCGGTTTCCCAACTCCCATCAATAGTAGAAATAATTGATTTTTTCATGCTTCTATGGCAGTTTTCATGTAGTTTGCAGCCATTTTCTACTGGCCAGCGTGAGAGCCTGTAGCTGGCTGACACGAATAGGCAGTAAGATTCTATTGGTCAGCGTGAGAGCCAACAGCTGACTGACATGAATGTTAACTAGCATGCTAGCATTCAAAAAAATCGATAGCTGCATTTGTCGTGGGAAAAATTTAAATCCACATGGCACTTTACTCCAATTGGCTCATTCGCTTGCTTAAACTCAATGTTGATTCTGATTCCGCAGAACTGGGTTGGGTGTGAAAAAGTATTTGTTGTTAACATTCTTTTTTCATTCGGTTTTTCCAGTTATGAGTCCTTTTTTTTAAAGCTAATCGTTTTGTGTTCATTTTGTTTAGTTCTTTTTCGTAACAGATTTAATGTTTAGTATAGAGCTTAGAAAAAATTTGCAGTGTGAGATAGGCAAGAAGTAAGACATGTAGCAACATCAGCACAGCAAAGAGCACTCCTTTAAAGGCAAGGAAGGGCAAAAACATTTTAAGTCAAGTGATAGCGATTCGTACGATTTTTGAATCAAACACAGGCAATGCCAGGCCATGCTGCTAGTGGTAACATAAAGATGATTCTCTCATATTAAGTCTTATATTCAGGTCCATCACCTGAAATGTGGAACTTACATTTTAATCCGTTCTCTTTCACTTGGTTTTGTGTTTTAATAACTGTCTCTGTCAGGACACTCTTCTTTATGTTTCCAAACCAATTGCAGCTACTCTGGTCATGTAAAGAACCTAGCACACTTGATTGTTTGGTGTAAAATTGAGTGTAAAGAGACACACAATTCTACCTATTATGTTAGCTTTCATTTGAGGGCAATAATATTTGCCTTGGATAAAAAGAATCTTTTTTTCAGCTTTTGTGAGGGAAGATATTCAGAAACACTCGAGATTTTTACATCACACATTAAAAACAACAATATGCCTGTTGGAATTAATTAGGCAGGATAAATGAACTGATTGAAGTAACGGTAATTTTGGAATCCTGTTATAATCAGAAATTTCTGTTTAAAAATAATTTGAATTTGAAAATGTTTCATTTTAAACTCTCATGCTCAAATAATAAGACAAAGACTTTATTTCATTTATTGGAATTTCTTTTACATGTAAAGAATAAAATATTCACAGACTACCAATAACTATGTATATTATTCAAAACGTTTTGACCGTTGTATGCTCCAGCCCATTGAATAAAATTGATGGTTGAAGTAATCCAGTGACTTGACCCAAAGAATTGTGAGTTCAATACCTGGCTACAGAACAAAAACTTGGAGAGTTGAGTTAAAGGGAAATAACTGATACTGAGATATCTGGAAGAGGCATGGTACATGGAACTAGATCAATCTACCCTGGTGAACAAAGTAAAGGGTTCAGTTCGAAATTCCAATCACCTGAAGAAGGCTGGAGTGTACAATGGCTGAAATGTTGTGAATATGGTGACATATATGTGGACAACAGTCTGAACAATCTAAATCGTGTAAATAATTGCAATAACTCATCTCAGATATAGAAGAATATGTACATATTCATATTTTATCACATATAATATATTCTATCACCAGTATATACAGACACACTTTAATTAGAATATTTTACTGAAAGTCACACTTATAGGCAAGAAAGATTTGAGTGTTTTTGATAAAAGACAAATACTTTTGTATTTGATTTTTTAGATAAGTATAATCATCATCAATCTCATGATCAGATTGCTGGTCAGTTGAGCTCCCAACCAGCTCTCTATATATGTCTTTGTGTCACACAACCAAGACATATGGATGAGTATAATCATATTGATAATTACTCATCCCAAAAATTAAATACCTATTATCAAAATGGCTGTTTGAATCCACCATGATAACCAAATACTAAACTATCTGCCAATGAAATTAAAAGCTCCAAAAATATACCATACTTTGAGATAGAGGTCTAGTGGACATAAGACCTAGTTAAATATTTGTTACTGTCATCTAGCAGTCATGAGCTCCATCTTTGGATCAGTTAATAAAACACTGGTTGAGCAGTAATGAAGAGTAAGTGGCAACACAAGAAGAAAATAAGACAATAATCAACAGATATTGCATATCAGCCAAGCAATAGACACTGATGATAGAATTGGTGAAATGTTGTCTCTATTATAACATCTATAACAATCAAGAGAAGAACAATAGTTTGAATAAATTAAAATACTTATCAGTATTAATCAAAATAAACATGTTCATTGGGTGATATGTAGCAACAGTGACTTATTATCTCATGAAAGCAGTGCATGTCAGGGTCAGAGGCACATATGCAGTTTAATTAGCACAGAGTCCTTCATTTTGATATGTTGAATACCACATTTATAGACACGAAGGGGATCCGTTATGGCCTGAAGAGTATTTTGGGAATGATGCAGCTTGTGTGGTGCTCTGCTTCAACAGTGGTCTGAGAAAGGAAAGCAATTAATAGAAGTAATGCAAGGAATGAACATAGGGTTCCTTCATCAAGTGTGAGCCAATGGAAGGACCACTGTGTCACAAATTGCAGATAGTTTATTAAAAGTGAAGAAAAGGATCACAACATACAGTGTATTGAATATCATACATGGAGCTGCATAGTCATAGATCTCTTAAAATATACCTGCTAAACACTGTTCATCACAAAAAGTATATGATCATTGGAACTAGTTCTTCTATATGCTATGTCTCTCTAGGACATGGACAATCATGGTTCTCCACAACCTCCTATTTCTTGTGATCCTTCACATTGTTTTTCCCTTTACCAAGCCTCCTCTCCTATTCCACCATTCATTCACACAAGGCCATCAAGTAGATTACCTACTACCTCCCCTATCTCTCTTGTCTTTGATATGCCCTTTCTCATTATATACTGGAGATATTTCAGCTATCTCTTTCTCATTCTGAGTATAATTGTTCATTTTGTTACCATTTACTTTAAGAATTATTTGATTTGTCCATGGAATTCTCAGTATCCTTCTGCAGAACCACATTTCTGTTGCCTCTAGTTTCCACTTCATTTGTAAGGAATTTGTCCAACCTTCACTGCTATACAAGATAGATTGATATCACATAGCAGTTCAACAAATTTTTCTTTGCTTCCAATGAAATTTTCCTGTTTCTTAGTACTTTGTTTAGTTTTTGAAATGCATTTTTCACTTATCTGATGCACTGTCAGATTTCCCATCCTCCGTTAAAAAAACTTCCAAGATATTTAAACTTCTGTACTAGTTTAATGTTGACATCTCCAATTTTTAGTTCCCACCTTGGGCTTTTTCTCTTGTTGACAAGCATATTTTCTATCTTCTTATGGTTAATCCTTTTTTCTCACCTTCCTTTACAACCTTGTCTAGATGTATCAATAAAAGAAAGTTACATCACCTGAAAAGACACACTCTTCTGAATAAATCAGAAGGCAGTGTAAGTATATGTTTTTATTTTGGAGATGTTATGTCACTAGGATGCACTAAGAAAAACAGCAAGTGTGATAGTCTGGGTAATGTTCTTATCATTCATGTTTTTTGTCAGGTACCACCTTTTTCAACTTCATTGAAATTCAATATAGCTAAGCAATGTATGACTTGAAATATAAATACTCAAAAGGTTACCAAAGCACAAATTACATGATGAATATCTACCTTCAAAGAAAAAGAAACACATAGTGGCTTCATAATTCTTGAACACTCTTTTAACAGTGTTCCAAAGTATATGAAGTTTCTGTTCTGAAACACATACGCAGAATAAAGACTTATATAACCATATTAATAAAATACAATTTGTATTCCATTAACTTTTAACATCAATATAATGTGATTTAAGTATAACTGAACAAATTCAAAAATTTTGTCTTGCACATAAATTTTACATTATTCAGTAAGTTAGTGAAGTACCATACATGATACACACTTCGGCATTTTGTATCTTTCAATTCGTGACTGACGAGGCAGAAGATTTTCCTGCAGTAGGTTGCCATTTCTTCCTGTGTTAGAACAGATATCAAGATGTATTAAACCATGATGATCATGCAAATTACTTTTAGTATTACAATCAAGATTTCAAACTCTTTCAATGTTAGTATGACACTGTGTCTATAGCAATAACATTTTACTTTCAAAACAAACAATCCATGATTGCAGAAAATAACAAACCATTGGGTTATTACACAGTAATGGAGCAGGTATGCACATATAATGAATAACACTGGCAATTTATTTCTTTTTAATGACATATCCCTTTCAGACATAGCAAATCATAGTTCCCCGCAGATCCTTTTCGTTATTATCTGTGAATTTCTATGACTTCTCAAGAATGATAGTGGAGTGGTTTCCTGTTGCCTTCTCAATGGTTTTGAACCAGTCTTCCTACTTTTAGATTGGTTGCTACAATAATTATTATATTTAGTTATACATTGTGATTAATATTATCATATATAAGGAAGTAATTAATAGACAAATATTAATTACTTTGAACATAAACTAAATATGTATAATTTATATAATGTAGTTTCCTTTGTTAATAAACGAAAAATGATTCTACAGTTGCAATGTACAGTCTTTTTTTTTTTTTTTTTCTTCTTAAGCATTTCATCCAAAGCAAGGCGGGAAGCCACTAGGACGTAAGGGGTTACAGAAAATTTAGTGCAAGATCAGATAGGAGTGATAGAAGAAAGGATGAGGGTAGTGGATAGATCAAGGCAACTGGAGATGTCGATTGACATTACACTTGAATAGCTGGAGTTTATAGCTCACAGGGAAACAGGAAAATGGAAGGGAGTTCCACAGGCGAGAGGTGTGAGACATGAAGCTATTAGAGTAGAAGAGATGGCTACATTTAGGAGTTTCAACAGTGAAGTGGTGAGAGCGGTATGCCAGCCTCGTAAGGCGCTGGAACTCATGACGTCTGGGAACCAGCGAATGCAGCTCCTCGGAGCAATTTCCATGAAAGTATTTGTAAAACAGACAGAGAGAGGCAACGGCACGTCTGTGAGAAAGTGACTGTAGACGAGACGCCAGGGCAGGGCCAACTATATTGCATATCCACCTCTGGAGCCTATCAAGAACCCCGAGGCAAACAGAAGGGGCACCAGACCATATATGGCAGCAATACTCCATGCAAGGGCGAATTGTTGATTTGTAGTTCTGGAGGATTGATTCCAGGGAGAAAAACTTCCGGGCGCAGCTCAGGGAGCCAACTTTCCTTGCAGTGGACGAGGCAATTGATTCAATGTATTTATTCCATCTCAGGTCAGCAGTCAACGTGAGACCGAGAAGCCACAGAGAGTTGCTCTCGAGAAGTTGAGCATCAGACATTCTATTGGAGGGAAGGGAAGGATCTCTGTGGTGATTAATAGAGAGCAGTTTTGTCTTAGAAGCGTTGAAGTTGACCAGCCAATTCATGCCCCAGTTCACAATCGATTGGAGGTCCTTTTCGAGACGCATGACCAGGCGAGTTTTGCCAGTGAGACTAGATTTGTTTTTGAGGCAGGAATAAATTGTGGTGTCATCCACATAGATGCCAACTTGGGAAGTTATTGCATCAGGAAGGTCATTTATGTAGATAAGGAACAGAGTGGGACCTAGGATGGAGCCTTGAGGAACACCTGCATTTGTGGGATAGGAACTGGAGGAGAATCCATTGAGAATGACCTTCAATTTACGGTCTGACAGGAATGATCATATTAGGTTATATAATCAACCCGTAATGCCATAACCCTGGAGCTTGTGAAGAAGGCCAGCATGCCAAACCCTATCAAATGCTTTGGAGATGTCTAGTGCCACGGCTCGGGCTTTCCCATTTATTTTGAAGACCTCAGTAGACTGTTTTAGTGATGGCCGTAAGCACATCGGCTGTAGATCAGGCAAAGTGGAAACCATATTGCTTGTCTGAGAGCAGATTATGGGATGTGAGGTGGTTAACCACCCCAGTATTGATTAGGGTTTCGAAGACTTTGCCGAAGAGGGGAAGGAGACTGATAGGATGGTAGTTGGAAGGGTTAGAGGGGTCGCCGGAGTTCTTGAAGACAGGAACAATCAAAGAGGATTTCCAGCAATCTGGAAAACAAGATTCCTTGAGGCAGTAGTTGTATAGTTTAGAAAGGGCGGCCGCTAGTTCAGGCGCGCATTTCGTCAAGACAATGGCTGGTATCCCATCTCCACCACTAGCCTTGTTGGGGTCTAAATTGGAGATAACACACAATACCAGAGACGGGGTTATATGTAGCCCACTCAATAGAGCCTCAGTTCTAAGAGGGAAGTCGGATATGGGTACACCGGAAGAGTTGAGCGTTGAGTTGAATGAAAATTTCCAAGCAAAGCATTCAGCCTTGTCAGTAGAGGAAGTCAGGACTTCGAACTGGTTGAATAAAGGAGGTATAGAGGGTTTGCAATTGTTCAATATGCTCTGGCAGAGACGCCAATAATCTTTGGAGCCAAATTTGCGAGATGCAATACGTTCCTTCATCCGAGCCGCAAATAGTGACTTAGCATCGTTGAGGACACACTTACATTCGTTACGGGTGGAGGCAAAGAGACGTCTATTGCAGTCAGACATATCGCTATGGAATAGGTGGAAGTAGTGGTTCCTATGGGCGATGGCGGCTGAGCAAGCATCCGAGAACCAGGGGGATGAGCGCGACTTGACCCTATATTTCCTTGATGGGATGAAAGCGTCGATTCCAGCTTTAACCCAGGAGGAGACTTCAGAAGCACATTCTTGGACGGGGAGCTTGAAGACTCCATCCCAAGGGACATCGCGGAGGAAATCACGGAATGCGTCCCAGTCAGCTTGTTGATATTAGAACAAAGTTCTAGTGGTAGGAGGTTCTTTATAGGGGGTGGAGTTGAAGGAGATGTTAACTGATACTACTGCATGATCAGAGTTACCAAGAGGGCAGAGTTGCGATGCGCTGCAGGATTCGGGGATGGAGGTAAAGCACAGGTCAAGAAGAGAGGCTTTACCTTCCCTGTTGAAGGCAAAACGAGTGTGGAAGTTAACTATCTGTGTGAGGGAATGGGAGATTGAGAAATTGAGCGTTTGAATGCCTGCATGGTCCGTAGTAACATTCTTAAGCCACAAGGTGTGATGGGCGTTAAAGTCACCAAACACAAAAATGTGAGCAAACGGGTGGAGGGAGAGAGCCTTGTCTATGCTGTCAGAAATGCTATCGAGTATCTCACAGTCTTGAGAGGATGGAGAGTGGTAAAGGAAGAAGAGATAGCTTACCGCATTGAGGAGAGAGAATCGGAGACACGTGTATGACTGGTCTGGTGATTTGAGAGAGGACTCTCTGGCCAGAGGGAGATGTTCCTTGACGTAGACACCAAGACTGTGCATGTGGCTTAGAGAGCCTTTTCTGAGGAGAGGAAGATAGCCGGGGATCGAGAGATCAGAAGAGGGGATAGACGAGGCAAGGTTTGTCTCACAGAGAGCCAGTATATCCGGGCCGTTTGCAGTGAGGAAAGATTCCAGACTGCAGAAGTTTGTCCTAATGCCCTGGATGTTGGAGAATGAAATGTTGAGGGGTTTAGGTGGTTTTTGAGAGGCTGGTTTAGGGTTAATCTTTCGGTTTTTGTAACTCATGTTGAATTTTGTTTGTAAGATGAGAAGGCCCGAAGTAAAAGAAACAGACAGTTTTGACCGTGACGCAGGCAGAGAGGAGTTGGCAAAATCTGCATTATTATGTGGTCTCAGGGCTGCCCACTGGAGGTGACTGCAGGGACACCTTTCCATGCGCGACATGGCACTACAAACACCCCGGTATTATACAACTGTTGATCAGAGTGGCCGCTCAAGATGCTACACAAGAGTTAGGGCTCCTAATTACCAGTCGGAAACAGCAACCAGAGAATTGTCATCCATGTACCCTCAGAATGAAGAGGTGATGCCACAGACTGCACACATCACGGGAGAAACAGAGCTGCACTAATACAGAGGTCGGAGAGAGAAAGAGTACCGGGAACCCCTTCCAAGACAAGAAACAAGGTATAGGCCTCTACTCATGTCCAATAGAAGGTGGAGGAGTGTTGACCGGGTGGTAGAAGAGACTACCTACTCCTATTACAGATAACACAAAAAAGGACGACATAAACAGAGGGAAGGATTGGGTGGGGAGATAACAGGTAAGGAGACCTGGATCACATTTGGCTATATCCAATCACATTAAGTTTTAACTTGTATAAGTCCCATTGTCTATTCTAAAAAGAAATTGAAAATAAGGTTACCCGGATTTATTATCGCATCTAGCCAAAGACATTTAATTTTCCATTTTTCCTGTTTTTTTTTTTTTTCTTTCGAACCGGGATTTCTTACTAAACTATCAAATAAGGGAGAATCATTGGGACAAAATGTCTTTGAGTGGGGGGAGAGAAAAAATAGATAAATTTAAAAACCAAGAAAAAAAAACAAAAAAAAAAAAAATACAAAGAAAAACGTAAATAGGTTTATGCTACAGCGAAAATATACTCATACGGGCCAGCAAGTGGTTGTCTGTTTTCTTCCTCATGATGGTAGCTGAATGTACGACTTACCTTATGTCCAAGCATCGACCTGATGGTGGGGGGGGAATCAACGGCCAATCCTCGGCCCTCACCAAGTACTGGGCTTGGGAGATATGCTTTCAATAAGATTTAGAACAGGAGAAAGAAGCGGCTAGAACAATTCCAAGCTCAGACAATATATCAAGCAAAAAGATACTGTCACAACATCATTAGAATACTGATGAGACACTTTCACATCTAGCCAAAGACATTTAATTTTCCATTTTTCCTGTTTTCTTTTTTGTTTTTTTTGTTTTTTCTTTTGAACCGGGATTTCTTACTAAACTATCAAATCTATATTATTTATGTATTCTGAGTATTGGGATGCTAGACTAGACTCTACAAACTACCATCTTTTTTTCTATTAATCTCTTATGGGGGCATAAATGTTTCATATATTACACCTCAACAAAGTTTGTTTAAATTAAAAAAATAAAAATAATGAAAACCGAAGTTAAATTCTTGCACAATTTGTCTCCACAATCTTTTGTGTAAAGATAAGACTCAGATTCTGGTTACTCAATGGGGGATATTGATTTTAGTGTCAGATAACTGAAAAAAAGAAAGCATGACTTTAATAACTTGTTTTTTTTTTTAATCATTTTTCTTTTTTTAGAATTTATTACAAGATAGAATTGAAAGCAAATGCTGATCTTCCCTGCTGTATCTTTACAGAACAGTCTCTGACATCAATTAAAATGCAAATTAATTTTTTGCTTCAAATCTAAAACTTTCTTGATACAAGCTTGCAGGCAGCCCTCTGGTACTAAACACATTGAAATTTTTTTGTTTTTTTTTTTTAAATAGAATGGACATTACAATTTTTTCATTTTTTTTATAAATTATCTTAAATAATTTTCATTTCAATTTAATCTTCAAATCTACTATAGAGAAAATCATTCAGCTGGAAAAGAAAGAGTTTCCCTGGCTTAAATTGTGATGTTTTACCTTTTTGTTACAAATTATCTAAAATAAGAAAAACACTGGATTGTAAAGGCGCATTAAGCCATTTAGAAAAGTAACACAATTCAGTCATACTTTATAATAATGGAAACAGAAACAAAGAAATATTAGATTGGGTTAGAAATAATTTCCGTTTTTTTGTTTATTTCATTCTTCAAGAAATAATGTAGGATTATATTTTATTCAATTATATATTCATCATTATTTAAAGAAGTGACTGATTTTTATTTATTAATCTAAGATATTATTACTTAAATATTATTTTTATATTTGAGTAGACATTTTATTAATTATTATTACATTTATTAATAATTAATATACAGTTTAATAAATAAATGGTGCATTTACTCAAATATGAGTAGCCACTAAAAATAATGTTTAAGTAATAAAATCACCATTATTTGTAATGACTTTTTGTCACTTAGCAAGTCGCTCTTTGATAACTTTGTATACAATTCCACAGGTTTCAATGTGAGAAAAATTTCTGATAAACTCTTAAATCTAACTTACATTAGAGAAGGTTTTCTCCAACAAAACATTTTGTTGCTATTGAAAAATTTAGTCAGCAGTTGATGCAAGAGTAGGTGAATGTAGTGGGCAGGAGTTGAAAAGACCAAAATGTATTCCAATCTTATTTTTGCTATGTTCAGTCTTGCATTGTCATGGGATAGAACAACATTTTTCCCTTAATCCAATGTGTATGCTGCTACTACTGCACCAAAAAATATGTTATTGTACTCCACATTCATCTATAACTGGCACATCTGGATGATACATTTGCCATTGAAACTGGTTTCCCAAAACAGAAATCAGTTATGACTCAAATAATATATTTCATCAATTTTCTACATACAACATGTGAAAGCATGTGGGATACCCTGCCTTCATCAGGCACTAACAAGGAAGCTAACATAGTTTTGGTGGTTAAGACGATACTGCCCTCCTCTGGCACCAGCAGCAGCTTTTGCCACCAGACAGAGTATTGATTTTGTGTAGACATGTCAGTTTCTTGCGTTTTTTCAATACACAACATGTTTGTAGCGACCATTATCAATGATGTAGAATGGAAGGTAAACAGATGAGTTTCATGTCAGAAGTAGCAAATCAAGATAAATGTATGAATTATGTAATGGCTAATGGCTTGGAATGAGAGATATCAGCAAGCCAAGTTCAAATTACAATTGAGTTTGTTACATTTACTTTCTCAGAAATAGTCTTGGGAAAAGAGTATGAATCTATTTCTTCTCAAACCCACCTATAGATTAAAGAGCAGTACAGACTGAGGCCTTGAGCCTTGAATGGCAACCAATCTAAGAGAAGGATAACTCTAAATTCAAAACCCAAGGAGGATTATTTAGATACTACATGACACATTGTACACCAGTTTTCTTTTATCAGTTCTTCTGAATGGCTGAGTTTGTACAAACCTTCACAACTGTAATCAAAATTGTGGATAGTCTAGTGGTTCAATTCAAGGAACTGAATTGTTAGACACTTATATGCCAAAATCAATGGTGAAGTACATTATATATATATATATATATATGTGTGTGTGTGTGTGTGTGTGAAAATATTGTAGAAAATAGGAAAGAAACTGGTTTGGTAAATAATCCAAAGTTCCTTAGTATTTTTGTTATTATTTTTAAAAAATAGTGCTCGATACGAAAGTAGAGCATAAATATAATTGTTTATTTAAAAATATGATTCCAACTCGCTACATAAGAGGTCTCATGTTTCAAAACAAGAGCCGAAAACTTCAAAATAATATTTGAATTAACTTGAGTTAAAGTAGGCTCTGTTCCATCTTCAAGCGAAATATTTTTGGGAAATCGCTTGAAGATGGAACAGAGCCTACTTTAACTCAAGTTAATTCAAATATTATTTTGAAGTTTTCGGCTCTTGTTTTGAAACATGAGACCTCTTATGTAGCGAGTTGGAATCATATTTTTAAATAAATAATTATATATATATATATATATGTGCGTGTGTGTGTGTGTGTAAAACTGTGGATAGTCTAGTGGTTCAATTCAAGGAACTGAATTGTTAGACACTTATATGCCAAAATCAATGGTGAAGTCCACTATATATATATATATATATATATATATATATATATATATATATATATATATGTATATATGTGTGTGTGTGTGTGTGTGTGTGTGTATGTACATTCTTCTAATTACATTATCAGTTCTTACAGGTTTCATCCAAACTACAGGTTTGTATATCTGAACATGTATTATGATGCATTCAAACAGATATGGAAAATGAAGAACATAAAAGTTATGTGATTATCAACGTTAGTAACCCATACTACTAATGAACACATATGCTGATTGGTAAGGCAGGTCTACAATTATAAAGCAAGTTCTACACCATGTAGAATAATGAAAAATTGAGTAATTTTATTTCTCTTCAAAATTACAAGTTTATTTTTCAACATTTAGTGTAACACATTTTCTCAAGATTTCAATTCATTTCTTTGTTCTGTCCACAAAAAAGATTCTGGTTTATTGCTGTCCAACTGAGCACAGCAACTTTGAAGTCAGATGAAAATGTTGATCTTTCAATAAAAGTCTTTCAATTTGTGAACAACTGGAAATCAGGTGGTGTCAAATCAGAGCTGTACAGCCATTGTGCAACAACTGTTAATTTCAGGCTTCCCACTATTTGTTTTTTTTTAATCAGTTCATCCTAAGCAAAGTGATATTGCCACTGAGACACAAAGGGCTACTGGAAGTGAAAGAGTATAAAATAACTTTAGAAGGAACCACAAAGCCAATCCTAAACAAGGGATAAACCTCTACTCCTGTTCAAAAAACTGAGGTGGAGTGTCAAGTAGACAACAACTCCTTCTCAGTTTTTTTTTTTATTTATCTACTCCTATTAATGAAAAAATAGATAAATAATATACATTTCAGAGTTTAGGCAGAGTTGTTAGAAGTTCAGAGTTGAAGTATAATTTAGAAGAAACTAGAAACCTAATCCTAAACAGGAATCAAGGGATAAACCTCTACTCATGTTGTACTCCTTTCAGCCATTATTCTGCAGATCTATTGTTTTATTTCTCATGAGCTATCTCTGTGAATTCTAATTGATGAACAAGTTTATAGGGTCAAATTTCTATCATTGATCACAGGTTGATATGCAACCCATGACTAAAGAATGTGATTACTAAATTGCATCATGCAGTGAAATGATGCTAAGCACATCTGAACAGGACCTTATATACTTCCAATCATAATATACAAACATATTTCTATCTTCAGTTTTAGAAATACTATGCTTCATGAGAATTTATTTATCAGAACCATTGTTATATTTGTGTTTCCTATTCCACTAAACATATTTAGTAACTTAATAGATAAATGCATTTGCACAAAGCCCTTTGTTTTTTAGACAGTGTAATTCTACATCTACTAACTTGAGCATTTGAGAGTCTTAATAAAGAAAATGTGTTTTTCAGCAAGATACAAACTTGTATCCTTCTTTATATTGGGGATACCACCTTTATCCAGGTGTGCTTTAGACCATTACCCTTTCTAAAACATAGACGTGTATAGACAATACTGAGGAGATTAGTTTTAAATTATATTCACGGCAGTCACAAATATATGCAATAAAAGTAAGATAGGTAACTAGATAGACATGGTTATAGTAAAATTACTTCAACAAATCTACAAATACTTTATTAAAATGAATGGAAATCTTAGCCCAGATAATGGCGAATGAAATATGAAATTAAATGTAAAATCTTTAATTCTTCTTGGGAATGAGAGATTTTATTTTTCAGGAGTGATTTATTAAAATTCATTAGATTAAACAATGGATTTGATCATAATAATTAGATCAAAGCTTTGAATCCTGAATGTCCTTAAAAATGATGAATCAACACGGTTATCAAAGAGCTCATTGCATTTCTTAAAATCACCTTTGTTTGAAAAAGAAGTGAAAAAATTTAACTGGTTTTATTTCTTTATGATTTCAAGAAATGGTTTATTCAGATTTCGATCTAAATTCATAAAAGAAAAATGGAAAATCATAACAAAATACACACTGTCTAATAAAATTGCTTGAATTTATTGATGTAATCAAAGACATAATTGCATAAAAGCAGAATTTCCTGGCCTGCTGCAGCTGCTACTGCAAACTGCCTCTCAACTTCCAAGAGTCATATTAAATGGAAAGAAATGATAATTATAAGAGAAGGCAAACTGTAATTTAGGCATAATTTTTCTAAGATTCTTTTGTTTGGCAATTTAATTCACAACATCAACATTCACCCATTATGTGAAATTATATGTGAGTCAATAAATACTCACTATTTATTTTTCAGTCTTTTTATGGTGTTAATCTTTTTACTTTTTACAGGAATTTATTTTACTATAATGTATTATTCTCAATTATATTTTTGTAAAATTAAAACTCCAGTCTTATCTCAAAGTGAACATTTCAGTGATGCAATAAAATTTTATTTTTCACATTTTGTTTTCATGCTTTAACTGATGTCAGAGATTTACAAAACAAAATTTGGAAAATATTTGTTTTTTAAAGAATATTTCTTCATATGAATTGAGTAAGTACACAATAATAGAAAGAGACATAAGTGAAGGATGCCAATTCTCAATGAATTTATTTAACCAATATACTGAGATAATTCTAAAAGAATTGGAAGCCTTACCATAATTTATTATTGGCAGACATAATCTTCACAAAATAAGATATGCAGATGTTATTGTGTAGAAAGCAAACTGCAAGTAATCCTAAAGAAGTTAGTAAAGTCAAGTGAGTAGAAAGGACTAACCATCAATTGACAAACAGAATGTATAGTTGTCAGCAAGATGGAAAAAAAAAAAAAAAAAGAAAGTCTAAAAACATGATCTACAAAGTGGAAATGTCAAAATCAACCAAGTACAGAAATTCTGGGACACATTTTAACAGATGATGAAAAGGTGATACCAAAAACTGAAGGTAGATTGGAACAGTAAAAATACCTTCCAAAAGCTAAATAACAGAAAAATTTCAAGAGAAACAAAAAAATGAATACTGAACTGCAATATAATATCAATCACGATATAGCAGTGAACACTGGACAATTTCCTCACATATAAAGAGAAGGTTTGACACAAAAGAATGTGGTTTTACAAAAGGACACTTAGAATACCATGTACAAAGCATGTGAGCAATAACAAAGCTTTAAGGAAAATGGAAACCAAAAGAAAGTTGAAATTTCTCAGACATATAATTAGAAAAGAGATCTTGGAGAATTCAACACTCACAGGACACAATGATAGCAAGATTAGCAAAGGGAAACAGCAAGTAACCTAACTAAAAAGCTTGTGTAAATGAATAGCAGAACAAGGAGTGGGAAGTATAGTAAAAAACAAACATTTCTCAGAGCTACAAAGGAGTGGAAGTTGTGGAGAGCCATAGTCACCTATATAAAAAGCTTGTGTAAATGGATGGCAGAACAGGGAGTGGGAAAGATAGTTAAATGGCAAACATTGCTTAGAGCTACAAAGGATTGGAAGTTGTGGAGAGCCATGGTCACCTATGTAAAAATCTTGTGTAAATGGATGGCAGAAGGATAGTGAAAAACACACATTGCTCAGGGCTACTGTATTGAAAGTTGTGATAGCTCACACCTTGGGCTGTTTTTCTTACTTACAACCATACATTCTCTCTTTTCTTCAATTGTTGATTAGTCCTTTATTCTCACTTTCCTTTATTACATTGTCAAGGAATTCTTGCAGTTTTCCTACTGCATCAGTCAACAACATCATATGCTGTCTTATGCTATTAGGATTGTGCCCACCAATAATAAATGTTGGTAGTATTTCCAGTTTTCTGAACATTGCTTTATTGTAAAGGTTGAATAATTCCAGTGAGAAGATGCAGCCCCTGCATTACACCTCTTTCTATTATTTTGTACTTACTTAATTCATTTTGTATATGCATGCATGCAGTTTGCTACCAGTAAGTTCTGGATTATTCTAATATTGTTGTAACCTAGGGAAGGTTGCAGAATAGAATAATCAAACAAAGGTCGGTAATGAACAATAGTACTTAGGACAAGAACAACACATATAAGATTCACCAGTGGTGAGTAGAAGTAGTCAACTGTTTGTTTGTTTGTTTGGGTTTTATGGCATATCAACCACTTTGGGTTATTTAATGCCAAATCCAGTTTTTATGAATTTTAAATGCCTATTTTGTATGGAAAAAAAAACGTATAGCTGGCAACATTACTGTTTCAAAAACGTATAGCTGGCAACATTATTTTTTACAAAAAATGTATAGCTGGCAACATTAGTTTTTACAAAAAACATATAGCTGGCAACATTATTGCTTCAAAAACTTATAGCTGGCAACATTATTGTTTCAAAAACTTATAGCTGGCAACATTATTGTTTCAAAAACTTATAGCTGGCAACATTATTTTTCCGAAAACATTATCTGAGGCCTTGCTGTTGGATGTAGTTTATCGCCGTACCCAGGACACGGATGTAGTTTATCATCATACCCAGGACGTGGATGTAGTTTATCGCCATACACAGGACACAGATGTAGTTTACCGTCATACCCAGGAGATTAGTCAACTGCTAGAAGTGAGTCAAGTGAACTCTACAATGAATCCCCAAATGCAGACCAACATACAGCATTTACTACTGTATTTATGTGAATGGGGACATACCCAATATCATCTGTAAGTATGCTATAACAAATATCCTTTCCAAATTCATGGCAATATGCACATATATTAATATTGAAGGTAACTGTTATATTAATAAAAAAAAGCTAAAAACTTCAAATTTAATTATATAATTAAATTAAAAGCATTAGTTCTGTTTCATCTTCAAGCAAATTTTGAAATAACTTATTTTTAAATTTACTGAGTTTTAAACACACATATAAATTCATAATTTCCTGTTTCCAAGGATACATGCTTACATACACACATATATATATATATATATATATTTTCCTCAACAGAAACACACCTCATAGTTATATGCTAATGCATGGGTCAGTTCTAAATTCCATTGTTATGAAACTCAGATTAGTACTACCAGCGAGAAAAAAATGTATATTTATTATTAATATAAATTAAGGCTCTGTTAGTATACATCAAATAATATTTTATTAGCATCAGCACTCAATGTATGATATTCTCTCTCTCTCTCTATCTATCTATATATATATATATATATATATATATATATATATATATATATATGAATTTACATATAGTAATTTCTGATATAGATTTTTATAAAAACTAGTTGAAGAAATATTTTCTCCAACATAACATTATAAGCCCTGATTTCTGATGTTTTACTTTTGAAGAGATGCCTATACATGATCCACACATATGTTTAAAGATCAGAACATTGTTTTTTCTAGATGTCTTCCTTTCTGTAGCAGTGCAACATCTTATTGATCTTATTGCCATTGTTATTGTATATTTATACAGAATTAAAACTGAATAAAACAATAACTGATAACAAACAAATATTAATTACTGAATTTTATGATTATACATAATAATCTTCTTTGTACTGTGATTCTTCAAGGCTTAGGTAATAGTGGCTCCCTAAAATTTCCTATTCTTTGTAGCTCTCAGCAAGGTTTGTTTTTTGTTATCTTTCCCAATCTCTGTTCTGCCATTCATTTAAACAAGATCATTAAGTAGGTTACTCACTGTTTTCCTCTGTCCTTCTTGCTTTTATTATGTCTTGTGAGTGTCAGATTCTTCAAGCCCTCTTTCCTCATTATGTTCTAGAAATTGCAACAGTCTCTTTCTAATTTTAGTTATAAGTATCCTTTTTATTTCAATTTTCATTATTTCTCACATATTCAATCCATGGTATTCTCAGCATCCTTCTGTAGAACTACATTTCTGTTGGGTCAAGTTTTTTCATTATCTGTGAGGAGATTTTCCAACAGACACTGCCAAAAAAAAAAAAGGACTGATTAACATTATTTCTGAAAAATTTAATATTTATTCATTTTACTTTCATAATTGAATTTGTGTGTGGTCCATGGGGATTCATTCAAAAGTCTATCAAATGTCATTTGTTCATTTGTTCATTTCGATATTCACCATCATCAACAAATAACATCAGATTTTAGCTTAAAAATAAAGAAAAGTGAACATTCAAGTAAGATAACCTTATTAAAGTAGCATATTTTTTATTAATACATTGTGTATAAATTTGAAAACTCTGAATTAAGTAATACATTTAACATTTTACATGTGCATTTGCTTTATATTAGAGCACGAGAAAAAATTAAATTTTTTATGGTTTGTGCATGCAAGGGATTTGTTAATCACACCTGAATATTTTAATAAAAATATTGAAGTAATAAATACTAAATTAACAAAGATAAAATTATTTTCTTGAATACAGTGCTTTTTCTAATTTTTTATTCCTTACAAAATAATAATGCAGTCAATCCTCACTTAAGGATTTATCTGTTTAACAGCCCCCATCCAACTTACAACCAGCTATGAAATCTATTAAAACAACAAATAAAATCAAACTAATCAGTATTAATTGTAATTGTTTTATCTTTCTTCAAAATAAATAAAATGAATAAATAAAAGGAAAAATAAACAAAACTTTATATGTAGTGTATTTACAGTATGCCAGTTGAGGTAATGTACAGAATATAGAGCTAGTGTACATTATAAATGTTGTAATCTAAGGAAGCTTACTGAATAGAATAGTCACATGAAGGTTGGTAATAAACAATAATACTTAGGACAAGAACAACACATATAAGATTTGCCAGCTGTTCATAGAAGAAGTAGTCAACTGCTAGAAGTGAGTCAAGTGAACTCTACAATGAATCCCCAAATGCAGACCAACATACAGCATTTACTACTGTATTTATGTGAATGGGGACATACCCAATATCATCTGTAAGTATGCTATAACAAATATCCTTTCCAAATTCATGGCAATATGCACATATATTAATATTGAAGGTAACTGTTATATTAATAGCATATTACTACCCACACGATTCTGTTTTAATACAAGGTGTGACAGAAATACCTCCTATGTATATCTCCCAGAAATATCTTTCACATTATGGTAAGACATTAGTGGCAATGGTGACTTCCTCTAGATAATGTTTTACTATTATGTGGGAAGTTTTTCTGCTGCATCCTGTAGTTGTAAAGAACTTCCCTGTGTCTTAAGATGAAAACTTCTTTGATAAACAGCATGTAAAAATATGTGTATATAATAATGGGATGCCACTATTCCCATACACTTTCAGATTTCAATGTTGCATTTTCCATCCTCTGTTCAAACACTTCCTAGATGTTTAACACAATATATCATTTATAGAAGATTAAATGGGTCTTATATAAAACTTATAATTTATTAAACAATAAAAAGTGTGTAAAAAGGTTAAAATTTACCAATGACTTATAAGATCAGTACACTTTTAATGCAAGAGCTCTCTCAACAGCATTTCTGAAATGTGATATAAGTCCTGCTATATGGTGGTGAATGCTGGAAATCTCCTCACAGATGAAGAACAGATTTGAAGCAATAGGAATTTGATTGTACAGAAGGATGCTGAGAATACTTTGGACCAAACATGAGAAACAACAAAGTTTTAGAGAAAATGGAAACAAAAAGGACATCAGAAAGAGATAGTTGAAATTTATAGAGGGGTTTGGAAAATTTGATACTCACAGGATAGAGTGAAGACAAGAGGAACAGAGGAAAATAATGCATAACCTACCTAGCAGGCTTGAAATAATGGATGGCAGAACAAGGTTTAGGGGAGATAACAAAAATACAAAGTTTCTTAAGAGCTTCAAAGGACAGGAAATTGTGGAAATGCATGACTGCCAACATCTTGAAGGGACATGGCACATAGAAAGAGAAGAATTGCTGGAAAGTTGTGGGATTTAATTTGTATAATTATTAAAATTGCATGAATTTATTGATGTAATGAAAGTATAATCACATGAAGGCAGAATTTCATGGCATAACTGCAGCTGCTAAATTATTAAAATATTAAACTTGCTTGATGAAATTCTTACTCCCCTTCAAGCTGCTGTAGATACACATTCAGAAAAATTTCATAACAAATAGATTATAAATATGAAAGCAACTGATACTTTTCATGATAATCAGAATAACAATTCTGTATTCAGAATCACATTGTCATATTGCTCATCGATTTTGAATGTCAGTGTTGCTCTAAATGTACACTGAAAAAACATAAATCAAAATTCAAAAAAACTTGATAGCATCTATAGTTGATTGCTTGTGGCAGTAGTTAATGTATGATTGTTACTTAAAATATGATTTTGATAGCAATATTTTAGACTAACTTTAAATGAAAAGGACAGGAAAAGCAATAGCTATTTAACGTACATGTCAGTGAAATATCTGTGTATTCAGCTTGAAAGGTATTTTTAAAAGCATCAACATTTTTTTTTAATTTTTCCTGAAATATACTTCCAGACATTGTTAACAGCAAAATTCAGTTTTGTTCCTTTTTTTTAATGCCATTTAAGTTTGGGATATTTACATTTACAATGTTCTGTCAGTTAAAACTATTTGACAGTCATTTTATTTGTGATTTTTTTTTAAAAAATAAGAAGAGAGCCAATTAACTAAAAAGAAGGAAAGACTTAATAGACTATAATCTTTTTTGTCATAACTCTTTAAAAGTTCAGAAACTCGTAGGCTATTTTTCAGAGAATTTTATGAGAAAATCTATAGATATTAACAGGATAGTGCAAATTACACAGATTTACTAATAAATTTTTAGCATTCTAACCTGCATGCTTGCAAAGAAATGGTGTATAAAAAAAGTCAGTTCTTTCCTTGATGCTGCTATTGTCTTAACTACTTTCATTCCTAAGCAATATTTATTGTTTTAAAAAGCAATGGTTAGAATTTTAATAAAACCTTAACATACGAAAATGAATTCATACATTTTTTTGTTCTTGAGAATTTACAACAAATATATTAAACACTATTTATTTATTAGATTTTTAAAAAAATAAAGATGACCGAATTTTATAATGCATCACTTTCCAATCCATGACCATTCTGAGACAGTTATCAGAAAAGTAACAGCCTCTCTGAAAAATACTAAAATATCTTCAACAGATCACTAGGTCATAAAACAAGATTTAACAGCTCATTACAAACAACTATCTTTAACTAATGACCTCCCTCGAATCCCTCCCTGTGTTGCACTCTCTTTCACTCTATTCATAATTCATTCATTAATTTTACCAGTGTTTATTTTTTAAAATAATTAAAAGATGTTGGATTTAAAATTGGAAAACCTAAAATATTGATAATTTTTTTCCTACCTTTTCTAATGCTAACAACTGCATATATTTTAATTTAAAAATATCTTCAGTTACTGGTCCCATCTTTTTTTTAACAGCATGTACTACTCAAAATTTTCTATTATTTTATAATTTATCTGTCTTAAGTATTTTGTTTATCTCCTTTTCAAATAATCAACTAATCATTGAAAAAATATTTATAAAAACTTCAATGTTGCCTTATTTTAACAGAATATAAATTACATGTAAATATAAATTACAAAGTAAAATAAAAAAAAAAGGTATACAGTAAATAAATGAGAAAGTCAGCACTGTATCAAATGAATGGTTAGAAAGGTTAACTCTTTGGTATATTTCCATGCTCAAGTGTCCAAAATATCATGTAAGATCTGACTTTATATGAAAAAAGCCTTAAAAAAGATCATTATTTAAGGAGTATATAAGTTAAAAGTGGTGCTATGTTTGTAATAGAAATTTGTTGCAAAACAATCTCTGAGGATGGAATCCAAACAAACGACAAACAGTTACATGACCTCCCAACAATGAAAAAGTGGTGAGTTATAGGGGCATTTTTATTTGTTGTATTTGCAAAATAAACCATTTTTTTTCCAAATAAAAACCTAATTTTAGAGTAGATTGTCTTAATTTGCATCCTTTAAATGTGTAAAATTGAAGAAAGATTGATTTCAAACAAATAGTTCATGAGTTAAAAGTGGTGCTCTCTTTACAATAGAATTCATTGTAAATCGAGCCCCTAAGATGACATTTACAGAATTACTTTCCTTAGCCAGTGACAAGTTTGTGAAGATTAAAAAAAATTATTTCAATTTCAAAAGGTCACTTGCAGTTCAGGGATGAATTTGTCCTCAACAGATCGTTAAGTCACGAAAGGTGATTTAAGCCCTCACTACAAACAACTGCCACTATCAAAGATGACCTCCACTCCAATGTCTCTTTGTATTGCCCCCACTTTTTGTCTTTCTACCCCACCTTTCTTTCTCTCTCTGGCGTACTCTCTATATCCCTCTCTCTCATTGTTTGTGTCTCAAACAAGCATGATCTGCAATTTAATAGATTTTTCTTTCTTTTTTTACATTGCCCATAAATTCATTTCAATAAACTCTTCATTTTCAGATTTATTTAATTTATTTGTATAAATATTTTAATCCAGGTGTTTAACCTAGATATACTTACATGTATAACAAGTGTACTAGTGTTGGGTTGACAATACATATCTTATGAACTTGTTACACAAAAAATTAAGTGCAGTTGCGGATTAGGAATATATGTGTACTATTTGAGTTTTATTTTAAGATAATCTAAATTTTATTTAAAATATATTTTAAGAATTATTACCAATTTTTATTTCAAAACAAGTTTATTTAAAATAAAAAAAAAACACATGGTGAAAGTTGAATTTTAAGAAAAAGACAAGTTATACTGTCAATGAAATAAACGTATAAACTGAAAACAAATTTGTGAAGATAAGATTAATAAAAAGAAAGACTTTAATTTAAAAAGGTCACTTGCAGTTCAGGGATGAATTTGTCCTCAACAGATTGTTAGGTCACAAAAGATGATTTAACCTTTCACTACAAAAAAACTGCCTTTATCTAAGATGACCCTTCACTCCAATCTCTCTGTGTTGCATACTTTTTGTCTCTTTTCAGCCCTCTCTCTATTCCAGTTTTACTTTGAATGTCTTTTTCTCTCCCAGCCAAGCATGACAATCTTATTAATATACAGATATTTTAAAATAAACTTTTTTTGTTTAATTTTGCAATTGCCTTGCAATGAAATTTGAACAAATAAAATAATTATTTATTGTATTAAAACTTAAACAGTTTAGATAAAAATAGTTATATCCATTTGCTAAGTGAAGAACAGATACTGAACTTTGAAAATAACAAGGAAACAAAATTATTTTGTCATCAATAACAATGGTAAATAAATTGATTCAACAGATGTTGTTGCTCATATTTTATTTCTAACATTCTTAAACTCTTTTTAAAACTTATTTTTTAATTTAATGTGATGTTAAATGAGGAAGAGAAAAATTAAAATCACCTGTTCAAGTTTAATAATGTCTGGAACCTTTTTTTATCACAAGATCATCAACAGCAAGAAAATTCTAAAATTTATTCTAAATAAAAATATACCATCAGGCACATCCATATATACTGAGGAATTTATATGTCAGCATGTCAAGGTACATTTATATATGTAAATATAGATAAATAGATATGTATATTTTAGCAGCAATTTTTCATTTAAGCAGATTTTCTTGAAGACTACAGAGTAAGATTGTATTAACAAGACAACATGTTTGCTTACAGTGTGTATAAAAATTATCCATACATATATTTTTGAACAAACATCTGCTTGTCATTGTCTTGTTCAAACTTTAATAAAATTTCTTAACATATGTATATAGGGATGGATTCTCCTATCAGGAATGATGGATGAAGGTTAAAAAAAATAAAAACTATATGAATTTTCATATGGATCTTTTGGCCTTTTTCATATTATTTTAAGAAGATTTCTTTTGCAAACTTTATCACATTAGGGACAGTTGTGACCATCATGTGGTGGAACTATGAGAAATACACTTATATCTAGAAAAAGTCATATTTTTCATGCTCTCTCTGTAGTTGTATATCCTATTAAGTGATATCTTAAAATGTGAATATGAAAATAGTATACTAATAGTTAATAAACAATATTATTTCAAGCTGAACTTCATTCTATAATGTCAACAGTTACAAAGAAATGCAAGTACAGAATTCTTTGTTACACTCTCTTTCTTGCACACATGCATACCCACACACACACACACATATATATATATATATATATATATATATATAGAGAGAGAGAGAGAGAAAGATAGATAGTTGTATAATTTAGTTTTAGGAGAAGAGTATATTGGTTTAAAAACTAAAATTATTTAATTTCTATGTTGGCAGATTTTATTAGACAAGTCAATGTTTTCACAATAAAATTTGTATTAATAAACCAATATTGGTAAAATGCTCAGGATATACACTACCAGTCAAAATTATTTGGCCACCCTCAAAATTTTTTATTTCTCATCCTGAAAGTGTTATTTTTAATGAAACAAGTTAAGCACCACAATGGTTTTTATTTATTATACTAAATACAACTATTCCTCAGTAAATTTGACTTTAGTATAAAACCAGGATATCTTTTGAAAAATTGATTTGAAAGCATTTTTCTTCTTTACTACTGAGAATGAATAAAACATTTTCTAAAAGTTACACTATATGACAACTTGAACTCACATTAGACTATATTGTGTTGAATTACTGCTTGCTAGATACAACCTGTTTTACCTATGCTGCCAATGTACCTTGCCCATATTGTGTTGAATTACTGCTTGCTAGATACAACCTGTTTTACCTATGCTGCCAATGTACCTTGCCCATATTGTGTTGAATTACTGCTTGCTAGATACAACCTGTTTTACCTATGCTGCCAATGTACCTTGCCCATATTGTGTTGAATTACTGCTTGCTAGATACAACCTGTTTTACCTATGCTGCCAATGAACCTTGCCCATATTGTATTGAATTACTGCTTGCTAGATACAACCTGTTTTACCTATGCTGCCAATGTACCTTGCCCATATTGTGTTGAATTACTGCTTGCTAGATACAACCTGTTTTACCTATGCTGCCAATGTACCTTGCCCAGTAGTGAAATCTGTTATTCTTATTTTGGTTAAAATAAAACCTAAATTTTGCAACTTTCTTCCAGATCAAAACTTTTTTTCTCAACAAAATGCCCAAAATATGTGAATTTACACTTGAACAAAGACAAGAGATCATTACTTTAAAAAAAGAAGGATATTCAAGTAGAGAAATTTTTTTTCAAAATTCCCAAAACTACAGTGGATTACATTGTTAGGAGACATCATGAAACAAAACAAAACCAAAAGTAGGACTGGTAGACCAAAAGCAACAACAAGAGTAGAGTACAATTTCATCAGAGTCACCAGCTTACATGACAGAAGGCTGACTGCTCTAAACATCACTGCACAACAGAACCAATGTCATGAAAAAAATGTGTCAACATTCACTGTGAGATGAAAACTTTGTGAAACTGGCCTGTATAGCAGAACTACTGTCAAGAAATCATTGTTGAGGAAGCAAAACAATGTCAAAAGACTCCAGTGGGCCAAGGCACACAAAGACTGTGCAATAGAGCAGTGGAATAAAGTTATTTTGGGCTGATGAATCAAAGTTTGAAATCTTTGGGTCAAATAAGGAGGGTCTATGTGTGGTGAAGAGTTGGTGAAAGAGCTGCAACCCCCTGCATCACACCAATCGTAAATGTTATGGCGTGGGGAACTTTTGCCAAGTGCAAATTCAGGGATTTGCACCAGGTGAAGGGAATATTGAATCAGACTGGCTATCATAGCATACTGCAGCATTATACAATCCCATCTGGAACATGGCTTGTGGTCAAGGATTTGTATTCAACTGATGTCTTGGCCAGTACAGTCAGTAGAATTAATTCCTTTTGAACTGGTATGGGATGAACTTGACTGAAATGTCAGAGCTGAACATCCCACAAGTGCAGCTCACCTCTGGCAACTCTTGCAGGCAAGCTGGGAAGAACTATCTTCAATCTACCTTCAATCTTTGTTGGAAAGAATGCTTAGAATCTGTGAAGCAGTGATAGCAGCCAAAGGGGGTCATTTTGATGAATCAAAAGTTTAAGAGTTCTTTTGTGATTTTTGGCTTAATTTGTATTTAATGTGACTCAGGAAGATTTGTATTTAGTATACAAAATAAAACCATTGTGATGCTTAACTTCTTTCATTAAAAATAACAGTTTTAGGATGAGAAATGAAAATCTTTGGGGGTTGCCAAGTACTTTTCACTGGTAGTGTATTTATATGACAAATATATCATATCAATTTCTGCTTATTTTATATATATATATATATATATATATAATTATTTATTTAAAAATATGATTCCAACACGCTACATAAGAGGTCTCATGTTTCAAAACAAGAGCTGAAAACTTCAATATAATTATTTGAATTAAATTGAGTTAAAGTAAGCTTTGTTCCATCTTCAAGCAAATTTTTTTTGGAATATTGAGTTAAAGTAAGCTCTGTTCCATCCTTCAAGTGAAATTTTTTTTGGATGCTTTATTTGCCATAATTTTACAACAAGTTTTGGGTCTTGTGACCTTCTTCAGGCAAAGAGTGGATATTTCCACATATGTTTAAAATGAATTGATATTCCATATGTTTTTCGATTTCAAACAAATAAAATAATAATATTAAATTAAAGCATAATTTTTAAAAAATCCACATTACAACCATAAACGTTTACGACTTCTTTCTTCTTTTTAATATATACACTTTTCTCTTGTTGGAACAACTATAACCACTTCCCTTTATATACATATATATATATACATATATATATATATATATACATATATATATATATATATATATATATTTATTAAAATTATTGATAATCATTTTTCTTGTAGAGATCAGGTTTATTATGCATAGTGCTTCATAAATATTTATTTATAAATAAATCAAAAAAGACAAATGCTATAGAAACACATATTTGATTTAACATCATCTCAATTTCATATATAACAAAAACTGGTTGTGTAGCCTCATTTCATTAATGAGAAAGGATCATGCCGCATGAGCAGAATCTCTCTCATAAGATTACTCAGTTAGCATTGAGATTCCATTGAACAAATTTATGTATTGCATAAATGTCACATTCACAGTTATTATGCATCAGGTTTTTATTCAAACCTTGGACATGTATCCACAGAAGCTATTTAAATAATTAAAAAACTTCAAAGAGTAATTCTATTAGTGAAGATCATAGAAAATTTTAGTACCAATACTTCAAACTGGGATTTGAATCTGTTGAAATTCTAGGATCCTTTATAATAAGGAAAACATTTTAGGAAAGCCTTTAACAAGCAGAACAGATGGGAAATGTTGGAGACATGTTGACTGAAATCAAAGGGAATTGGTAATTGTGTGAAAATTAAAAAAAAGTCTCTGAGTTTCCTTGGACTGAGCAGAAATTATCCAGCCATTTTGAAAATATTGACTACTCATTCTTCATATCAGGTGAAGGGTTTTGTAGCAAAGATATATCATCAGTCTGGTCTGTCAAAATCTTTTGCAACAAATGAGATGGGGTTCACTGTATCTTTTGGCTTTTTCAAAACTCCAAAATTGCCATTTACAAGGAAAAGACTTCACAATGTAGATATGATTATGAAAAATGTGTGTCAGGTCAAACTTAGGCCTGCTACAGATAACACATAACCTAGTACAACTGCCACATGGATGGGTAGTTGACATCTAAATCAGCTTCTCCACTATCTTTTCTGCTGGTGAGGAGAGTAGCATGTCACCCTGCAGGATCAAAAACAAGACCTGTCAAAGAGTGGATGATCTTCTTATAGGAGCTAACAGTCAATATATATATATATATATATATATATATATATATATATATATATATATATATATATATATATATATAAACATATAGATACATACATACATATATATATAATGTTAATTTTTGATAGACTTTTGAATTATGACATTTTGTGTCCTTGACATGATTTGAGTGACCTTTCATCTATTTCATGAACTTTCTCCAATTTAAAAGCCTTGATAAACCAATGATCTGCTTGCTTTTGTATATAAACACATGCAGCAAAATAAATCTTACATTGCCTTGATAAAGTCTACCTGAGGATGAAACACATCAACTAAGAATAGTCTTTTTCCCTTATATATATATATATATATATATATATATATATATATAGGGCTAGGATGAGGTCTAAAACTTTGAATGGCAGCCTTTCTAGAGATGGTGTCTAATTAGAAAATGTTTGGTGTACTTGGACTGTTGTGAGTATCTAAGTTGAGTGTCAAGAAGATCATTTAGCCTTGTAAAATCTTACATCAAATCATTATGACAGTGATCCTCTATTAGACAGAATCCACTTTGCTATGTGTGAGATAAATTTCAGTCCTGCTTTGACAAAAAACTTTGTTATTATTATGATGATGATGATGATAAGAATAATTGCATTTGATGGTGATCACAAAAGAAGACATTGCAAATTATATTGAAAAGTGAAAGGGATGCTAGTCTTAGTGTATGAGGTCTTAACAGGAGTAATTTGAAGGAGACTAAAGTACTATTACTGAGGTAGATGACTTTATCAGTAATATTGTTTATATGCTGTCCATTCAAACTAACCACATTTTTGGCTTGTACCATTTCTTATATCAATCATTTTCTTAAGTAAATGGCCATCAGTTGTATTTTAAATATTTATGGTACTGTAAACAGTAGTTTCAGAATATCCTACTTTGGAAATGATTGCAATGTAAGCTTACATAGTTACATGATCATTGCTTGGGTTTCTGATAACGAACCATATTTTTAGCTTGTCTCAGTTACCTCAATCTATTAGAAAAATATTATGTATGTTTTATATCCCCTTTTTGCCAAAAATTAAAATGTAAAAGTCAATTTTGTATTCTTAATCTAAGTATTAATGATGTTTATGGAAAATTCTATCTATCTATCTATCTATCTATCATGTTACCAACAAATATGGTGTCACATTCTCTTTCATATATTAAAAAAGATGTTTATAGGATTGGCTGAGTTACTGAAGCCTTAATTATCAATATATCATTTACTTCCTTAGAATTTTAAATGAGTTATTTCTTACATTCTGGAAGGAAAATTTTCTTTGATTTTTTTTTTAATCATTTCCCTTCAAGCAAAGCAATAAAGCCCCTAAGACACAAGAGGTTACTTATGAGAAAAATAAAACATCATTAAGGAGGGAGAACAATAAAAGAAAAGGATTTAAGAAGACAGAAGATAATGATTGGCATTACATTTAAATATTTAGAAGATCACAATTAACTGGAAAGCAAGAAAATCAGTTTTCATATACTTCTTCCCCCAACATACACATTTCTTTTTGCGTAATTTACTAGAAGGTGATAGTAGTAGATATGGGAACAAAAAAGTGGCTTAATGAGTGAACTTAGTCATTGGTAATACCCCTGCTAAAGAAATTATAGGAAAATAAGCCTGGTCAGTCATCCTGCTCCATATTATTTTGAATCATTTGAAATCCAAGTCTGAAGAACTGCTATCAGAGAAACAAGCAGGTTTTAGAATTGGATGAAGGACAATGGAACAGGTCTTCAATTGTAGGATCCGTGTGGAGAAACAGCTGCAACATCAGAAGGACATTTGATCTTGTATGGCATAATGGTCTTTGGCAAATCCTTAGGGAATTCAATGTAGATAACAGAATTATCCAAGTCATCTAGGCACTATATAAAGATGCCACCAGTGTAGTTCTTCTGGGAAAACAAATGGGAGGATTCTTCCGGATAACTGTCAGTGAGACAGGGATGCGTACTTTCACCCACATTGTTCAACCTATTTCTAGAAATAATCATGAAAGAAACCTTGACTGACTATGATTCTTCAATCTCTATCGGTTGCAGACAACATTGACCTCATAGCAGGTATTAACAGTGAGCACCAGGATTTGACCAACAAACTTTTTGAAAGAGAAGGGAGCATAAATAAGGAATGAAGGTCACAGCTCAGAGAAAGACAAAGTAATGGTGAATAGCACAAGCAGTAACACCTGTGTTAACATTTCCATGAATGGGAATTCACTGGAGGAGGATGTGTCCAGTTTTAAATACTTAGGAGCAATCTTGCCAAAAGTACCTGCAACTCGGAAATCCACATATGGATTGCCACGGCCATAGCAGCAAGGTTCAAATTGACAAGAATAAGGAGGAGCAAAATCAGCTTTCAAACAAAGAACAGATTGTACAAATCGCTGGTAGTCTCCACTCTATTATATGGATGTGAAACATGGACACTATTAGCAGAAACAGAGACAACAAAGTCCAAGAATTTAAGAACAAATGCATAAGAAAACTCCTTGGCATAAAACCAATGAGTTTGTGTGGAAAAGTGTTGAAAGTTTTGTGGGCCAACAGGAATCTCATCTCACTATTGTCAAACAGAGAAAAATTGTCATGGTCTGGACACATTACAAGGCATAACAAGACCATCGTGCAAGGCACTGTTGAAAGTGGACATAGGAGAGGATGCCAACGTAAAAACTGGTTGGACAATGTCAAACAACGGACAGGTATGACTATACCAGAATTGCTGATGGCAGCTGTTGATAGACCATAGTGGAGGAAATTTAGTGTGGCTTCTTCATTTGGATCCCACCCCCCTATGATTACAAAAGTCAAGGGGATGATGATAATGATAGTAGTGTCCATATCTTTAGCTGCGATTGTGAATCGTTTCTCTGTTTCCATTTGTAACACCTTTAAATATTTCACTTTTCTTGCTTATTTTGTTTTTATTTTTATTCAAATATTTCTTTTTCTTCTCTTGCTAATATGATCAATTTCCATCATTGTGTTCAAATAAATTATTTACTTTACATCATCATGCTTCTCCTTTGAGGTTATATCTTTCTTATAAGCCATAGCAAATGTTTATATATCTGGAATTAAAATGTAGATGACTGCAGTATCCTGTGTCATTAACAAAGTGAAAATAAGAGCATTTTTATGTTTTGTCAAAATATCATTTTTCTTAGATATCAACTTTTAAATATACATTTCTGAAATAATGACAGTTATTGTATCTTTGTTGCTACAAATCTAAGCATTGATCATTTGAAATAATAACCCTTGTTTAATAGAAGTACTTAATTATTCAAAATAAGTTCAATGGTATACTGTACTCCAAGTTAGGCTGAATGGGGTACTGTGTTAAGTCCAAGTTAAGCTGAATGATATATGGTACTCCAAATTAAGCTGAATGGTGTACTGTACTCCAAGTTAGGCTGAATGGGGTACTGTGTTTCAAAGTTAAGCTGAATGATATATGGTACTCCAAATTAAGCTGAATGATATATGGTACTCCAAATTAAGCCAAATGGTGTACTGTAGTATATAGTTAATCTCATCTGTATTTTAGTCACCTCTGATCCTATTCAGATATTATTTATATGGGGTCAAGTTAATAACTTCATAAGTAAATGCATATAAAGGATAAAAATCGTAAGATAAAAATATTTGTAGATAATCAACTTTTTTAATGTTGTGATTGGTTTTCTTGTAGTTTGATGTTTCCTTACAATTTCTTGTTTGTTCATCAAGTTTTATATATATATATATATATATATATATATATTGCAGTAGCATGAAAGTTATTTGGGGACATGATCTGCCAAATAAAATCTATATCTGTTGCTGAAAGCATTTTCCTTTTACCTCTGTGCAAGTGAATAAAGTCAATGTGGTTGAAAATAACTTGTTCATATTTAATCAACGTCCCCACGAAAATGTCTCAATTTGACAGAGGGCATTTTGTTACTCTTCAGACCACCGCAAATAAAGAATATCATTTAGATACCTAATGTTAATAAGTGTTCACTGTCAGCTGTTATTGATGGCTTGCCAAAATAGCCAAGCAAACTCATTTGTTACTATATGTCTAGACAACAAGTTGATAAATGCCCCAAGAAATAAAAATAAGCAGTTTTATTTTTTAGATTGGAGATCCTCAAAGCAAAATATATTGCTCATGATAGAATATTAGTAAGTATTTTCAATGTGTCTTTCACAAAAGTTTGTCAAAGCAGATCAATTTCACCTCTTTGTGCTTCCAGGAACTATCTTTATAGAATCTTTAAAATAAATTGGTTTCAGACTGAACTATGACAAGATCAGTGTGATATTAAACAAGTGATCTATACAGTATTTTGATAATTACATAATAAAAATGATAAAATATTTCTCACATTAAAACTTTTACATGTTCTTTTAGAATGAAATTTGAAACAATGGCGCCGTGATATTTTGTTTGACGGAAGATGGGATACAACTAAAAGTTGAATGTCAGATATTATCAGTTATCATAGGAAATCTTACTTCTAATTCATACTGCATTGAATAGGTTAAATAAGAATTTTATAAATATTGTTGTAAGCACCACCATATGTTTCTGATCACTGTTCAGTATAAATACCATATGATCATGATATTTAAAATATTTTTGGTTTTTAAAACATGTTAAGCATATGAAAAAATTATTTAAAAATGAATTTTCAAAATATCCAAGAAATGGAATCACCTTGGGCCAGTGTCAACATCTGTGTCAAGTTTCAAGGAAAATTCTTCATAAATGTTTGTAAATATCTTTTTTTAACAGACTGACAAACAAGTTTGAAAAATATAAATTCCAACAAATTCTGACAGATAAGCAATATATATATATATATATATATATATATATATAGAGAGAGAGAGAGAGACACACACACACACATACATACATACATACATACATACAGGAGGGGATGGTGTAAAATTCTTGGCCTAAACCACTTGCCAAAATCTGAAAAAAATGATCAAACTCATTTTTTAAATAAATTTTGACCTTTCCAGCACCCTTTAGATATTAATGAATATAAGCCAAACACATGTAAACTCATATGAGATAGTTTGGAAAGTTCTCAGCCTGACCAAGAAGCCTTTTGAAAAAAAATTTCATTTGAACATTTAATCTGATTTTGGGAAGTGGGTCAAGCCAAGAAAATTTTTAACATTCCCTCTTGTGTGTATGTATGAATATAATATATATATATTTCATGCATACATTTATATATATATATATATATATATATATATAAACCTGTATTCTTTCTTGTATATTTGGATATTTCATATCATTCATTCATTCATTTATTTTATATATATATATATATATATATATATATGTATAATATGTCAACTAGTAACTTTATAAATAAGATAAGTGCATAATCTTCCCTCTTTAGTAATGAAATATATTGTTATGCTAATGGGAAGCATTACTCAATGCATAACCCACACCCAAACAAATGGAAAAATTTTAAAATAATGTCTAAAATAAATTTTATTTATTTTTCTCTCTCTTTCTCACACACACTATATTTACATCTTTTATGTTATATATAAATATATGTTTAAATGTCTACACGAACATACTAACTTATCTCTATAAGTATGCGTCTATACACAGAGGCACATATATGTGTGCAAACAGATACACCGTTGTACATACACAACTCCTCTTATTCAAAAAATTGAAAAGGCAAAAATATAAAAAAACTCTCTTCTGACTCAGTGCCATTCAAAACCTGGCAAGACCAACAAAAATTGGCATTAGAAGAATTAAAAAAACAACATTCCACAAAAGAAATAAATAGAATTAAATTTGAAAATAAAATTAGAGACATGGAGAAACAGAAAATATTAAAATATGATATAAAAATTGGCACTTAAAAAGAAGATGAGAAGAAAGATTTAAGATTGCAACAAATGCAATTCTTTTGTGAGTAATTTGCATGTGAATGGATAGAAAAAAAGTCTACATAGAATGTTGATGGACAAAGAGTTGAGTATCAGAACAATTAAGATATTTTTTAATCCATACAGAACTTCCCTGGATTTATTTAATTTGAATAAATAATAAATGTCTTGACAGTCAGATTTAAAGAAAGAGATGCAAGTTTGATGAGTTTTCATTTTAACATGAATTAATTTTTTTTCTATAATGCATGACAGAAAAAATCAAAAGTGAATAGAATTCAACAAGCCAGACTTTAAGCAGAGAAAGAAGAAAAGATAAAATTTACAAGTGCAATTGGTAGAGAATCAAGAAGAATGAGATCTATAACAGTCAAAGAGAAAATCAGGCATGTCACCAATACAAAAATGAAAATAAATGGAGGAGGAAGAGAAGAAGAATAGGAAAAATACAAACTAGCTTTAAAATAGGAAAGAAAATATGTCAGAAATTTCATTTTTTTTATCATGATTCAAATTCTTAAATTTAAAATATATCTTTTGCATCCACCCTTGTTTGTCACTATATGTGCATTGCATAATAATATATAAGGAGAAACTGACATCTTTCTAACTTTCTCTTTCTATCTATCCAGTCACACACACATATATATAAGCAAGGGGCTACAGAGAGTGTAACTAATGGAAAAGAGTGCATATGGGGGTGAGGGAAAGGATAAAAAGAAGAATGGAGGAGAATAAAAAGAAGAACAGGAATCAAGGCAACAGAAGATGTTGATTGACATTACATTTAAATTTTTGAAGATTATAGTTATCTGGGAAGCAAGTAAGAGGAAGAGAGTTCTACTGTTGGGAAATGTGAGAGAAGAAGCTGTTGGTGTAGATGATTTGGTTTTGACAGTAAAAAGATGCCAACCTAGGAGCACGCTTAAATTCATGCAGTCTTAGCACCAGTGAAAATAGCTTGTCAGAGCAGATGCCATGAAATATTTATAGAAAAGACAGAGGGAAGCCACATTACGTCGGTGAGAAAGTGACTGGAGTCGAGACCCCAAGTCAGGACTGATCAAAATGCACATCCATCTTTGGATTTTGTTGAGATCTGGAGATGAACAGTAGGGGGGGGTGATTGTTAGGGATTGACCAAACCATATCTGGCAACAGCATTCAATGCACAGATGAATGGTAGATTTGCAGATGTGAAGAATGGGCAAGAAAAACCTTCTGGCATGATACAGAGAACCAACTTTCATTGCGGCAGATGCAGCTATTGATTCAATGTAGTTGTTCCACCTCAGGTCAGTGGAAAACATGAGACCAAGAAGGCACAGTGAGCATTAGTCATGCTGACAGGAAGCAGGGAAGTTTCTCTATGATGAGTAAATGACGGCAGTTTCCTTTTGGATGCATTAAAATTCACAAGCCATTTCCTGTCCCAGTCAACCACAAATTGGAGGTCATTTCCAAGACCAATGGCTAGGTTAACTTTGTCAGCAATACTGAATTTACCATATTTATACTCTTAATAAATACAAAGTGAAAAGGCCACTCAAAGGTGGAGGGCTATTGATTGAGATTGTCATTAGGAAGCAGAAATGAATATTATTATGATCAATATTGGTTGATTTGAAGAAACTAAGATTGTAGTTGTCAGGAGATCATCATCTCAGCAGTTGTTCCACAAAGTGAGGAAACTGTTTGAGTGGAATTTGCTCCTTATCAAAGGAACATGAAAGGAATGGGGGATGGTTCGTCATCATGAGCATGGCATGGCAGGTCCTAGCTGTGAAAGTCTGAACTGGTAGAACTTAGGAATGTAACTTGTCTGAATATCTGCCATAGTAAAAATGAGTTTTGAAAGATTAGCAATATATTTGTGTGGGATAAGAATTGCAGTGTGGAGAATAATTTGTCACCCACAAGGCCGTGTAAGCACTTTTGAACTGTTAAGGATGGACAGTAAGGAGTCACAATGCCTAAGGTTTAAAATGAATTTAAAAATGAGAAAGCTTTCTTAAAGCTTTCATTTTACCTTTAACTGAAAGCTAAAGGATTAAATTTACTATTTCCAGTAAGCTGGTGTATTTCAAACAAATTTATTGATTAGAATATTTTTTTTTGGTAAAAATAGATGATTTGCACCCATTTTTAGTTGTCATTCATTGCAATGTAATTCTCTGTATTAAAAAATCTTCCAAAAATAAAATATACTTTTCTGAAATTTTATTTGAGGAATATTAGCTGATTTAAAGTATAATTAATCTGATTTGAAACAAATATTATTTACTTTAAGTTTAAAATAACACAGAAATACATTTTTAAACCAAACAGTAGCTGTTTTTAACTGACAATAGGCATGTTTACTTGTTTCACGAGAAAGATGTAAAGTAATGACATGTTTATTATTGTTCTATGGAGATTTTATCTGTAAAAGATAATTTAAGAAAATGATGGGTGAGCACCTTTTTTATATAATTTTTAAGTACTCAGTAATCTTATATATATATATACATATATATATATAAATATAAAGAGAGAGAGAGAGAGAGAAAAGAGTGATCACTATCAGAGACATTTTTATAGAGAGAACATGGACATAGGAATCCATAATGCCTGGTGAATGTCAATTTCATACTTCACTGTGTTGTTTTTAGTTTGAAGGTCACATTGAAGTATGAAACTGACAATCACCATGAATTACTGATTTCTATGTCCCCACAACCTATATCTAGAAATGTTCTATCACTGACACTGAGTACACTTCCCCTCTATAGGTAGCAAATTTTAACTATATATCTATATATATATACACACACACACATACTGGGTGTATTAGGAGAAGCACTTTTTTGTTTATGGAGGTTTGGCTGAAGAGCATTGAAAATTCTTGGTTTAAGACTATTTTGGGCATTTAATGGAGTTTGATCCAATGTTTTCTGAGCACTTTCACCTTTCATAAGGCATTCTCAAAGAATTTTTGTGTGCTGATAGGGTTATGGCTATAGGTCTGCATTTTCTTTCTTTGGTGGTAATTTTAGTGTTGTAGCTTCATGTGTCAGTCTCTGAGGTTGTGTCATTCTTTGTTTGGTTTGCTTTTAATTATAAAGTATATTGAGCATGTTTGTTCCAAAACTGAATTAAATATTATTTATGTTGTTTCTTTTTTTTTTTAATGGTTAAGGTTTCTAATGTTTGTAGTTGTTTTTTTTTACACTTTGTTGTATAGTATTTTTGCATTATTGATAAATATTTGTTGGATTTCTTGTATTTTTTTTTTTTTTGTGATATGTGAAATTCTCCCCAGAATCCAGAAAATAACCAAAAGTATTGAAAAATTAAATAAAAACCTTAAGTGAAGAACTTTTATTGGTCTAGAAGCAAACCTATATATGTGTGTGTATGTGTGTTGGACTGAGTTTAAAATTTGTCGTATTTATTTGTGAAAACACTTAATATCAGAGATACATTGTTTGTAGATATAAGCAGCGTGGACACAAAAATCAATAATGGATGGTGACTGTCAGTTTCTTGTCTCAAGCTACCATCAGACATTGTGTCACTAATCTTTGTGCAGGATCCATGTATAGGTTATTGGGGGCTTATGAGAAGAAGGAACTAACCCCATATATATATATATATATATATATATATATATATATATATATATAGGAATAATGTGTGTAAAATTTGTCACCTAGCTGACTGATGTTACCTTCAGTGTCCCAACCCCAGAGTTTCATAGATGGATCTATCCGTTCACTCATCGGGGGGTATCAGCAATATATATATATATATATATATATATATATATATATATATATATATAAACATACATACACAGATGCACAAATGTCTATGTGTGTGTAAGTATAATATTGTGACAGAAATTATTATAAAAAAAGAAAAGAGCCAAGAGTAAAATATAAAAAGTAATGTATCTTATACCCTACTCTTGATAAGAAGATATTTAGAAAATTTGAGAGGTCTCAAAAAGTTAGTAACATCTTCTGATAAAGAACACATGCTTTCTATACCACAAATTCTGATACTTATTTCAAATTTGAATAAAGTCTTGCTTTGTTATGAAGCCTTTCTTGTCAGAGTTATTTAAACAGGCGTAGCTTGAAGGTGGTTTCCCCAATATAAGGGAGATACAGATTCAATCTCTTTTGAAAGGTACAATTTCATTATTAAGTCAATTTCCTTGGCCAGTAGACATAAGTTACACTATTTAAAAAACAGAGATGTCTACAGAAACACATGCATCTACTAAATATTGTATTTATAGTAATAAGAACTGCCTCTCTCTCTCTCTATATATATATATATATATATATATACTAGCAGCATGGCCCAGCATTGCCCGTGCTTGATTCAAAAATCGTATGACACATACACCAATTGCTATCACTTGACTTAAAATATTTTTGCCCTTCCTTGACTTTAAAGGAGTGCCATTTGCCATGCTGATGTTGCTACATGCCTTACTTCTTGCCTATCTCACACTGTAAATTTTTTCTAAGCTCTATACTAAACATTAAATCTGCTACAAAAAAAGAACTAAACAAAATGAACACAAAACTGAATGAAAAAAGAATGTTAACAACAAATACTTTTTCACACCCAACCCAGTTCTGCGGAATCAGAATCAACATTGAATTTAAGCAAGTGAATGAGCCAATTGGAGTAAAGTACCATGCAGATTTAAATTTTTCCCACCTGTGATGAACACAGCTATCAGTTTTTTTTGCATGCTAGTTAACATTTGTGTCAGTCAGCTGTTGGCTCTCATGCTGGCCAATAGAATCTTCCTGCCTACTCGTGGCAGCCAGCTATTTGCTCTCACTCTGGCCAGTAGAAAATGGCTGCAAACTACATGAAAACTGCCGTAGAAGCATGAAAAAATCAATTATTTCCACTATTGATGGGAGTTGGGAAATGCAAAGTCAGTCTTGGCCTTCCCACTAACTTGGAGCATGTGCATGTAAATTTTGGTGCAAATCCATTGAAAATTGCAGCCGTGCATTCGTTACACACATGCACATATCCTGCCTTTTATAGATAGAGATACATATTCAGTTGTAGGGATATTAGTTTGTGACCCTGGGTTTTGCAATCATCAGAAAGCGTGAAACCCAGTGTCACAAACTAATACCATACAACTGAATATGTTAGCTCTATCACTGATGTTGAGCACTTTCCACTAACTACTGTGCATATAATAATATAATATTATATATATATATATATATATACATCATTATATATAGAGAGAGATATATACCTCATTATATATATATATATATATATATATATACACACATATCAGAAATACAGAACAAAGGAAATTACTATTAGAGTCATTAAAGCCTTTGATTTTTCCTTTGATCAGAGCAAAAAACTTTGTTCAGAACTAGAGAAAGTATCAGATAACACTGTTTTTGTCAAAGTACCTGTTTCACATCTAAGTTGAAATGGCCAAAACTTGTTTGAGACATTGTTGCTATTACATCTAAGTTTCTGAAAGCTCTATCAATTTTTGTGCTTGAATGTGTTGAGTTAAAGTAGACTCAAGTCAAATTTCCAGTTTGCAGCATTAAACTGGTTTTAAAGATAATTTAAAGAAAACTATTATTCAGAAATAAATACTTTCAGAGAAGACTGGCATTTACAAAGACATATATTAGTGACTCAGATGGCCTATCATCTAAAATATCAGATGAAATCAATGTATTTAGCCAAAATTTAAAACCATATGTAAAGAAAAATTGGCACAGCTCACCCCACAAATTCCTGATAAGAATCTCTTGAAATAAGCAATTTGAGGGAAAATTTCACCTTTCAGCAAGACAATGATCAAGCATACACAGCCAGCCAAATTTAAATCTGAGCAAAAAAATACAATGTTTGATCAATAGGCTACTCATAGTTAGTCGCATCAAAGGTAAAATTTGATCTAAACTTTTTACTGTATAATGCTTGATCTTTGTAATTAATGCAGAAACCTTGGGTTAAAAAATAACCTGGAAGAAGATTATATAAGAAAATATTTGTTGTGTGAGATCAGGAGATCACCATATAATTTTTACCCTAAAGTACATTATAAAATATTTTCTACATGATATGAAAAACTTGCATCACAATATCACAATTAAATAAAAGCAGGCATCGAGTCATGTGGGGATTCTACTCAATAATAGCCAAGTGAATGATTGTGGTGGTGTGGTAAAGTGATTTCTAAAAAAATCATTCAATCTTGTACTAAATCTTTTTATATTTCTTGGTGAGTTTTACATGGTATTTGATGCCAAGACTGAGAAAGAAATTGTGAATAACAAGCATTTTATCAAATTTTCCTCAGTGGAAAGTAGATTGTGTCTAATATATGTTTAAAATAGTTTCTCTGTATGTTTGTGTATCCTTCCAAGAGATTTCCAGCTAGGTAGTTCAAAATTTGTCCATATATGTAATTTTCATGAGGTATCTGCTGCTATGCATTTAATTTTGTATATTTGTCACCTTTTAAATCCCAAACTGCAATAAGAACATAAGTCAAAAAAGTTGGTTGCTTATTATTTTTTCCATTAGTTGGTTAATAACCAAGTGAGAGGACATTGGGGGATTGAAAGCATATCCCATTAAATAAAATAGGTTGAAAATCTTTATTTCTCAGTTTCTTCCTCCATAAAAGAATGTTATTGATTTCATCTGATAGTGAATTTGTGAAAAGCTAAAAATTGCAATATCAAATCTCTCTGATTCATGTTAATTTTCTATGTAGAATATATTTTAAATGCTGTAATATTGACAAAAAAACTATTCAATCACAAATAATGGTTCAATCAATTTTCACAAATTTTATTTTATTAAAAGAAAAAGAATTGAGGAAATAATTTACTTTTTTCGATGAAGATAAATTAATGCTCTGAATCTGAAAATTAGAAACTATATAAAATACTGTTTTGTTTGGCATCATTTTGAAAATTTACTTACTAAACTCTAGTGCATATTTATGTTATCTAAAATGAGAAACCATTTGCATTTTTAAAACATGTTTTAAGCATCCCAAAATAAATTTTTATATTTCCCTTGAATTAAAACTAAAATTTAAACTTTAATTTCAATATAAACTAAATTCCTTTGATTAGCAACTTTACAATAAGTAAAATAAAAAACAAAAACATTACCATTAACTTTTTTGAACCTGTTTTAATTATAAAGATTTGAAATAATTAAAAAAAATGAAAATATTAAAAAGACTGATAAATTTTGTGTTTTGATACCAATTTTCATCAATTTAGGGCATGTGTTTGGCAATATTATTTATTTTTTCCAAGCAAAGTCTTTTGGGAAAAGAAAAATGAACTGATTTAGAAAACTTAAGTGGGAGTAATTAAATTTAAATTTTATGAAACATGTGCTGCCCTTTAGGATAAAGTAGTTTTTTTTTTTTTATAGAAAGATAAGAATGGTGATAGACAGATAAATTAACTGTTTGTAGTAAGTAAAGAGAAAGACAGAGGAATCCAATGTTTAAAAAGAAAGAAATTTATGTTAAGGTTGAGAAAAATATTTTTCTGTCAGAAGTGAATTCAGAATAACAAATGCCAAGGAAATGAAATAATATTATTTGTGATTTAACCAAAAGAATTTATGTACTCAGAAAAGTATATAATGTCAGTTAAAAGATTACATTCTTTTTTGAGTTGGATGATAATAATAATGATGGTGTAAGACAGTTGTTCATCTGTTGAAAAGTGATAACAGCTATTCATAAAAAATTATATGCTTTTTCCAAGTTACTCTCCAAAATAATAATACTGATTAAAAAGTACTAGGATCTGGCTTGAGGAGTTGAAAAAGCAATGGAACATGACTGATAATGTAATTCCTGTAGTAATGGGTGTGCTCAAAATTTGAAAGAGCACTTGGGAAAATTGGAATTGAGATAAAGATTGCAGACTTCCAGCGGACATGATGGTATCAATTGTTCTAAGGAAGTGTGCTCATGACTGCTGTTCCTTTTTGATTTCTTGCATTTTCCACAAACATGAAGTGGAATGATTATATTAAATCAATTGTTAGGTCTGCTGCTAGGAAGGTTGGTTCATTGTATCGTGCCAGACAGTTTTTCTCATCAGAATCCATCTTGAACATTTATAAATCTACCATCTGTCCGTGCATTGAATATTGATGGCATATCTGGTCTGGTGCTTCAGCTATATATCTTGAGATTTTCAACAAAATCCAAAGAAAGGTCTGTAATTATTATTGATCCTGACCTGGCATCTCATCTTCAGTCACTTCCCTACCGCCATGACATGGCTCCCCTCTGTCTTTTCTATAAATATTTTCATAGCAGTTGTTCATATAAGCTCTTATCTTTGATATCACAATCACATGAATTTAAGTATACTACTAGATTGGCTACTAGGTTTGAACGTTTTGCTGTTGAAATAGCTAGATGCAACTGTCAATTCTGTTCTAATAGTTTATTTTCTTGCACTTCTCACCTGTGGAACTCTCTCCTATTTCTTCCCTACCACCTACAATCTTCAAAAATTTAAATGTCACATCAATCGCCATCTTGTGTGTTCCTCAATCCTGCTCTTTTATTGTTCTTTTCCCTCACTCATCATCTCATTCTCTTCCACTTTCAGCAACCCCCTTGCATCTTAGTGGCATTATTGCCTTGATTGGGGGGAAAATATAAAAAGAACCTTCCTTAATAAAGATATGTTTATAAAAGAAAAGAAGCAATATTGTCCTTTTTTATCACTAAAACTGACATAACTAAAAGTTTTATATTTAAAAGTTGGGAGGAGTAAATGAAGGTAAAAGTATGTTTCTCCTAATTATAAAACCAAGCAGTTAAAAATTTTTTACCTGGACTCACATGATATAAAGATTTGGTATTTTTATTAATCTATGTATTAATATTTTGTGACCAGATTGGGTGTGTGGCTGTAAAAAGAAACAAAAAAAATCAAGATAATATATCAAATAAAACTTTTTATTATTCAATTTTATGGACTGACATCTTTGAGTAAATAACAAACAATCAATATCATTTGAACCTTATATCCTAGCAGACGGAAACTTTTTATTCATGGAAGCAAAGTACAGTAAAATACTGAAAAGGAAACAAGCCTTACCCACCTCCAGTAAAAATCTTGTGCGTAACATTACATTGGAGTTTTTTTGCAAGAATGTCAGCAAGTTCTAACAGTAGAATTTCTCATTCTAACAATTACTTGGTGAATTTGATTAATATAAAGTTGGTTTAACATTCATAGGTCTGGAACAATTCAATTTATTTTGTTAATAAAAGAAAAATTTCTGCAAATTTATAAAAGAATCAATATATCTTTGTGCTCCTGGTTTTGCTTTTTTTTATTGTCTTGCATTCTATATTTTTGTTTTTATTGTTCTTTTGAATTATTGTAAGTTTTATTTCTTCAATATTGCTAAGGTAGAAACTTGTAAAATTGCTGCAGGCAAGAGTCAGTCACATACCTAATCAAATGCATGAACACATACCTGATATTACATCAATTTTACATAAACACATACATATATATAAATACACACACACACATATATAAATATATATAATACCTGAATGTGTGTGTGTGTGAGTGTGTAAAGGAAGATGCAAATCAGAACAAGTTATACACATGTATACGTTTACATGAACATATTTTTTGTCTATAGAAAATAAATGACCATCCAAAATATAAATGGTTCTCTCAATGGATGGGTCCAAATTAATGAAAATTAAGCTGCACATACAGATTTTATATGTATATTTACTTACCAGCAATTACATCTAAAACTATTTTCACAGAGAAAATGATTCAGAAATACACAGAGCAGTCATATTGTTCACCATAAGGTATGCTCCTCCAGACCTGACAGTTCATAAAGAAGAATATTTTGCTGGCTGAATGATGCAATAAAAAGAAAACAGCTGCAGCTATGGCCAAGTGGTGATTGGCAGATTCATCATGATACTTCAGTTTTTATATATTATACAGGGGTTTTTGGCAAATTATTACTTACCCCATGTCCATCAACTCCAAGTCCAGACATGGCCTCCTGCAACTTCCTGTCTCTGTTTTTTCTACAAATTCAAATTGCCAATGAATAATAATACATTGAAGGGGTTTAAGGCACCACTGCCCTAAGTAGGGTAGTTTTTTGGGTTTTTTTTTTACAATGGTGTTCATTGAGTACAAGCCTTAAGCACCATTCAAGGTAGATAGTTACAGAATAAGAAGCATAGCTTATGGGGATTTGTGGAGAAGATAACAGTTAACTCTAGACTTGAAGTTGTTGCTCTTATTGAAAGCAATCAAACGATGTTTCTGTTATTTGAACCAGTTCTTTATAATTGTATAGTGCTAGTCTATAATGTTTGAAGAAGGACAGTCCTCACTGTGACCTTCAGGTTTCTTTTGCTCAAAGCCATTTTTAACCAGTGTTCTGAGAAAGCTTTGTATACAGCTGAGTTTAGATATTGCTGAACATGTTCAGCTCTATGGATGACATCCATTTGAAAGTCTTGATCTGATGAGGCTATTTAAGCCCATGACTCAAGTTTTCAGATTAATGTTTTGGTTTTTATGTAATCACAGAAATCTAATATGGATGAATACGTAGCATAATGATTATTGACATGTAAATCTATTTCTTTCCTCTCAACTATGGGTTAAATAACAAGGGCTTTCTAGCTTTAGTTGACATTCAATATAGGAGAAGGACAATGCTGAAAATATTTGGGCATGAGAAGAGCAATTCTACCTCCATACAAAACTACTTGCTACAGCAGGAAGCCCTAGTGTGGTGAAGGTATGGCCTTATACACCATGGAGTGTCTAATGAGGAGGAGGGGGAGGAGAGAGAGATAGAATCTAACATGAAAGAAACAAAACAAATGAATTTTCATTTGTGTATACAAGAATAGATATTTTCAAAGCGATTTAAACACACTTTCAGTACATACAAAAAAGATAAACTTCTAATTGTCATATTGTAATATTTTCTCCTTCTACATAACATAAATGCAAAGATAAGTATATATGGATTTTGTTTAATATTTAGATGTCAATGACAGTAGAATAATAGTAATAAGATTGACTTCTTACACTCCTGGCAATGAATTCAGTTCATGCTGAGTGCTCCAGTCATATTGCCTTGAGCCAATCTAATGTTGAACATGATATGCTTTACCATAAGCAAACAAAGAATATAGAATTCCAATTCATATGCTTCTCATTTTTATCTGTATTAAAGAAAATATAGTATAACACTATGACACATCATCAGAACAGTGTCCAACCTGCTTATTTTCCTACCTTTCTATACTTTTATTTTACATAACTGCATTATTGAACTGTTGCTCAAATGCATGTTCAAGGAAAAAAAGATAGCATCAGATTCCAGAAGTATTTTAAAACCAAAGAATGCTGTCTCATCATGCAGATTGATATGCATCGTATTTGATAGAAATATTTTTCTGCAATAATAACAGTGACATTCTTAATTTAATTTTTTTTGTCAATACAAGCAAATCTCTTTTTTTATCAATGAAAAACTCAATAACTTTTTCCTCAATTAGAGCCAGTATTCAGCCATAGATAATTACTATGAAGAGTTTAATGATGATAATGATGATGTAACTAAAGATGAGAGTGCAGGACTTTTGATGAAAGGAGAGAAATTTAATAATAATGAGAACAGTTATGAAGAATTGAATGATAATGTCAATATTAATGATTATAGAAATTATGGTAGAATTCAAATAATGTTTGGGGAGAATGTGAAAAAGGAAAATTGAGCAGAATACAATAAAAGTGCACATGACAAAATGAAGAAAAGAAAATCATGAATATTATGAAGATACAGAACATTAAGTAAATATACATATTAGTACATCAATAAATTATATAGGGATATATCAATGTCTTATAATGAAAATCACATTTACATTGTGCAACAAATATTTCTTTTTAATATAATCTCCTTCCTTAACAATGCACATAATTCAGTAATGAATATTAATCATATAGATTATGGAGTGAAAATTTCAGATCAAATTTCGATTGTCTTTATACAGTGTAACCCGGATATAAGAGAGTTGTCGGGACCAGAGAAGAAATCTCTTATATTCGGGTTTTTCTTATATCCGGGTTACACTGTATAAGAAAGAATATGAATGAAGATTACAAAGAAGCATCAATGATAATGTTTGGGAACATTGATGGTTAAATTTTATTTTTACCAGATTTGCTTTTACTTTGCTTAGAGACAAACTGTTCTTTTAAGGGTAAAATTAAGGGATTTCCTCCAATTCTACTTGAATTCAGACTAGAAACTATGATAACACTACATGGAACTGACAAACGGTTAATAATAATGAATAGTAAAAAATGCAGTTCTAAATGTCTGCTCATAATCTTAAAGTTTCTAGAATTCTGACATGAGACAGGTAAACCTTTAATTTTGCATTATATATATATATATATATATATATATATGGGTGTGTGCCTGTGTTTGTGTGTATGCATGCATGCATGAGTAAAGTGTGAAGAGAAGAGGAAACAATTTTGAAAATTTTTTACCATGACATGTTTTGTCATTGATCTGACAGCAAAAGAAAATTTCCTGATGCTGCTGGAAAAATCAGTAAAACATGTCATGGTAATAATTTTTTCAAACTGTTCTATAAATTCCCATTTCATCCAACTTTATACGAGAGACAGAGAGAGAGAGGTACTGAAAAATTCTTGGCCTGTCTCACTTCTCAAAATCTGACCAAATGACTAAACATCATTGGTGGGAAGGGCTCCTTGATCAGTTTGAGAATATATATATATATATATATATATATATATATATACATATATACATATATATATATATATATATATATATATATATATATATATATATATATGCATGAAATAAATGATTTATATAAAATATCCAAATAAAGTATACAAGAAAGAATACTGGTTTTCATGTATTTCACATTATATATATATATATATATATATATGCATGAAATAAATGATTTATATAAAATATCCAAATAAAGTATACAAGAAAGAATACTGGTTTTCATGTATTTCACATTATATATATATATATATATATATATATATATATATATATACATACATACATACATACATACATATATATATATATATATATATATATATATATATGCATGAAATAAATGATTTATATAAAATATCCAAATAAAGTATACAAGAAAGAATACTGGTTTTCATGTATTTCACATTATATATATATATATATATATATATATATATATATATATATATATATATATATATATAAAACATCTGTAAAACCACCATCATCATCATCATGTCTTGACTTCACAAACAATGATTTTGAAGGCTTCTGTGATTGTTGCAAGGACCACCCATTTCAGTAGTGAATATTCCTCAGGCTTCTGCTGGACGTTTTAAGATAATAGCAGCCTGCATGTTACTGGCTCCATCTTTTAACTAGTGATTTATGTGCCATGGTGAGATTTTGACAGACATGTCTCCAAACCCTTTTTATCTTCTAATGCCTTCATCACTTACACTTTCTACCATGTTAGAATTTTGACGACAAATAAAGAGCAGTTTGCACATTAGTCACATGATTGCATAATAAAAATAATTAACACTCATGATTAGTAATAATAGTATTATTAATAGTAATTATTATGGAAGCATTTATCTTTTTCTTTGATATTTGGCTGCCTCACAGATGGAAGAGAAAACAAAGTTTTGACAGTCACAGTTCATCAAAAAGATAAGAAATATGTTATAAAAATTGTAAGGAATTCACTGCCTCTGGCAAGCAAGTTGGAGATATATCTATAATGCCAAAGGCACAACAGATACACTACCCAAAGCTATATGTATCATATGAGTATATATGTGTTTATGTATGTACAAATATGAATTAACTTGATAATATATATCAATGTAAGTGTGAGTAGATGTGCATGTATATGTAGACAAATATGAAATCATATGGAAGTAGTTTTATCTTCTTTTACCCACTGTTGTTAGACTTTCACTCTTTCCTAATATTTTTTAATTGCTGCAATACCAAGCATCTCAATTCATCAGCTCTTGCATGATATTTAAGAAATTAACTGATATAGTTGTTTAAGTAATGTTCAAAGCTCTTGAAGATGTTTTCTTCAGATTGATTTTATTTCAACAAATAAGTGATGTGCTATTCTTTTTTTTTAATAACAGGATGTAGAATTTAATTTACTCAAAATAAAGTTATCTAAATCCATGTGAAAATCACATTTGTAGCTGAAAAGAAATGAAAGATTGAAACCATGACCACAATGAAATTAATCTTGAATTTTAAATCTTCAAAATCACTCAATTGAAAGAGAGAATGAAGTCTGATGTTTTTACTTGATGTAATATTTAGGACTGTAACATATCTTTCAGCTGTTATATAATAAATGCAACCTTATAGAACTATTTTTACCATGTCTCTTTCATATGTATCTATATAGATGTACATTTCGAAAAGTCTTTGTTAGTCTACAGTATTATAAGAGTAAAATGCACTTGTATTTCTCAGCACTTTCCTGAGTTTTTGGAATAACTCTTTTACTAATTCAATGAGTGATCAGATTTTGATCACATTTTCCATCCTCTATTAAAATACTTTGCAGACAATTCAACTTCAGTACATGCTTGATGTCGGCATCTCCAACGTGCTTTTTTTCTCTTACTGATCACCATACCTTGTCTTCTTGCAGTTGATGGTTTGGTTAGTCCTTTCTTTTATAGCTTTCTTGTCTAGGCGGTCCTGTAAATCAGTTCTGTGTCAGCCATCAACACACTATTATTCCTAATCAGCTATTTATTGATTTACACATTTATTCATACAAAAAAAGGTCTTAGTAAATACAGGTGTTTAAAATATTTAATCATTTCACTCCAACTAAGACAATAAAGCCACTAAGCCAAGGGATGATTGAGTATGAGAGAATATGCAAAAAAGAAAACTTTATTAAGAAGAGAGAACAGTAAAGGAACATGAATGAAGCTAAAAGATAATGACTGACATTCTGTTTAAATTTTTGAAGATCAAAGTTGACTGGAATGCAAGAATGTGAAAGAGAATTCCACAAAAGAGAAGTGTGAGAGAAGAAACTGCTAGCATAGAACTTAGAGTTACAGCTAGCCATTTCAGCTGTAAGAAGATCTAGGAGTATGCTTAAATTCATAAAGTCTACGTATCAAAAAGGAAAGTTCACCAAAACAATTACAATGAAACACTTATGGAAAAGTCACAAGGAAGCTATGTTATGGCAGGGGAAAAGTGACTGAAGCCAAAATGCCAGATAAAGACCAATAACATTGCAGGTTCTTTGTACTTTATCAAGAATCTCTAAATACATAGCAGAAGCACACAAAAATATGTGGTAGCAATATCCCATGCATAGATGAATGGTAGAATTACAAATGTTTAAGATGGATTTTGGTGAGGAATGAATAAATATATGCATAATTATGTGTCCACATTTTATATACATGTGTGTGTGTGTGAATGATCTTTCTTTACTTGCTGCACAAGGGCAGCTACCAAAATGCTATGCCAGATGAGGTTGTTCATCACCAACCTCCAGAAGCCAAATAATACTGCTTATAGTCACTTATAGCTTGTACAAGATTGTGTATACTCTCAGCATCAGATAACCTTGATCCAATGACAATAATTGGTCAGGATAATTGGAGATTGTTTGTGCTACACACAATTTTATTAGTCTAATGTTAAGACACATGTGGGGCTGTTAATGCCCAAATCAGATCATGATGATATGACCTTTACCATTGCTTACATAGTATTGAATGTTCCCAAGTGGTCTCCTATTTAACTACTGACAAGGTTTGATGCTGCTTTACATCAGTGTTTCAATCATTCATTTTATTAATATGATATGATATATATATATATATATATATATATATATATATATATATAGACTGTATTTAAGATATTTATGTGGTCAAATATTCATGTAAGCTCTAACAATACATTGATTCATATATCTATTTTTGAATATGTGTATACATTCTTATGTTTGTATAACTGAATTGTGTGTGTGTATATATATATATATATATATATATATATGCCTATTTGGCAAAGTTCTTTTGCATTCCCCTGTATATACAAGAAGAGAAATAGATTTCACTTTCTTTTTCAACACATCCATACATAGGTCTGTATATATATATATATATATACAAATAAATATATATTTAGAAATGTTAACTTTTGAAATATATACTTAAAACCTTGTCACTAGTTTTAAGATGCTTTTGACTAAGGTATTTGACATTTATTCCTTTACATCTTTTAACATAAAAGCCAGAAAAATCTTTGTTTAATGTCTTTTCATGTTTTACCGACTCAGAAATCCATATATTTTAATTTTCTACTTTTCACTTTCCAACAATTTCCATTCTGTCTTTTGTTATTGCAGTTGTTTTTATCTTAAAAGTGCAGGTGAGTGGGTGTCGTTGGAAAAGTCTGAATCCTTTACCTATTCTTTATATTACTTTCATAAAATCCCATCTTCTTCTTGTAAGAATTATCCTTTATATTTGTGGCAGACTGCTGGTACTTACCACAAAGATCCACAAAGTAGCAGATGTTATACTCTTATGAAAAGTAAACAAGCCAAAATAAAAATTCTTTATCTGTTTAATAGTTATCATTTGCTGTACAGTACTGAATGAATAGCATTTCTTTGAAAATTGTTTCTGAAAAATGGGAAATTTCAAATAATAAATATATTTAAATTTTTTTTTTTTTACCAATTTAGATCTATCATTCTCTTTGGTGTCCTAATTCAGTTAGCAAGGACTAAGTTTATCCTTTCATATTTTTGGCACACTTGTATCTTTGTGCCTGCAAAAAAAAAATGATGTGTCAAAAAGATGATTTTTCCATTGACACTGCTATTATTTTAACTATCTTCACTCCTTGGCAATGTTTATTCATTTAAAAAGCAATGATTATAATTTTAATAAAACTGAAGTTATGAAAGTAAATTGATACAATTTCTTTGTTCTTGAGAATTTACAACAAAAATATTAAACACTATTTATTTATAAGATTGTTTATTTACAAGAATAATTTTATAATTACAAAATTCTAAAAACTAATATAATTGTATTAAAACTAATGCAATATAATATTTACCATTTACCAATTTATCAAGAAATAAATGTGAAAATATTTTTTTATTTCTGAATTTATAAACATTTACTAAATTATAAAAATATGTGAACCAACTATAATGAAATCTGTATTACTTACAATTTTCTCAAGTTCAAATTAATTGGCAATTAGCCAATGTTTTGCCAACCATTCCAAACAATTTAATAAATAAATAAATACTATAAACAAAGAATCAAATAAATAAACAGTGTTTATTATTTTTGTTGTAAATTCTCAAGAACAAAGCAAATATATAAACTCACTTTCATGTTTAAGCTTCATTAAAATTCTAGTCATCACTTTTTAAATCAATAAATATTGCACAGGAGTGAGGGTAGCTAAAATAATAATGGTGTCAAGGAAAAAAATGTCTCTATAATTAATTTAACTGATCATTAATCAGCTGATTAATAACAGAAAACATAGTTTGCCAAATATTAGGTTGGTGCAAAAATAATTTCGTTTTTTAACATATGTTACTATGTAAGAAAACGAAATTATTTTTGCACCAACCTAATATTTATATTTGATATAAAATTATTAGATGATATACACAGTGCTTTTATTTTGCTTGAAAGAGAGAAAAATTATTGTGATTTAGAAACTGTCAACTGAATAAAAGGGATTCATTAAAAGGATCAAAACAAATAATGCAGACAGGACATATTTTCATCTTAAACGATTTTGGAAAAGAAACAAAACATGTTTTCTTGATTGTTTACATAAAGTATATTTGAGTAGATCTATATAGTTTAAAAGTAGTCAATAAATTTGATATACTATATTACATTTTAACAAAAACATATTGAACTAGACATAAGCAATGAAAATTGTTATTTGGTTGAATCGGGTCAGTTATGGCTGAACATCCCTCTGGCATAAAAGTGGAAAATTAAATCTTTAAGAATGGTCAGCTCATTCAGCTGAAGATGGAATAAATAGGTCTCTCTATCATGATCAGTATAATTGTATTGAAAAAAGTAAATAAAATTGTTATTAATGTCTAACTCTGAGTCAAGCTAAATCAATGATGTAAGAATTGAAAGATTAATACTTCACTTTGACTCAGAAAGAAGTTTACACAAGAAACTGGACCTATGACAATTTCTTTCAATCTTTAGGAATGTAATAGAAATGAATATAATTACAGATAAACAAAGAAATCATATGACCTCAAGTTTCAGAGTAGTTGATTTATTAGCAAATTTATAATCTTGATAGAAAAACACAATGATCTTAATTTGCAAGAATTTTGGGAAAATAATTATCTCTTTTTAATTTTTTCTTCCTTTCCAGTTGACATAGTTTCACTGATACTATTCACATATGTATGCATATATATATATATATATATATATATATATATATATGTATGTATATTATGTCAATAGTCTATCTATCTATCTATCTATCTATCTAGATAGATAGATAGATAGATAGATAGATAGATAGATAGATAGATAGATAGTTATAGAGTGAGGGATTATTTATGTACATTTTAACAAAACTGAACATCACAAAGCATTTGTCATATTCCCAATAGAATTTGAGCTAAAATAGAAGAGTAAAATGCTATCACATTGATTTGCTTTATATTACTCTATAGCAAATTGTCTGGTAGGAATATGGGAAACTTTTTTTGCACTTTTAGAAAGGATTAAACAGTTCATTATGTTATATTTTATTATGTAAGTCAATGTTTACACAATAAAAATGATATTATTAGGTTGGTGCAAAAATAATGTCGTTTTCTCACATAGTAACATATGTGAGAAAACGACATTATTTTTGCACCAACCTAATATTAATCAATTTTGATAACATTTTTTATATTTTTTATGAGAAACATATTGCATACATTTCAGCATACAATGTATTTTTTTTTTAAAAATCAGTTCACACCAAGTTAGGCAATACTGCCACTAAGACACAGTAGCTACTGAGACAGAAAGAGAATGAGAAGACTTTAGAAGGAACCGGAAATCCAAACCTAAACAGGAAACAAGAATTCTTATTACAAAATATTGTTGATAACTTGATTTGGTAGTTTCAAGTTTTATTATGCAAACAATGTGTAACAATTTTTTATTTAAAAATAAATCCAAAAGATATGTTAGAAAATATATATTTTATTAACCCAATATCTTATATACCTAAATAAATTATTATTTTATTATTTTACATGTTAGAATAGACTTCTTGATATTATAGTCTTCCTCAGCCAAATTCAATGAGTTTTTTTAATTTTTTTTATTGTTTCTACTTTAATATTACTTGCAGCAATTTTCATTGATTTTCTCTGATTTTTTCATTTGAACATTGTTTTCTTGTCTCATATATATATATATATATATATATATATGTTGGGATCTATCTACTTGGGTTTTAGTTGCTATCTGAGTGTCAGAATTCCAAAGATTTAACAGCAGCAACAACATATAAAACTAACATTTATATATTCTTTTCAGAAATACACAATGACAATAAAATGTTTAATTTTCCTTGCAGTGAAGTTTGTTTTATAAATTAATTAAGTCTTATTACTGCAGTGTGAAATGAGTCAACAGACTCAGTTTATAACAGTCAGCCTAATGTGTTTGTGAGTTCAAAGACAAAGGATTAGTAGGTAGTTACCCTTCTACTGTGTGTGTGGACATGGTCTTAGTCAATGGCTGCTGCCTATCTCTTTTCTATTGGATGCATGTATGTGTACACATATTTAGATAAAACTGGCATCTCAAATTAGTTTGTACCTTGAGAAATAGTATACTGCTATTTTTATATCTGTGAGGGGATTCAAAATCTAATTTCACACAGAGGTGTGAACTTTTTGAATACAAGGTTTTCATTGGTTAGAAAATAATTTCACACTGGCTAGTGAAAATCTTTTTCTCAAAGTTGCAGTAGTGGTGAAGGAAGTTATTGTTTTTATTTTATAAATGGTCAAAAAAGTAGCACATGGTAGGTCTATGACTGAGTCCACCATGTATTTTGGAAATATTTGCTTAAATAATTATTGTTTATCCAATAAACCTTCAAATGGGATTTTATTTCTACATATATTTTTTTAAAATTATAACTCATAGGTTCTCTATGAATTTATATCTGAAGCAGTTAGAGGCCATTCTATCCATTTGATTTTATTCTAAAGCTTTATCAAGGTATAAAATTGTCATCTTTGCAGAATTTGAAGAAGCACTGTCTTGTATGAATATACATTTTGTTTCAATATTCTCATTTGTGATGGAGACACTCAAATACATCTTGTCCTAGGACTTACAGTAATTCTCTGCATCTATCTTGATATGATGATCAACATTACAGGGAAATATAAATTTAATGTCAACAAGACTTATTCAAACATTTCTTCACCTCAATATTGTCTTCCAAATCATGTTTGTTGATTATTTCCATCAGAAACATATACAACTCTGTATTCATTATTAAAAATTACTGGTGGGAAATAAGTTTTCATATATGTATTTTGCGCAATTTGTACATTTATCTTAAAGATGCCGTTTACTTTTAAGTGTTGTTTCTTTCATTTCTTTAACCAATGTTCTTAATCTTCGGAATCCTATCTATTTCTTTACATTTGCAACACCAGCTTCTTAAAAGATTTTCTTGTTAGTCAATCCAGTTTTTTGCTTATTACCCTGGCCATTTTTCTTTTAATTTTTTATGACATTCTTAAATTTATTTTTTCTTCATTTTTCATCAACTGTTAATTTTTTATTGTTCCATGTTCTCTGTTAAACTTTTCACAATCTCTAATGCTGTGTTCCCATCACTCATTAACTTTATAATATTTTTCTCTTTTAAAAATATATCTTTCTTATGACCTATGTAAATTTTTATGTATTTAAAATTAAAAATAAACACTATTATATATATTTATTTATAATAGGATAACTAACACTCAAGTTGCATAAGTTTGCACACCACCAAAAAGCTATTTAAATATATCTAATAAAATATACTGAAAATATAAATACACATAGCATATTTGATATATAAATTTAAGCATACCCAGGAAAATTATACCCATATTAGTTGGTTAATACCATTTTTATTATAGAAACATTAATAATAAAATCTGACATAATATCATAGGTCTCTGTACAAATTAATTCAATAAACAAATGTCCAAATGACTATTTTCTAGAGGAATTGACAAGTGTTTAGTTGAAAATACTAAATAATATAAGTAACTATATACTCAAAGTATAATAAATAATAAATTATAATCTTGAATTTGGATCTGAAATTTTCATTATACAATGTTTGGTCTATAGGATTAAGAAGAATAAAAAAGAGGTAGTAACCTGCAAATATTTACCAGAACTGATCAAGATGTTATTCATAATCTGAATAATCATAAGCAAAAGATAATCTATATGATCATTATATCAATAATAATCATAAGCAAAAGATAATCTATATGATCATTATATCAATAATGATATCAATTATCTGGCCCAAATCATTAATGTCTTCTAATGAATTAATAACACTGCTTATGGTATTTTGCTAAAGAAAACAAAAAAAACTTATGTAATATTAAGTAATTCCTTAAATTGCTTTTAAAGAAACCGAGCCAACTTGAAAGACCAACAATTATTAGTTTTGTTTTTTCAGATAAACATCATCTGAAAAGGTTCAGGCTCATTTGGTAAAGTTGCTACAATTAAGTTGATTTAGGTTTTACGTATAGTATAAGATTTATAAGAGAAAAGTAAATATTTTGGAATTAAATGAAAGTCATATATAATGTGCTCCTTTCAAAGTTGACTAAGAGGGTAATAGCTTATCTAATACTCCAAGTATACTATGTGATAGGTCCTGACCTGAAATCTTGGCTAAAGTCACTTTCTCACAGACATGATGTGGCTTCCCTCTGTCTTTTCTACAAATATTTTCATGGCAAATGATCTGATGAGTTATTTTCACTGGTGCTACTAGGTTGGCATCTTGGTTCCACTCTTTCACTGTCAAAACAGTTAAATTTAACTGCCTCTTCTACTCCAACAGTTTCTTCTCTGACACTTCCTGACAGTGGAACTTCCTTTCTCTTCCTTGCTTCTTCATTGTAGAGACATATCTCATTTCAAGTCACTTCTTTATCTGAATACCACAAATGTTGGAGAAGGAAATGTTAAAGGTTTTTTTTGAGCTGTTTTGTGATTATTTTTTGGTTGCTTAGGGTCATTTTGAGATACATTAGTAAGGAAAAGGCCTAAAGTAATAGAAGCAGTCAGTGATGAAATGTAGCATGAGCAGAAAGGAACTGGCGCAGACTACAACATAATGTCGCAGGGTTATATATATATATATATATATATATATATGAATAAAGACAAAAGGGAAACCTTTCATAGGCAACATGTTTCATCCTATAACAAAGTCCATCAAAGGATGAAAAACATCAGCTAAGAAAAGTTTTCCTTTTCTCGTTATTCATATTGCCTTTTTACAGAAACATTTTTAGTTATATCTGAATATATATATATATAATTTGATGTCCTCAATATCTACTTGAATAAAAATGCATTCATAATATTTTAAAAACCTTTCAATATCTATTTGATATACAATGTCAAAAGAAAAGAATACAGATTCCACAAAACCAAAAAAGAAAAATTAAGTATAAGTAACAATAAATCAACTAGATGCATTATATTACCTACAAACTTTATAACAAATTAACTTGAAAGAAATTTAACTAATTTCAATATGAAAATTAGCACAAGCATTTCAAAAAGTTAAGAATTTAATCAAATGTAAAATTGAGAGCTAAATTTACATCAGAAATAAATGCCTATACAAGAGAATGGAAATCATACATCACAAAATACATTGATGAAAAATCTCAAAATTTAAAGAAAAGAATATATGAAGAAAAACAATGTGGGCATTGAAATTGACACTAGACAGTGATGAGCAATTTCAAAGAATCTCTCCACAATACTGATCTCTCTTCCTCTATAAACACAGCAAATATTAAACAATTTAATCATATATATAAGAAAATGAAATAAGTAAAATTAAAACAAAATAGCAAAGAAAACCAAGATGAAAATAAGAAAGACAATTTCGATAAAAGTGTCTGATAAGTTATCCAACAATATTATGAACTGAACTACACTCGTTATAGTTTGAAATTTAATATTTTAATCATTTGGCTATCATCCCACAAGAGAAATTTCACAATAAGTTCTGAGCTCAAAGGTTTTATGTTCTATCTACATCCTGAGAATAAGAATTGAATTTCAGAATTCAAGATATCACATCTGAACCACTTAACTCTTCTCAAAGATATCAGATTCTGAGCTCCTGTTAAAAGCTTTATCCACAGAGCCATTTATTAATTGAAATCGACAGATAATGTTCTGATTTCAGAAAAACATTACTTAAATCTGATCTCATTGTTTGAATTCTCAGTTTAATGTTGTATCTATAAAAGTATTGCTATGTAAAATAAAGTGAATTAATGAAATTGTTATATCTAATCGACAGTTATGTAAGTTGAATATTTTTATACACTATGTTATCTTACATTTTAAAATAGCACTCTCAAAATTGACCTTTTTATGCTTTAACCATCTTGTAAATGAAATACCAAAGTATGTGGATGCACACACAATTTTTTATATATATCTCAGAAGATCTTATGCCAATGTATGTATTATATGCATGCTCATCTTGGTTGATCTACTAACAATGTTTTTGCTATTGTATACCTTGGCCTTCATGAGATGTCTGTCTTCAGACTTGATAACTTCCTCAGAGACACATAGTTTCGTAGATTAAAACATTAGTTAAAACATTTGTGAGTTCAATCCCTATGTCTGGTACTGCTGAAAAGTCAAATACTCTGGTTCAAGCATAGAAATGCACAAGCAACATAAAGATAGATAAGAATGTGTATAAACTGATATGCGCTATTTCTCCTAAGGTTACCAAATATGAAAATAGACTCTTGAAAAAGTCAGAGTGTACAATGGCTGAAAAATTGTGAGTATGTCAATCAAGATCAGTGTCCTGGTTCAAATAGTAAAGGTATAATTATAATGGCTCATCTCAAAAATTCTGACAATATGTATATAATAATTATATATATATATATGGATATATGGGGAGAGAGAGAGTTTCTATGTGCGTGTATGAAAATTTTACCCTATTTCTGAGAGCATGAAATTCTCTTTCATTCTCCTAATCATATTGTCTGGAAAATATTCAATGGTCCTCATATACTCCCAGCACTGATATTCATCCGGTGATCAGTCTAAGTTTAAGAAATAAGATGAAAAGAAATGATGGCTGTGTGAAACCAGCTTGTATAGAACTGTTATTATGAACATTCATCATTTTTGTATCATGTTGATATCCCACAGGCTCACTGTGTAAATTCTCCAGAAGATGGGGTAAGTGTGCTGGGTGGATGTTTTGTGACAACTCACCATATGTGCTTTTGACAGCAATGTCTTAAATGCTTGCATGTAAATCTCTTGTCAAAGAAAAAATCCAAAAATATTTTCCATTTAAATAAAAAGTATTAAGTTACACAAAATTTCAAAAAGCCAAGAAAAATGATTTGCTTTCCTTTCATAGATTTGCATACATGTGTTGAGATACCCAGCATTAGCTTGGATAAATTTCATATAAGTTCTTTCTTTCGTGGGGATTAGAATCATAGCATTAATTTAGCTGCACTTAGGCAAAATCAGTTTGCACACAACTATATCAATAAGTTTGCAGCCTAATTAAGAAAAAGCATTTAATATGTATAACAAATTTATTTTTAATGTTATCTCCTTCTTTGTCAATGCACTTAATTCAGTGATAAATATAGATCATATAAACTGAACATTACACAATGAAAATTTAAGAGAAAAATTCAACTATTAGGTTGGTGCAAAAATAATGACGTAATAATGTCGTTTTTTGACTCATTTTTAACGTCAAAAAACGACATTATTACGTCATTATTTTTGCACCAACCTAATAGTAACTAAATGTGTGTGTGTGTGTGTATATATATATTTATATATATCTATATTACGATTCCAATGTAATAAATTATAACCATGAAATATTAGTGTTTGAGCCTTTTTATTATACATATATATATATATATATATATATATATATATATATATATATATAATAAAAAGGCTCAAAGGCTCCGATTTCTTTTTGAATTTGTAGTTCTAATCAATTGGATCGTGATTACGATTCCAATGTAATAAATTATAACCATGAAATATTAGTGTTTGAGCCATTTTATTATATATATATATATAAATATATATATAATAAAATCCAATTGATTAGAATTACAAATTCAAAAAGATATCAGAGCCTTTATATATATATATTATAACCATGAAATATTAGTGTTTGAGCCTTTTTATTATATATATATATATATATATATATATATAATAAAAAGGCTCAAACACTAATATTTCATGGTTATAATTTATTGCATTGGAATCATAATCATGATCCAATTGATTAGAACTACAAATTCAAAAAGAAATCGGAAATTATAACATGTGCATATATATATATATATATATATATATATATATATATATATATATCCATACACATACACTCATGTATACATATACACATTCACACATATACACATAGACATACACATATTTGCACATAAACATATATACATAAAACCTCTATCCATTTTCCCACGGGGCATCAGACTCCACAGAGGCCTACACCAAATATCTTGATGAGCTAGTGTTGCCCTGGGTCATGAGAGTGGCTGCTAGAAGGCCCTGTGTCTGGCAACAGGATTCCACACCAGTTATGTCTATCAGGCAATTTCTGTGACCACATCACCCCTTAGATCTTGTCACTTATCTCCCCTGACTGCAACCAACTTGATTATTATGTGTGGGGTGCAGTTGAGTGAGAGACCAACAAAACTCTTTGTAACACCAAAGATGAAATGAAGGCAAGAATTATGGCAACATTCACCAACTTAACCTGTAGACCATCCAAAAGAGTTGCAAGAGATTCCAAAGTCATCTAGAGGCTGTGGTTGAAGCCAATGGCGATTTTATTGAATAAATTTACTCTTTAGTATCTCAAGATATTTTTGTGTAATTTTGGTAAATATATCTGTTAAAATAAGATGTCAGTGTTATTTTCATTTTAGTATAATTTAGACAACAATTTATCCATCGCACCCTATATATATATATATATATATATATATATATATATATACAAAGTAATATGAAAATATCTTCCTGTCTAGAGATCTGAAACCCTAACTAACATAATTACAAAACTATGCAACAGTGACAGGACACTACCCTTATCTCTTGCGAGATAATGGTAGTTACCTGCTTGGTCAAATTTCAGTCCTTTGATAGTAAGACCTTTCTAAAGTACAGGCCTGGGTGATGGTATATGGAAGCCATACGCTGACTAGACCATAACCGCTACCTCACTTTAGGGCATACCAATAAGATCTAAAGGAAGACAGGGCATTACATTATTTGGTGCCAGCATGGATGCAGGAGTTTCCAGAGGTTGTCAGTTTTGACAGTCAACTACCTTTGAGGTTCCACTCCAAATTATCTGTCTGGATTTACTTCCATAGCCTTTTCCCTGTTTAAATATGGCTGAAAGGCAGCAGAAGTTTAAAATTTGGATTTTAAATCCCCTAAATAGACTGCCTTCCCAAACTGACAAGCTTCATCTAGCCACCAATATATATATATATATATATATATATATATATATATATATATATATAGATAATATTAGTGGTAAATATACATATATATGCAAAATCCACAGGTGCATATATACACATGTATATTTTAGAATAAAAACCATGAACCATAATAAATTATGACCATGGAATATTAGTGTTTAAGCCTTTTTATTATATATATATATATATATATATATATATATATATATATATATATATATATAACATGTTTTCTTTATGCTGTGCAAAATATTCTTCTTATATACTCACTTGAGAATTTGTTACTTTCTTTCTCAAACATCCTCAGAGCATTCTCATTCCGTGCATCATATGAATGTAACTTGAACTTATTTTCAAAAAATTATTATTACCTTTATTCTCTTGTCTCTGTCATTCACTGACAGCTTTGGGAATCCTTTTTGATTTTTAATGCTCTACAAATTCAGAGATTTACAGAAATAATTTCTTTTTATTATTTTTTTTAATAATTGCTTATGATTTTCTTTCAATTCCAACAGATTTTACTTTCCACCATTTATAACTGCCTTTAATATTTGGAAAATTTCACCACATTCATACCACCACAAAATTCCTGTGCATAATTTAATTTCTTCAAAGTTCAATGGTTTTTGGTTTTACACACACATACACACACACACATATTGAATCATTTTGTCCCAAGCAAAGTGATAAACCCACTAAGACATGAAAAGGATACTCAAATTGAAAGCAACCGAGAAAAGGATGAAGAGAGAGATGATATTAAAAGATTAAGATTCAAGGAGACAAAAGACAATGATTGATGTGGCATTTTAATTTTTGAAGATTGTAGTTGACATAAAAGCAAGAAGCTGGAAGATATATATATCTATACATAATAGACTAAAATTTGTTATTTATCTTATCATAATAGACCAACTAAAAGGTAAAAGGAATGCACAAAACCAATCTTATCTATACAAAACCTGAAGAATGTAACAGGTTCCTACCTTATCACAAACTAATAATAATCAATGTCTATAGTACAAAGAAACCAATACAAAATCATACATCCAGAGAAACCAACCTATAAATGTAACTCTGAATTTCAGGCCCAAACCACAATCATCAGATGATATCAGATACGTATCTGATGATTGGTGTTATTTTATATATATATATATATATATATATATATATATATATATAAAAAATATATATATATATATATATATATAATAAGAACAATCACCAGATAATGTATGTATGTATATATTTTTTAATTTGTTTAAACATTACTTTAAATGGATACTCAAACTAATACATTTACTCAAATATGAGTATCCATTTAAAATAATGTTTAAACAAATAAATTAAAAATATGTTGTAGTTAATCCATTTCCTAAAATTAAAGATGTATATCTCAAGTAATTTCTAGCTCCTCCTCTGACTGTTTCTAGTGTTCCCCTTCAAAGTAATGGTGATTATTTGGTATTTCCATCTTGGGCATTTCCCTACTCAGTGAATTTTATTCCTGTGTGCTTATTATGCACACATCAGCTACCCTCATTGTAATATCTTACAATATCTAGCTGAGGGAAATAAAAATGTCCATTTCGCAAAAAACAGTTGGCCTGATGATTTCTTACAAATGTGTGAAATTATTAGTATGTATATATTATATCTATATTCTGTGTATTTAGGCAGTAAATGTTATTTGAAGCAAATAATTTTAAAAATGACAGACATTTAGTGTTGATTAATTTTAATGATCGACTTTTCCAAGTTAGGAATAATTATTCTCAGAGAAAGAAGAAATTCTGTCAGAAATTGTCCGTAGTTCATTTCAGAGAAAAAGTACAGAAAATGTGGTCCAATCTTTCAAATTCATAATCAGAGTAGGTTAAGTCATTTGGTGAGTTTAGTAAAATTCTGAAATGGTATAACAATGCTATTTTTTAAAATAAACTCTTAGAAGTATGGGATGAAAGTGCATGGGGTGCATTTTTGGGATCTAAAGTCATTGTGCTGTAAGCAAACAATGTTGTGACATGCTTTCTTTTGTTCCTTTATATATATATATATATATCTTAAATGTGTATAATTGGTAACAGAAGCCATTGGTTTATACCAACGGCTTCCCATACTTTATAGTTCTCCAATTCACTCTCATGTGGTCATGTGTGACGTCATGAGATGCGGTGTGATTTTCGCTTCTAGCGTCTTATATGCACATGTTTATCCCTGCTTAGAAATCATCTATGTAAACATTGACAGACTATCATCACTGTTTTGTCCGTATATTGTTTAATATGTTGTAATTGACATCTTTGATAATGGCTTAAGTAAGCCAAAAGCTTAGATTGTATTAAAAAAAAATATAGATCACTATTGTGAATTTCTTTCTTCGTACAACGATAATGTTATTAAACTTATCAGATGTTACGAAAAAAATTTACATAAAATAAATAGACAACACTTATCTATATTATTTAATGAAACGTGTGTGTGTGTATATATATATATATATATATATATATATACATACACACACGCACAGTAGAACTTTGTATAGATAGGTTCCAAACCTACCTGCAAATCATAAAGCCCATTTGATGACACAAATGACAAATTTCCCTCTTCATTAAGAAATATATTTCCCTTTTGAGGCAAACCAATAGTAAAATGAATTAGGAAAAAAATTCAGTAGTAAATGAAATTTTTTTTTTAATTAATTTGTTTCCCATCAAGATTGAATTAATCAAACTTTGAATGATACTGAGGACATATCTTCAAAATATAAAAGACTGTCTTTTTTTTCTATATTGCCTGTATGATAATGTGTGCCTTTAGTGTCATTATTAATAAAATCCTCTTTTATTAAATTTAAATTGAGGCAAACACTGCAACATCACAATCAATATTATGGGCTGTGCACTATTTTACTATATGCCATAAACCTATTTGATAAAAGGTGATGTAACTCCTTCAGTTAGAAAGATATTTACCTTATTCAGCAAACCAACTGTAAAAATAAAATCAATTTGGCAAAAAATCTTGAGTTGTTAATTAAACTTTTGTGCTATCCCCGCACCATGATCTGATGACTCATTTGCATGGCTTTGAGGACTTTTAAATTGATTAAAATTTTATATTTTCAAAATACTCTTATTATAATTAGTCTTTTTGTCAAATATATTTTACTTCTTCAAAATATATTTCTCAAATTTGTTTTAGCTTAGCAAGTTTTGCTGATTGGACTAACTTCAGTTAGAGAAACCATGGTTGGTGATTCTGTAGATGGAGTTTTATAAATTTGCAGTTGGTGAAGTCTACATGTGTAAAGTGCTGATCAAGGCAACATTCACTGATTTCTTAATACTTGCTTCAGTTAATAATATTTATATTTGATCTATATTTTCCTCAGGTACCTACTACATTCTTACATAATTATAGACTTTTTATGTATAAAATATTGAGAATAGTTTTTTTATTGTTGAATTTTAATAAAAAGCATCATATCAAAAAACGGTCAAAATAAAGCATGTACCAACTTTTCTAAGTTCTGAAAATAAAAACTATTGAAGAAATCAAAAGAAATTTCTTGTTAGGTAAAAATACTTATTGAAATATAATTTACTATGTCATGAGTGTATCACAGTTGTTCTTTTTCAGAACTTCTGCATCATATTTTTCTGCTAAGCAAGAAAAAAAAATAAAGATGTATGGTGAGTGCAGTTCTTGATTTCTTAATTTTTTTCAATTTTCTGCAAAGAAAAAATTCTAATGAAAACTAATAAGGACATTCTTGAAATGAGAAACAAACTTGATAATTTTATACTGATGCATTTTTTGGATTTTAAAATAAATCTATTCAAGTAGAGATTCACTTCCTCTTTATCTGTGTCCATATTAGCTCCTATTGCATCAAATGAAATTTTTTCTCTAAATTTCAAGTAGTTCCTCTAAAAATATTTTCCTACTGTCTGTCCAAACTTGTAGAACTTAAGTTAAAAATAATCATGCAAAGATTTAAAAATCAATATCAACAATATTTTTCTCTTTTCTTTTATTACTGGGTTTTATTCATTTTCTCCACTCTCCTCAAATCAACCCTTCTTCATTCTATTTATCTCTATATATTTTTCCTTAATTCTTTCCTTGAAGCTTTTTATCATGCTTGTCCTTTCTGCTTTTGTGCATCTTTTTGCTTTATATTTTTATCTTGCAATTTCTTTCTTCACTTTTCTTTGTTTTGAAAAATGTTTCTTTTTTTATTTCTTTAATATTTTTACATTGTTTTCTTCTTTCAGATTCCTTCCTTGCTCCTTCCAACCAAACTCTTCAATAAACCGTCTTCACCCATGCCTTTTGAAGCCAAAAAACCTGATAAAAACTTTTCTCCCTTTAAGTTACTTTTATTTATTTTAATTTTCTCAAACACATTTACAATGGAACAATGTGAAAACATTCATTTAAAAGGCAGCTCAGAGGCTTGCGTTTTAATTTGATTGAATTAGGAATAGCTTGCAGCAGAAATAGTATTTTTAAGCTGATGCAAATTCCTATTCAAAATGTCTATTTAGTTTGTTAAATCAGTTCTTGTAAAAGCAAAATAGTTGTTCAATCTCTCAATTATAATGATCAAATTAAAATCCTTTCATTTCATAATACTTTTGAGAACCAGAAACAATGTATATCAATATGATAGTGTGATTAACACCAATATACAAGAGGAAGTTATACTTGATTCAAGAAACTATTTACACTATTTACATTATTCAGACTGTTGTCCTCAACTGTGTTGTCATATTCACAACATTTTGGCTGTTGTATGATCCAGCCTTTTTCAGGTCATTGTAATTTCAAACCAAAAACTTTATTTCATCCACCAGGGTAGATTGTTCTAGTTACACATGTCATGGCTCAGTGGCTGAAAGTGTTAGTTGAAGTAATCCAGTCACATGACACAAAGAGTTGTGAGTTCAATAACTGGCCAGCAGAGGTGAACAAAAAAAAACTTGAAGAGTTGAGCTACTAAAAAGAAATAACTGAAATTGAAACTGAAATATCTGGAAGAGGCATGGCACATGGAACTAGAACAATCTACCCTGGTGGACGAAATAAATGGTTCAGTTCAAAATTCCAATCACCTGAAGAAGGCTGGAGTGTATAACAGGCGAATCATTGTGAATATGACAACAAAAATGAGGACAACAGTGTAAATAATGTAAATAGTTATAATGCCTCTCATCTCAGAAATACATACAGATATTGATTTATGAAGTTAATATATTTGTTCAAATAAGATTTTTCAGGTTCTACAGGTTCTTCTTATAACCAAAATATCTGATATATCTTGAGTTTCTTTAGTATGAGTGGGTGCTGAAAAGTTATTGGCTTGATCCATTTCTCAAAAACTGTCCAAATATCAGATTTCTTTGAGATAGGCTTCAGGGTTGAGTCAAGAACTTTACATCACCTCCTCATGTTAAATGACTAAGCAGTTTTATCATTAGAGGCTCATTTTTATATAAGCTCAACTGAAAAACTTAATAACAATTTTATATGTAAACAAAGAAAATAGCACAAGATTAATCAAATCTAGAATGAGTTTTATACATTTTTCATATATTCATTTAAACATTACATTATCAGGATTATTATTCAAACAAGGTTTCAGTTTTAAAAAAATAAAAGGAATGTTTTGAAAAATGACATCACATTGGAAAAAAATGAATTCATCATACAGAAAGAAAAATAGGTAAGAATAAAGAAACATTTTTAAGTAAATTCTAAATATTTTGGCATTTGTTCTGGCTAAAGATCTTCATGGTAGAGATAGAAAATATAGGAAAACAGTTAATTCTGTATATTCAATTATTGTCCATGAAGAAAATTTTATCTGAAATAGATCAACTAAGAAATATCTTACAATAACCAACAAATTTCTTACCATTTGCAATACTGAGCTGCCCAGAGCCTAGCTTTTCTAATGGTTGATAAAACAAGAAGTAAATAACTGAATAAGAAAACACAAGTGCATGAGAATCTCATTACTAGAATAGCAAAGAAGAGAAAATTGATTTTAGAATTAAAAATCAGTTAACAAGGAATAAAAATTAAACTGCTTTTCTCTGTCAGACTTGTGAGATGTGTTTCCCTCTTTCACATTTAGCAAACCAAAGAAAGAAGCCATATTGCCAAGAAGAGCCAAATGTAAAAAGAACAAAGACGATGTTCCTCAAATAACCTTGATTCTTTGAGACTTTGTTAGCTAAAAAGAGATGCTAACAAAAGACAAGCAAAATCTTCGTCTTCACATAAAAATGGTAATTTAAAATAGAAATTCCATTGTGAATTATGGATAAAACTAAGTATTAGCTTCTTTTGAATGAATGATGATTTGAATTCTGAGAAATTCCTGCTTTCATATTCTTTTCAGAGTTGTCTCGTCATCAGACCGACAGGCCAGGTGTTCTGATTGTGATTCTCTTAGAACAAGTGTTTGATATACTACTGAAGTGTGGTTCATCTTTTTTGAGTAAAATGAAAAAAACAAAATAGATTATGGACGACAGTTCAAACAGTTATTGTCTTTGCCATACAAAATTAGTTATTTAATATATTTTTTATTTTAGTATTTGTTACCATTTGGGATGCGGTTATGACTTCTTAAAAATAAGATCATCTTGATTTTCTCTAGTATAAGAAATCATTAATTATTATTTCATTCATTTTTCTGATTTGTGACATTTACTTATAATAAATTGCATGCATGAAAAAAATCCTTGAGAAATTGTGAAACTCCAAAATTTGATATTTCAAAGGAAGTTCCAGCTTTGATCATACAACCATCTTTGCTGGCATTTTGTTTTCTTTGGGTTTTTTTTTATTATCTATCCATCTTGAATGTCAACAACTTTAAGTGAAGATAATTATGACAAATAAAATTTAGAGAAAACAAGTGAAAAATTTGCTTCACCATTTAATTGCATTATAAGCTTTTTTAGGTAGAAACTGAATTAGCAAAACAATGACTAATTATCTTTGATAAAAAAAAACGAAAATTATTTCAATACCCCTAAGATTGTTTCACTAGATATGGTCATTATTTTTTTTCTTAAAGTGATCAGTAGTAAAATCACTTCCGCATCCTCCAATCATAGGATTATTTGTAGAAAACACTATTAGCATTCAAATTAAGATGAGTAATTATAATACTTCCACCAGAATCAATGGCTGACAACCAGAAAAATCTTCTTTTTTTTCTATATGCCATGTCTCTTCAGGATGTGGAAGAACATGGCTCTCCACAACTTCCTGTCTTTTGTAGCTTTTTGTGTCTTTTTTCTATCTTTCCTGGCTCCTGTTCTGCCAGCAATTTACACAAGATTGTTAGATGCTTTCCTCTATCCCTCTTGCCTTCAGTATGTCCTGAGAGTGTCAAATTCTCCAAGCCCCTTTTCCTTATTATGTTACATTAGAAATTTCAATTTTAAGTGTCCTTAAAACTTTCTCATTGCTCACATGTTCAGTTCATGGTAAAATGAAAAATTTGAAGTAATTAAACATATTAATCATCTAATTTAATTTCTTCTACCACATTTTTTGAGTAATGTATCCAGGATGCATTTTCATACACATGTGCACCTAACAAATGTAATTGTTCTTCTGAAATAAAAATAATTGGTGATGTAAAATTAGTATCTGTTTTGATATAAAGCAATGAATATTAAAATACCTTAATTATTTTAGAGGTTGGATTATGATGTCCCTGACTTGCTGCAAACTTTCTATATCTGAAGTTTTTAAATATTCAAATGATTCTACAGCATTTCCATATGGAGTGCTCGGCTTATTTACTCTTGTGTGTTGCAGTTTTGATAATCTTGAATTTTACTTCACATCATATAAATATATTTTGCTACTTGACAAATTCCAATAATATATCAAACAGAACAGATTTGGGATATATTAGAGTGCCAGAGTTATGTGCCTACTCCCATTAAAATTATTTCTTTGCTGCTTTCATTGCCTTTTCATTAGTAAATGAAAAGAGCATAAAAAGACATGGGTCATTGTTTTGAAAATAGATTTGAAGCTTAACAATGAAACTAACAAATTTGTTGCCAACATAAGAATCAAAAACTTGAGATCAATTGTCTTGTGTTCTACCTTATTCACACTGAAGATTTTTCTTTTTAATATTGATTTTACATGAATAAGCTAGTTCAAATTGTGCTGAATGCACTAAATTGATTGCTGGTCAAGTTTAGCTTAATACAGTCATAACTTATGAAACCAAATATATAGCAGTGAATGCTAGACAATCTCTTCACAGATGAAGAGGAGACTTGAGGCAACAGAGATGTTGTTCTACCAGAGGATCTACTGAGAATATCATGGACCAAAGTTTTAGAGAAAATGGAAACAAAGTAGAAACTTATATTCAACATCAGGAAGAAACAGCTGAAATTTATTGGGTACATAATGAAGAAAGACGGATTAGAAAAATTTCATACTCCAGGAGAGATTGAAAGCAAGAGGGACATAGGAAAGCAATGCATAACCTACTTAATGAACTTGAGTAGCGTAACAAGTTTTAAGAGAAATAAGAAAAAGACAAAACTTATTAAGAGCTACAATGAAATTGTGGAGGAAAGCCATGATCACCTACTTCATGAAGGGACACATTACACAGAAAAATAAGAATCTGAGGTAGTTGGTTATTTACAATGTGAAAAAAATGCATAAATTCAGTTTCATATGTAATAGTTTAATTAAAATTCAAAAATAACTTTTTTAAAAACATAGATATTGTTCTGAGAGGTATGTTTTTCAAAAAGGCTTATTTTCCTCCATTCATCATGGCTGATGCTAACCTCCAGGAGATGTGCATCAGCATGGCTGATGCTAACCTCCAGGTGAGTAACTCATTGTGCCTTCTTAATTAATGTCTTCCACTTCCATCATGTGGAACTATTATTGAATCAATTTATAGGTCTTCTGCTAGGAAAGTCAGTTCACTTTGTTGTTCAAGGTAATTTTTCGTGCAAGAATCTATCTTAAACTTTTATAATATACCATTCATAAATGCATTGAATATTGCTGCCACATCTGGTCTGATGCTTCTGATATGTACCTAGAAAGTTTTAACAAAATTCAAAGAAGAATCTGTAATATGATCAGTCACAACCTGGCAACTTGGCTTCTGTCATTTCCCCATTATTATAATGCAGCTCCTATGGTCTTTTCTATAAATACCTTCACAGTAATTGTTCTGATGAGCTTTCCTCTTTTGGTATTTTCACTAATTTAAGCACAGTACTTGATTGACAGGTCTCATTACGTTACTTTTGAAATTGCTAAGTGTAAGTTAAGTTCTAAGCTAATAGTTTCTTCTTTTGCACATGTCACTTGTGGAACTCTCTAACAGCTTCTTGGTCTCTTGTCAGCTATGTTCTTCAATAATTGAAATACAGTGTCAATCATCATAATCTGTCTCCTTGAATACTGGTCTTTTAATGTCCTCTCTCACAAGATCTTTTCAGTTTTTTTTAACTCACAGTTACCCATCATATTGGTTTTATCATTTTGCTTCTGGTGAAATGATTACTCCACCCAGATCAAAAATAAAACAAACAAAAAAAAATTTTCTTATAGTTAAGGTTAATTACAATCTTGTAAATAAACAATTGAATAAATAGTGTTTAACATTTTTGTTAATTTCTCAAGAAAAAATGTATGAATTTAGTTTTATAGGTTATAATTTTATTAAAATTATAAAGATATCTTTTTAAAACAATAAAAATTATTGTGGGAGGATACAGTAAGGAAAAAATGTTCCTTTCACTTTTGGATCCTTGGGGACACATGGCCTAGTGGATAACAGTGCTGTTTAATTGATCCAAAAATGACTTGACCCAAAGAGTTGTGATTTCAATACCTGGCCACAACAGAGAAAACAAAAACTTGGAGAGTTCAGTTATCAAGGAGAATTAACTGAAAATCCAAAGGCATGTAACATGGATTT
>OZ010587.1:49014468-49034468 GCA_963932145.1 Acanthosepion lycidas | reverse complement strand
GAACTCATGGGAATCAAGTCTTGGGAATTCCACTTTGGTTTGGACTGCCTGTACAGAGATGCTCTAGGAATTTTCCAGAGCTCTCTTGCACTGATTGCAGGCAGTTCTGAATGCAGCAACAGGTCTGTTACATTGTTTGATGATAGATAGATAGATAGATAGATAGATAGATAGATAGATAGATAGATAGATAGATAGATAGCCAGACTGACTGACTGACAGATACATGAGAATACTAAATGTTCTCCACCTTACCAAAGGAGGCATTCTATAAAAATTCTGATGTTTGGTGAGATTTGTGAAGTGGTTTGGCCAAAGAACCTTTCTGTATATCTCAAATATATAGGAGTCAGTCCAAAAATAAAGCCTATTTTAATTTAATTTGCAAAATATTAGTCAGAATTCCTTGTGATTTTCAAAGCTATAATAAATCCAGGGGAAAGAATTGTGGAGTTTCCTTCTCTTTTTCTATTCATAATTCTTTTACAAAATGGATCCTCCTGGGCAGATAAAAAAAGGACTGTAAATATTTATATGGTCAGTGAATGCATATGAAGTTAAACCAAAACAGGTTGGTACTCTTATTATAGCTGATAATAGAATCACTACTGCAAAATACAATGAAAGCCTTCAGATGAGCCATAGTTTCTTAGTTAGTAAAAGGCCTGTGAAAAGTGAGTTTCCAGAATTCTGATAGCTTTGATGAAGGAGTAGATGGTGATTTCTAACCAAGAGATTCCAGAACTACACAACACAAAACTTCATCCTTCATGGGCTCAAACTTGAAAGCCTAAAGGTACCATGTCAGGCCTGTTGGGTAGATGAGACAAGGTTGTCCAGCCATGAACTATGATCACTTGTCTAATCTTTAAGTTGCTGTGAAGTTTTGCATTGTCATGCTGCAAAATCACATCACTTATCTTCAAATTTTCCAAGTTTTGACAATATGCTCACAGTGATGTCATTAAACATAAACTCTCACACATGTTCTAAAACACTGTAGTGATCACATTCTTCAAGGATTTGACTTCATTATCTTCTTTTTCTCTTTAGTTGCTTGAGCTTGCTGGCATTTTTCAGCTGTTGATCAAGCTAGATAATGCACACTCTCCCAGAAAATGTAACTAAGGTCTGATCAAAATAGTTGCTGTATAAAATGTGCTAGAGCATGTGTTCCTAGAGGATGGGCATCCTTAAGTACAAGTGGATGCACCAGTAGTTTTTATAGTTACCAAAGTCTTAAACACAAGTTTTGCGGTATCTCTCCTTGCTGTATAAACTGGATAAATAACTGTGTTAATACTTTTGAAAATCTTTTACTGCTTCTTTCAAAACATCTGTTACTATGTCATATTTGCCTCATACTTTTCATATTATTTCATTTGTTCTTATCCTGAGTACTTCACAAGTATCTGCAAGAGTGGCTGCTGGTGGTATTTTTTAAGCATATAGTTTTGTATTATACATTTAGTTATCTTTAAAATCTTATCCTCTCTTTAGTGAATTCCTCATTACTTTCTTTCAATGCATGTATTTGTTTATCTAAGTGGGTTACAAATTTTTTATAGTCATCATTTGTTGATTAGTTTCATTATGCCTTTTCAAGTTTATCTCTCTTCATGTCCATATTTCTCCTCTTTTTTTTATGTTGGTTGAGTATTTTCATGTTTTCTAGCTATTTGTTTGCTTTGATTGTTATCTTTTTTATTTTAATCATTTCCCCCCCATGTTAGACAGTAAAGCCACTAAGACACAAAGGATTACTAAGTGTGAAAGTATAAGAAAAAAGAGAAACAATAAAGAGCAAAAACAAAAGACAAGGAATCAAGAAGATGGTAGATAATGATTGACATTGCATTTAAACTTTACTGATGATGATACTTAGAACATTATATTTTCTCTCAGTGAGCAAAAAATAAGTTAAAGATGCCACCATTACCTAAGTAAAAAAAATCACAAAAAAGAGCTTGGAAAAATGGAGGTCTTATAAACTTATCTTTCTTTTCTTACTAGACACAGAAAAAATTATTTTAGGATAAAATAGTCACTGCCAATAAAAAATGGATTTATTATGAGAATCTGAAATAAAAAGAAAATGTGAATGGATCCAGGACAGGCTCCAATATACCAACATAAATGGAATCTAGTGAGGGGAAATTCCTTGCATTTGTTAGGATTCTTTCTTTATTACAAACTGCTGAAACCTTGATAAAACTGTTACTGCATAAAACTATAGTGGAAATTTTTCTTTGATACAGTGGAAGAGAAAAACAGCACCTGTCTTCATGTCAAAGATATCATGCAGCAAACAGTTATGAATCTTGGATAAAAAGATTCTTCCATTTCTGTGGCATATTCTTCAGAATTGTCACTTTCACATTATAAATTCCAGGCAAAAATCCTTATTTGTTGAGTCAACAGATTGAAAAATTCCTCAAATCAAAGTCAACATCTTTTGTTTATGATGGAATGAGTATTTTATCTGAGAGGTAGTAGAAACTATTAAAAATACTTTGTTGATTGAATAAAGATTCTATGAATTTATATGAATAAAATACTTTTTGTCTGAATTTCTAGAATGAAGATTAATCATTATTTATATTAATACTAATAGCCTCATCTTTGTTGTTGTTATCACAACATTTAAGCTGTTCTGGCCTCTAGCCTTCTTTTAGGTATCTGTCAATCTTCAGGGTATTTCAAACTGAACCCATTATTTAATCTATTGGGGTAGATTAATTTCATTCAACTATGTATAGGGATATCCTGTATTTTTTTTTTAAATTCTGTTCATATGCTACCAAATTCATGAACTAATCAATCTAATTAATCATCTATACCAACGATTTTCATTGGTGTGCCATGTGAGGATTGTAGGTACACCACAAAATTTTTGGAGGTTATTAATTATTTTTGAAAGAAGTTCAAACACAATAAGTGTACATATCAAAATTAAAACCCCTTTAAATTGATTATCCAAGTATAGCTTTTCTACAATAAACAATATTAAACACAAAAATCAATCATGGAAAGAATTATTGGTAGAAGATTTAAGAGTATGCCTGTCAAAAAATTCCACCTTGCAAGGAGGATATTCTAAAAACATGTCAAGTTCAGATATCACATTAAATGTTCAATGTTAAACAGAAAAATAGACAAATATAAGTTTTTTTTAAGAATTTTAATTATTATCTTTTTATTACAAATTATAACAAATTGTTTCGTTTGTGTTAATAAATAAATCCTAAAAAGTACACTCTCTTTTGATCATCATAATTTAAGTATCCCATTTAACTCTAGGTACTGCTGTAGAAGTTTAACTATAGGTTCAAGTATGCTGTGAGATAGATTGAAAACATTGGTCAATGCTATTGTAAGACAAACCTGAAGCTGGAGGTGTAGCCATAAACCTAAATTTTTATTGCCTCTTTTTCTGTGGTTGCCACAGCCTTGTTGTTAAGCTTGACTCCCTCTATTGCTGTTTCCCCTTTTTACTGCTTTGGCTTTCTCTACCACTCTTGTTTTGGATAAGATGAGGTATCTCTAGATATGGATAGTGGAGCAAGAACAGACTACCTCCAAAAATTACATAAAGCTTTCCTTTCAAAATTCCCTGAAAGGTTACCTAGATCAACAGACACCTGAAGATCACAGAGCATAATGGCCAAAATGTTGTTATGTTATTATCACAACATTTTGATTAATCAAACTGTAAATATCGGAAATAATAAAAGATTTTGTTAAAAAAATTCTGAAAACTTTTGCACCAATCTTTAAATATATATATATATATATATATATATATATATATATATATATATATATATATATATATTTAAATTTATAAAATTTATTTTAGTCACTACTTTATTACTATTGCTTAAGTTCTCTGTTTTCTAGATTTCAACTTTGTCTCATGATACTGACATGAGAAAGGACATCTTGAAGTGACCTAGTCTCTTTCTTCAATCCCACAAACAAAACGGTAAAGATTCAGTAATGGATACCATTTTCAGACTCAAGCCTCCAGGAATCTTCAGTCTCTGTTCATTGCTTAAGTGACATCAACTAGTTGATGATTGAATTATGTTCTTAATGATGCATCAAAGTGTCTTTGAATTACACTTCATTTTGCAGAGTTCTGCCTGAGGCCAAGACACTAACTTTGCTTCACCTAGCCAACAGGGATCATTTGGACAGCTAGCTGGTTGGAATTAGGAACTGAATTTCAGACTCGTTATTAATACAAGTGAAACAATTGGAGGGCACTAATTATAAAATTAGCTATTCTTATGTTTATCTACTGAAAATTTGTTAAGTACTTAAGAAAGAAATTATTTACAACCAGACTAATATCCTCATCTTTATTGTTATAATCACAATGTTTTGGTTATTGCACCCTCCATCTTTTTCCTGGTGTCTATGTGGGTATGCTTTAAGGAATTTCAAACTGAACTCTTTTTTTCAATCTACAGGATAGATTGTTCTAATTCCATTGTCCCTGTCTTGGTTAATTGTTCAATTACTACTAGTCCTGTTTTCACTCAGTCTAAGTATATCCAAGAATTAGATGATTAAAGTGTTGATTAGTGAATTAGGTGGCATCTCAGTCCCACACTTTCACTGTCGAAAAGGTTAAATGTAGCCATCTCTTTTACTCCAATTGCTCCATGTCTCACACTTCCCATCTGTGGAACTACCTTCCTCATATTTGCTTTCCTGATAGCTATAATCTCCAACTATTCAATTGCAATGTCAATTGTCATCTCCAGGTGCCTTGATCTATTCCCCGTCCTCCTCTTCACCCTTTCCTCTTTCACACCTCTTTACTCTTGCTCCCACTTTCTGTAACCTCTTGTGTTCTAGTGACACTCCTTCCTTGCTTGGGGTGAAAAGTTAAAAAGAATAAATAAATAAATAAAAATTATTTCTGAGATGAGGTATTATGTACAGTATTTACATTAGTTGGACTATTGTCCTCATCTTTGTTGCCATATTTGTCACAACGTTTTGGCCGTTGTATGCTCCGGCCTTCTTCAGGTGGTTGGAATTTCGAACTGAACCCTTTATTTCGATCACTTTTCACAACACATCGCAGATATCTCTCTCGTGTGAGACCCCCCCCCCTAGAGGAGAACATGACTAAAGACTGTGTGTACGCTATCCCGTGCAGCTGTGGAAAGGAACATAAAGGAGAGACAGGCCGCCCCCTCAAGGTAAGGCTTCAAAAACACCAGAAAGCTGTAACGTGAAGGGAAGTATAAAAATCAGGATTGGCTGACCACATATGGAGAGAGAAGGGAGATCACTGTCCCCTGTGGGATCATGTTGAGATCATAGACAGGGAACACCATTGGAAAATTCATAAACTTAAGGAATCAGCACATATGCTAGGCCGCAAAAATCTCCTGAGCCGACCAAGCATAGAAATAAATACAATATGGGAACCAGTAATAAGGAGTGCAAGAGAAAAGCAATGATAACAAAGTTGCAATATGAGCTCTGGTAAAAACATGCAATGATAACAGCAAAATTGCAATATGAGCACTGGTAAAAAAATGGTTGCTGAAAACATTAGGTTTATAATACCCAGAAATTCATACCCAGATGTCGTCAAGGACAAACAGTGGATAAAGGCATTGGTTAGATCCAGTGACAAACCCAAAGAGTGTGAGTTCAATACCCGCTTATGGCAGCGGAGAACTTTCAGAGGGAAAATTAGCAGGAGATAACTGATAACTGAATTCCATCAAACATGGCACATGGAACAGTCTACCCCAGTGATCAAAAGTTCAGTTCGAAATTCCAACCACCTGAAGAAGGCTGGAGCGTACAACGGCTGAAACAAAGATGAAGACAATAGTCCGACTAATGTAAATACTGTAAATAAAAAATAATAATCATTTTAAGTCCAATGCCTTGGTAGTACAGATATACTCAGATGGAAATATCACTAGATAGAGACAATGAAATGGGAATAATCTACCTCTGTAGATTAAATAAAAGGGTCAGTTCGAAATTCTCTGAAGGTTACTCAGAAAGGCCAGAGAGTACAATAGTCAAAGTGTAGTGTTGAGGATATTAGTCTGTATAAATAATGATAATATCTTTTCCCATAATTTCAGACAAAAAGAAAGGAATTGGTTTTGTATATTAAATTGCCAGTCATTTACTCATTTAGAAAATTATGCCAAGTTCAACTTTGCCAAATAATTTCATTCTTTCAGTCCAACAGAATATTGAACAGATGCTTACAATGAAATATTTTCATTTGTCTTCAAACAAACATTTATGTTAAGCAATCATTCTGTAATTCTTAAATTTTTAGACCCTGAAATGATTACCAAAATTTCCAGTCACTGAAAATTAGAACTATTATTTATTTTTTTTTTTTTTTTTACAGTGATGTTCACCCTGTACAAGCCCCCAAGAACCACTTGTGGTAGAGGGTTCAGTTTATGGGGATATGTGGGGAAAATAATGGTTGACCCTAGACTTGAACAGGTTAAAATTGTAGTGATCAGGGAAGCATCCTCTTGGGAGTTGGGTATACAAAGCAGCCATTCTTGGAAAGAGGCTGCTCAAGTGGAACTTACATCTTACAAATGGAATATGAAGGGAATGAGAATGGCTCACTACAATGTGTGAGACATCATTATAAATTATATTTTGTTACTCAAATCTTCCAGTAATTGTTTTTTTTATCAAAGAAAGCATTTCTTTATGAGTATAGCAATACACAAGTCATTTAATTTCACTTATTAACTATATCAAATGCTTGCCATCAAGAAGTTGGGTGACTTACATAAAAATGTGATTACCATCTTTGAAAAAAAAAATAAAAGCTGCAAATGACAGCAGCTACTAAAATTTACACATGAGTATTACTAGTTCACAAAGTAAGTATACTGCAGGTAGGTAATATAATGTTTATCTACCTCCAATGAAAAGTCAGGGGAAGTGGGGAAAAAAACTGAGACCAAATATATGAAAAATAAAATTGTTAATCAGGTTATTTTCATTTTTGCTTTTTCATACTCTCAGCTGCAAATAACTGCAAAGTGATAATTTTATTATCTGATTTCTTCCTACTACTTAATTAATTTTCACTTCATGCTGCATATTAGTCAGCAATAAGATTATATGACATGCAAAAGTTGTTGAGAACACATCTGTGGAAATTTTCACTCAAACACCCATGATTAGGTGTGAAAAATTATCAACTATAATAATTTAACAATTTTTTTGATTCCTTGGAAAGAATTATCATTAGCATAATTGTCAAGGAAGGAATCTATAAATTCTTAATTTCAATCATTTCCTATTTTATGTTGTAGAAAATGTATTAGAAAAGACAGTTATCACAATTTAGTATTTTTCAAGTAAGATACAATTGTATTTTTAATTAGAGATAATTGCATTTTCATTCTTCTCATGTGATATAATTAATTTTAAAATGTATGTAAGGTTATGACAAATTTGTAGTTTAGAAATCATTTTAATAAATTGTGTAATTATAAAAGCAAAGATGAATTCAACTCATTGTCCATTTTATATCTTTGAAATTGGTCATTATTCTGACTATCTTCTCGGCTTTAAATGACCTATAAAGTGTTGATAAGCTGTAAAAAAACAAAACCATAAATTAGCCAATTCTGGCTACTTTCATTTTTTGTATAAAATGGATTAACTTATATTATGACCACTAAAAATTTGAATGAAATAAAAATTCTATCATCAAATATAAATTACTTATATATTCCAGTTTTTTTAATGCCACATGCCCACATCAAAAAAAAACTGTATATAATATTACACATAAATCCTAAGAATTAAAAGTGTTCCTTACTTAGAATTAGCACTAGTTTTATTTTAAGCATCAGGTTTTTAATTATTTAGGTACTAAAATCAGCATTCAATTTTCATAAACCATAAAAGATACAAAATAATGTATTTATGACTTATATATATGTTTTTTAATCAGTATCACCCCATGTAAGGCAATACAGCTATTAACATGCAAGGGGTTACAGGGTGTGGAGGAATTAGGAACAGAAACATTAATAATGAGGAGAAAGAGAAAACAGCAATCAGGAGAACTGTAGACAGTGATTGACATTGCATTTACATTTTTGCAGATAAAAGTTCGCTGAAAGTTTATGATTACATCTAGCCAACTCAACAGTAAATTAATGAAATCTCACCACCAGTCTAGTATTACACTTAAATTCATATAGTCTAGGTACCATAGCAAAGATCTCATCTGAACAATTACCATGAAAGCATTTATCAAAAAGTCACAGAGGCAACCCTACAGAGGTGGCAAGTGACTGAAGTTGAGCCACCAGACCAGTACCAATAATATTGCTGGTTCTTCTTTGGATCTTATCAAGGAGCTCCAGGAAAATAGCAGGGGGCACCAGACCATATATGGCAGCAATATTCTAAATGTGGATGAATTGTAGACTTATAGATATACAACATATATTCTGGAGAGAAAAAATGTCTTGCCTGACACAGTGAACTGACTTTCTTAGCAACTTATCGAGCAATAGATTCAATATAAACTTTCCACTTCATGTAAGCTGAAAATTTTTAGCCAAAGAGTCACTTTCTTGGAGGTTAGCATCAGCCATGCTGATGGAGGGCGAGAGGGGTCTCTCAGATAGTTTTGGAGACGTTAAAATTGACAAGTTATCTTTTTCCTCAGTTAACAATTATCTTGCGGTTGTTTTGTACATCAGGTGTCATTTTGGCCTTGTCTGACTGATCAGGTTTACTATCAAGGCAGGAGTAAATGTTTGTGTTATCAGCGTAGATGCCAAGTTGAGAGCTGATGTTATCAGGAAGGTTTGTTAATGAAAATTAAAACCAGCATAGGACCAAGAATAGAATCCTGGGGGACATTTGCATTAGTATGAAAGGATGAAGATGAGTGACCATTCAGAACAACTTTCAATTTCACGATTTGATAGGAATGACTGGATCAGCTCAAAAACATGCCCAGTGATACTGTAGCTTTTCAGCTTGTGGAGAATATCTAAATGCCAAAACCTGTCAAAGGCTTTCAAGATGTCCAATGCTACAATGCTTCAGACTTCACTGTTTTTAGCTAGTGCATGATAGACTCTTTCCGCACTTTTTGTTAGTACATCAGCAGTTGATCTAGAGAAACGAAGGTCATATTGCTTGTCTGAGAAAAGGCCCTGTGATGAGAGATGATGAACCAATTCAGCATTGATTAGGGCCTCTAAGAGTTTCCTTAAAATAGGCAGGAGGCTAATAGGCAGATTGGTGAAATATCCAATCCATCCACCTGAGTTCTTAAAAACTGGACAGCAGACAATGACTTCTAACAAGCATGAAAGCAGGAAGCAAAGAGGCATTTTTATTTATACAGTTTAGAGAAAACAGAAGCTAGTTTGGGAGCACACACCTTAAAGACTATTACAGGGATGCCATCAGGTTCACATGCTTTGTGGGGATCAAGGATAGAGATGATAGCAGAAAAAAAATGGATTGGCTTATATGCATATCCTTTAGCAGAGAATCATTTCTAAGTGGGAAGTTAGGCAGGAATATTCCAGATAAGTCAAGAGTAGAGTTTGAGGAGAATTTACAGGCAAAGCATTCAGCTTTATCAGCAGTAGAAGGTGATATAACTCAATATTTTCAAATGACTGAGAGTGTAAATTGCTAAAATACATTGTCAATGAGCAGTAGAAGAACAATTCTCATTTAATTTAATTCACTGAGTTTGCCAGAAACCTTGTCTAATTATATAAAGAACTGAATGGCCATTGGCCAATATGGTTTATCAGAAATCACAAATTTGTTTTGACATATTTCTCTCTCATTTCTTTTTTATTTTAAATTTATTTCCTTGTTTATTTTGTTATTTTTTAATTAAAAATAATTATAATATTTATATATAATCTCTTTAGAAATTTATATTTTTAATGGCATTAGCTGTTTCCTTATAAGGAAACATTCAGTAATCATTGACCAAATAGCCAGTGCTACTTTCAGTTGAAATTTATAAAATCTTTCTCTTAAAACAATTTTTCACAACTGTTATTTTTTCCAGCACTAATGGGAATTTCCCTCCTAACCTTTCATTTGAAGTAGTGTGAAATATCAGCATCTTAATTACAACATTATTTCCTCTCTGAGTTAAATATGCTATTATTCTGACAAAGCAGCTAACTTCTGAAGAAGTCCAGTGTCATGTATAGCATCCATATGAAAGTTCCAATTTGACAAGAATATTTAAGAATATGATTCAATTGTTTTTGCAAGCAATTACAGTGTTGAGAAAGATTACCTCCAATGTTCAGTTTCCTTATCTCTAATATTCATTTGATACTATGAGAACTTGAGAGTTAATTAATTTTTGCTAAAAACTAGTAGTAAAAATAATAACAATTATAATGGCATTAATAAAAATTATTATTAATGTTAAAACTATATTAAAAACTACAAAAACATAATCTTAAAATATTAATCTAAAGATATTAATGGAAAAACAAAAAATAACAGTCATTAAAAGAAAGGAAACTGTGCAGGTGAAAGATTATCAAAACTGTCAAGGAATATCAGAAGAAAATTAAGATGAAGTCAAAAAATGATATAGTGACAATGAGTTGGAATTAAAGAAAAAAACATTTTTTTTTAAAAAATAAGTGAATAGTATTGTAGACAATAACATGAGAAATTAATGTAAAAAAATAAATGACAGAAAATGAAAAGGGCATGAGTTAAATGTAACAGAGAACAGTAATAGCAAAAAAAAGAATGGAATTTGTAAATCATTATTTTATTTTATTTTTACTTTTCCTTACAATCTCATAAACCATACAAAATCCATTCTTACCAAAAGTAAGCTGAGAATAGTCTCTTTCAGCAGCTATAAATCATCCAAACTGCAAAATTCATTTTATTCCAACAAATTTCCCCTAAAATACATAAGCTATTTTTCCATATATCTTTCACTTCTTATATAGATGCAAGATAAGAAGATTGAAAAACCACACACCAACATAACACTTTATTGCTAAAATATGAAGTAGTAACAGTTTAAGAACCATTGTCTATGACTGATTTTCACAACTCTTATTGATAAATACTACTGCTCAATTTCTTTTAAAACTTCTAGTAATATGTCCTCCTCTTCATATTCTTAAAAGTAAAATTGCAGTACATTTCTTATTTAATTCAAGAGGATATCACTGGAGAGAGAGAGCATCCCATATTTTGAGACTTACAATAGAGTTGAAATACTAAAAAAAGGAATGAAAAAGTTAAAACAGTAAAATACAATGGAAAACAACAGCTTACAATCATAAAAACTGATAAAGTACTTTGTAAAAGCATTCTTGTAGAGAAAAGATTGTTTGAGAATTTTTCATTATTAATTTCTATATTTAAATTTGTATGATTATATGTGGTTTTATCATTTAAGAATATTTAATGATTACTTCCCTCACAATCCTAATGTTTTGGCTCATTCTAACTTCTTATAAATATCTCTGGCATCCTCTTTATCACAGAAAAGAAACCTCCATGTTACATATCAAAATATTATATATATATAAATACATACACACACCCATATATATATATATACATACATATATACATACACACACACACACATATATATATATACATACATATATACATACACACACACACACACACATATATATATATATATATATATATATATATATACACACACACACCCATATATATATATATATATATATATATATATATATATATATATATATATACACACACACACACACCCATATATATATATATATATATATATATATATACACACTTTGGTGGGGTGGGGAACAAATATAAATTTCAACAAAAAAAATAATTATTTTGAAACAAGTAACTTTATTCAGAAATGTAGTGGGATTAAGTTACCAGTTTGTAGGGGGCAGGATGATCAGTTGCTGAAAATGGATATTATTACAAACATATTATTTAGCATGTAGTGATTTGACAGTTTGAAATCTATTTCCTTGTGCTGTAGAGAACATGTAGTTCACTATTAGCTGGGGTCTAAGAAGTCCTGAAGAGGAGAAACAAGACATGTCTTGTCCTTACATTATCCTGTGGGTGGAGAGAAAAAGAATGCTTTAATCCAGTGCGACAATGGCTTAGTGGATTAAAGCAATGATTTGTCATTTTTTCTGAGAGAGTTGTTTTAAGTTGAATCTTTGGGTCAAACAGTGTGCTCTTGAACTCAATGGCAACAAGTGATCAATAACTAAGCAGTACTAAAAAATAGAAACTAGACAAGATATTCCAAGACATGGCCAGTCTACTCTGATAAATTAAATAAAGGGTTCAGTTCATAATTCCTTGTAGGTTACTCAGGTTAATATACACCTGAAGAAGGCCAGAGGGCACAACAGTTGAAAGGTTGTGATAAAAAAAACAAAGATGAGGACAATAGTCCAAATATAAATAGTGTAAATAATGATAACTCCTCATCCCAGAAATTCAGACAGGAAGCAGATCTTTTTTTCTATAGATTCTGTAAACATTTTCCTTATTTTATAATATCAGATACTCAACAGAATTTTACTTAATATAACATAATGAAAATCATGCAAATCAGACATATTTGATGGAGGCACCATGACAAGGTATAATGGTTAGCAAACTTGTCTGGCTAAATCATGACTAAATAGTGGGTTTAAACCTTATTGGGTGACCCATAATTCAGGCCTTGTGCCACATCTAAGCTACACATAGAAAATCACCATATTTGATAGTGGGGTGAGAGTAGTTCAACCAAAATTCTTTCAGAACCTTACTTATTGAGTTTTTTTTTTTTTTTAATTAAATAAGGATTCATCTGAAGAGATGACAAGTGTAAATCTAACACCTAAACTGCTCACTATTTTCTCTGTTGAATATTGACAGATTTAAGAAGTAGTTTTTCCTTGTTTAGTCTGTCTATGTTATCAAGATATTGGTATGTTTGGCTAATCTGGTCTCACACTGACACATGCGCCATCTTGCAACAGGGAATTTTCAATTTCCTGTCTCAGTACACAGATATTTCTGACAGCCCATGTTAACCTGAACAAGATAGAACGATTCTTGTTCTTTCATTATGATCATGCAGTTCAAAGTTGCAGATGAAATTCCAAATTTTGATGTTACTTGATAACCCATTTGAACTCTGATCATTGTCAAACTACTGGGCAAAAGGACTGTAAAGTGATTGTGCTCGTAAATTGAATAATTTTCTCTGTGTATATCTTTAGTAAATATTAAAGTTAAATAAAGTAATGCTATCTCTTTACATATAGATTTGTAGAAATACTTTTTTAATATCTTCTTTTCAGCATATAGGGTCATCACAAAAATGAGGATTTGTCGAAAAGTTAAATTTTTCTATAATATAATCAACATTAAAATTACAGATATTCTACATTCATTCCATATAAAGTGAAATATTTCAAGTCTTTTTTGTTTTAGTTTTGATGATGATGTCATACAGCTCATGAAAATAAATATTTACTATCTCAAAATGCTTACTGATCTGATTTGAAGTACAGTACAGAAGGTCCCTGACTTACAACAGAGTTCCATTCCATATGATGTATTGTAACACAATTCTAAGTCAGAATGTACTTGTGATTTTCCATGAATAAGCACTTACATCATTCACCTATGCTAATGTTAATAATAAAGTAATAGTCTCGGGCATAACACATTTCTGTGACATCTGTTAAGACTAAAAACACACATGGAGGATATAAATATAATACATATAATAAAATGAAAATAATACATATAATGAAATTGTTTTAAGTTGCTTGTATATTTATTGTCAGTGATGTCATTGGCTCTTGGTAGATGAGATGACAAAGCATAAGATCTTGTCTCTTGTGGTACTCAGAAGCAGTAAGAAATCTTAGGAAGAAAGAAAAACAAATGTGAGTTTGTTTTGCCTTTTTATCAGGAATTCACCAACTTTTAGTTTAACAAGAAAATGTCTTTATCTCTTACAGGGAAACTCAATATGTATACATATATGCACATGTTTTAAGCAACAGTTGAACAACTTAAGTCAAGCAATCAGCCAATGATCATCACTGTTTCTCTTTTTCAGAACATTTAACAATATCTGATTTCACTTCGATAGTGACAGCATTCCTTTTTTTTTTTTTTCTTTTTTTTTTTTTGAAGCACAACCATCAGACTGGTTACACTATGCTTGAGAGCCATAATGAAAGGCAATAAGTTTCCACAAACACAACACAAATGAAAATGAGTGAATATACAACAATCCAATATGGCATACAACCAGAAACTGACTCATGCCGTCTTATGTACGAGGCAAATGCCATGAGTTGAAACAAGTTTAATGAAGAGTGCTTCATAACCACAAATCATTATAGCTCGTGATTGTTGTAACCTGGGGACTTACTGTATAAATTTTAATCAGTGCTATAAAAAGAGATATACCAAAAAAAGGAAAAGAATAAAAAATAAAAAAAAGAAATTGCAGCCACAGTAAATGCTAAGAGGAAAAGAAAAAAATTCTCAAACCAGCTGACTGGTTTTTATTCCTCATGTAGAACTTGATCAAGGAATAAAAATACTGTGCACAATGACTGAAAAGTGAAAGAAAATGATGATAAAAAATATGCAAATATCAATCAGTTGACACATATATACTATAAACAAATCACACTGAGACCCTACAACCATGGCTTTTATTTATGTAATCCACTCAACACTGAGAACACATCCTGACAGAAAGACAATGTGCATTGTTAATGTTTAACAACATTGCAGACCCAGATATCACAGAACACATTGCAAATTTTGCAGTCTACCTAATGGATGCTGGAAATGGTTGGGCAATTCTCTTCTCTAATAGCTGAGTGACCCTATCTATGTAGTCATCTTCGTACTGACACTTAAATTGACAAATAATCAAACTTGTTTGAAAAATAGGTGGTCTTTATGAATTCATTTTAATATTGACTGAGAAGAGAAAATTGCCTACCAAATAGCAATGCCTAACATTCTCAGAGATTTGATTAGAAAATCTCATACCAACCTCTCCAATCCATGGTAACCTTAAATATACAAGACATTTATCAACATCCAATACTTTTGGTTTATGGAACTGTGTAATCTTGACATGAATGCTCAATGCACTATGTCCAAAGGACAGTCATTGTGACAAAAGATTTTCGTGATAAATTTTAATTCCTCTTCTAATTCATTGTTAGAACCAATGATTATGGTACAACAAAGGTCTAATTAGATTAATTTTACTTTGCCAAGGACAAAATGAGTACCAGCAGGTACATAATCCAGTCAACATGTATTTTCAGTACACTGATGTAACAAACTTAGAATCTTGTCTTTGTACCAATAAATCCAAAAAAGATAAAACATTATCAATCTCCTTTTCACAAATAAAACATAGAGCTTAATGCAACCCATTTAGGGTTTCAGAAAACACCTCTGACTCCAATTGACTATTAAACGCACAAAAGGTATTAAACACATGACGAAAATAGCAGTTGAGTCATTTGGTACAAACAAACAACCTTTGCCTGTAAAACTCCATGAAAATGTTTTCCATCACAGGACCTAATGGGCCACCCATTGTAATCTCATCAATCTGCTTGTACATCAAATAATCAAAGCTGAATTTAACAGACATGGTGGCAAACTTAACATGTCCAATAAAAACAATTTCAGGAATATGAGGTGGGGGATATTACTGTGGTATAGATCATCCTCACAAATATCTATTGTTTCTTGAAAGAATGCAAGTAGATAAATTACTGATGTCAAATAAGCATATCAATTTGTCATCAGAATTAAATGGAGAATTCTGCATGTAACTGGCAGCTGTAAACAAATCATTAAGACAATTTTCAATATACCTATCATATACTAGTTGTAACTATTCAGCCAACCATTTTGCCAATTTATGTTGTATGAACACATAGATAAAATGGGTCATTGTCCTTATGAGTCTTAGATAACCCATATAACTGGATATACAAAGAGCTTACTGGCCTGACAACTTTATAGATATCAACTGGGAGTACATTTTTTTTTAACTAATTTTTAGAAAATATCTTGAAAATTAAGCTCAATAGTTTTAGTTTTATCAAAAGTCTCAACTGGCTATAATTTGATAAAGTATTTTTATCATTTTACAAATGTAATTATTTTATCAGGTTTCTTAATCACTACAGATTTCTTATGGCATAAGATTTTAGAACACAGAACTGTTCAAGCTGTCCCAGAAATTCAGTTTGAGCAATAGGAGTACCAGTGCATGCACAAGGAAAGATTATTGAGCCTTGCCCTTAGTGTATTCTTTTTATCCATCAAAAGAGATAATTTAATAAGTTGAGCTAAGAAAACTTCTAATTCAGAAATTCTTATTCTCATTTCCCCACTTCTTTCTTTCAATTATTGGGCACAATATTTTAATTTTTCAGTTGATTTGATGAGTGAGGAAGTTAGTTCTAAAGAATTTTTTTCTTTCTTTTTATATTGCCATTAAAAATTATTAAAATTATATTTTTAAATTTGTATTGCCATTAAAAAATTATTAAAAAAAATTTGTATTGCCATTAAAATCAACTGTGATTGCGGTTTCTAGTTTTAATATAACATACTATAAAAATATTAAGGCTATATTTTAATAAAAAAATAATATATAATAGATAAATGTTGAACCTCTCAAAAGGAAGCAGCATTTCCATAAAGCTTGTCAGCAGATAGAAGCATGACGTGCTCTAAAATATAATGGCTGTTTAGACTTTGAATTGATATCAGAAAATAACAGGGCATATTAATTCAGTCATCACTGACTGAAAACTTCATGCTGGTTACAGTGCCTCTACACTATTTCCTCCAGACTTTGGGATATGGATTTCCAAATGAAATGCAAAATTTATTTTTAACAGGAAAATAAAAACTTTGGATCACTAAGCAACAGTCCAGTTCTTTAACCCAGTTAAGATATGTCTGACATCGTTGTTCTGTTCAGGAATGACTTGACATCAGAAATGCAACACTTCAAGCTCATTTATTGGATATGTCTGTGCGTGATGGCCCTTAATGCAATAACTAGAGCTAACCTTTCACAAGGAAGTTGACAGTCGTTACCTTCTGGACAACAGTCATAGCATTTTGGCAGTATAAATAGAGATTAATCCAAACTGAAATGGAATATTCTGATATTTTGAGGTGTTTTTTTTTTCTGTTTCTTCAGTTGTAAGCATTATCAAACTTTAAAAAAATGCTTGAAATATTTTAGTTCTGTTTAGAATATATATATATATATATATATATATATATATATATATATATATATATAGATAACATATCCCTGTATATATACATAAAATAAATCTCCAACTGATACTAAATCAGTCAAGTTTCGATTCCAGTTTGAGGCAATCAGATGTCTAACCACACTGATGAGCTGTGAAACAGCAAAACAGTCTGTCTGTGGATGACAATATATATATATACATGCTGCTGAAAAAATTATTTTGGTTGAGCTCTTCAGGGAGAAAAGTGAATTTGTAAACAGTGACTATTATTATTGCTGATGCAAGACTCTTTGTTAAGATGAATCGAGTTCCCCAGTCACTAGCGTGTTTGTCTAAAAATAAATATGTCTAAATTCCCTTTCGTCCCTGCCATGTGCTTAGGGGCAAAATCTCTGATTTGGTATCAGTCAGGTTTTGATCCCAGCTTGAGGCAATCGGATGTTTAGCCACACTGATGAGCTGTGAAACAGCAAAAGAGTCTGTCTGTGAATGACAATATATATTTTAATAGGTATCACTCCATGCAAGGCAGTAAAGCCACTAAAACACAATGGATTACAGGGTGTGGAAGAATTAGGAATAAAAACATTAATAAATGAGCTGAAGGAGAAAAGAGTAATCAGGAGAACAGTAGATAGTGATTGTATTAAATTTCTGCAGATTAAAGCTGGCTAGAAAGCATGGAGCCAGAAGGAAGGTCCACAAGCAAGAAGTACTTGAACTGTTAGCATAGAACTTAAGCTACATCTAGGCAGCTCAACTGTAAATTGAAGAGATATTAACACTAGTCTAGTAATTTTTACTTTCTGAAATACCGACAAGAAAATTTGTAGTCTAAGATATTTTTGAGGTGCATTAAGAATCTAATTTTGAATTCAAAATTCCATCAAAAGATTTTTTTCCTTCTCTGGATTGGTTGAAATAACAAAGTAAAATTAAATTTCAAGATAAATTATACTTACTGTTTAGTATATATTTAAAAAGTTCATTCATTTTCACATGTGGAATTCACATGATTTTTTTAAAACCTGAAAAGTTCCCCCCCCAAAAAATTGATTCTTTGTCATATGTAATATATCACCCTTTCAAATACTTGAAAGAATTAGATAGAACGTTGCTCAGTCAGAGAAAAAAATAATGAGCAGCCACTATTATTTGAAATCATTTTAATATAAAACTTAGACACTCATTCTAAATTTGTGTCTGCAAAGAAGAAACAATACTTTTTCCTGAATCTAATTATTATAGTATTAGAAGCTAGAAAATTTTAAGATAATAGTGTTTTAACAGAGGATAGAAAATGTAACACAGAAAACCTAACACGTATTGAACTCAAAAAGGAAGCATTCCAAAAGCTAAGGAAGGTGCTGAGAAATGGAAAAAATTGTTTAGAAACAAATACAAGACTGCTAGAGCGTGATGTGATATCCATCCTCTTATATGGCATTAAACTCCTCACAGATGGGGAAAAACTAGAAGCAGCAGAAATATGGTTCTACAGAAGGTACTGAAAAATCCATGGATGGAATGAGCAAGCAACACTTATACTCAGAATCAGAAAGAGGAAGCTGAAATTCCTTTGACAAATAATGAGGAAAGAGGTCTTCGAAAACTTAACCCTTACGATACATAATGAGTACAAAAGAGACAGGGGAAGGTGGTGATAGGAAATTGTCAATAGCCATGACTGCCTACAGTGGCGTAGCTAGAGTAAACGTCACCCGGGGTGGTCCGCTCAGATGTCACCCCAATGACTCCGATTCACCCTATGCTGAATGGTTAGCTGTAGCTAAATTTTCATACATGCTCTACCTCTACTTTACTCTACTGACCGGTACATTACTGTTTACATGTATGATCCAAGACAAAAGACAAAATCCAATACCACAAAATAATCATTTCAAATCAAAAGCTGAAAACATTGCTATTTTTCCTACTCACAAATTTCCCGACAATTTATTAGAAAATTTCTGACAGGGGGACAAAATTGGGGGCTCATAAATTATTTCTGGGGGGTCATATGCCCACCTGCGAAACCCTGTGTCTCCACCACTGTTTTCAGACTATTTTGGCACCTTAGCCTGGTTGAAAAATTTTGTTGGCGGTGACATTGTGCTGGCACCCAGGGCGGTCCGCCCCCCCCACCCCTCGCCCCCTCTTAGCTATGCCATTAACTGCCTGTGCCCTGAAGAGATGCGGCTCATAGAAGAAGTAGAAAAGATAATTTTAATTTTCACATCTTTCTAGATAATTAATCTTTCACTTATTAAAAAAGATTTGTCTGATCAGAGATTTTAAATTGGTCTACTCGCATTTTTATGTTTTTTTTTTTTCTGTTTTAGCACATTCTTTCTCCAGTTTCTCTAGATAAAATTTTATCTTGTGAAAAGTCTTAAATGTATTTTATTTTTATTTAATTTTAGTTTAACTTACTCTTACTGTTTAACTTTACTGCACAAATGGATGGCAGAATAGAGGTATAGAGACACTATTCAGACTGGGCTTGATCAGCAATGATTTTTTTATGATTGAGTTAGTTAAGGCACATCAGATCTAATGACGCTTTCCCTCTGTTCAGGGGGATGCAAGTTCAAATCCTGCTGGAGTGTGCATGTTTTTCTTTAATAAGATTTATCAAATATT
>OZ010587.1:48924468-49009468 GCA_963932145.1 Acanthosepion lycidas | reverse complement strand
ATATATATGTGTGTGTGTGTGTGTGTCTATATTTCTGAGATGAGGTATTGTAATTATTTACATTATTTACATTGTTCAAACTGTTATCCTCATTTTTGAGGTTATATTCCTCAAGGACATATGGACCAGTGGATAAAAGTGTTCATTGAATCCAGTGACTTGACCCAAACAGTTGTGAGTTCAATACCTTAGAGAGTTGAGTTAAAGGGAGATAACTGATACTGAAATATCTGGAAGAGGCATGTGGAAATAGAACAATCTACCCCGGTACACAAAATAATGGGTTCAGTTTGAAATTCCAGTCACCTGAAGTGTAATGAACATGGTAACAAAGATGAGGACAACAGTTTGAATAATGTAAATAATATATATATATATATATATATATATAGATAGATAGACACACCTCTCCTCAATCTTTTGAACAGGAATTGAAGTTTATCCCTTGTTTCCTATTTAGGATTGGGTTTCCAGTTCCTTCTAAAGTTTTTTCATTCTCTTTTACTTTCAGTAGTCCCTTGTGTTGTAGTTGCATTTCTGCCTTGCTTGGAGTCAATTGATTAAAAAAAATTCATATCGGTCTTTATATGTATTTTATATCAATTTTATTCACCTCATTATATATATCTATTAACATTTCATTATATTTCTTTCTTCTCGTACATGTCACTCTCTACTTTTCCTAAGTCTCTTATAACATCTCCGTTTATTTTTCAACATTTCCATTCACTCAGCAGGAGGAATAGAAGTCTTTAATTTTAGACAATAACAAAAATCCTTTGATTGTATAGTGAATATTTTCTTTGCAAAATCCATAATATCCAGGTAGCATAAACACTAACAACAAAGATTGAATTCAATTATTTAGTTCCGGAGACTCATTACTAAGCACTTAAAGAAACAGAATTTATGATGCAAAGTTAAGTGCTTCTCTTTCCAAACATTTGGCATCCCAGCCAACACTGTCGACATCATCACATAGTCACAATGACAAATACAACTTGTAGGCTGTATATGATAGGATCACTTTGGGATAATGGCGAAGCCCAACAGTGTCTATGATCGGCATCTATGAATGCATCAAGACTGCGAAACACATTTGCTTCAGGTAATTTGTCTACTCATAAATATTCACTACTAATAGTTTTCAGAGATGATGCCAACACTTCTTCTTTTCCCTCATCTCATCTTGTAATGGAATTATTATAGAGTTTGCCTCAGGAGCCACTTCATTACTGTTGTGGATTAAGTCCCATGCTGTCATTGGTTGCAGAGCAAGCATAAACATTTGAATTTATGGGACTTGAAGGAAAAAAACAAACAAAAAAAACATAGTGATTTAAAACAATTTCTGGTATTTGGTCGATGATATATAGTCTTGCTTTTTCTTGGCACTTTCTGAAATCGACATCTGATATTAGAAAATATTTTCATATGCAAGTGATTTTTTATTTCATTTTAATCTATGATTAAAGCAATCGAATGGATATACCAATATATGTAGACATATGTATTGTTTACTATTAGGTTGGTGCAAAAATAATGTCGTTTTCTCACATATGTTTCTATGTGAGAAAACGATATTATTTTTGCACCAACCTAATACATAGTTGATAAAATGAGAAACCATTATTCTCATCTTATGAGTACAAAACTAATAAATATACATCTACAAAAGATAATATAGAAGATAAGGACAATAAAAGTCCTTAAGTGGATTTAAAGATCATAAATTGGCTGTCAAATCACAGCAGATTTGCTTGTGAAGACAAAGAACCTTACTTGTAGGTGATTCACTTTTATAAGCATAACAAAAAATTAAAGTTCAACCAATACAAGATCGAGAGTCACCCAAGGTAAAGTTTGCTGTTAAAACTGTTATGATGAATGAGGTGTGATATGAATGAAAGAGGAGGTGGTCAGAAGTGAAGATTATGAGGATAGATAGTGATTGACATTTGACTTGAAGAGATTAAGATTGTCATGTTCATCCACACATTATCCTGTTCCACAAAGTAGCAGTCCTTTAGGAAAAGCTATCTGAGTGCACCTTTCTCCTTAAATTTGGAATATGGAGGAAATGAAGGTGATTTAGTTCCTTATTTCTTCTGTATTCCAAATATATAGAGAAAGGTCTTCTCAGACAGCTTTCTTCAATTGCTGCTACTTCTTGGAAGAGATTAGCAGTTTAGGGAATAAAGCTATCTGAATGGATCTTTCTCCTAATATTTAGAACACAGAAGAATTGGGGTGTCAAAACATCCTCATTTCTTCTGTATTCCACATGTAAGGAGAAACTCAGTGCATCTCTATTTGTATTTTATGTCCAAGTAGAAAGTTAATAAACAGGTATCTAAAAAAGATTTTATAGAATATAAACTATAAAGATTAGAGAAGTGCTAAGTGAAAAACTAGGAGATATCAATATTAAACAAGTGCAACAATTTAAATATCTGGGAAGTGTTTTAACAGAGGATGGAAAGTGTTACAAGTATTAAGAAATGCAAAAAAATTTGTTAGAAGCAAAGAAAAGAGTACTGAACTGTTATGTAATATCAGTCCTCCTGTATGGAAGTAAATTATGGACAATCTCATCACAGATGAAGAAGAGACTTGAAGCAACAGAAATGTGGTTTGATAGAAAGATGCTGAGAATACCATGGACCAAAAAAGTTTTAGAGAAAATGGAAACAAAAAGACATACTTAACATTAGAAAAAGAGAATTGAAATTTCTATGGTGCATAATGAGCAAAGCAGGCTTGAAAAATTTGATACTCACAGGACAGAGTGAAGGTAAGAGGGACAGAGGAAAATAATACTAGCTTTCAAGATTGAATAAATATAGATGGCAGAATAGGGTTCAGGAGAGACAATAAAAAGACAAAATTTCTAAAGAGCTACAAAGGACAGGAAATTTTGGAGAGTCATGAACACCAACATTCTGAAGAGACACTGCACAGTGAAGAAGAAGTAAATAAAATAGAGAATTTAAAGATAAAAAAATTGTAGTTCAAATTACTGTGGATTACTTTATTCAGATCAAGAACCTTAGTAAATAATTTTTAAATGTATTTATAACAAAAATAAATCTCAGTTTATATTTTATTATATTTATATGTTTTGTTAAATACAATGGACAAAGAATATTATCTAAGTTTTTATTCAGTTTTTCTAGTTTTCTAACATATTTTCTTTTATGACTATTAAGAATGTGTAGCAACAGTCATTAATTCTTACTGTCCTGAGTGCTTTCAGCTAAACCTTTAGTTATTTTCAAAGATGAGTTATTAGTTTAATTTTGTTTTTGCTTCCTATATTGTGTTATGTGGAAGCATTAGTAACTTCATATTGCTATTTTATGGACAAAACAAGCAAACTTAATGTCTCTCACTTTAAATACTAAACAAAATCTCCAATATCAAATTACTACAACACAGTATAGGAAACAAAACCAAAATATATAAACAATGAAAATTAACCATCCTCTTTGAAAATTGTTAAAGGCTTAGCCAAAAGCATGACAATAGCAACTATGAACACTTCCTACACATTCTTCATCTTCTCATAAAATCTGCAATATTTTTATAAATTTACTAAGTTCAAATAAGTACTATGTAAAACCTGTTTCTATTTTATAATAAGGTCTCATTGGTAGTAGAGACATATTCTTCATGTGTAAGTCAAAATATATATGAGAATGATGAAATATCAAGCAACTTAACTAAACTGAAATTACTTATATGCTATTCATTCTATTTAGGTTACTAAAATCATAAATAAATAAATTTATTTTGAGATATCATTAAGATTATGTTTATCACTTATATCTGATAAGGAACAAAGATTTACCAATTAAAATCCTCTCAAGTTTCATTAATTTAATACATAAGTGAATACACTGGTGATGCACTTTTCACTTCATTTGTTGAGTTTGAGAAAAACTTTTAAGTTTGAGAAAAACTTTTGTTTACTTTTCTTTCAGACACCTTCACATAATAAAAGTACAAGAACAGCCTACCAAATAAAAACTTCACTTATTCACAAAAGACTGATTCCATTTTTGATTAAAAAATAAATGTGAAAATTTTCTTTCATTTTTTTTTTTTTTTTTTTTTTCTCATTATTTCAAATGCATCATCAATTTGAATATCTTCCAATGTTTTTTTTTTTGGTGACCTCCATATCATATCTGATGACTTACTTTCACCTTGTAAGCCTTTAACATTTTAAGCACAAAACAATCAGCTCACTATTACTCTTGCAAAATCTTCAATGGCCAATGGATATAAATAACCACTTTGCTGCTGGAACTGTCTTCTTATCTGAAGAAATGGGGTTCTTTATTTGTCTTTTGGATTGATGCCAAGCAATAATGGTTGAGTAATGTCCAAAGGCAATGAAGTAGCATACCCTTGCTCCAGTCCACAAAAAGAGGGAGAAAAACATTGTTGCAGATTATAACTTCAAATCTTTGGCCTCAGAAAAAAATGTATGAATGCTTATCAAAAAGGATAAATAATCTATGGACTTTAATCCCAATATCTTTTACTGAACAAAGTAAACATTGTAGCCAGAGTATAAAAATGCTTTTTTAAGGAACCACTGTTATTATCATCATCATTTATTTTGATTTGCTGTTTCAGGCAGGCATTTACAAAGTCTTTCACCTGAGACTTAAGGTAAATGAAGGCTTTTCTCAGAAAGTAATTGAGCATATTAGATTAAAAGTGTTCTAGTTATGTGAGCAGTAATTAACAATCTTTTATACTTAAGATAAAGATGAATTTGCTAGAATTTTTTAACATGTCATTCCTTGTGTTCCTGAAACTACATGAATAAAGATTGTGATTAAATGTCACATTCCTGTAATTTCTATTTACAAATCCTTATATTTGAAAACTTCATCAAATTTCTTTACTGAAAATGTTTCTATCCAACAGTATCTTTGTAATATAGTATCCATGTTCTTTGTAGTCTTTAATTAAATATCTCATTTATTAGCTATACTATTTATTTATTAGCTTACATTAGTGCAGTCAAAATAACACTATTGTCTTTCTAAAACTAGCAGTGGTTTTGACTCATACCATTTTTCTATATGGAGTAAGTTATAATATTGGCATAGAATGTATTACTCTATCCTATCATACCTATTTTTAAATTCCTTTCGTGCTAGGGTAGAGTAGCCAGATATATTACCAATAGTTGCTTGAGTATATATATATATATATATATATATATATATATGTATTTGGATCTAATCTATTCCTTAAAATATGTGCCTGATAAGATGATTCTATCAAGCTTTGATCTTGAGCTAGTAGTATTCTACTTTTTCTTCTTCTTATTCATTCTTTCTTTCTTTCATTTAATGTTTACATCAGTAAGAACTAGTCCTCACTTATCCAGCTTTATCCTCGCATCTTAGCCATTTTAAACAATGCCAACTGTATGGTTTCTGTGCTTCCCCAGATTTCTCATTCCTTCACAACTGTTTCCAGTTCTCTAACAACAACTGGAATGACTGTCATCTTCATGTTCCACAATTTCTTCAGTTTTCCAGCAAAATCAAAAATCAAATAAAAATGATGATGATGAGGAGGAGGAGGAGGAAGAGAAAGCCCTGTATATGCATATCATGAAATCCAGTCTGATAAAAGCATAGGAGGCATATGCATCACAGTTAAACGTTAAATGCTGATAAGTTTTGATAAAAGCAGTGCATAATCTTACTTGTGGGTCCTAGTTAGAAATGCTTACAGGTTGTGTAACCCTATCTACTAAGACAGTTTCTGATTGACAGTGTCCCCAAGTATGTAGATGTGATTCCCAAGTCACCTTGGTTGCCTCATTTTTCAAACTTAAAAAAACAACAATCCTCTCAACATCTGGCCATGATGCCCACTTCTATTACAATTGTTATTAGCAATGATAACAATAATAATAATAATAATAGATAATTAATTAGATATGTACTTCAAAGAATGTCTTGAAGATATCAATAACGTTTCATCCTATAATCATAATTACTGTGATTGACAATATCAAACTCCACCAAACTGAATGTAAAATTCCTCAAAAACAATAACTTAATTTATTATAAAAAAAATTACTACCATCTTTTTTTAATATTAAAGTACAACCACCAAAAATGAATATATGCTTTTTATTCTTCTTGTATATTCATGAGTTTACACACACGTACACAAAAATACTCAAATTTCATCTCTTGGTTTACAAAAGGACTCATTTTGAAAGTTTTTGCTTTTCCCAATACAAAGAATAATCAATGATGGTAAATGTTTCCCAATTTAAGAATTATGTAAGCTATCATTTTCTTATTCTTCTCTTAAAACAGAACCCAATATAAAATCTGAACAGAATTGTGATTCACTTTAATGAAAAAAAAAAAAACAATTTAACCTTCAAACAAATTTAATCTCAATACAAGTCAACAACTAAAAATAAATTATAATTATAAACCCAGAACTCATTAAATACTCAAATGAATTTATATAAAAACTACAAAAACTTGTATTTCTTGTTTAATCAAATAGTGGACTTTCAAGAATGAAATAAAACTAAATATTCACTAAAAATAAAGAAAAACAAACAGGATCTTGTTACTTCCATTCATATAAAATTGAAGAAGAAAGCAGTCTCATTTAAAATATTAAAATGTTGTACAATCATTTAGTGATAAGAACTTCAATAGCCTTATGGTTGAAATATTAACATTTTAATAAGGAGAAAAGTTCAAAAATATACTCAGGAAAATGTTCTTTATCCTGCAGATATTTGTCTATATAATTAATGAGAATTAATTGAATTTCCCTCTAGAAATTATCTACATTACATTATGATTCATCATGAATCCTCTTAGCAAAGGATAAATAGGAGAAAGAAAAATATTTTCTTATTTAACAAACTCAGCCTGACTAAATAAATCAGTCTATTGCTCCCTTATCAAACTTGAACTATTTAAAGAATGGAAGACTATCATACATATTTCTATGTACACAGTGTGGACATATAAATCAACACTGCATCATAACTAACAGTTTCCTGCCTTAAGAAACCATAAATACCTTTATAAGTAATGGAGTATTCTGTTTTGATTACAAGATATAAAAGATATTAGAGATATTACTTGGTTTTAATTGAAGAAAGATGAAAAAGATATATAAAAAATACTGCTTAATTTCAGTGAGAAAAAAGAAAGAAAGAAAACAAAATTCAAACAGGAAAGCCGTGAAATTTTCATGGGTAGTACTAGTCATATTAAAATTCTGTAGGTATGTAGGTAGGTAACAAGAACATTACACCCTGCCAATATCTTCATAAATAATGGACTATTCTGTTTTGACCATGATGTTTGGTTCCAGTGAAGGTGGGGGGAAAGAAAGATGGAGGAGATGACAACACTCTTATGCCTTTTTCTACAGTAAAATGGAAAAATTTATTAATTTCAAATCTTTCCATTTCTACCCTCTTACTTCTATAAATAATAACCTGTGTTCATATTTATGATTATTATTGTAATATTTTGTTAAAGTTGTTAAGCCCAAATATTTAATGATGCAAAAGGAGAATTTTCACAGGTATTTTATGTTTGTGAAACTCACAAGAGGCTTTATTACATCATTAATTTAAGAATTTAGCAATATCCAAAAATTAAAATTGGAAAACCAGGCATTTTTCACTGGTATTGCAAGTATGTGTAAATGCGCTATCTTCAATATTAAGTATTCTTCCCTTAAAAATATAGCAAATTTTATTTATAAAAAAAGCTCCTCCCTGAATGTTAGTCATTGGCATGATTATTGAGAGAGTAAGTATGTAAAAATTTGCCTTTCTTTCAACTGTGCACTGATGGCTTAAGGGGAAAATCTGTGACTGATGCCAAATCAGTTGGGTTTTGATTCTGGCTTGAACCAATCATATGTCTGGTCACACTGATGAGCTGTGAAACAGCGAAATAGTTTTTATATATATATATATATATATATATATATATGTGTGTGTGTGTGTGTGTGTATGTATGTATGTACAGTTTTAAGGTATGCTATATTTATGGGTAAAAGTACCCAATATCAGAGATAGAGTATATGTTCACTATACACAAAAAATAGGTGCTAAAAGATTTAAGTTCACTCATTACCACCAAATTTTGATGTTTGGTCATTCAGATATTTGGAAGTGGGTTAGATGAAGAACTTCCCGGCACCCATTCATGTGTATCACTGTAGAATATTAAAGTTTATCTTTTTGGGGATAAAAAAATATTCTTAAAAAAAGTTAATATTATATAAAATAGAAATGGAAATAACATTTTTGATTGCATATACAATCAACCTTCAGGTTTTATGATTGCAAACTTGATATGACACAATATATTTGTTTTTCTGTTAGGAAAATAGTAAAATGATTTATTTTAGTTGTAAGAGAACAAGACTAATAAAAGCAAGTAAAGGTAAAGAATTAGATATGAAGAAAAATAGGTGAACATCTACACAAACAGAATTTTAATGGCTTACTGTCTTTTTAATGTGAATCTCTTAAATATTTGGATATATCTGTATTATAATGATTTTAGGTTTTTATAAGTTAATAAACTTAAAATCAAAGACAGAAAATCTTACAATTAACAAATACATATTTATTAAACTATACAAAAGTATATTGAATGGCACAAGCACATGTAAGTCACTCATACATAATATAAACATATGTATATACATTTCATGTGTGCATGTAAAATTAAATGCAGACAGTATGTAATGAATAAAGAATCAGCTCTTCTTTTATAACAGAGATTAATATCAAATTCAACTGGCAGTCGGGTGTTTATTTGTGATAGCTGCAAAGAAGTTTCTTTGGCTTCAGAAAACTGAAAACAATTTATTTGATTTAATAAATGGCATAACAGCATGTGAGAGAATGGAATACTAGATGTCTCATAAAATTCATTTCTTGTATTCCCATCTCAATAAGTTTTCCAATGGATCTGGGTTGAGCATGAGGAGATGTGCAACCAGGATATACCCAAGATCAAATTGAAACATTATGGTCGATTCAACTTGATGCATGACTACTGTTGGTTGTTACAAGGGGACACTAGCTGATTGCACAAGTAGGATGATAAACTACATCTGGCAGCAAGATCGAGAAATTTTGAGGAGTGTGGAACCAACTCTAAGCTATGGACAAATAGTTAACCACAAAACTGGAGCCAAAACACTGTGAAAGTATAAAAATAATTTTTTATAGTAAAAAAACCAGCAATACATTTTAGAAAAAAAGAACATATTACTAGTAATATATTTGACTCTCAATAAAAACCTTTTTTACAAAAATACATCAATAAAACCTGATCTACAATCAGATTTCTCACAAAGAATATATATTCTATTCCTACAAACCTATTCTAAAATTCTTGTCAGCATTAAATAACCGATTGAGGTTGGTATGTTTTAAAGCAAAATAAACCTAAACCCAAGAGCAAGTGTCACATGCATTTTTGACAATACCAGAAATAAAGCTAATATTTTATACTTATTTGTTTTTTTCTCTTCAACATCAAAATTTTTACTAATATATAACCATTTAATAACCATTTACTAATATACAATTTGTCTTGAACATAAATATACTATAAACAATCTGTTGTGGGTTCACAATATTATTAATAGTAAATATGACCCCCCGTCCCTAAATGATCTTACATTTGTATATACATTTTGTACACTGAATGTAACAACTATTATGGGAGAGATTTTAGATTATGTTTCACCTTTATTCTTTATGAAGCAAATAGAGTTGATGGCAGTATGGATCATAGAGTTTAATGTTGGCTCAACTAAATTTATGCCAATGTTTGTGAAAATTGTAAAATATATCAAAAAATACCATCAACAATTATATATTTCAATGTCAGTATATTTTTTTATTTGCCATAGCTAATTAAATGAACTACAGTTAATTAATAGTCCTTTGACAAAATAAGCAATCGAGCATGGAAAATATTCCTAATATATTGTAGCAAGAAAATATAAGTAGTTTTTAAGTCAGTAGGTTTTATCGAATGATTTCCAAAATATATAGGGGGATATATAAAATAAACATGGTTTTGTACTGAGAAAAAATTTTGCAAACGTAATCCAGAGTTCAGTAGATTTGTGACTTAGTTGATAGACTGTCCGACTCAGACCTTCACAGCTAGGATTCACTATGCCATGCAGACATAGTCAACTCATCCTCATTCACTATATATTCCATTGGTAAGTTCCACTCAGACAGCTTCATCCCTAGAACTGTTGCAATGTTAAAGAAACTCCTGAAGAGATGCTTGTTTCCCTGATCACTACAATTTTAACCTCTTCAAGTCAAGGGTTAACTGTTATCTATCCTACATATCCTATAATATGCAATCTTTGTTCCCATCCCATATGTCCTTACAACATAACCATTCAGTAACCCTCTACATTGAGTGGCTCTTAGGTCTTGTATTGAGTGAACAATAGAATAAAAAATAGTACAAAAAATAAAAACAGATTTACCTGACTGGGTTTTAGTCCATTATTGCATAAATACTTATTATAGACATCTGTTGAAGAGAAGTTGGCTCAAGTTAACAGAAATGATAGACTGTGAACAGATAGTAGGTTTGTGCATATACATGGGATTATTTTCACAACGGCTAAGAAAAAAGATATTTATATTCATAAATGGAAAATAAATATTAGTTATTTATCAGCACCATATTAAAGATTAGAAATGGAATACTTTAGAAATAGGGGAGGATGGAAGAACAGGAATGGAAAAGAAAATGAAAGTCCAGTTTTTTAACTCTGTCATTTTCATACTATTTATAAATAATTAATGATAATTACATAAATTAAAAGCTACAGAGCTTTTCTTAATAGTAGTCAAATATAAACCTTAAAATACAGACATTTATTTATACCTGGGTTATAGTGCCCCCAACTAAACTGTTGTGGATGATTGTAGCTTGTAATTAGATTGTCTCAGTCTATACTTTATACAGTATTATAAGAAAGTGACTTTTGTTCTATTGTCCTTGAGGTATGACAATATGACTGAAGATAGTTTGTGTGGTTTAATAATTGAAACAGACATTGCAGTCAAATTTTACACTAGACAATCCGAGGAACCCAAATTCACTCCTGGCCACTGAATGCAAAAGTACATGACTTTGCATCTGCATCTGGTATAGCAAGCATAAGAATAAGTATGTCAGACAAATGGATTTATAAACAATATTTCCAAGAATTTCTGAGCAATATTACAGATGGAGAATGTTGTGTCTTTGTGCCAGATGGTGGTGATGATGGTGGACTCTACTGCTAATTGACTGAGAGTAACCAAATATTGAAGTGAATAAAGTGTAATGAAAATTCACATCTTGTATTATCAGTTAATCCCCATCCCCACTTCACCTGCAATGCTGTTTAGGAGGAGGGGGTACATATCTGTTTAATGAATGTGGTGGGGGCAATTTAATATCCTTTGTTGATGGCATTCACAATTTTAAGAGGTTATGTTGATTTTAGACCCCTAATTTTTGTCCATATTTCATCTTCATTAACTGCTCACCATTGAGTTTAGATAAAAGTTGTCAATCACTTATATAAATACTTTCAGACAACATCTAGGCCATATCACATTGAAACACTGGTTCCTGTATGATCACCAAAGTTAAGGAACATAGAGCATGGTCAGTAGCAAGTTGTTCTAGCAAAACAAGCTTGCTAACCATTACCTCATATTGAGGTACTCCTGCATTCGTACTCATGATTGTTATTGCAATATTTTATTAAATCTGTTAAGCTCAAATATTTAAGCTTTTAGCCACACCACATTGAGACATCAGTTCCCATATGGTCACCAAAGTTAAGCAACATCAAGCATTGTCAGTACCTAGACAGTTAACTGCTTAGAAATGCGAGGTGCTGTAAGTTTGGATATATGGGTGATGTAATGAACAATGGCTAGGAATTGTCAATCTGAGAGCTGACTTCCATTCTTGTTGGGTTCTTTGTATTCACTTATGTGCAAACATATTTGGGAAAGGCATGAATACACCTCTTCTCTATTTAGATTGTAAGAATTTTTTATAAAAGTTGTAGAAAATAAATCAATGAAGCAATTCAAACATAGCCAAATTGTGTGTGTACATGCATATATGCATATGCCCGTGTGTATACTGAATGACACAAGCACATGTAAGTCACTCACACATAGCATACATATACACATACATTATATGGATGTAAGCAAAATTACAGGCTGACAATGGAATAAAGAATCAGCTCTTCTTTTATAACATAGATTAATATCAAATTCAACTGGCAGCCTGGTGTTTATTTGTGATAGCTGCAAAGAAGTTCCTTGGCTTCAGAGAACTGAAAACAATTTAACTGATTTAATAAATGGCATAACAGCACGTGAGAGAATGGAATACTAGATGTCTCGTAAAATTCATTTCTTGTATTCCCATCTCAATAAGTTTTCCAATGGATCTGGGTTGAGCATGAAAGGATGGTCAACCGTGATATACCTGATATCAAACTGAAATATTACGGCCGATTCAATCTGATGCATGACTACTGTTGGTTGTTACAAGAAGACACTAGTTGATTGCACAAGTGCAAGAGCAAGCATCACATGTATTTTTGACAATACCAGAAATAAAGCCAGTATTTATTTGTTTTTTCACATCAGCATCAAAATTTTTACTTCAACTATTTACTAATATACTATTAGCCTTGAACATAAATATACTATAAACAATCAGTGGTGAGTTTAAAATTTTATTATTAGAGATTTTAAAAGTATATTTTAATATATACAAATATATTAAAACAAAGTGGGAGAAAGTGTTTAGGGATATATTGTCTTGTTCTTATTTATTACAGCTCACTTATTACTAGCCCTGTTTACACTGTTGAGATCTGTACTACCTGGCCCCGGGTTTGAACTCACAATTATAGACAGGATTTCTCTTTTCAAACTAGTACTTCCTAATTACCTGCTTGTCTTTGGCCAATAAATTTTTCTCTCTCTTGCCCATAAGATTTTTAGACAAGAATTTAATTCTAACCAAAGACATGATTTAAGGATAGAAGAGAAAAAAATATAAGTTTTTGACTTCAGCAACTGAAGTAAATTAAATTTCTTAATATGTAAATACTCCAGAAATAGTTTAATGTATCATTTTTGACTGTAAACTTTATAATGAAGTTTGATTTTATATCAGAATTAATCACAAATCCCTTTGGTAATTTCTTTTGGATATGAAAAGCCAGTGGTTTTGTTAAAATATTGTTCATGTGCAAAAAACATATATTTGAAGTTAAATATCAAAACATTTTATATTAAAACTAAATGCTAACATTTTAATACAAATCTCAAACTTATTTACGTTTACTTTCTGAATGAGTATTTGAGGGGAAAAATTTCTATCCATATTGAAACAAAAAATATTTTTGTCTGCTACTCAGACTAATGATGCTGTTTGAGACTCAATCAAATATGCTGTTGATCAGGATTCTAAATATGAATTGTCACAGTAGGCTTTTGAGATATCTGCATAAAATATTTATATTCACGGTAAATATTACATTTATAGCATATGCTCTATGTACTATATTTATAAAGATTTTTTAAAAATGGGGTGCTAGGTAAGAGAATATTTTCAGTTTCCCCATTATATGCATTAGTATATCCATGGTATTCCAGTACAGTAATACAACAGTTGGAACAGAGGAGCTGAAAGAAAGGAATGACAAACATGCATAATTATCAAATTGATTTTATATACTGCTATGTTATACAAGAAATTTTATATATATATATATATATATATATATATATATATATATAGTAAGGTAATGAAGGGTTTGGTAATCTGTATGGATAATTCCAAAGAGGATGTCATCCAGAGAGCTCAATGTAACAACAGAGCAAATAATAATTAATTAAATTAAGAAAGAGACAACCTTAAAGTTCCATGACTATAATTTATTTCCCCAGAAAATATATTTTTTCTGGTTCACATCTCTAGTTACAAAGGAATTTGGTTTCTTTTTATTTTTAATCTATATATATATCTGTCATTCTTTAATCAAAATCAAAAAAATGTTTGGTAAATATTTTTTAATCATACCTTCATTATTTCCACTCAGTTTCCTTAAGTTCTCTCTTTGAATAAAAGACTTTTCTCAATTACAATATTTGCATTATCTGTAATTTTGTTGCTTATGACATAGTATTATATATATATATATATATATAGTTATTTTTTGGTCAGTTTTTTGAATTAGTTAATATATCTTGACTTTTGCTTCTTTTTGTTGTCTTATTTTAATGACATTCAGTTTGTATATAAAAGATTTCAGATGCTTGTGTAATTGTTATGCATTTTTACTATATTGTGATATGTAATATTGTCATAATCACTACCTAGATTTTTATCATTAATGTCAGCAACTTCAAAGATGTTACTGCTCTGAACTAGAAAATATTTTGGTTAGTTTTGTATACAACTGTTCTTTTTGGTGGGGGTGTCAAATCAATGGTTAAACATTGCTTCAAAAAAATTAATCCTATCAATCTTAAAAAAGACAATCATTCATCAGAACTAATGCTACAAAATGAAAGAGTTTTACCAAATAACAAAAAACCCATCACTTGAACATTCCCAACAGCAGCAAAAAAAAAAAAAAAAAAAGGAAAAATGAACAAAAATGGTTGCACATGTAACTAGTACAATTATATCATGAAGTTGTTAACTATCCAGGTTTAATAAAAACAAAAAAAGATATATATGTAGAGAGAGAGATAAAATGTGTGTCTGTCACTGAATTGGTTCATTTTTTTAAAATTAATAAATACTGTAAGATATTCTTTTGCACTTTCTTTTAATGATGAAAAAATTGAAATGACAATAAATAATATTCTGGATTCTTCTTTAGCTTTTCCAATTTATTTACTTTATACTTCATACTGAAATCCTCACCTTATATTCTAAGGGTAAAATCTGAGACAATCAAATATTCCAAAGTCACACTCTGTTTAGAGTCAAATAATGTAAATGACAAAAATTGAATCATGTACTGACAGTTTTCTTGCTTTTCACACTAAATAGACTTTCTGAGTTGTTAACACTTTGTGACAAGCTGTTAGATAGAATCTCTTGACAATGAAAAGCAGTTCTAGAGGCTATTATCAAACACCAGTGAAAAGAAATATATCGCATATGGAAAGTGTCTGCATCACAAAAGTATGTTCAAGCTGTAAGTAAAACTGTGTGCTGTTTTAGTTGCACATTTATTATTTATATTATTTATGTCTTCATCTTTATTATTATTATTATTACAACCTTTTGGCCATCTTGGTCACTATCCTGATGCAAGTGTCTATAAATGTGGGTTATCTTCAGGTGATTTCAGCTTGAACCCTTTATTTAATCTATATAGATAGATTGTTCTTGCTCTGCTGTCCATATTTAGAAATAACTTGTCTTGTTCTTATTTATTATAGCTCATTTATTATAGCTCACTTATTACTAGCCCTGTTTACACTGTTTAGATCTGTACTACTTGGCCCAGGGTTTGAACTCACAATCATTGACAGATGTGTTATTAGGATTTCCATTTTCAAACTAGTGCTTCCTAATTACCTGCTAGTCTTTGGTCAATAGATTTCTCTCTCTTGCCCATAAGAATTTTAAACAAGAATGTAATTCTAGGCAAGAACATGATTTAATGGTAGAAGAAAAGAAAATATTAGCTTCTGACTTCAGCATCTGAAATAAGTCAGATTTCTTACTATGTAAATATTCCAGAAATTGTTTGATGCATTATTTTTGCTTTGCTCTTTGTTGTATTTTGTGATGATAAAATAAAAATACAATATGCCTGTAATAATGACAATTGATATCCCTTGTGAATAAAGGTTCAGTTATATGCCAAGCATAATACACACTTAGGCAATCATATATCTTTCAATACATGACTAACGAGGCAGATTTTTTTTCTGCAGTTGCCATTTTTTTCTGCAGTAGACCATTTGCTATCAAAGGCTACAAAACCTTATCTGTCCTGCTATTTACCCGAGGCTGGGAGGAGAAGAAGAGGATTCATACCTTTCCCAAAGGTGTTAGCACATGTGAATGTAATGGATTTGAATAGAATTCAAACTCGGTTCTCTGATTCCTCAATCTGAGCTGCTATCCATTACTCCACTGTGCCTCCAAAGGTTATCAGTGCTTAAAGAACTCTCCTGGACTATGACACTTCCTGTGCATCACAAGGAAACAAAGGCAGACTTTTTAAGTCAGTAACAGTAGTCTGTAAAATTAGTTTATTAAAGCTTCTTAAGTTGTAATAATGGTTGGTTATTTTCATTACAATGTCACTTTCTTTAGAGCTTAGACTGTTTCATCTACTATTTACAGATATAATAAACTTCCTGTTCCAACCACATCACCTCCAAAATTAAACAGACCATTTACAAATTATAACAGTCAAAATCCCAATACCTATCTTTAACAAATTTACAATCACCAACTTACAATTACTACTTTTATTTCAGTTAAGATACCCAGAGCTATTTATGAAATTCATAATTAATAAATTTTCAGCAGAAGAAAAATTAAAATAATCCTTAATATACATTTGCCACATTAAGTTACATAGCAAAATGATGTCAGATCTCTTTATGAAATGTGTCAACTTCAAAGAAATTGTTATAAATAAATTATTTTATTATGAGCACCATTTTAAAAAGACAGCATCAGTTTAAAATAATTTTGTGAAATATGAAAAGCTTTTTAAGATAAATGGTAACATGTAAAAGTAACAAAAATGTTAAAATCTTCATTACAAGATATCTTGTCAAACCTTTAATTATTGGAAAAGATGTTTTACTATCTCAAACTTGATAGTAATCCACTACTAGTACCATTATATCTTTTATTATTATGAAAATTGAGACTTTGTATCTACTGCCAAGTGTAAATAGCAATAAAAATGAAAATTTCAACACTGAAACGGCATATTTGCTTATGTTACATAGATTTCATAAGAGTAAAATTAAATGTTTATAAAAAAAATAAATTATTATTATAATAAAATAAATTATTATGTGTTGCAATCTGTGTAAATATCAATGTTTCATCACTAACATTAAATGGAAACCAAGATTGGTAACATACTATTCTAAAAGGATATTGAAATATATATAATTTGACATTTCTCTTAGGCCTTTAAACTTCTCCTGAATGTAGTTGAAAATTGTATTTTCTTTGTAATAGATTTGTGCAATACTTATCACCAGACACCTCTGTTTCCTTTTGAATATTGTTTTGCGTTTGAAGCATTACGCAAATGCTTACAAGGTTTCAAATGCACAAGAACAATGCCAATTTTCAGAGAATTATGTGTAAATTTATTTCAGTTCCAAAATGAACATGATGAAATTTTAACTGGATTCATAGAAGTTGCCAAAAGCTTTGACATACAATTTAATAAAAAAAAAAAAATGTAGCTCTTACTAAAAGAATCCATCTAGCCAATCATTGAATGGTCAATATAATCATTATTGAATTATCATTAAAAATTAAAAGAGGCTGTATCTTGTCAAATCCCATTACTCAAATTTCATTGAGTTTGTCTATTACCAAATAATTGTGAGTGAATAAACATTCAAATAACATTCTAAGTTTCATTTACGACTAATTTCTATTAACTTACACCTTAACTCATTTACAACATTTGCGCTTATACTTTTCAAGGAACTATATAAAAATACTTGCTTAAAAGTCTACTTAATTGTAATGTACAAAGATACACTTTAAACTGATAACAAACATTTGATCAACTTTTGTTACATCCTTGCTTTGTGAATATCATAAATAATATTGTGTCTTTGCTATTACAATTGTCTATTCTGTCGACCATTTTCACAATTACTTCTCAGTTTCTATCAATTATTTAATTTGTTGACCACTGTATTATCAGATTTCTCCAACTGATGATACCAGACCACTAGAAAACCTAGGTGATATAACCAAAAGTTAAATACACTGAGCTGATTTTTAAAACATATAAAGCATTACTTAACTTCAAAACAACAACCAATTTATATTCTCCTAGCCAACTTATCTGATACAGCATTAGGTGGAACCCTTTAATAAAACAGATGTCGAATAAATAGCTTTTCACTCTAAACTAAGCAAAAAGTATTAGCCATTATAGAATGGATTAGAAAATTGTGAAACCTTTATTCCCTACAGCCCTGTCGCATTGCAGCTCAGACCAGACACTAGGTTAATTCTCAGAGTGATGTTTCTTCCAATCAAATCCTTGTGGGTTAAAAAATAACTCTCTGGCAATATCGTTACCCACAAAATAAAACCATAAGATGATTGTAGAAGTCAGAAAATTTTGTTTAGTTGTAACCTTCTATAGACAAGCAAGGCAGAGTGGGGACAAAGTGGGTGAACAACCTAATTGACTTGCGCCTTCCTTTCCACATTGCAGCAAGCGATCCTCTGTTTTTAGCTGCTACTGACCACAGTCTTATATGAGGATAAACATTCTTTGTCCTCCCATCTTAGCATCCTAAAACAATTTCTATAATATCTTTCAGATGTTTTTCCTATAACAGATGTTATACTCTGTTGCAATTCGATCTCTTTCTGATTCATTCTACATGCTGGTTGGATGCAAATGCTACAAAGACAGAGAATGAATAAAAAAAAAAAAGTTATTTTCTACGTATTAGGCTCCACACATCATGACTGGTCTACAAAGTAAGCTTTGACAGTGGCCAATTGCGAACATTCCTGCCAGAAAAAGAGATGCCTACCAAACCTGCTTAAAACAGGTCTCTGAGAACGACCAAATTAGTTGAACAATGTGGCCCACTGGCTATCATGCAGAGTGGTGGTGCTTCTGCTGCCACCATGACCAAGACCACTGCCTCTCAAGATGACAACTCCTCTCAATTTCGGCTACCACATCCAGGCTTGACTAACCACCAGGGCTAAAGCTGGACAGCTGAGGTGGTTACTCAAGACTGAAGGTAATGATCATTGAGAGGAGCTGTCATGTTGAGAGGTGGTGGAGTTGGTTGTAGTGGCAGTGGAAGCAGCAGCAGTAGTGCCCTGCATGACAGCCGTTGACCTGTGGGGCTGCAACGAACTTGGTAATTATCAGTGACCTGCTCTTAAGCAGGTCTGGTTGTCCCCAGAAGCATCTTTTTTTTTTCTGGCTGGAACATTTGTGAATGACCTCTGACAGAGCTTGCTACATAGACTAGACATGATGCATGGAGCCTAATGCACAGAAAACAACTTTTTTTATGTTGTTTTCTGTTTCTGTGGCTTTGACATCTGGCCAGCATGCAAAATGAATCAGAAAGATTGCAATGGAGTATAACAATGATATTGGCTGACTCTAGTATTGCTACACAGCATGAACATTTACCCAGTTCTTTATATTTTTCAGTGATAAACCCAATGAGATGATATTGTTAATTGATTTTCAAAAGGAACTACTTGAAACATCATTAATAAATTTCTTCAGTTCCCTTTCCTTAGCATCTATCACATTTTCAGGCATTGTTTGATCAGCTCTTAGCAGTATAGCATTTTCTGGATAGAGCATTACATTCCATTCTTCAACACAATCTCAACACTTGCTGGTTCTTTATCTCCTAAAAAATGAACATTCACTCAGTTCTTATAATTTCCAGTTTGTTTTGGTTGCATACTTATTACTTTAACTTCATTTCAAGCATCTGTATCCTTTATCTTGTATATGATAAAGAAATGGTTTTGTTGAACACTGCAAATTTCTACAAAAAACAAAACAACCTAAAAACTTCTGTCATGTTCTTAAATAAAATTGTCAGAGTAAGAATTTCCTATGGATGCAATATATCATATCAAACCTTTTCAGAAATATCTAAACTGTCAGTTGTGTACAAATGATTTCTAAAATCAATGGTTAAAAATTTATTTGAGTGAGTGAAACCTGAGTATCATAGCAAAGACTATCCTTCTCAAAACCTTGTGGACCTGTGCTACAGAATCACAAAGAACTATACCAGATAATAGAAGCCACAACACTTGAGGACTTTCAACAGCAGCAACAGCTAAAATGAATATCACCATCGGCTTTATCCCATATCCAAGAATTTAATTTCTTCTTTGCTGATTGCTTCCTTTATGATGATGATGGTGTTGATGACTGCATTCTCCACTAACATGCCAGTTTAGGACAAGAAGCTTCCAGTTTTATCAAAACCTGTTCCCTATCATCGTTCAGCTTTGCAAGAGTTGATTTAAGAGGAAAAAAAATCATAGTATAAGAAAGTGCCAATAGTGTGAATTTGTTTATGGTGAACCTCAACTTGCCAGGAAGTGACCCACACACTTGATTTTCTGACTTTCCTTTGCAGCACATGTGGAATGAGACATGCAGAATCCAGTTATGAAACTGCAATGGACTGCTGCTGACTCTGTTTAAATATCAAGTGGTGCCTTCTGTAGTATATCCATTATGTGCAATCTTCTTCATTTGCTTGTTCTACCACTGTGGGTCTTTAGGGTTAGTCATGTTTACTCTGGGTCCTTGTCTTTGACCTTGTTGCCAAGGGTGGCCCTAGCAGGAGCTTAGACCTCCCTAAGGTATCTCTCTCTGAGTCATTGGACCATGCAAGCCTCTCCACCATGACAAGAAGCAATCATCAGAGGTACACACATAGAAACATATATGTATAAACACACATATATATTTTGCACTGGATTTCAGAGTAAACCTTTCATCATCAAATGTTATTTTAATGTCAATAATAAAAAAAAGTAATTAAGAAAAGAATTAAAAGTATAAACTCATCATCAAATATATGAAAATATTTTAATAAATAACAGAGGCCAAAACTGATTATTCTGAATCAATAGTAAAATAATAAAAAAAAAAGAAACAACGGCGTAAGCAAAATAAAATAACGATATAAAATACATCCTTGTCAATAAAAATGTTAGGTTACATATTTTGCATTCAATAAATAAGAAAAGGATAAAAGAATAAAATTATCAGCAAATGTTGTTAAAAATGTTTGAATGATAAAATGATAGAGAAAGAAATCTATGATACTGAAACAATAGTCAAAGATTATGACTCAAAATGCTTTTCCTACAATTATGAAAATTACATATTCTTTCATGAAAATGATGAATAATATGATAAATAGAGTAAAATTATTTATGCTGATGTATAAGTGATTTAACAGAAAAGTTCTTAATACAGATACTGGATGTTGGAGTGAATGGATGTGTTTTTTCATTGTTCAGAGAAAGCGACGTATTTTAAGAGGGAAGACTTCATTATTTTTATTACCCATTTATTCTTATATTTTTCTTAGTAGTTTATTATATTATAATTTTATTATATTATACATTTATAATCTTTAATTATTAAAATACATATTTATTTTCTTTGTTTTTAAGATAAGTTGAGGTATACACTGATTGTTTTATTTTTTTAAAAAACGTTTTTTAGCAAGTTATTATGATTAAGAATTATTATATTAAAATGGATATCACATGAAACTCAAAGAGAAAATAATGGTATACGATGTTGACATTTCACACTATTTCAAATAAAAGATTAGTAAGGAAACCCCATCAATACTGGAAAGACCGATTACTGCTATTATTCTTTATTCTAATTATTCAATTGTTAGTCCTGTTGCTAGGAAAGTTGGTTCACTGTGTTGTGCCAGAGAATTCTTCTTGGCAGAATCCATCTTGAACATGATATCATTAAAAATACATATTAAAAAAAATGGCTACTGTTACCAGAAAAAATTCTAGATTGTCAGTGAAATTAGTAAGTAGAAGAACCAAAAGATGAGGTTCCTGAAAACTTGCAGTTTTCTAAGGTTGAAATTTCTATTCAAAGAAGATATTAATCAAGATTACAACTCAATGTACTGAATAAATATTCTGTTATATAATTACCAACCTAAAAATAAAGATAATGCTATTGCTTGAATAATAAATAACATGACAATTTAATATTTACAAAGAATGATTTAATATAAATTAATAAAAGAAATTAATATTAAAATTCGGTTAGATTTAGCTTAAAATTACTTCACAAATAAAGAAACTGCCAGTGGACCTGTTCACTCAGGGAAGTGATTATTTTGACAATAACATTAAAATTGAATTAAACTTAAAAGAGATTTTGATATGTTCATGAATCATAGATCAATCAACAGTCTAACTCTTATCAATGTTAGAATCACCCATTTCTTTAACTGGAGATAAAATGTTTCTCACATAATTTTGATTGATCACTAATATTAATTAAAATTACTCTAACTCTACTTTGACACATTTGGTCAAACAAATTTATCTTTAGAATGAAAAAAGGAGCTTTAAAATTAATGAATGTGTATAATTGTCTAAAGACACAAATTTGTTTATGTCACAATGTTCTCTTCCAGAAAAAGGTTTTCGAAACAAGAACCAATTAAGATTATTTGACATCTTATTAAACAGTGATTTTTCTCATGAATATTTGATTAATAGGAAGACATTGACTCTATCTTAATTTTCTGCCTTCCAAAAGGACAAGAGACAAAGGTAATAATATAAACAATGCAGAATTGGGTGGGAAGTAAAATATGTTTTTAAAAAATCAAAAACCAATGAGAATTATACTTAGTTTCAAGATAAACATAATATTAACTTTCATATAATGTTCATGAGAAAATTTTACTAAAAAGAATTAATGATGAAATGGGTTGAAAGTTTTTCTACAAAACCTGTCACTGGATGACTACTGAGATTATATTAAAACTGACCTTTAACCTTAACATTTTCTTAATTTTCATGAGCAATTTGTAAGCATCATTCTTTTCCTTTCTCTAAATTTTTGTCTCAAAGTTTTAATTTGTATTATTGAACAGAAAATAAGTTTAGTTAACATTTAATTTATACAAAGAATTCTATTTATTATATATATATATATATATATATATATATATATATATATATATATATATCAGTAGTGACTTTAAGTCATCAATGTTAGTCAGGCTCATTACAATCTATAATAAAATATACTATTGGTATATCTTAGATGCTATAATGATTGCCCTAACTAAAATATACAATTTTTAAAAATCTGTAGCCAGATATTTTTTTTTTGAAAACATAAGGTATGTATCTATCTCGACTGCATGTTTGTATATGTCTATGCATTTGTGCATTTAAATATCTCTTTGTTTGTGAATTTTTAGTTTGATTTATTGAACGTTTATGATCTGTACTGCTAACTGATATCATATTTCCTCAACTCTACCCCAGTCACATTCCAACCATCCAGTTGATGAGTTATGGCTGCCACTTTCTTTGATTTTTGCGAGCTTTAAGTCAGACTGAATTTAATTTGCCCTTTTTTCAATTGATACATTGTGCTAAAAAAACTTATACAGAATAAATTATTTAAAATGGACATTTGAAAACAATAATTTGAAATCAAAATGTGTTCTTTGAAAAGAAAAGCATGTAAATCATACAGATCTACACAGTCCAATTAGCCAAATTATTTTTATTTCATTTGTTTTTTCACTTTCTTACTTGCTTATTATAAAAAATATCAATGAAATGCATTTCAGTCAATATTTTGAGGCACGGAGTTAAAAAAAATTCATTTTGGATCCAGCTGAAGTCATGAATGAAAACGACGCACTACGAAAGATTTTTGTTGCTTTGAAATATATTGATTTACCTGGGCTAAGTCTGGGCCCTGGAATTATTTACATTGCTCATACTGTTTTCCTCATCTTTGTCGCCATATTCACAACGTTTTGGCCATTGTACACTGCAGGTGACTGAAATTCCAAACTGAACCCTTTATTTCATCCACCAGAGTAGATTGTTTTAGTTCCATGTGCTATGTTTCTTACAGATGTCTCAGTTATCTCCCTTTAACTCAACTCTCCAAGTTTTTGTTCACTACTGCCATAGCCAGATATTGAACTCACCACTTTGAGTCAAGTCACTATCCAATGAAAGCTTTAATCCACTGGATATGGGCTATGTGTCCTTGTTCAAACAATGTAAATAATTACAACACCTCATCTCAGAAATATAGACAGATATATATATATATATATATATATATATATATATATATATATATATAGGTTTAACACATATCCTAGTTTAGATGATGAATCAAACCAGATTAGTCTTCTTCTAGAATATACTCAGGTATAACCTAGTCCAGAATAATACCCCAGATATAGTTAAGATTAGTCGAATATAAATTAGACTTGTCTAAACTATACCTCACCCCTGAGGCCAGTTTATATTCACTTTTATTATTAGTACCAAAAATTGTTTATGTTAATTAGAAAAAAGTCTAAAAAAAAAAAATGACTGATATGAACTCTTAAAAAAAACTGGTTAATCACAGAAAGGACAACTCTTCAGTTACTTTAACCAAATAAATAGTAATGGTAATATTAGCGGTTTCCTTATTTTTGACCAAGCAACCAGTATTGCTTTCAGCTGACAATTATAAAATCTTTCTCTTAAAATAATTTTTCAAGAAGATCGGTTTCTCAACCCCAGCAGATCATATTGTTCTTTCCAGTAATGACAGGTGTTTCTTTCCTAACCTTTTATCTGGAGTACTGTGGAATGTCAACATATTGATTATATCTTTATTTTCTATTTGAGTAACATGCAACATCTATTTTAGCTTTTGCTGTTGTTGAAAGTCATCAACTGAGTCCTACTTTGTGATTCTGTAATGCCTGCCCCACAATGTTCAAAGAAATTTGGTATTCACCAAAAGCCACAGATTTCATTAGCTCAAAGCCATTTTTAACCATTGATCTGAGAAAGATGCATGGCATCCATATGAAATTTTGATCTGACAAGGCTATTTAAGAACATGACAAGTTTTCAGGTTAATGTTTTGATTTGTAATAGTTTGTGGTGTTGAGCGAGACTACCTCTAATGCAATCTATTCTATGTTCAATTTGCTTGTCCAGTATGCTAAATTTGTTATAACTGATCTATATAACAAGGTATTTGAAGTGTTTGATATTTACTAAATCCACACAGCATTCAGAAGTGTCAGTCCTACTAAGGTGCAAAATAAGGAATTGTAATAAAATCAAATAATGTAGAAGGCATGCAAAAAATCTGAATGTGTAACACTGCAATATCCATAGTATCCCCAAATATCATCTGTGGATAAAATAATATATATTTTACTATAGAGTAAAAAGAGAAGGTATATTTTTATCTATCACATTTTATAGCTGAACTTATAAACTGGTATGAAATAGCAAAGCTTAGAATACCCCGCCTCCTGGTATTGTTTGGGTGGTTACACTGGGATTGTCCCAATTTGCAGAGGTCAATCCTGGTGTTTAAAGGTGTTATGGGGTCATGAAAATAATTCATTATAGATTAAAACTAAAATTGTCATAAGACTGAAAACTATCCTAGTTTGAGGCTTGCAAATTATGGTAAGTCTATATAGTACTTGGCAGTATATTTCTTTTCCACATTTTTTTTATCTTGAGTTTTACATGTAGATATTTGTTTTTACATTTTAAAAAATTTCTTTACCACAAGTAAAAAATAAGATATTCTTCCACTCCCATGTAAAATCTTATGAAATATTTTTTCCCTTTGGAAAAAAAAATTCACAGAAATAGAGAATTAAAATGTAAACAAAACAAGATTCAGAAGACAAAAATATTTTAGATTTTTACATATTCTTCTGTTTGAGTAAAGATGTATGAGAATCCAAAAGAATGGCGTGTGTGTGTGTGTGTGTGCTTGCACATATATAAGAAATTCATGAATGATAAATATTCAAGTCATATAAGAAATAAAGAAACAGAAGTTTTCCAAGTGTCCTATATAGTTATCATATTCTTCTGCCTTGGCGGTTAGAAAATAATTTTGCTCAGACGTAATTTATAGATATCTTTACCAGCTAATCTTAAAAGTCTCTCTTTCAGAAAATCCAGTTATTTCCATGGAACATCCACAGTATTTATTTTCTTTATTCATTCATTTTGGTTTTCTTCCTCCTATCTTCTAATCAAAGCATTATGCCAAAGATGTATATCCCAAGAATCTCAGACATGTTCTAATTGATAAGGTTTGACAGCAGTGCAAACTCAACACCTGTTTTGAAAATTATATTAGCAATAGAAAATGGACTCTTCTCTTTTTATTATTTTGTTTATTCTTTATTCTTTCCAGTTGTTTCCTTTTTTCATGAAGCTGGATTTCATTTGGCCCAATTCAGATTGGTTTTGTTTTCTGGCTGCTTCTATTTTTCAACAGAAACTAGAGAAATGATAGATGCGCAAATTCAGGTGGTAGCATTATTTACCTGTTGCATTAGTTCTGCTAAGATACTCTGAAGGTTACCCAGGTTCATTTTAGGGCCAATACTGAAATGTTGTCAGATGTGGAAATGCAAAATAAATAGGAATCTCTAAATCTGAAAAAAACTCTATAAATTATTTTGATGACAATTATTTATGACAACTGAATAGATAAAATAAAATGCTTACACATTATTCAAGTGCATGCATGTGTGTGTGTGTGTGTGTATATATATATATATATATATATATATATATAAAGGCAATATAAATTCATTAATACAATTCTAGATGATGAAAGTATAAAATTATATATGTGAGGAATATTTACACTAAACAAAGTTTTCATAATTTTAAGTTTTTATTTTTTAATTATAATTTAATCATTTTGGAATTTTTTATATTAATTATAATTTGAATTATTTTTTAAGTGCTTGTGCTAATTTTTATACTGAGGTTTACTATTTTAAGTTCCTTTCAAGTTATGATTTTAAAATTCTATCTGCGTTATTTTATGTTCAACACCAAAAAAAGTGTATAAAATGCAAAAAGCTAAAAAAGTAATATAAGTGACTATGTAAAACTGGCACATTATTTTACCTACGACTCTATATTATATTGAATAGCATAATTAAATTTTATATAGGTATATAATCAAAAGAATGCCACATGAACACATGGTTACTGAGAAATTCTTATACTAATCAAGAAGACCTCGCAAGAAGGGTATTGGGATGAAAACTTTTTAGCATCCCCATCATAAAATCAATATCTTTATTTGTAATAAGATACTAATAACCATGCAATCACTCACCAACATCTTGTAATTCAAGAGCACAGGAATTTTCAGATTTTGAAAGGAAGTTTGTTTTCTTTATTTGCCAGTAGACCTTTATCAAACAATGAATTTTCATTTATAAATTTTGGAGAAATTTGGAGCATTTATCATTAAAGTTTTCTGAAGTGAACAAAATATATAAATTCAGAAATAATAAAATGTTAGAGGAATTTCTTTCAATATTCATTTATATTTAATTTACAGAAAAATAAGAACTGAGATCCTAAAAGTGATTAAGTGACTGTCATGGCAAAGTCAGTCACTTGCTGTGGATCTTAATTTTGAAAAATAAAACGTTTGTGAACTATTTAGCTAGACGTGTCCAGTCATCTCAACTGGGGGAGATTTTTTTTCTTCAGGCAAACTAACATTTTTAATTTCACGCAACAACATTTTGCATGTTCCATCAGTTTTCATTTCTTCTTTTTTTTTTAGCATGCATAGAAATATTTTTCTGTTTTGTTTCTTTGTTAATCTGTGTCGTCATTTATATATTAAAACAGATGTATAAAAATCCTTCATGTACCAAATTTATTTTGTATTTTCTTAATCTTAGCCCATCAAAATTAGCAACTTCAATCCATGGCATTATAAGTAGTGACTTCTCCCACTAGAACCATCTTGACTTCAATCGCTTTATCACTAATGTGGTGTGGCTTGCCTCTGTCTTTTCTACAAATATTTTCATGGCAACTACTCTGATGATCTTTTTTTCCCTGGTGCTCTGACTACATGAATTTAAGTGTGCTACTAGATTGGCATCTAGGCCCCACCCACTTGCTGTTGAAATAGCTAAATGCAACTGCCACTTCTACTTCAACAGTTTCTTTTCTCACACTTCCTACCTGTGGAACTCCCTTGCTTTCCTGATAAGTACAATCTTCAAAAATTGAAATACAGCATCAATGGTCATCTTCTATCTTCTTTAATCTTGTTCATCTTTTGTCCTTTCCTCAATCCTACCTATATTCAGTCTTTTCTCTCACTTTCACTCCCTTTAACCTCCTGTGTACTAGTGACATTCCAACCTTGCTTGAGGTGAAATGATTAAAAAGAAAGTTCATTGTCTGACAAGGGAAAGTAGTCTTACAAGATTTCCACACAAATCACTTGCAGTTATCTAATCAGATTGATTGAAAATTATAAGAATAAGTGTTCAATTATTAACACAATCTATCACATCTTCTCTTTTGGTTTCTTCAGAATTGCTGCGTTTGTCATTCCTTCATACTTTTGCATAATTCTATGTCCATTTGAATTTCACCTAATAAACAGAATTTTTGGCAAGTTTCTGAAAGACAATGGTACCTAAATCTTGCGGGCAGATCTGAATTTAATTTTATTTCAATTAATCAAATGAGCTGCAAATCAAGTATTTATAAATAACATTTCAATAAAAGCTACAAAAAGAAAATCTGTTGTATGTCTTTACAAAATCTTTTTCACAGTAATGTTTTAATTCTCTGAATAGACTAAAAAATATATTTTATACGGTATAGAGTATTAGTAAAATCTGCTGACTACAAAGAAAACATGGTTGCGTGTGTACCAAAATCTTCTATCCTCTAAAACAGACACTGAACATGGATGTAATTATTTAATGCTTAGATACAATCTTGGCATATTCTTCACCTCTGCTGACATGAGGCTTTATTCAGACACTCAAATAGGATGACAATCTGATACCACTTGGACAACTGCTTCCATTTTCTCACCACTTTCTATCTATCATTCTAATCCTTTACGAAGAGCATTTATTTCTAAATGACAACATAGGCAACTGATTGGTCAGAGTGCCAAATGTATGGTTGGATCTGATACTTAGAAAAGGCAAGAAGGCTTTAGCATCTAAGATACTAGCTTCAGTGACAACCAAGAGCCTCATAAATCCCTGAGGTGCACATCTCAATGCACCACAACTATACCCAACAAGTCAAAATGGATAATTGACTATGGTAGATCTAAGAATTTCCCTTCTTGCCTCCAGTAAGTCTCGTGACTTGGATTAACCTTTCATAACTATCTCTTATAATCCTGGATTATTGCCTCATCCTAGAATAGGTTTAAATTAAAAGAGTAAATGTTATTAATTTACAAGGATTGGTGCCAAAGTGTTGCTGGAGGATATTAAGCCAGCAAGTCAAATCTAAGGCGATTCAAAAGTATTCAGTTATTGGCACCAGTTTCAAAAGAAAAAAAAAGTAAATGTATATAATCTTTTTATTTTAGAAACCAATGACCACTGAAATGGAGTCACCGCTTACAATAGCCAAAATGTCAAATCTGACTCTTTAAAACTTGGCCAAAGACATTTATTCAAACTATAAGGAATTATATTTACACCTGACAGTTTCTATATCTCTGTTAACAGAACTTTTGTAATCAGATGTTCCAGTGCAAAAGGTTTTTCAAACTGTGGGTATGAACCCTTAAGTGAGCCACAAGATAAATAAAATGAGTTGCAATAAAAAGGAAAGAAAAAAGCAAAAATACACAAGTGAAAGCAAAGTGCAGAATATAAAAAACTCTAAATGTTGCACAGCACTCATAAATCATTGCTAGTTTCTCACCAAGGTAGGCTCATATTATATATATATATATATATATATATATATATATATATATATATATATATATATATATATATAGTTTGTTCTCATTGAGATTATGTATCTTGTGTGTGTGTATATATATATATATATATATATATAGTCTGTTCTCATTGAGATTATGTATCTTGTGTGTGTGTATATATATATATATATATAGTCTGTTCTCATTGAGATTATGTATCTTGTTCATCAAACTCATTGCGGTCTGAGTAACATCAATTCTCTCTTACAAAATGACCTCATGCAAAACTTAGCTATTAACATTAGCAGTGTACTCATCTTTGTGGCTGGAGAAAGTCATAAAGATTGTTGACTAATTCAGTTTCATCTGAAGTCAGGGCTAAAAGTGAATTTCTTGACTCAATTTCACAGTTGAGTACTGGTACATTCTTTCTGTGGTAGTAAGATGAGGTGTTCATTTGTAATCTCAGAATTTTTGGTCATTTAGCTGTTGTTTTGGTGAAATTTAAGAATGGATGGGTTGTTTTTTTTTTAACTTGTACCTGTAATACTTGTAACTTGTGCTTTGTGCTATTTGAAAATTTTAGAAACAACTCTGATGATGGATTAATATAACATATGGAAAAAGAAGAACGATGAAGGAACATGAAGAACACTAATAGATACATCTGAAAATACAACTTCCATGAATGTTGTTAAAGATGATAACCTTAGCAAACAATGTTAACTTCTTTTGAGACGCCTAATAAGAAGATGAAATTTCCTTTAAATTTTTTTTCTAAAATTAATAATTTTATATTCATAATAGTAGATAATACAAATAGATTAATACAATTCCAGTATGTGCAGATAATAAGAGATATACATATAAACTGTTGATGCTAAATAAATGAACCTAGTGAACAGAGTTTGTCATTGATTTATTACATGTAGGTATAATGAGTTGCAATGCAAAATATGATTCTTGCTGTTGGTCGCAGTAAAAATAGTTTGAAAAACACTGTTCTAGAATGTGTCTATAAATCCCCTTACTCTAAACCTGAACCTATAATAAAAACTGAAAGCCATCTTAGTTTGAGGCTTAGATTTAATGGCAAGTTTTAGTACTATTCAAAATGGCTTAACAATACATTTTAGTAATTAGTTGAACTATTCGAAGGCTTATTATATATCCTGGTTTCAGAGATCTGTCTCAGTGATATAAGCTATCAGTATTTCTTTTTTGTGTGTCAGGTCTAAGGCTGAGAAGGTGTTGAGACATGAGAACAATTCAAGAAAAGTAAACCTGTAATAAAAACTGGAGGCATGGAAATTATTGTAAGCCTCATACAAATAAATGAATAACAAATCTATGCTATTGAGTATCAACTAAACTGCCAACTTAAACTGAGGGACATAGATGTTTACTCAATACACACAAACAAGAAAGTAATTCCAAATGATTGGATGCTTCCAATAATCAGTTTGGCAAATTTCAACAATTATTTACTAAAAGCAAAAAAGTTGAAATGAACAATGCATATAAGAAAAGAAAAGTTAAATGCAAAGAAATGAGAAACAGTTGAAAGAAATGCAAGGCCTCAAACTGGAGCAGTACTGGATTAACCTCAGAGCAAAAATAGTAAATACATTTTTGAGGGTCCCACATTAAATATGTTCAAGCTGTCTGGTGAATGTGGATGCTGTATCTTTAATTATTCAACACTTCAGTTAACATTATATCGAGGTCATTCAATTTGCTCAAATATCTCGTTAGAACCATTTGCTTTCATATTTTTCTGGATGTGTTTTTAATGTTGATAGAAGTTAAATATTTACGTGTTTATCATTATACTAGTAAACAATTTAATATTCATATGTATTTTTTTTTATTTAGGCCACCTCTGTAATATATGCAAAGGTCTTGCACTAGCTTAATCTAGTTCTGACTTGGAGTGCATTGGTTAGCAAACTCATTTCATAGACCATAGATTCTATCATAATATTGTGTACTGTAATAAATAAAATTTAGTATATTGTGATATTGTGAGAAAGGGAAAAAGTGAAGATATGGGACAACTGAACACAAAAATAAAGAAAAGGAAAAAAAATGCTGGAAAAAGAAATGAAAATAATGTAAAAGAAAAGTCCTGAAAAAACCAAAAGCATAGAAAACTAAAACTACAGAAATAGTAATAAATAAAAAGCAATTTTATTTTAAGAAATAAACAAAGAACGAAAAGAAACCTAAAGAAAGAGCAACAGAACAGGAGAGACAGAGAATAAAAAGAATTAAGAATTTTAAGAGGAAATCACTAACCTTTATTTATGACATAGACAGCATCACGTTTCTCCTGGCTAAGCCTATGATCCTCAATGTAAATCCTCCGAAGATATGGTAACACCATAATCAGGAAGCACAACAGAATTCCAGCAGTGATTGTAATGGCCAACACTACATTAGAAATTTTGTATGGCTGAGAACTCTGAAAGAAACATTTTAAAACATGTAATAGATAATAAAGAAAAATTAACATTTAACTTTCATAACTTACTTAAAAAAAAAAAATCAAAATTACTTATTTGTTGCTGTTTATGCAAATATATTCAAAGATACCTGCTGGTAGCCATTAGTTCAATTCCTGTGTTGGATAATGTGTAAAAAACATACACTGGGTCAGTGGAAGAAACAGACAAGAAGTACAAAAGGCAAAATATACTGGAAAGTAAAAACATATATGTCATATCCCTTAAAAACTGAAAGTGGAAAGAGAATAATCTACCCCTATGGATTGAATAAAGGGTTTGATTCAAAATTCCAAGAATTTTACCAAGTCTGTTACATACATAAAGAATTCCAGAGGGCACATCAGTTGAAATATTATAAGTGTAACAACCAAGATGAGGATATTAGTCCAAATGCAAATCGTCATCAAAAAATTTCAACATAAATTATCAAAGACAATCATGAATATTGTTATCTATTTTGATTTTATTCAGTCTAAATTTAACATACCAAAATAGACAAATGTTCAATTTCAAGATGATACATTCTTTTTGAGTTCTGCAAAAATTGATGAAAAATTTGAGTAATTTTTCTCTTTAAATGAATAATAAATATTATTTCAACCAAATATACTTGAGCATTCATTATAGTAAATACACACATATATGCATAGAATGTTCACCACTCAATATTAAGTAGACACAAATGCATTGATGGTCAACACTCATTGTCAAGTAGACATATATGTATATGATGGTCACCATTCAATGTTGAGTAGACACAAATGAATATGATGGTCACCACTTATTGTCAAGTAGACACATATGCATATAATGGTTACCACTCAATATCAGGTAGACACATATGCATACGATGGTCACCACTCATTGTTTAGTAGACACAGAAACACACACACACACACACACAGGGATATGATGGTCACCACTCAATGTTGAGTATGATCATTGCAAGACATTGTAAGATTCAGTTGTGCCCTCAACAGATATGGCTTTTTAAACCAGACAAACTTTTAAAATCTCTAACACAAACTTGGCAGATTCTTTTTGTTGCCATTAGGTTTATATTTGTAAATGTTTACAAACATATACAGACACACACACACACACATATTATATTACAAAATATTTTATGGGTGTATGCTTTCTTATTGCAAATTCAAATAACAAATACATTATTTTATTTGTTTTAAATTGCTACTACACTATGTTCATCAGGAAATTATTGGAAAATGCTTAATATGCTTGATAAAAATAAAATAAGCAATCCCCATAAATTGTTTCAGATTACCTACACTTGAAAATTTTCTAAACATTAGACTTTAGAAGACAAAGTTAAATCATTTTCTACATTGATATTACATTTAGCATTGATAATTCAAAATTATATATCCTTTGCAGAGAATTTCAAACCAAAAAATAACCCACGAATAATCATATAGTTGACAGTGTGCAGAAGTTAAAGAGTAAAAAAATTGTTTTAAGTTTTACTTTGGAGTTTTGTATACCATCAGCCAAGAAGAAACCGGCAAATGATATGGGGAATGGAGCTCATATATCTTCATCAAAAACATAGTAGAAAGAGAGAAGGGGAGAATCAGCATCAACCTTCTTTCTTTTGGGGATAAATCTTGCTTCCAAGAGAATGGTACTATTTCATACAAATCAATAATTGCTTGAGGAAAAGAGATTTCTTTGATAAGCAGGGAAACAACCTGAATTTAGCTGGACTCTTTGAAGCCTTAATTTAAAACTTACTGACTTTTAGATTTAAAATACCTTGTATATACTGGCAAATACAGAAGTAATTTTAGAGCTAAAAAACAACATCAAAGCAAAAACTTATTCTAATGGTTACCTACAAAAGCATAAATGAATCTGCTATAGTATGATTCTAAAAACATATTGAAATTAATTTAGGAGAATCTTAAACAATTATTTTACCAGCTGCAGAAGAAAATCTCCAAATATGTATTTTGATCTACTTTTCTAATCTGTGAAAGTAGAATTATCTGGTATTTTTAATTGAATTAGAAATAAAAGCAGACATGTTCGGTTTTTGACTTTTTAGGGCTGCATTTTTTTAAGCATTCTTATTCAAAACAAACAGTAGTGTTTCACTGTTGTTCATCAAACCAAACCTTTCTCTTTTGCCATTTTCTGTGTTAAAAATCAACTTTAAGATAACATCTTTGTAATGATTGATAATTACATTGAAAACATTTTAGGCCAAACATTTTCTTCTAAATATTGTACTTCTTTGAAACAAATGCATACATCTACCTCAATTGGTTTTCTTTCACAAATGTTTTATCGAAGTTAGCACTTTTTCATAAACAAAAAAATATATATTATGAAAAGCATGGGATAATTAATATAATTTGTTAATATATGCAGCTTTTCAGACAATCACACCTTCTTACTAAACTGATGTGGGATAGAAAAATAGTAGGTTGGTGCAAAAATAATGTCGTTTTCTCACATATGTTACTATGTGAGAAAACGACATTATTTTTGCACCAAACTAATATCTTAAAAATAAAAAACAAAAACAAATAAATATGTGTGTTAAAACAAGTTCTTGCTCAATAAACTAAGAGACAACACTTCACCAAACAAACAGAAAAATGTTCCCTGAGGAGAAATTTCAATAAACTTAAATAATGCCTAATGGTTAAATCCACTTTGGCAGGAAGGGAGACAAGCTACTGTCACTGCTTAGAGCACATCTATTAAGCTGAGGAATGTGAGTCTAATATCTTCAGAAATTTTTTAGCTAAGGATAGTGAGTTCAAACCAAGGTAGCACCATGAGAGTCGGCTGAGTTAACAATGTGGATAAAAATTGAGTTGAAATTAATAATATTTAATTTCAAAATGAAAAAAGTAATACAAAATACCCAGCATTCATATGGTTAATGTGAATCCCATTAAATATCACAAATATATATTTGGTCAAAATAAAATCCACTTTTCTTATGATGTTAATTTTTTAATCATTTAACCTCAAGCAAGGCAATAAAACCACTAAGACAAAAGGTGTTACTGAATGTTAGAGGAAATGCAAAAAAACAAAAAACACTATTAAGGAGATCAGCACAACACGTCAGTGAAAATAAGAATTTTCCATATTGCCTGATATATTTAACAATCTTTTTGAAGATAAATGAAAAAATTTGGCTCAAGTTATTATGAAAGAATCACATGTATGAATTTATTTTTCTACTTATTTAGAAGGAGTTATTTTTTGAAAATATTAAACGAGGAAAGGATAATTGTTATTGTTACTTATGGTTATTAGAATGATGGAATTCTCCTGATTAGCAGAAGGGGATCAGGAAATCTAAATTTGATTTATTTTTGAAGAAAAGAAAATAAGCTGGGATGAAATCTATCAAGAATGAAAAGTTTTCTTATTATTTGGATTATAGTGAATTAAACATGTTCAGCATATTTTTTTATCTTTTTTCATATTCCCAAGTTATAATATTTTTTCATCTCTAAGCATTTGTTTACTTTTTTTTAACAACAATGGTATAATGACTTGAAAGTAAATAGGTAGACCCAGTAAGATAAAAATAAAAACCGAAAGAAATTTATAAGAAAGAAAGAATATGCAAAGAACTTAAAGGTCGATGGCCACAAAGCCAAACTAGAATTTAAATCTCAACAAATTAAACATTGTACAAAATTTAAATCTCAACAAATTAAACATTGTACAAAATTTAAATCTCAACAAATTAAACATTGTACAAAATTTAAATCTCAACAAATTAAACATTATACAAAGATCAATTTGAGGAAAAGAAAAAATATTATTTGGTTTTAACCCATGGCGTTCTATACTCCAGGCCAAGTCATGGCACAACTGAGAGCCAGAACTGGAGGCCTATTGAAAAATGTAGGATTTTCAGAAATTTTAGAAGAAAATGAAGTCAACCACTTTATGAAATACTTAGAATAACATTTTTATTCACACCTGAGGATAATAGGATGTGTTGAAAGATAAATAAATGAAAATATGTATTTTTACTATGAACACTGATAATTATTAAACAACACAAAGGGGTAATTATGATTTCTGGTAAAAGATATATTGAATCAGAAATTTATATTATTTACAGGTGTCACCGAATCCTTTATTCGATCTATTCCCTGTGAGTGAATAAAGACTTTGGTTTAAATTTACATTACAGTTACTGGGTTTGACAAACAGAACCCAAGAAGGCTGGAAGACATCAGCCGAAGTGTGTATATAACAATCAATCATCACAGAAATATAGACAAATAAAACAAAATCATTCTAGGAAAGTTTCAAAACTTTTAGAGCTGGTTCTTTTTCTGATCTAGGTGTGTCATGTTTGCAAAAAAAAAAAAAAAAAATAATTCTACATACTATAAGGGATTCTCATACATTTAATTGTTCTTAAAAAATATAGTATATTAAAAATTAAAAATTAAAATATTTCAAATTGTAGTTAAATAAAACGTATTCTAACCTAAACACCCCCAAAAATCTTTAAATAGAAAAATAGAAAAAATGCCATAAGAATTTTTGCCGTTAACAATAAATTTTTAAAATATCTAGATGACATGCATTCAACAGATGTCAGATTTCATTGAAAAATACATCTCTACCCCTACCCTTTGTGCCTCCATGAGAAACTACACATTATTAAGCTTCTAAACAATACAAATCTATTAAACAACAGGCATGAATTAACGGTTTTCTGCCGACACTACCAAACTTATGCTCTGAATAACTAGCTAAAAACACGCATACAATAAAATTAACTTTAAAATCCATAGCCCACATAGTTTTAATACCCTACAAAAAAAGATAACCCTTTATGGAGTCGTCAAAAAACAAACATTACGGCATTTTTATATACACAAATCCCTTTCATAAAGAGATATAATAAAAGAATAAAATAAAAAAAATAAATAAATCTCCATAGACGCTCAAGCCAGACTATGTGAAAACTTCCTCCGCCATTAATTTTGCCACCCCCACCTTACCCTGACCCGGCATCTATGAAAGTAACTCTATACTGATACAACTTATTAACACCCCACCCCTGCCTATTCTAAACAATCCGCCCTTGATGTTACCATGGAAATTTTGACTTCAATTCTGAATATACTATTAAAACTCGTAAATTTCAGAAATAAGTTATTCCAAAAAAAATTTTGCTTGAAGATGGAACAGAGCCTACTTTAACTCAAGTTAATTTAAATATTATTTTGAAGTTTTCGGCTCTTGTTTTGAAACATGAGACCTCTTATGTAGCGAGTTGGAATCATATTTTTAAATAAATAATTATATATATATATATATATATATATATATAGTCATCCACAAACAAGCCTGTTTCACTGTATCATAGCTTATCAGTGCAGCTAGACATCTGGCTACTTCAAGTTGGGATCGAAACTCAACTGATTTGGCATCAATCTGAGATCCTACCTAAGCTATCAGCACACACCAAACGAAGGGAAATTTTAACATATTATATATGTGGTGTATATACCTATATCAGACATATTACCACCTCCTTGAGTAGATGCCTCATGTGTCACCTACCAGACCAAAGTGCTATATAAAAAAAAACATCAATCAAACCATAATTTACAAGAATCCTTAAGAAAATTTCTGGTCAAAAGCACTAAAAATCTCTATAAATAACATGGAATTTTAAAAACAGAAAGATGCTCATGTGAATTCCAGCCATGCTCAACACATGAAGGCTCAGAATAAAAGCTCCAAATCAAAACCCCTTGAAAATGATTATAGAAGTGGCCAAAAATTTCTGTACTCCAACAAAATGTAAAAATGTAAGGATGCTGGGAAAACTAAATAAAAAAAATAATTAAATCTTCCTTGTCTGCCATAACAGATGTTTAAAATGTTACTCTCCAAATATACATTTATATATTATGGATGCATGGTAGAGTAATGGACAGCAGTTTGGATTGAGGAAATTGAAGAGGTGAGTTCAAATTCCAGTTGACTTTATTATATTCATTTACATGAAAATACCTTTGAGAAAGGGGATGAATTCCCCTAGTTATGGGTAATAGCAGGACAGACTGGGTTCTATCACCTTGAGTGGCAACTACTCTTGGGAAAGGACAACTCTGAATTAAAAATCTGAAGAGGGATGCTTGAGAACTTTGCCGTACATGATGTGCACCAGTTATCTGTATTTGGCTCTTCAAAAAATTGTGGTTCGTTCTGCACAAACCTTCACACCGATAATCAAATGATATGTGTGATTAGTCTGGCTGTTCAATTTTAAGAATTGAATTGCTGTACCCTTATACATTAAAAATAACAGGATAGTCCAGTATATATATGTGTCTGGAAGTGTGAGTTACACAAATCAAAACCAACATGAGTCATTTGGCATTAAGCAGAATTTATTTTTTGAAATTTGTTTCCTTTATATTGAAGTTCATTTTGAATACTGTCAACTGAAGATGATAAGAAAATATACTGTTTTAATCAAAAATGAAAGGTGGAAAAATGTTTTTATATACATATAAACAAATAGAATATAGATTTTTAGTTTTCATCTAGTTTTGCTTGAAGAGATAATTACACAGGCACAAAATCCTTTATTTGTTCAGAGGACCAGGATAAGGATATTTGTTAAAAAAAATCAATGGCACAATCACACTGAGATATTAAAATAAGTACAAAAAGGAAATTTTTAAAAATCAAAAAAAGATTTCTCAAAGATTTCCTTATGAACAAATCAATAACAAAATTATAACAGAAGGTAAAATAAATATCTGAAAAATAATACAAAAGAGTTAAAAGACAGTATTGGAGAAGTGCCAGTTATATAGATAATAAAGAATAAGCTACCAAAAGATTTTTAATAAAATCAGCCTTTTTTGACAATGCTAAATCAAAAAGAATTTCTGTTTAAACATTTCTATTATGACTATTTAGCCCAAGAATTTTCATCAGAAATAAGCACATCAATAAACAGAAGAAAAAGACAGATTGAAGCAGTGATAAAAAAAAAAAAAAAACAAACAATGAAGTCTTGGGAATAATCATACTGATTTGATTAGATGTACGTTTAATAATAGATTTTTGCTGTTTTTATATCTTATGTAAAGGAAGTTATTTAAAATTGACCTTTTTGAAAACTAATCAGAGCGCTGAATATAAGTTCAACTCTTTTACCTAAATCAAACAGAAATGAAGATGATTCCTAAAGTTTTGAGATTAAATATTCTCATAATTTTGTATATTTTTTAAAATTACGAGCTTTATCTTTGTTGTTTTTAAACTCAATATTTGGGTCAAGACTAGTGCTGATCAATAATAAAAGCCAAATTGCAAATAATTCAAACATTAAGTAAAACTATTAAATTTCTAGTAAATCATGTGATTGAAATGCTAAGGATGCAGACGACAAAAAGAAAACTGATTTCATAAGAGATGGCTAACACCTATGAGAATTACTTTGAGGATTTTAACCTGAAAATCGAATAATTGTCTACACTGTAGTTTAGATTGATATGTCTATGATACTGTTTTTTTTTTGTTTTTTTTTTGTTTTTTTTTGCTTCCCCTCGGAGAATCTGCAATCATGATGACATCATGCCAATGAAACTGAACAAAATAGCTAACTTGCTTTTCATAATGTTTTAGTGACCTGCACAGATTATGAAATTATATTTGCTTATAGAAAAAAAAAACACACACACACTGATTTATACTTAAACTTTTTTATATACATCAATTTTTTCAAAAAAGCAAAATTGTTGTTTACAATCTCAAAAACAAACTTATCAGCATTGATCTCTACTCCTTACAACCTGAACTGGCTCCTGACACAGATATTCGAAATAAGTGCCGAACAAAAGAAATAAACGAGTAAAATAAAACAGAAAGATAAAGTAAACAAGATTGACTGAAACCTTCAAAGCATCAACAATTAATATTAAGGTGTGTAGAATAATCAGCCATGATTAAGTGTAATCAAAAAAGTTGTAATTTACAAAATTTTCCATAAAAATAAAAGAACAGATCAAAATAACACAAGACCATACACACACACACACACACACACATATATATATATATATATATATATATATATATATATATATATTTATTTATTTATTTATTTAACAGGTTTTTTTTCTTGCACTTCTCATTTGTGGAACTCCATTCTGGCTCCATATTTTCCAACCAACTTTAATCTGCAAAAATTTAAACACAATGTCAATCACTATCTACTGTCCTCCTGATTACTCTTTTCTCTTCCTGCTCATTATTAATGTTTCTGTCCATAATTCTTCAACACCCTGTAACTCCTTGTATCTCAGTGGCTTTTCTGCCTTTCCTGGGTTGAAACTGATCTCTCTCTCTCTCTCTCTCTATATATATATATATATATATATATATATATATTGTGTGTATTTAGGCAGCATCTTTTCATTCATACACATTTCATTAAATAATATAGACAAGTGTTGTCTATTTATTTTATGTAAATTTTTTTCGTAACATCTGATAAGTTTAATAACATTATCGTTGAACGAAGAAAGAAAATCGCACTGCATCTCATGACGTCACACATGATCACATGAGAGTGAATTGTAAAAGTATGAAATATGGAAAGCCAATTGTAGAAGTATGAAATATGGAGAGCCGTTGGGTTTCCATACTTCATACTTCTACAATTCACTCTCATGTGGTCATGTGTGACGTCATGAGATGCGGTGTGATTTTCGCTTCTAGCGTCTTATATGCGCGTGTTTATCGTTGCTTAGAAATCTTCTATGTAAACATTGACAGACTATCATCACTGTCTTGTCCGTATATTGTTTAATATGTTGTAATTGACATCTTTGATAATGGCTTAAGTAAGCCAAAAGCTTAGATTGTATTAAAAAAAAATATAGATCACTATTGTGAATTTCTTTCTTCATTCAACAATAATGTTATTAAACTTATCAGATGTTACGAAAAAAATTTACATAAAATAAATAGACAACATTTGTCTATATTATTTAATGAAACGTGTATGAATATATATATATATATATATATATATATATATATATAATGCAAATCAAAAGTAAAGCAGCTATAAGACAGTAATAATGCAAAAGCTTTGCAAAGTGGAAATAGTGACAACAAGCAAGAATGCTATAAACACTTTACTGTGTTTATAGCATTCTGGCTTCATGACAAGAAAGAACAAAAATGTGGGTAGACACACAACTGGCCATTTTTTTTTTTGTTGGTTAGGAATAAACCACAGCATGCATGTACAGGATTTGTTTATAAATTTGGGAAGGAGAGTTTTTGAGCAGTCATTCTTAGCAGATTGTAATGAACAAGGTTGCCTTTCAAAGTAAAACACAACCTCCTCATAAAGCTGGTTCTCCAAAAAAGAAGAATTTGACCCAAGGCTGTATACAAGATGGTACTTACAGTTACAACAGAGAAATCAAGAGAGACACCAACTACCTTTTAACAAGACTTGATGAACGTTAGAAAGTTGAGATGAAACAACTCCAATGGGCTTGGCAGTAAATGCATAAAAGAAGATAGAGCACATTGTTTTCTATTGAATGAGGTTAAAACAAGAAACAGAAATCCAATAGAAAAATCAGAAAATGAAAAAAGCCATATCTAAGCATTTGTTAAAAAAAATGTATACATTTGCAGAGTGAATGTAGATTTTAAAACATAATGGTAACCAGTGCTCAGAAAAACTACTTTTGTCAATTAGAACTTCTGATAATAAGGGTCAAGTCTAGGTAATTTGAGAACTATCAGCTATACCACTCTAACCATGTTACTACTTACAGCAGCAGAAACCAGTAAAAGGTATCAATCTTGCCTCTTCTCATATGACTTTTACTAAAAAAAAGATTTTAAAACTCAGTCCTGTGATTCTTTTGTGTTCTAGTTGAAGAGATAAAGATGAGGAAAGAAAGGAAAAAAGTGTCACAAGAATTACAAAGACTGAAAAACAATGAAATATATATATCAGGCAGGACATGTTAAAAACCACAAAGATGAAAGCAACTGCTCTAAAATATATAAACAATGGTATTTGTATTTCAGGTTTGTGCATCATTTTAGAAATGCTGAAAGCAAACATTGTTAGCATACAGTTTAAAAAGAACAAGTAGGTTGGCTTCAAAAGGATTTCTTGCTATAGGTCATAGTGTGTAACCAACTCTATACGAGATCATTGGACTGCAATAACACTGAATCTAATATCATTATCACATTGATCGTTTGTATTTCTCCTGTATACTGAAAGTAAATATTACATTTGATTACTCTAGTATGCTTTCCAAATCAAAAGTGATATTATTTTGTAACACAAACAAAAAAGTCAATTGTCATTCATTCCTTCTCTCTCTCGCTCTCTCTCTCTCTATATATATATATTTATATATATATATGTGCATATGTGTGTGTGTTGTGTGTATGTTAGAGTAAGAGAATTCAAGAAGTGTTAAATAGATCTTTTAAAAAAAATTGCCAAATAAACTTATTGAGTAAATGTGTACAAGTAATTAGATTTCATCACCTGTAGCAATTTTTTGTAAGTGTAGTTTGTATTCAGGTTGAATAAATCAGATTTAAGTTACTTGCTTGCTTTTGTAAAGGCAAACATATAAAGATAGAAAAAAGTTTGAAAAGTTCTCTTCCCTGAGGGAAAAAAAAAAGTTCCATTTAAAGTGAATTCCATGAACTGATAGTTTTTATATAGATAGGAAAGTACTTGTAAAACACCAAAGTGATCTTCAGTTGACTTTTAACAATGGTTGGAAAATTGTGGAGTCATGATGTCAGCTCTGGTATGTGTTATGTTATTCAACATTAGTACCGTTTTCCAAAGCCTTTCTTTTCTAATGAGGAGTAAGAGCACTAAATATATACAAAGTGTTTTATTCATATAATTTCAAGATGAAAAGCCACAATCATGCAGACAATATACTGTAAAATAGTCAGAATACAGGTCTCAACATTTGTTTGTCAAGAATGAAGCAATATATTAGGTTGGTGCAAAAATAATGACGTAATAATGTTGTTTTTTGACGTATTTTTTAAAGTCAAAAAATGACATTATTACATCATTATTTTTGCACCAACCTAATATTTAGATGCTTGACTTCCATAACAAAATATCTGAATCTGTCACGATAAAAAAACAAATAAAACAAAATATAAAAATAAAATATGTAAACAAAAGTAAAAATAATTAAAAAAAATAAGGCATTTGCACATTCCTTCAAAACCCTTATCTCTTTCTTTCTTTCTTTCTCTCTCTCTCTAAACTTCTTTACTAACAAGAAGGTAACCCTCAAATAAAAAGAGGAAGAAGAAAAGACTGAACCTGGCTGAAAAACACTGGATGTTTGCAGGAGCAGGGTCTACTTATTTGTGACTGAAAAATATCAAAAATCAAGGAGGCTCCATGCATAACTTCCATTATGAAAACAATAAAAACAAAAGGAACACTGGAAAATAAAATAATTTTGGTCAATCAAAAGGATATAAACCTGACACCTCTGGGCTAAAGACAGATGGGATGAGGAGAGGGCAGAACAAAAGAATCCTACCAAATAGAAAATAGCCATGCATGGCATGTGAAGAAACATTTAAGAGGTCGATCAGCTAATCCTGTTTACACTCTGCTCAGGGCCGAGAAAAACACAGTATATTGACACTGACCTATTTTGAACATAGTCTTCAAACTACTGAAATGGACATTTCTCCAGACTGCTACCAATATCCGCCTTATTAACAAACTTTTTGCTACGATGAATACCAAAGGACTCACTCATCACTCTAAAAAAATAAAAATATATTTTTATTTTAACCCCTTCAGTCAATTTGTTATATTCCAAAATTTCTGGTAAAGGAAACTCTACCTATCACCCAATACCCACAAATCTAAATTAATTATAAATAATTAAAACAAATGAAATGTTTTTTATGTGTATCAACCATTTTTGTTTTATTTTTCCTTTAAAATATGCCAAAAATATAAACAGAGTCTGTACATTGTGCTTGATATTGATGCTTTTCTGCAAAACTTTCAGTAAAATTTATTTTCTACAAATTTCTGTGAAATCTTTAATAGCTCTTATAACAAAAACCTCCCATATATGATCACATGACAATCAACCAAGAATTCATTAATCTGTTGAAAATAATTACCAAAACCTAGAATAAAGTAGGACTTTCAAAAGCTCAGGTGGTCTAAAATGTCACATGAAAATCCATCAGGCTTCCAGGACCCAGCTATAAATTGTTACTTATAGCAACAACTTGATAGATAATTTTTATCTATTCCATCTGTTAACATATGTAAATCTTTATCAAGACTTGTGGATAGTCATGTCCATGCCAGCTGAAAAAGGATTTATTGTATAACTGGCATAATGTCTTGCTACAAAATACGAAATAAGAAAAAAAAGAATCTTGATCAGTAGCAAGTTGATTGCTATCAGAAAGGAGAATATGATATACAAACCAAAAATATCAGACTAATGGTTGGTAACTGAATGACAAAATGAAAAACTTACAAAATGGAAACACTTGCATCTTTAGCATTTCTCTAAATGCATAACTAATTCTTTCCACCTACATATATATGATTCTATCATGAAAAACATTATTTAGTCTGAAGAAATACTTTTGAAGGATCAAAACATGTTACATGGGATATTTGTGTTCAAACCCATAACGTTATCATTAAAAGGTCATGTTTAAGGGTTGTCCATGCTTACAGGAAAAAGAAACAAAAAAAAAACCCTCATAATTTATCGTCTGCTCTACCATACTTCAAACACTACAAGGCCCAGGGCCACTTGAGGTACAAGGCTACAATAAGGAGTAGTTTATATGGATAAGAGGGGAAGATAACATTTGACTCTAGACTTGAACAGGTTAAAGTGGTAGTGATCAGGAAAAGATCCTCCAGTGAATCTGTTCTATAGGGCAGTGGTTCGCGGGAAGCTGTTTCAGTGGACCTTATTTTTTGTCGATGGAACATGGAGGGAATGTGAGTGGTTTGCTACTATGTAAGTGGCTTGGCAGCTCCTAGCTGTGTAGATCTGATCAAGTGGAACCAGGAGATATAGTTCGTCTGAATACTTACCACGATAGAGCAGTTAGAGACTTACCACATTTCTTCTGTGGGAGATAAGTTGGAGGGTGGAAAATAATTCTTTTCTAACAAGAACTCAGAGACACTTTTGAACTCTATCAAGACTGGAGAGTGAGGACTAGTAACTCCCACCCAAATATGGTAACAGCATTCCATTTTACGCCTGATCTGGCACTTATAAAGGTAGAGGATAGCTTGAGCAGTCAGGTACTTACTGGTGTACTATAGAGACAATCATTTTGCCTGCATCTTTAGCATTGGATTATATATAAGAGTTCTATTTGAGATTGGGTATGAATTTGAGCCCCAATATTCTCTCAAGGCATATTACCTCCTTGAGGGGTTATTTGTGGCAGTATTTTGGGGTTGATCAGCAGTGAAGGAATGCAACCAACCAGTTTTTCCCCACTCTCTGATTGTCATGACTTTTAGAGGTGAGCCTATATATTGTCATATCATTGGCATAAATGTTTACAAATGATCAAAGTATATTCTTAGGTAGATCATTTATGTAAACCAAAAGGAGAGTTGTTCTGAGAAGTGACCCCTAGGTGATACCTGCATTGACCACTAAGGCCTCAAAGGACTGGCTGTTAATAACAACATTCAGGATTCTACCTGGTAGGAAGGATTTTATAATAGAGAAAACTCTTCCAGTGATATAATAGCTGGAGAGCTTGTATAGGGAAAGGTTTATGCCACACTTTGTTGAAGGCTTTCGAGATATTTAATTGTGAACATGTTTGGTGATTAATCGGCTGTCAATAAATCAATTGATACATAGGAAAAAAGACCCCATGTTTAAGAAAACTTGTAAACAACATTTTATGTTATAAGTAATATTTGTTTCAAATCAAATTAATTGAACTTTAAATTTGCTAATTTTTCTAAAATAACTTTTCAGAAATATTTATTTTATTTTTACAAGATTTTTAAAATTGAGAATTAACTTTGTTTACAAACGTGTCAAAATGGCTGATTTTCATCGATTTTACTGGAAAAAAATCAATTCCGATCAATATAATTTCTGTTTGAAATATACCACAGAGTATTTTGCTTACTGGAAATAGCAAATTTTAAATCCTTTATAGGTACCTCTACTAATTCAGTATATGTAAGTTTTAAAATGAATTTTTAAAAAAGAAAAAGCTTTCTTGAAGCTTTCATTTTAGCTTTAATTGAAAGGTAAAGGATCTAAAACTTACTTTCAATTAAAGCTGAAATGAAAGCTTTTTCATTTTTAAAAATTCTTTTTAAATCTTACGTATACTGAATTAGTGGTGGTACCTATATTTTAGTAAATAAAGATAAAAATCTGTTTCAAAAACTATAAATTTTTAAGAAATACATGAATTTCGTAGAAACAAATTTAAGTTTCATAAAATTAGAGAGAATGTTTACTTTTTAAGTTTCAGTTATTGAAAAGCAGATTTATTTTTGTTTGCATAGTATGCTACAAAAATAAATCTTTTCGATAACTGAGACTAAAAAAGGATTTTATGGACTAAACTATTATAAAAACAAATTGTTGTAAATTAACTGCCTCACCACATGGACAATTTGTGATAAAAGGTCAATTTTTTTATGTGAAAAAAATCAAATGATGGGAATTCCATACATTCATTTTCTTTTCTTTTTTATAAATTAAAAATAACAATATAATAAAAATAATAAAAATTAAAAGAACCCTTGCAGACCAACAATATGAATTCATTTTTTGCTTATATTACATAATTTTCATTTTAATTATTAAATTATTAATTTATAATATTAAATGGATGAATTAACAATGTTTAAAAAGAAACTAAAAATAAAAATTTTATTTTGAACTGAAACAGACTTTAAACTAGCAAACTTTATGGAAAGTTCAAGAACTGCATAGAAACTTGCGCATTTCAATTTTTTTCTTATAGAAGTAAAATTAATTTACATCATACTTAGGTGTTATTATGATCTACAGATTTTAGTTTACTGATAGTTTAAAATCAATAAATATTTATATATTTTTGTCATTAGCATCAGGAGAAGAAAATTAAGTTTTAAACAAAAATATCTAAAGAATCGTTTTTGCAATTGGAAATTAGGTTAAAAATTTTCCGAATCTGATACCCCAAAAAGTTTCATTAAAGACGACTGACAAGGTACTGCAATTAGGCTTTTTATTTAATTTTTCTTGGGTTCATACAAGTGATATTTTCTTTTCTGGACACAAAGTGTGTAAAAACTGTCCAAAAGTTCTGCATATCCAGCCGCTTTCATCTATTCTTTTAGCCATTATCAAGGGTGATTTTTTTTTTATCTAAACATGCAGGTTTATGTATGTAAGTTAAAAGAATATTTTATTTTCTGAACTCAGTCAGCACAGCTTGGCGAGGTTCATAGTTAATGTTGTTGAATGTTGGCTTTTCCTTTTTAATTATTAGGGCTTAGATTATTTTTTAATCTCATTTACATGTGGATGAGGCTATTATACTTGTATTTTCTACTAGTATATTTCAGATGGAGTCTGGTAGATATTCATGTATGTTTGAATGAGTCCTTATGAAGCCATGGTCAAGCAGTGTAAGTCATCTAGATAGGCATATAGTAGTATTACCAATGAGTTTGGTTTGATCAGGAACATGGTTCCTTAAGAGGCATTTGTACTTATGTTGGTTCTTTGTAGTTTTGATCTTGCAGGTATGTTGGTCTTTTTGATGATAAGGTTAGCTGCTGTTTTAATTTTTTTGTAATAGATAATTTAATTTTCTGTTTCAGGTCGATTGGGGGTGAGTATTTCTTTATGTTATTTCTAAGAGAAAATTTGTCTTGGTTATAGTAGACATGTTTTTGGCTTTTGCAGAAGACATTAATGTTATTGTTTTTATCTGTATGTTCAGTATCATTGTTAGTTATTTCTATATCCATGTTTTCACCTTCCATTTGTCTTTTAACATCACTGTTCAAATAACAGAGATACAGGAATTCGTGTCTTGAAAACAATGAAATCAGTTACAAATAATGACAGTTCTACAAAATTATATAAGTAAAAATCATTCATAATACAAAGGTTCTGCCAAAACAAACTGTTGCTGTAAAGAAGATTAAAAACTATATATATATATATATATATATATATATATTTCCTCGTATTTTCTCTCCAAAAATAAAAATAGATTTAATCAGAAAACTGTCTTCATCAGATGATGATGATGATGATTATATGTAAGTAATTATATAAACCTGAGGCTAAAAAGAATTTTGAACTTTGCATGATCACTATGTCAATTTTTAATAAAAAGTTACCAAAATATAAGGACATAAAAAAAAGATTAAAACAGAATGAAATCATTGCTTTAGTTCTTTATACCTTCATAATATATGATGACATTTAAAAACCACAAAGTGCTATTATTAATATTCAGTATTATCTACAAGTCATTAAATTCTTGACTCAAAAAAAAATATCAAGCTTCTTGGTTGTTCTCAGTAGCACTAAGTAACCTGCTATGAGTCAAAACAAAATTTATAGAATGAAAACTCTTTGAGAACTTTACAGAGATTTACAAAAAATTTTACTTTAAATGTCTATGATGTAATTTTTCTATGAAATATTTTTAAGCTTAATTTTTATACAACTTTAACAATGGCATCTACATAGAAGATGCTCCATAAACCTAAAAGTAGCAAAAATATAGATTATATTTAATATAATCTATATTTTTGCTACTTTTTCCAAGGTTAGGAAAATCTTATAAGAAACATATAAAAGATTACTTAACTATTCTGTCCTGGGTAAGACGATAAACTGCATCCGCGTCCTGGGTAAGACGATAAACTACGTCAAACAACAAGGCCTCTGATCAGGAGGTTTTAAGGAGTGTGGAACCACCTCTTAATTGCTGGTGTTCCCAGGTCCACCATGACCTGGAGTGGTAGTACCTGTTAGGGTCCCTGCTATGGGCAAATAGTTAACACTCAGATTACATTTGCATCCTGGTATGATGATAAACTACATCTGCATCCTGGGTAAGATGATGAACTAGGTCCAACAGCAAGGCCTCTGATAATACATTTTTGAAAAATAATGTTGCCAGCTGTACATTTTTGAAAAAAAAAATATTACCAGCTATACGTTTTTGAAAAAAATAATATTACCAGCTATACGTTTTTGAAAAAAAATAATATTACCAGCTATACGTTTTTGAAAAAATAATATTACCAGCTATATGTTTCTCAGAAAGAAAATATTAAGCGCAATGGATTTTTGACAAAACAAAAATATTACCAGGAAAAAAAAAAAGTTGTCGGCATTAAATAACCCATTGGGGTTGATATGCCGTAAAACAAACCAAACCAAACTGTTATGTTATATCAGTCCTCCTATGTGATGGTGAAAGCTGGACAAACTGCTCACAGATGAAGAAGGGACTTGAGACAAGAGAAATGTAGTTTTATAGACAGACACTGAGAATTCCATGAACTGAACACATGCGCAACAACAAAGTTTTAGAGAAAATGGAGACAAAAAGGACACTTGTACTTGACACCAGAGAGAAACCATTGAAATATCTAAGCCACATAATGAGAAAGGAGGACTTGGAAAATTTGTCACTCACAACATATATTAAAGTCAAGAGGGATAAGGGAAAACAGTGCATAACCTATATAACAACTGCTACATTACAGAAAAGACTCCCATGTGAATACTTCCCTGAAAACAAGAATCTTAACCATTCCAAGTCAAATGTAAGTAAGTATCTATCCTCCTTATTCTCATGATGTTCACTTCCTAACAACTCCTATTTCATTCATACCACACACCACATTCATCAAAACAATTGTAACAGTATATCTCTATATTGAGTGGCTCTCGAGTCTTGTATTGGGTGAGTTTTAGTATTTTAACTAATTTCATGGACCTCTTTTTCATTACATTTTGTTTGATATTAGTCCAATATGCATAAGTACTGAAGAATGTCTGTCACTTGCTACTTAAGAAAAGCAATCACAAATAATTTGATATTGCAAGGAAAACCACATCTCATTACCAATGTGAACAATATTCTTCCAATCATTAGAAAATCTGTCTCCAAACATAAATAATGATGAATCCTCTACCAAGTGTTCCAAGAAATAAGACTCAAGATAAACTTTTCCAAAACAGAAACTATGATCTGGAATTGAAATGAAAGCAGTGATGGCAGATAACCTGAATCCATCATAAAAATTCAGTACATAGAATTAGTAAATATTAAACTCTTTGAATACTTTGTTGTATGGATCAGTTATAACAAATTTAGTATAAGAGAAAGAGAAATTGAACACAGGCTGTACCAGAGATAGTTTCACCCAACATTGTAAATTGCTACAAAACCAAAGCATGAACCTGATTCTTAAATATCCTCATCAGATCGTGATTTTCATATGGATACCATGCATGGTGCCAAACCCATTCTGAAATATCTAAACTGTCAGCTGTATATTTAATGTTTAAAAAAGGGGTTGAGCAAAAAGTCTGAGGAACTTGACAAAGACCATTATTTTTTTTTAAGATAGTGGACTGGTGCTACTGATTCCCAAAGAACTTTACCAAATAACAGAACTAACATCACTTGAGGACTATCACCAACAGCAGTAACAACTAAAATGGACAGCACAGGCAGCTTGAAGAGAAAATAATGATATAATCAAGATGCTGACATTCCACACTACTTCAAATAAAAGGTTAGGAAAGAAACACTCGTCAATACTGGAAAGTGTGATAACATCTACTGGACTTGATAAACCTATTTTCTTGAAAAATTGATACCTCACTTTAGGACTACCAACAGCAACAACAACTAAAATGGATGTCAGATGTAACTCAGAGAGAAAATAATGGCATAAGGTGTTAACATTTTATACTACTTCAAATAAAAGTTTAGGTATGAAACCTTTATCAATACTGGGAAGAGAAGTAACCTATTATTCTGAAAAAACATTTTAAAAGAAATATTTTATAAAATTTCAATAGAAAACAGTACCAGCTACTTGATCAATGAATGCCAAATATTTCTTTGTCGGGAAACGGTTAATATTACCATTACCATATCTTTAGACTCAAATTTTGTAAGTCTGTTTATAATATGGTGCATACAAGAGACAATTTGCATAATATACTGAATTGTCAAGAAGACAATTTTAAAGAATAATTGTTTACAAACTGATATGAATAGTTTTTCTTTTTTTCTGACCAAGACTAGATCTTAAATTTCTGACTAAAATGCAATTATAATCAACACAAAATTGGCAAGACAATTCAGAGAAATAAAATCATTTGTGATAATCAAAGAATGTTAATTTACAGAACAGTAAAGTTTATAGTGAAAAAATATAATAACATGTGTTCTTACAATTAAGTTGCTTCCAGTAATTAACTTTTTGGCTAGCGTGATTATTTAAATAAATTTCTCTGTTCTCAGTATAAGCTTATTAAACCAACCAGCTGAAAAAATAAAAGCTGTGATTTCAGAATAATTATTAGAAACCTTCATTATACATAATTCTGTTTGAAAACTTTGAATAGGATGTGACTATTCTGAGGAAGAGAAGCTGGAAGATTAAAAGTTATTAACTATTTAAATAAAGACTATTAATTTTAATTAAAAGATAAAGAGAGAAAGGTGGCAGATGATATGAAAGAGAATAATTTGGATATTCTAAACTCTGGAATGGAAACAAGTATTTCTGTTTAAGTGTTTAAAACTGTTTTGATTTTAAAGGCTTAAACTAGAACTGAAACAATAAAGAAAGCAGTGGAATTTTCAAAAGACTCTTCAAAATTACAAAATATAAAAAGATGCTGAAATGTTAGAATAAAGACGAACCATCACTGTCTTTATAGCTGGATGTATGTTTGAGTTAACCATGAATTCAAAAACGACAACCAAGGAAATGACTTCACATCCATCCTAAGAATCTTAGTACATTTCTTGAAGCTACAAAGCCCTTGAATGATACTTATACTATAACATCTGAATGGGATACCCTGGAAAGGTACTTAAAATTGTCTAAAAGCAGATCAAGATCCACTAACGCCCTTGATAGAAAAAACAAACTCACAATGTGTACTGGAGCAACTCAGCATCAGAGGCTAAGTCTATATATTCCTACTCATAAGTTCAAATTAAAGTTTAACCAGTAAAATAATTACTGACATTTTTAAATTTAGGAGAAAGTGTAGGTCACAAAATGTGTAAGTCAAAAAATCTGGAAGCACTCACCCAACTAATGTGCTGCAAGAATAAACACAACCAGAGGAATTTTTAAAGTCCTCGACAAGACATTAATGCTTAAAATTGGTTGAGAAAGAAAATATTTACATGCTTGCATCTATAATACCAACTTCATCTGAGTGGGTAGTCTATTTTGTGGTAGCAGCATGTAATCTGGTGTTATTTTGATTGATGAAGTAAGTTGCCATTTCTTTTCTTCACACTAAGTTGCAGGAAATGATGTTATCAATGAGAATTATGAAATTCATGAAAAATAATTAAGACCTTATGAGACATGATAAATTATCCCATAATCAACATACCCATTCATAATTTCAAATCTTAAATTATAATAACGATAATTATCACAAACTTCCATTGTTGCCAAAAAAATGTAGTAAAGTTGACAGATTAAGCAAATATCTTTCAGTTTTATGATAAAAATCAATTTTATTAATTATTTTAAACTTGCTTTCATTATCTACAATAAACTAATGCCAAAGTTCATTAATATTTCTCAACAAATGGCAAAATACACAGATGAGCCAATCAGTTATAATTTTCTTTTTGCAAGTATTTTCTGAAAATTTCCATGTTTTTCATTACAGACTACAAAACTAAACGAATAATTCTAGTAGTCCAAACAACTGTTGGAATGGAAACACCAACTCCCAAGAGGATGCTTTCCCAATCACTATAATCTTAGCCTGTTCAAGTATAGGGTCAGCTATTATCTTTCCCATATATCCCCATAATCTGTGCCTCTTACCTTGCAACCCTATACCTCAAGTAACTCTTGAGCCTAGTACACTTCTCAAATTATATAAGCTAGAAAACAGGGACTCTGTGATGAAAGAGGTTACATAATATTACCTTACATATATTATTCATGATATTTTGTAGAAGTTCATTTCTATGGAGGAGAAGACAAATTTCCTCTGCAATCAGGAGCTATCACCTATTCTGTAGTTTCAGTAACAACAACCAGAGAGAAATGAGAAAATAAACTGTACACCATTCCCCCATGATAAGGGAAAGTAGGGTATCATCTGAAGTGTGCAATATTTTAAACAAGTCTATGGGAAAAAGTTCAAGAAGATAAGACACATTGTATCCTGAATATACTTGGTTATAAGCAGACATTTATAATGCTAATAATGTTCAATTTTGACACAGAATTGAATTTACGCATGTATAGGAAATATTCAACAAACAAAAATATACAGTTTACAAATAACTCTTTAAATCTTCCATTTCAATTTTATACTTAAAATATATTTATTTCAAATCACTAGAAACATGCTATATTGCATTAAAAATGTACTGATGGAAAGACATGGAAACTTATATTGGCACATTTTTACTATTGTTTACTCTATATGAGGCCCAAGAGCCACTTGAAGTAGAGGGTTACTGAAGGAGTTTGTCATGTGAGCAGTGATACACAGTTTATAAGATGTGGGAATGAATAATAGTTAACCATAGACTTGAAGAGGTTAAGATTGCAGCAGTCAGGAAAGCATCTTCTTGAGAGACAGTTCCACAGTGTGATGTTTCATGGGAAGAAGTAATTCAAGTGAAACATACTTTTCAATAATGAAATATGAAGGGAATTGGTGTGTGTGTGGGGGGGGGTCACTGCAGTGTATGTGGCATGGCTGGTCTCTGCTGCAAAGGTTAGAACTGGTGAAACTAAGGAATGTAACTCATCTGAACATTTTCCATGGAAACAGTGACAGAATAACAAATGGCATGCAACATTCCATCTGCAGGAAAGAGGTTGTCGGGTGGAAAATAATTCATCACTCACAGGGTTTTTGGACTCTATCAAAACTTGAAAATTATGACAGGGCAGCACAGGCCCAGATATGGCATCAGTACTCTATTTTTGGTTAGAACATATCAGAAGGAATATGGTACTTACTGAAGCATTTTACCAGTAGCTTTAGCAATGGATTGTATATACAAATTCCCCTTATAGTTTTGGGTAAGCCCCAATAGGTATTCAAACCAAGGGGCCTCCTTGAAAGAACACCCATTTATTGCAATAGATGAAAATTCTGAATTGGCTCAGTGGTGAGGAATGTTACTAGTTTGGTCTTTGAGGTATTGAATGTAATCAGCCAGTATTTCTCCTATTGAATTATTAGTGTTAGGTCAAAGAGAAGATCAGCTGTCAAGCTCTCATCATCTAGAATTTTGAAGGTGCACTTATATATTGTATTATCTTCCTAGATCTCCACAAAAGATTGGGGTACAAACTTAAGCATATCATTAATGTAAAGCAGAAAGACAATTGGACCAAGAAGTAAGCCTTGGGGGATGCCTGAATTGATCTCATGGGCCCCAGAGTTAACAACTACTTTCAGGGGCCAACCCGTTAGAAAGAACTTGATAGTTGAGAAGCCTCTTGAAGTGATTCGATAGCTGGAGAGTTTGTGTAGCAACCCTCTGTGCCACACCTTATCAAAAGCCAATTTCACATTCTTGAAAACACTTACCACAGACTTGGGAAGGATTTTTCCTTTGGGCAGTGGTTAAATAGTTTTACTAAGATTGGGGATAACTTAAGGCTGATATTCATAAGAACAACCACTGAGATTTTATCTAAACTTGTAGACTTTTCAGGGCCAATACTTTTGACAAGGCTTGAAACTTCCCAAGTTGTGATAGAATTATTACTAAGTTTGTGCCTGATAAGAAGGTGGGTGGGAAAGGGATTGCCTTTGTTGCAAAGATCATAGTGAAGGGTTTTCCCTTATCTGACATGGATGAGATAACCTCAGGGCCATTTAGTGGGCCTCTACTGAGAATTTGGTTGGAGATTTTCCAGAATTCCCAAGATCCAAGTCATCTGCTTTCAACCTTGGCCTGAACTGCTTGTGCACAGCTGCACTGTGCATTTTCTTGAACTCTCTTGCAATGATTACAGGCATTTCTGAATGCAACAAGTGTCGTACTACAGTGTAGCCATTCCAGTGGCCTATATGGATAAAATATATTCAGTAGTGAACTAGAGTTGGCTATTTGGTTTTTGTTGAAATTTTCCTGGGGTATAAAACTTTGCATGCCAAAAAGGTTCCATTCAGCAATTCTGATAGGCTCTATATTTGAAGAATGCTTAGGGAGGAGCTTCCACCATGTATGATTTATTTATATCCCTATATAACATATTGTTGTGTTCTTGGGTGATAATTACTGTGTCAAAAGTAGAATTGGCATGCTGACTTCAAATTCTGATTGTTTTTTTTTATTTCATCCAATTTGCACTAATACACCTGGAAAGACATTAAGCTATGGGTTAAATAGCCAGCTAAAACTGATACTCTTGCCTTGGCTGGGGGTAAGGCTAAGAGAAATAAAAAGGACTAAATTCAAAACCAGAATGAAAAAGGTTGTGCTTTATCAAGCTAGCCTACCTTATGCACACCCATTATTCTTATGGCTACAGCAAATGTGATAATCCTATAACCCTAAGGGATTATGGAATTCATCATCATAACAATATAAATGCATTATGATTCAAGAAACACTTATTAAGCAGAAATCTTTTCTTTGACATGCACTGCTTGTATGAACAGTAGTAACATGAATAGAGACAATAAATAAGTCTTTTTAAGTTCATATAAATAATAAGTTTTGAAAATAATTTAATCAAATTAGTCAATCAGGAAAAAGATGAAAATTACAATTCAGACTCATTAAAAGGTTTGCATGGAAATAAATGTACTTTATTATTTCTGCATCTACACTGACACAGATATATGCTTGCATATAATTTTTCATTTCATTTTTGGCTCCCATGAGGATACTTCCCCTACTGCTACAATCTTAACCTGTTCAAGTCTAGGGTTAACCTATATCTTGCCCACAAATCCCCATAAACTGTGCCTCATACTCTATAGCCCTCTACCTTAAAAGGCTCTTGCATCTCATACAGTGTTAACATCATTGTAAAAATAAAACATACAAGCACAAGCAATTATGTATCAAGATATATAATCATAGGGTCATAAAGAATTACCATGTTTTACAATGAAGTTTGATTCTGTTGAGATGTTGAGTGTTTCCGCGTGCGTGTATTGAAATAAGGACAAACACATACATGGGGAAAAATACTGGTATATTTGAAGAGGTATTTACAACAGAGAGATTAGTAGTCAAATGAACGCAGGTTAGTCAGTCACAATCAGAAAGAATATAAAGTCCAACTGTATCTTCCGGTAGAGAGACGGAAGTGTGATGGTCACCTGATCCCGCCGAGAACTCTATAGAACTGTCCTATTAGTAGTAGAGAGATCAGTCCATTCTGATGAGAAGGTGGGTGCACCCCAACAGGTTCATAAACAGGCAAATTCATCTATTATTTTGAACATGCATAGAGAGAGTTATAGAGGATGAAATATCTGCTTTTTAAGGAAGACATGCATACTTTGATATTTGTTCAGAACTTGCAGTATTACATTAAATGCCAATATCTAAATATTACTGCACTTTCATAATTTCAATAAAATATAATATTTGTCAAGTTCAGCAAATTGAATGAAGACAATAAAAATAGCAATTTATATAGAGCATTTCAAAATGAATAAATATTCGCAAAATAAAATTCTGAGTAGTTTCTCGCAAAAGGTTGATTGATTCATTTATTTATATACTTTTGCCCCCAAATCTTCCAACATGTGAATGGTGGATAATTTACACACAGATAAACTTACCTTCAATATGTCCTGTGAGCATCAAATTTTCCAAACCCATTTTTCTTATTATGTGCCCTAGAAAATTCAAATGTCTCTTTCTGATTCTAATTTTCCATTTTCTTTAAATCTTTCTCATTACAAATTCAGTTGATGGAATTCTCAGGATCCTTCTGTAGAAGGTTTGCACCCACATCACATTGAAATATTGGTTCCTGTATGATCCCCAAAGTTAAGCAATATTGTGCGTGATTAGTAACTAGATGGGTGGCCGTTTGTGAATACCAGGTGCTGTAAGCTTGGATGTGTGGGTGTTGTAATAGATAATGGCTTGGAATTGTTAATCAGTGAATTGAATTCCAATTCCCATTGAGTTTCTTTCTAACAAAATGTTCTTGTTTCTTAATACTTTGTTTAGATTTTGGAAGGCATTTTTAACTCTTCCAATGTGACAGATTTTTGCATCACATTTTCAATTCTCTTTTAAAATGATTCCTAGATATTTTAATTTTTGTACTTGCTTGGGGTCAGTGTTTTTAATTTGTAGTTTGTATCTTGGGCTGTATCCTTTGCTAACAACTATATATTCTAACCTCTTACAACTATTGATTAATCATTTCTTCTCACTTTCCTTTACTGCATTTTGTAAAAGTTCCTGTAGTTTCCTTTCTATATCTGCAATCAATACTGTGTCATCTGCATATCTTACATTGTTGAGATTGTAGTTCCTGGTAGGACTTCTCACTGTAAAGGTTGAATGTCCACTGAGAAAAACACATCCTTGTCTCATATCCCTTTCTATTCTTGTAAATTTGCTGAACTCATTTTCTATCCCTTTGCAGGCTGTTTACTCCCAGTATAAATTCTGGATTATTCAAATATCTTTCACAAACAAATCAAGCTTACTTAGCACTTCAAATAGTTCTTTGTGTCATACCTTCAAAACAAAAATTGTAATTTTTGTCAGAATTATGCTTTGAACTAGCATACACATTTTGTATGTCATTCTTATGACATTTTAGCCATTGTACCCTTCGGACATCTGCAGGTGTCTGTCTCTGTACTCAGTAACCTTCTCAGAATTTTGAAACAAGCCTTTCATTTAATCCATCGGAGGTAGATTGATGAAGAGAATGAGAATAATCTGGATTAAATGAGGAGTTTAATGCAAAATTCTGAGAAGGTTATCAAGTAAAAAGACAGACACCTGAAAACAGCAGAAGATACAACTGCAGAAGCATTGTGGATAGAACAACAAAGATGAGATGCAATAGCAAAGGATATTACAAAAAAATATTTATTTGATCCTTTTGAATCAAGAACATAGAAAGACAATCTGAAATTATATTTCTCTGTCATTTTAACAGCTTTTTCTATTTCTGAAATTGAAAGTTAGGAAAGAGAAAATGGCTTTTCTCTTTCTTTTACTTTCAATTTCATTGTTTTATTGCCTTTCAGTATATATATATATATATATATATATATATATATATATATATATATATATATATGTATGTGTGTATATAAATCATTTCAACTCAAGCAATGCAACAAAGCTACTAAGACATTCATGGTTATTGAGTGTGAAAGAATAAAAGAAAAACATTATTGAATAATGAGAACAATAAAAGAACAGAAATTAAGAAGAAAAACAGTAACAATTGGCATCATATTTAAATTTTTCGAAGTTCACTGGAAAGCAAGAAACTGGAAGAGTGTCCCACAAGCAAGAAGTACAAGAAAAGAAACTGTTAACAGAATTTATGGTTATATTTAGCCATTTTAACTGTAAAATGATGAGACCTTGCTGTCAATCTAGTACTGTGCTTAATTTATAGATTCTAGATACCATCAAGTAGAGTACATCAGAACAATTATCATGAAAGTTTTTATAGAAAATGCACAAGGAAGCTACATTAAAGCAGTGAGAAAGTGATTGAAGCTGAGATGCCAGGTCAGGTCCATTATGTTGCAGATGATTCTTTGGATTTTATTAAGGATTCTAAATATAAAGCAAGAGCACTAAACCATATGTGGCAGCAATATTCTAAGCATGGAGAAATGGTAGACTTGTAAATATATGATAGATCTAGTTGATAAAAATCGTTTCACTCTTCTTATTCTGATTTTAAAATTCTATTTATTTCTTCTTTAGTTATTCTCTCCATTTTCTTTTTTTTTTATCTTTGTTTTCATCTTATTACTCGTCATCCTCATCTTCACTTCATTTCTCCTCAATGCCTTAAAAATCACTTTTCAACTAGCCTTCTCATTATTGGAATTTTTGTAATTATCTCATTTTTATTGATTGCTTTTCTATCCAACACATTCCTGTCTTACCCCCGGTATTTTTCCTTCCACTTTTCCGGGTTTTTTTTATAACCATCTTAATGAACTTTCATATACCTCTCAGTTACTTTCTGTAACATCTTTTTTCAAACATTCTAAAACTTTTCTCGTTTCTTTCTTCTACATTACTGTCTGCTCTTCACTATTATTTTTTCTTACTATATATTTCTCTTTCTTCTTTTTTTCATCTCTCTCTTTTTTATCTTTCCTAATATTTCTGATTTTTTCCTTTTCTCTCTTTCCTTCCTATCTGCACTCCTTCATCTTTCTACAGCAGCATCATTTTTTTTATTTTCATCAACATTTCTATCTGTCTTTCATCTATTTCATTTCATACATTATTCTTTTTTTTCTCTGTCTTTCTCTTTAGTGAACCTACAATGTTCGAACTCAACTCTAAAAGAAAGTGTTATATTTATAAATAAATCACAATATCTTGTCATGGCACACAGTATCTGCTCTTATACCGTCTGCTGCCAAAATGAACAGTCATAATATAAAAGCCCTCAATACAGATCCTAGGCTTTGAGAAGTTTCGACTCACAAATGACAATGAAAGATAAAAAAAAAAAAATGTGAGAACGATATAAAGACACAAAAATTAATGGGAAAATATAAAAAAAACACGACACTTCAACATATGTTTATGCATTTATGCATAAGTTCTAGCATTCGCATTGATACCCCAACCATTTTACTTATACTCTTTTATCTATATTTTTTAAATGCATAAAATAAATATATACATGAAACACATAACATCTACATAGAAAACACACACACACATACACATTCTTTCAAACATGGTATATTTATCAATAAGAATGCTCCATATCAGAAACTGAATATTTATAATTCTACACAGTGTGTAAAAATCAACACTGAATGGTAATTGCCACTTTCCAACCTCAAGCAATTTTCATATCAAGAAACTGAGTCTCCTTGCAGTGTTGATTTCTATATCTACATTGTTTCTAACTAATATATGTATCCAGTAATATAGTTGTTCACAATAATAAAAATAATGTCAAATTAGAATTCATTAATGATTTATGTCAAGGTGTTCATATTTTGGACAAAAAATCTTAGTTGGCAGCTATAAATATTCAAAGTCCCAAAGAGAGATGGCTAAAAAGTGGTTTCCTATAATATAAGAAATGCAAGTTCAATCCCTGCTGAGAGGTACATTTTCTTTATTAAAACTTTTTTAATTTAGGTTGGTGGATTTCTCAAATTTGAAAAAAAAAATCAGGGATATCCGCAAAGGCACATCTATCCAATACAGTTACATACAAGTGGATATTGATGTCAATAATGAGCGGCAACAATATGATTCATGCTTGAAAACAATCTTCAGGCCATGTGTGTTGCATTTTGGTTCGACTATTTATATATGCTGGTTAATCATGCATTATGAGTAGCAAATAATATGCCATTGATCAGCCTATATAGTCAAGCCAAAAGACACATAACCTGAAGATTGCAATGAAGCATGGAACATAGTGTTGCTTCTCAGTGTTGACCTCAGTGTCAACTTAAATATTTACATATGCTCTAACCCTGATATTTAGCATTTTTACCCATAAATATAGCATACTGTGTATATATATATATATATATATATATATATATATATATATATATATATATATATGTATATATGTATGCATGCATGCATGCATGCATGTATGTATGTATAAATAAAAACTCTCATATTATCAGATTGCATTTGAAAGTGAGAAAGTTGGATACATTTCTTTGTAGACGCATTCAACAATTTTAGCTATGCAAACTTAAATTTTCAATGAAAACAAATAAATTTTTCACTTTTCTTTATTGAGATAAATAAGAATACTCAGTTTTGTTTATTACCATTCCAATCCTTTCAAATACATTAGTGATTAAATTTTGTGAATCTGTACATTTTCCTCTCATCAACCTAACCAATATAGACATTGGTTTTGTTTAAAATAAAAATGATAAATGTAATTTTCTAATGAAGAAGCACTTTAGGTTTCTCAAGACAAATTCTTTGCTTGTTTAACTTTGTAATAACTACAAAGAAGGCCTTTAAGTTTATCAACAAAATCGAGTTTTATAAGTGTTATTCAGTGCTTAAAATTATTTATTAAAAATAAGATTACATCTCTCTGACCATAGCTCAATTTGGACTCATTTAAACACACAAAGAAACCTATCAAACTCCATCTGCAACATAGTAGTAGAAAATACAAGCATAATAGTCTCATCCATATGTAAAAAAAAAAGATTAAAAATAATAAAAGCACTAATAATCAAAAGAAAAATCCAAAACTCAATATCATAAAACTATGAACATATCCAGAATGTGTTAACTGCATGTGGAAAATAAAACATTTGTATAACTTTAAATACGTACATAGAAAACTCCACACATTCAGTTAAAAATAAAAAATAAAATTTGACCTTGATAATGGCTAAAAGAATAGCTGAAAGTTCTCAGTTATGCAGAACTTTTAGACAGTTTTTAGACACTTTGTGTCCAGAAAAGAAAACGCTTGTATGAACATAAGAAAAATTAAATAAAATGCTTAATCTCAGTACCTTGTCAATCATATTTAATGAAACTTTTATAAAACAGAGATTGCTGCACAAATACATGTGTATTTAGGCGGCAAATATTATTAAGGACAACATAGATTTTGCATTGATTAATTTTATTGATTGGCTTTTCCAAATTATGAATAATTCTTCTCAAACAAGCAAGGAGGAAATTCCATCCAAGAAAAAATATGTTCCATATATATATATATATATATATATATATATATATATATATATATATATATATATATATATATTACTATAGGTCCACTTATTTAACCTTGGGAGTATTCAGTATCTTCTACTGATTTGAAATGGCTACAAGTTCTGTTATAACATGTAGCAGTATAACATGTAGCAGTATAACATAGAGAAGCTGGACTGAAAATCAGTTTGATAAGATGGGAATTTGAAAAACTTAAAACTACTGTTTAATTACAACCTGTTACCAAATAAAAGTAGCCATAATAGTGAAAAATGTATCTGTCACTGAGCTGAGCTTTGTTTTTGAGAAATAACACACATTTGTGGCTGATTAACAGGTTTTGGCAAAAGGTGCAGTTAGGAAAAAAGATGACATTTTGTTTGGATTTTAAAAGTGACTGACTCACCCAGTTTCAGTTAATGCTCTCAATTGGGGTTTTTAACTTTTGCTATCATTTTTTTAAAGTTTCAGTTAATGCTCTCAATTGGGGTTTTTAACTTTTGCTATCATTTTTTAAAAAATATTTTCAATTAAGATATTCAATAAAACTGATCAATTAAATATTTAGTAATAAACCAGGAGATTAAGAATCAATCAAATTTAACCTGGACATTTTAAAGTCAAAATGCTGGTTTAATTTGCTAATTAATGGTTAAAAATGGCTTTGAGTGAGTAAAGTCTGAGGGTATTGGCAAACCTCATCCTGCTTTGAACATTGTGAACAGGGACTACAGAAATACAAAACAGAAATCATGTCACTTGAGGACTACCAACATAAGCAACAACTAAAATGGACAGCACATGTAAGTCAAATAGAAATAATGACATAATCAAAATGTAGACATTCTTTACTTTAAATAAAATGTTAGGAAGGAAGCCCCCATCAATACCGGAAAGAATGATAACAGCTACTTTGATTTGAGAAACCTATTTTCCTGAAAAATTGTTTTAAGAGGAAGATTTTATAAATATCAGCTGAAAGTAGTACTGGCTGTTTGGTCAATGAATGCTAAATGTTTCCTTTTAGGGAAACGGCTAATATTATTGCTACACATTAATGCAGGTAGTAGAACAGCTATCAGCATGGAAAGTGAAATTGCTAAGCTGAGTTCAAATTCATTCACTTTTGTGTAAATGCCCTTGAGAAAGATATGAATCCATTTTTTGTTAGAATGAGTGGAGTTACCTTCTCTTCCTGATACAAAGATATGCTATGAATGAGATTACCATGAAGGAATGAGAGAAAATGTTATTGAATTGGAAACATAGATGAAGAGTGAAAGGTGTTACAATATTAATTAACTAGTTCTTTTTCATATCTTGTTATGGAATATATTTATATAAACTGATGAGATTGCTATGGGTTCACCTATCATTAACATAATTTTATATTTCAAATTGAAAAAACATTTTTTTTAAATGCCACAAACAATAATTTGTTCTCTTTGACTACCCACATCTGGAAGATTAGCATAAATTGCATAACCTTTTACCACTGGTTAAATGACAGGGTGGATTAGGCTCTCTATCCTCTGATGATAACCAGTCTAAAAGAAGGAAGATTTTCCAAACAAAATGTGGATAAAACAGTAGGAAAAATACCCTACTATCTTTCATAAGAAAGTATGGGAATTCACAGGTAATAAATAAGCAGCAGACAGCCATGATCACCTACATCCTTAAGAAATATGTCATCTATACAAAATATTTGCATTAATTTAGGATAATTTCCTAATCTTTGTTTTTATCTTATCATAACATTTCACTAGTATATTTGCTAGCTTTCGTTTTGGTGTTTGTTGTTTTTATTCATTTTTTCCTGCCTATTACTTTGACTTAGTTCTTTAAAAGAGTTATCGCCTTCCACATGTAGTCAGTCATACATAATTTTGTTATGTAACTGTTAATTACTTCTTTTTGTGATCATTGTCTCTGTAATCTCTGCCACAATTCTATAGAATTCTTGATCATGTTTTCTTCCAATAATGGTTTTATTTTTGTGAGGTGTCTGAAATATTGGAACATTTTTGAATACATTTTTTGGCTCTTCTCCACCACACATGTGATGCCTGGTAGAGTGGCCCATAGTCAACATTTTATTGCTTTCTAAATTCATGTGTCTGCTGATGGCTGTCACTGATTATCATGTTCACACTCACAGGGTATGTGTTTCTTTGGAGGGTGTTGTTTATGCTTGTCATCTCTTCTTGCTACATGTATTGGTGGCTGCATATGTGTTTTGTTTGGTGTTACAAGCAACAAGCAATTTTTTTCATACTGAATGGTTTGAATTGCAGTTTAGATTAAATTCAGTGAATGTCATTTTGTGATATATAGATGTCTCAGACTCCAACTAATGTGTAGTTTATCAGTACATCCAAGAAGATTAATTCACTGTTTCTTTCATTTTGCTTTGTGCCTTGTATTGAAGGTTTATAGACTTTATATGGCCCAGTAGTCCTTTCATACCTTTCTGATAAGGCCAGAGTATGGTAGCATCTACATATCTCCTTAAGAAGGAAACATGTATGACAAAGTGGAAATTCTTTTTTCTCTGACATGTTTCTGTTGTAGTCTTCCCTCTAATGAGTCTATCATGGACTCTTCCACTTGCTACAGTGTAACCCCGATATAAGAGAAACCCGGATATAAGAGAGATTTTCTCTGGTCCCAAATTATTCCCATACTTATCTAAGCAAAACAGACCAAACCCGGATATAAGAGACTTCTTCTCCGGTCCAGACAACTCTCTTATATCCGGGTTACACTGTATAAAGTATTAGAAAAAGTAAGCTTCGGGGGAATGGTGATGTAGACTGAACGCTGGTCAACCGAGAGACACACTCACAAGTCGTGTAACACACTTCTGTTGTATTTACTGTTCAATATGCTATTTATCTGCAAACTCTTGGTTTTGTTATTTCTTAACCAATTACTTGGTCACAACAGTTTCATGAAAACTTTTTTCACTTTGTCATACATCTTTCCTCCAAAACTCCTCTTGATATATAAAAATTTATATATCGTTATCCCAGTACATATATATATATATATATATATATATATCAGCAGAAGACAGACCACCAAAACATGCCAGCACTGGCAAAGATCAAATACTAGGTTAGCCAGAAAGTCCTGATTCATACAGAAAGCAGAAAGAAAACAATGAATTTTGGTCTCTGTCTGGTGGAATTTCCAAGGAGTACTGCATTTCAAGCTTGTTCCACACAGTCAGGCCATCCACACTAAACTGTATTCCCAGCAGCTAGATCATGTGCATGACAAACTAAAGAAGGAGTATCCTGCTTTGGTCAGTTGAGGTGGGAATTGTTTCAGCAAGGCCACATACTGTCAGGTTGACTAATAAGAAATTCAAACAGATGGATGGTATTGAGATTCTTCCATATCCACCATTCATTCCAGATGCTGCTCCAAGTGACTATAGCCTATTCCGCTCAATGATACACTTCCTCTGTGACCTGTGATTCAACACTTTTCATGAAGTGAAGGAAGCTTATTTACAGCTTTTGATTCAAAGCCAGCAGACTGGTATCTGGGACAGATTCGGATGCTGGCTGATTGCTGGCAGAAGATCATGGAGAATGATGAACTTTATTTTGAAGAATAAATGTTGGCGTTGCTCCATAAAATTTTGTTGTTTTCTTTCTGCTTCCTAATTGAGTCAGGACTTTCTGGCCACCCTAATACATATGAGAAAGGAAGCACATGTTCCCTCAGAGCAAGATTCAGCATTACAAAATATAAAAAGAACACCTGAGGAAGAGCCTGTTTTGGAGCAAATAAGCCAAAACGTTGTGAATAAACAACAAAGAAGAAATTAGCTCAAACTTATTTATCATCATCCACCCTGTGACCAGGTGTGGTCATGGGTTACTGTGCAGTGGAGCACCTGACCAGATCTCTCCATATTCCTCATTGGATATTCATTCATGCTTAGCATGTCTTGGGCAAAATAAACCTGGCACAACCCATCCCTCTCCAGGTCAATCCACAGCTGATATCCCCTCAATTGAAGTCTTACTTTGCTCATGAATACATAGTTGTTGATTCCATTGGAGGGTGCCTTCCACCTTAGCCAGTGACTCCAGTCTAGGAAGCCCTCGATATAGCAATTCTGAGTTATCACTGTGGAGTGAAGATAGAAATAATCTCCAAGACAGTCAATCATCAAATGACAAAAAATGATTTCTTAGTTGGAGGATTTGTGCATCTTTCTACTTAATAGATTAATCCTCTGAAAATAAATATTTAGCATTTTTCAACCAATGGGTTGTATTCCTGTCAAGAAAAAAATAACATGTTTTGTGATTCTTTTAAAGAGTATATAAGCATCATTTCTAGACCAGACAAGCCAAGAAGGAGACAGAGATGGATACATGCAATATCAGTTTGTGTTGGTGGTGTCAAAGAGATTCCCTTACTCATTCACCTGTTTTCACCATCGAGCTATGTGACACTTAAATTCTTTCTCACCAAGCTACAGGACACTTACACTCTTCTTCACCAAGCAAAGTGTCACTTATACTTTTCCATGCCAAGCTACATGACAGTTACACTCTTTCATGCCAAGCTATATGACACTTACATTTTCCTCCTCACTTTCTCCTTTGCCTCTTTTTCATCACACATCCACATGAAGAAATCACATTTCTTTTCATCTTAACAAACAAGGAACTTTAACACTCATACACAATGAGAAGCATTTAGTTATAAAAACACAAAAATAAAAAATATTTTATATTTTTATATTTAAAAACCTTTTTTGCCTTTTCTTTTTTGTGAATTGATTCAAATTCACAAAAATCCAAACCCTGAATATACTGGCAGTACTTCAGTCTCATATATTGATATACTGAAGTTACCATTTCTCGACTGAACTAGCCACTCATGATATAAGTTATGAATAATGGCTTGTTTACTTTGTTCAGCTAAATTCAATTTAACAGAAGAATGAAAACAAAGCAATAACTTTTTTTGTTTCTATTATATTCATGATAAACCTATAGCAGTGGACGTCTAGATGGTGATATATTCAATGATACTTTAGAATTTAGGTCATCTGTTTCAAAATATCAAGAATATCATTCCTTATGAGTGGGAGGACAATATATACTGTTAGACTTCCTTTCTAAGCTGTGTCGAGTTATTATTATACAGCAATATCAAATCATAAGTTATATCAGAATATAACTTCTGAAAATTGTTCCTCTCAGCTAATATAAATATTATGTGAAATGTCATTGAAAGTTCTTGGATTAACCAAGAAGTATTTCCAAAAAAGTTCTAATATTTAGCTATTTTAGTGTGCTGGGAGGGTTGTGCTAGCATGAAATCACAAGTCATCGTGACTGAGGGTTTGAGCTTCCTGGCCTTGTTCAGTCTGTTGATCATGCTAGGTAATGTGCTCTCTCCCAGAAATCATAATTATAATAATCATAGGTCCACTCAGCATCGTTGCAGTATAAACCACAGGTGGGATTTGTTGGTGTTGAACAAACACAAATATGCTTGAGCAGGCGTCTGCAGCAGGGATTAGCTAGTCACCATAGTAGATAGGAATCTGTGGATATGAGTGGCCAGCCATTTATTTCAGTGTGCTGGATAAAGAAATTTTCTGTACCTACTCATAGAAAAGTTTATTTAATAAATGTATTTTTATATATAAAAGATTTTATAAAGAACCAAAAAAAAAAAAAAAAACAAGAAGAAAATAGTTCAATATATAAAAAATGCTCAAATTTTATCAACTTTATTTTGATTACTTTATATTTGGAATAGCAAGTGTGATTTTCTGTAAATTTAGCTTCTATTTCACACATGAATAAAATATTGTTGACAACTCTGTTAAATTAAAGGATATTGTGTCAGAAGACAAATGGAATCATCCTTTTTTATCCAAGAACAATGAAGGAAACAAAATGCTTCTCCACCAAAAAGGAAATTCAATTCATTCACATTAGTACTATTAAGAATAAGATTACAGATAGAAAAAAAAGCTGTTCAGGTTTTGTTTTTGTTTTTTTGTCATCTCGTCAAATCCCAATTTTCTAATTAATTTTGATGATGTGATAGAATTAGGGCTCATTTCAAGTTTAATTAAATTAATCCTATTATCTATTCAAGGATTTATTTCATTAAAAAGAAAGAGCATACAGTTAGCAGCAAGATGCATATATACAAAAGTTTTTAACAGAAATTTTACACAAACAGTTTTTCTTTGCAGTGTTAACTTTTTCCAGCTTTGTATCTCTTTAAAATCCCAGGTCAGTAATTCTGAATTATTAAATATCTAACAATGATTATAAAAAGGCTAAAATAATGAATCTCTTTTCATGAATATATTTTCCTAGTTCTGATTAAGTAATAAGCAAAGAAAATATGCTGATTTTCTAATTCAAAATAAACTGATTATAATATTACATGTACAGAATAGATTTAAACTGATTTGAATAAAAGGAAAAAGGAAAAAAAACATCAATGGAATTATCTTAAATATTTCTTAAGACAATAAAGAAAAATTAATCACTGGAATTCGATTTGTGAGGTTTCTATAAATATAGAGAATTTTTATTTAATCTCTTTTTGCATAAAGAAAATGGAAAGTTATCTAAACTAATGAGAAACATTTTTTTGTAAATTAGGTCAGAAAAATACTACAGAATTGAATACTACATTATCAGTTCAACAGGCACAAAACACAAAAAAATTTGCATTTGCATTCTATGTTCACTTCTGCAAGCATTTGGTCAAAAAGGGAAGTGATATCTAAATTTAAACTCTTTGATAATGCCAAGTAACCTTGCTAGTTAATGTGAGACAATAATCTTCTAATTTAGGAAATTTTCAATTTATTTGATTTTTAGAGAAAAGAGCAAATTAACAGAATCAAAATAGCAAACAAAACCAATTATTTTCTGCAGCAGTATATAATCTGATTTATTTGTAGATGTATCTATGAAGGGGTGTTTTAGGAAAAGTTCAAATTCTAGCTAAGGCTGTTCCATTCATTTTTGCACAAATGTCCTTAGTATGAATCCACCTCTTCTCCCACTACCTATGGCTTAAATAGCAGGGCAGTCAGTCTATGTAAAAGATAATTTTGAATTCAAAACTGGTTGGGCATTAACTTTAAAACAATATGGCCAATGAAATCACTGCAGGCCCAACTGGCAGTGGTTTACCTATAGTTCTATACTTCATACACTTTTAAGAAGGAGAGGAGGAGAAGGAAAAAGATTTATGAGTAATAACTGATATGATTGTGAACATTTACTAACTTCAAGATATATATATATATATATATATATATATATATATATATATATATATATATATATATATATATAGTAGACTACATGTGACCCATTGTGTCACTGACAGTTCAGGTTATAAAACATTGAAGTTGATTTCAACATTAAAAAAAATGTCTGTTTGAAGAAAGTTGAAAATAAAAAATACTTACTGTATAAACAACTCTTATTTTTAAATCTTATTATTCAGTTAAAATATTTTTTAAATCAGATTAACTTAAAAAATTTTTCTTAATATACCAAAAAATATTTTAAAATCATATTCACTTGAAAATATTTTTTAAATATGGTAAAAAATATTTTTTTAAATATTTGAAATATTGTTAGTTTAAAGTAGGTATCTCCATGAATTTGGTATATGTAAGAGTTAAAAAGAATTTTTAAACATGAAGAAGCTTTCCTGAATCTTTCAATTTAACTTTAAATGAAAGCTAAAGGATTAAATTTACTATACCCAATAAGCAAAATACTTTGTTGTATTTCAGACAGAAATTATATTGCTTGGAATAGACTTGCATTTTTTTTCAGTAAAATTGATAAAATCAGCCATTTTTAGACATGTGTAAACAAAATTTTCCATTTTAAAATCTTGCAAAAATAAAATCTATATTCTTGAGATGTTATTTGAAGAAAATTAGTAAATTTAAAGTTAAGTTAATCTGATCTGAAACAAATATTACTTATTTATAGCATAAAATCTTGTATACATGCATTTCTTAACTATGTGGTCTTGTTTTCCTGGCATGTTAATTGATTTATTGATGGTGGATTTTTTCCTGTAAGTGGGGGGACAACCTTTGAAACATGTGACCTTTTAAGAAGAGATTTTTTGGTTTGTACAGCCATACTTCAGAAATTCTGCAACTATATACATATATAAAAACAAATTGAAATTCTTTTAAAAATAGTCAGGCTTTTCAAATTGTAATAAGCTTTAAAATATATGATTAGTAAATATAGTTTTACTTAATAACAATATTCCCTAAGAATTATCTTATCAAAATTGAACTTTAAAAGATTCAAAACTTTATAAATTATTCAATTCTAAATTGTAAAAAATGAAAACATATGTAAAAATACATTTTTCATGGAAAATTTTTTTTCTTCAGTCAATATTTTTTTTAATATATATTATTTATAAAAACAATTAAAACCTTCTCTAATTAAATAATGTCTTAGTTTTATTGTGGTTTTATTTTTTGATTCAGAACAGATTTTTGGTAAGACTGGGTTGAATTTTGCAAATAAAAAAATCAGTGATTTAAATTCTTGAAAAGATTTTGCTTTTAACTAATATAGTAACTAAAAATTATCTTGATGAATTTCTCAATCTTTCATAAATTTAAGAACAGGGGAGAAATACATGTAAATCTAATAAAAAATTTCAAAAATAATTTCATTCATTTGTAAATAAGACCTGAACATTTCATTAAAATCCAACAATTATTTGACTTTTGCAAGAATTTCCAAATTAATGTGTCTGTCACCACAAAAAGGAAGCAAAAAATTGCAATGCTAAAAGTTAGTACAAGAAAAAGAATATTTTTAATCAAAATTTTTAATGTTCTAAAAAGGAGTAAAAAATTTAATTAAATAATCAAAAACTACTTTGATGATTTCTCTTAATAATAACATAACGATTTTGACAGTAAAACTATGTTTTCATTATGTTTAGAGCATGTTTTCATCACGGTATGCTGATTTTTTTTAGCTATCTCATGGAGGTACCTAGTTTAAAGAAAGCTGAAATATAAAGAAGCATGCATACAATCACAGAGTCGGGGAAATAAACAAATCATTATTATGCGCTTGGCAGATGAAGCACCATGCAAGCAGAAATCACAGACTTTTAGTATTACATAGATATATAAAAATGGACATTGAAATAAAAAAAACGTTAGAATAATAGACTAGCCACAGTGCATCACTGATCTGCACATATTAATAGTTGAACAAAAATACAACATATGGCCTGATAATTGCATTTAGCATGAAACAGACTGTCGCCTCTGGGTGTTGACTTCAATGTCCACATTTATATTTACATGCACTCTATCCCTGATATCAAGCACTTTGACCCATAAATATAGCATAAGTTGAAACTATATTTTATCATATGTATAGCCAGGGAGGTATGATGCCTTGACTTATGAAGGTGGCTGCTGAAAAGCCCTATATCTGGCAACAGGACTCTGCACCATGCCACACAAACAGGAGAACCCAGATATTGCTCTCATTTCTATGACCACATCATCCCTTACTTAGTTGAGCAAGAAACCAACAAAATTCTTTATAACACCAAAGATGAAATGAAGGCAAAAAATATGGCAGCATTCACCAAAGGACACTGTCCAGAAGGGATGAAGGCGATTCCAAAGTCATCTGAAGGTTGTGGTTGAAGCCAATGGCAATTTTATTGAATTAATTTATCTTTAGTAATTCAAGATATTTTTATATAATTTTGGTAAATATATCTGTTAAAATGAGACGTCAGCATTATTTTTATTTTTGTCTAATTTAGACAACAGTTTATCCATCACACCCTGTATGTATCATGATGTGTACAATTATAGGGTATTTACAACTTTCTATCTCTTGTTGGTCTTAGCATTGTTTGTCCCCTCCCTATCCCTACCACTACCACTAGCTCTTCTGCCATCCATTTACACAACCTTTAGGTTGGTTACTTGCTGTTTCCCCCACCCCTCATGACTTCAGTATATTTTGTGAGTATCAAATTTTCCAAATGCTCTTTCCACATTATGTGTCCTAGAAATTTCATCTTCTTCTTTCTGATTCTAAGTATAATTGTAGGCATATTCATAAAATACAACAGAACCAGTAGAGAAAAGGTAAAGAGTTTGTTTTAGATTTTTTTTTATTTTTACTACAAAGAGGAAAAGAATATTTAGATCTGATATTCAATTTAATCAATATGTAATTATTCTTGGAGAAATTAATTGTTTATTAAGAAGTAAGAGAATTTAATATAGAGTTTGCAATAAATGTGACAGAGAAACATATTTATGATGTATAGAAAGTATTGAAAAGAATATCTTTACTCATCTGATAATAAAGTCTCAAGAAATAAAATTATTGAGTAAAAACTAATGTAAGTTGGAAAGTCAAAAAATTAGTTCACTAATGTCCCCAAGAACATAAGAAAATAAAATAAATAAAAGCATTGCTTGACAGAATCCACTGAGTTGGAGAGGTGAGTTACTAAAGGGAGTTAACTGAAATTGTGATATCCAGAAAAGGCATGGCACATGGAACTAGAACAATCTAACCCTGTGGACTAAATAAAAGGTTCGATACGGAATTCCAACATATATCAAATGAAGGACGCTGGAGCGTACAATGGCCAAAACATTGTGAATGTGATAGTGAAGATGAGGACAACAGTAAATAGCTACAATACAGAAATATAGACAAAAGAAATTGAGTTTTCTTAAAAATCTATGAAAGAATACTAAAATTTTATTATTGTTTTTTTTTTATTTGGAAGGCACAGCCTCAGCGTCTTTACTTCACTTTAAAAGCTTTCACCTAAAAAAGAATTTATAACATTCAGGTGATGATGGAAATAAGGTAATATGACACTATTTTGGCATGAGTTACTGAAAACTGGAAATAAAACCTGATAATAAATTGATTAGTATGTCATCATAATGAATCTCAATAAATCTATCTAGCTGCACACACAGATGGATATACATTTTTTGTCTGCAATTTAAAATTGCATGATTTCAGAACAATAGAACTAATTTCATTTTTCTACTACTAGAAACCTTCCACATTTGTTTTTCTTTACCTTTGTATTCTATAACACTGAAGTATTACTGGAAAAATAATTATTTTTTTTACAACTTACAATATTTGTAATTAATGTTTGGAGTTGTTTTTTAAAATCTTTTCCACACTCATCCAGACTCATTTGATTTGTAAAAAACCAGCAATCACTTGAGACAGTCATCAATTTTCATATTCTTTATAGGTTGAAAAGCATTATATTTATTAGTCGGTTAAGTCATAAAAATATTTTAGGTTTCAAATTATTATCTTCTGTAGTGATATGTGAATGAGGTACTGTATAAAAGGCAGTATCACCATACCTACTGGAGAGTTATCTTCTCCTGATGAGACTACATATGGCATCACCAATCAGTTACTTAACAACAATGGGGGATCCAAAATATGGTGACAGTAAAAAGGACACCAAAGCTAGTGGGGGAGAAAATTAAATTGTAAATTTGTTTTTGGCCTCAATGGAGTGTGAGGACATAAAAAAAATCTCTGTCATGATCTACTCGAAAGTGTTGGAAGAGTTAGCATATAAAGAAATTGCTGCCATCATAAAAGCAAATATATGACCAAAAAAAAGATTGGTTATAGCAGAAAGAACTAAATTTCTCAAAAGTAAACAGTGACAAGATGAAACTATTATGCAATATGAACAGCAATTGAAAGAAGTATCAAGATATCGTGAGTTTGAAAGAATGGGTTTGGAACAAATATCTATCAAAGACGAGCTAATTTTGCTAAGACTGATTGAAGGAATGTTTGACATCTTGTACAAAAGTAAAATTCAAGAACAGCTTCAAGCCCATAATATGAATCTGGAAGCATGTGTTGAGTTGTTACAACAACTGGAATTGATTCAAAAATTTAATGCCTCCAAAGGCAGCATGGATACCTACAGTGCTACTAAAAGCTTACTTGTATACAGATATTGCAATAAAGAACATGAAAAGAGAAAAATTAAGTGTTCAGCCTTTGGGAAATGGTCTTTTAAGTGTTAAAAGAGGAATCATTTTCAGACAGTATGCACATATGAAAAGTAGAAAATATAGATCCTCTGATTGAAATTATGGAAGTATTTGAGATAAAAGCACAGGATAAAATTAGAAAAATGGTGAAGTTGAATGAAGTAACTTTACTCATGCAGGTGGATATGGGAAGTAATGTTATGTTAATATCAAGGAATTTTGGGGAAAGAATGGGTAGACCAAAGTTAAAGAAAAGTAATCTCCAGTTGAAACAATCCAATGAACCAATAATCAAAATTTTACGATGCTTTGAAGGCATGTTTAAGACAAAAAATAATGTCAAGATATAGTGGTGAAAAACATCAAAAGCCATGGTCTTTTAGGAATTGACATGTGAAGAGTGGATACATCTAAGCTGATAAATTCTATGAAGTCTGTAGAACTGGATGAGTATTATGAAGCGGGATACAAGATGAGTATTCGGCTTAAAGAAAGCAGTCAACCCATGTATTTTCAAGCCTGAAAAGTTCCTGTTTACATGCTACCCTTGGTAGTTGCTAAGCTGAACAAAATGGTGGAACAAGGAATATTAGAAAAAGTTTGCCAGGGTGTTAGCAATTGCGTTTCACACATTGTGGTGATACACAAGGCCAATGGAGATTTAAGAAATCACATGAATGGGCATGAATCACCAGATTTGTTCAGATTCATGTTTGCAAACATTTAAACAGCAAGCCATGCTAAAGTTGACCTTAAACCAGCAAATAATTGGATAAAAATTGATAGCAAGTTTCAAGAAGTCACCACAATGAACACCGCTATGGGATTTAATAAGAGGGACTCATCTGTCATTTGGAGTAATGTCTGTCACATTTTCCAAAATGCCATTGAAAAAGTTTCAGAGAGGATTAAAAATATAATTGTAAATCAGGATGATATTGGCATTGGTGTATGCAGTAAAGAAGAGGTCAAAAGTAAAATGGAGCAAATTTTGAGAAAATTGAATAGCACTATTAATCCCGATAAATGTGAGTTTAATTGTGAAAAAAGACAGTATATCACTGGATGATAAACTCATTAATAATAGCTGCACCCAGAAATAAAAAAAGAGTTAGAATCTTTTTTAGGATTAACCAACTTCTATAACAGATATCTACCGCAACATAGTGACCTTGTGGAACCAATAAATGAAATAAGGAAGAAGAATACCAAGTTTCAATGGACAAAAAGACAGGAGGTTACTTTCAAGAAATTAAAAAAGGCATTCTTAAAAAAAAAAACAGTTGTTAAAATTTTCAACTTAGTGAAAGAATTGACGTTAACTACTGATGCCAGCGACTGTGCTATAGCTGCAAAACTGTCACAGGGGGATCATCCTGTAATGTCTTTTCTTTTTATGTCCCATGTCCTTTCAGGACATAGGTGATTATGGCTCTCCGCATCTCTCTATCCATTACAGCTTTTAAAAAGTTCCTTCCCTCTTCTACCTCCTCCAGACTACCTTCTGTCAACCACTTGCTTAAGCCTGCTAGGTATGCCATGCATTGTTTTCCCTTGTCTCTCTTTTCCTCTATTTGACTTCTGAGTATCAGATTCTCCAAGCTCTCCTTCCTTATTATGTGTCCCAGAAACTTCAGCTGCCTCTTCCTGATACAGAACCACATCCTTCTGTAGAACCAAATCTCCGTTGCCTCGAGTCTCTTCTTCATCTTTCAAGAAATCATCCAACATTCGCTGCCGTAAAGAAGGACAGATGTCATGTAACATCTCAGTATTCTTTTCTTTATTACCAAAGAAATCCTCCTATCTTACAATACTCTGTTCAGCTTTTGGAATGGGTCCTTGGCCATCCCAATATGTCTACAAATCTCAGTGTTGCACTTACAATCCTCTGTCAAAATGCTTCCCAGATATTTAAACTTCCACGTCTACTTGATTGTAGTGTACCTGACCTGCAAATATTTACTTATCCAGAAAACTAAGATCGGCAGATGTGACTTATTCAAATATAGAGAAGGAAGCAGTGTCGATTGTGTGAAGCAAAGAAAGAGCTAGAAATTTTTTGCTGGGAAGGAAATTTCTATTAAAATCTGATCATAAGCCTTTGGAATTTACATTCAACCCCAGAAAAGAGTTGCCAAAGGTCACATCTGCCAGTATATTAAGATCGGCGATTAAGCTTATGGCATTCGAATTTGACATCGTATATATTAAAGGAAATACTATTCTGCATGTGGATGCATTATGTTGGTTAAATTTTGAGAGCAGAAATATTGAAACAAGTGAAAATTGTGAGGATAGGATTTTGTACTGGATGAAAATGGACATATTACTCTTAAATCAGCTTAGGTTGGGAACTAAGCAGGATCCAATGTTGAATAGAATTATGGAGAGAATAAAGAGAAATACATGGAGTAATTGCTCTATGGATGAGAAGCCTTATAAAGAGTCAGGACATAAATTAACAATAGAAAAAGGAATTATATATTATGGAGATATCATAGTACCTCCACAGTCTCTGAGAAAAGATGTAATTAAAGCCATACACAATGATATACAGGGAGGTATATTGGCTGCACAAATGAGATTAAAATGGTAAGCATAGTAACCAGGCCATTTGAGAGACATAGAAGAGTATTTTAAAAAATGCCCAAAGTTTGCAGAAATAAAGAAATTTAGGCAAACTAAAATTCACTTTAGGCCAAAGGAAATGAAACCATGGACACACGAGTACATATGGATCAAGTCTACATTAAATGTATAGGACTACTTCTAATATTAATCAACTCATTTCAGGTTGGCCTGAAGTTATTAAAGTCGTGCATAGAAAAGCCTCTACTATGAAGCGGGTGTCGAGGATAGTGTTTTCAAGAAATGGATTTCCAAATTCTTGGTCTCTGACAATTCACCTGAATTTTGTGAAGAAAGTTTATGTGCATGATTAAAACATATTGTCTGAATTCCATACAAAGCACTTACCTACCACCCACAATCAAATGGAAATACAGAGAGGACAGTTTAAACTGTAAAAATGGGATTAAAAGCATTATCTCCAGTCAATTGTGATATAGAGATATTTTACCCAGACTACTCCTAAGCTATAGAGCTATTTCGCATGCAGGCAGAAGACAAAGTCCATCCATATTGATGAGAAGACAAATAAGAACTCCAATTACCATGTCATTTGCAACAAATAAAAGTGTGTGGTACAGAAAGGACAAGGATTATAATCCTGAAAGGTGAATTTTGTGGTGCAAAAGGAATTTGACGCATTGGTGTTAACAAAGAAGAGATAGGACATACTGGCTCATGAAGACCACTTTAGAACCACAAGAGAGCATGAAGTTATGGAAAAGGAAGAGGAAGCAGAAGAACAGACAATACAAGAAAGGATGAATTAATTCAGTATTGAATGTGATCAGGAAGACTACCAGAGATATGAAAGTAAAGAACAGGAGAGGGAGGAGAGAATGAGTGTACCCAGTAGTAGTGAGGAACAATCTGGGGATGAGAGTAACTGAGGATATTATGCTGATTCAAATAAGGAGAATTAGTTAAGACCTAGATCTCCTATAAAAAGAAATAAAGAGACACACTCTGAGAGATGTAATCTGTCTCTCAGGGTTGTTCATAGAGGTCAAACATAGACTAAAGGCATAAAATCTCTTAGGTTCAGGGAGGTGTAGTATTAAGTAAGTGAGGTACTGTATAAAAGGTACACCTACTGGAGAGTTGTCTTCTCTTGACAAGACTACATCAGTCAGAGAGAATACCTATCACAACATCTTCTTTTATGTAGAAACATACCTTCAAGATGTGAGCAATTGTGTCTCTATACAACTTCCTAGAACTAAGCAATGTTACTACCACTTCAAGTTTTTGTTCTGCCATCCATAGGTTGACCTATCTTCCAGCTCCCATCCCACCCTGGTTTTTTGAACAGGAGTAGAGGTTTATCCTTTGTTTCCTGTTTAGGATTGGGTTTCCAGTCCATATTAAGTCTTCTTATTCTGTTTCATTCCTAGTAGCCCTTTGTGCCTTATTGACATTATCGCCATGCTTGGGATGGATTGAATTGTCTTCGGCATGTCCTTGAGTTTCAAATTCTCAAAGTTTTCTTTCCTCATTATTTATTTCAGAAATTTTAACTGTCTCTTTCTAAATCTATACTTTTTTATTCTCATCTTCTTTAAAACTTTATAATTGCTCATGTTTCATTCATGACATTCTCAGCATTTTTCTCTACAACCACATCTCTTTTTCCTTAAGTCTCTTCTTCATCTGTGAGCAAACTGTCCAGCATTTACTACCATATAGGATGGTTGATATTACATAGCAGTTCAGCACACTTTTCTTTGTTTCTCATCTAATTTTCCTGTTTCTTTAGCTTTTGGAAGACTTATTTGCTATTCCAATAGACCTCTTGCTAACAACATCGCAAATTATCAGGCATGTTTCTAATATTAGTTAAAATTATAACAAATTGTTCATTATGAATAATTTTTTTACCAGTAATTCAAATCACTATTTCCTACACCTACCACCCCAACTAGTTCAATACTTCTCTCTATTCTCCTGCAGAAATTGCTTTCAAATGAAATCAATTAATATAGGGTTAAAATAAAAGTTGTGTTTTGTAGCTGCTTTCAAGGCAGAAAATTTACTGTCAATAACACGTATATTAACATTTGAATATTTTCTTCAACGAGCAACATTATTAATTAATGATATAGTTCCTACTTTTACTTGAATATGAGATCCCTTTGAAAAGTAATGAGGACAGGTGTCACAAACAATTTATTACAGTTCCAAACAACAAACTAATGGTTTCCCCCTTTAAAGTAATCCCCCTCGAGTCTAGTGCACTTTTCCATCTTTTTCTGCTCCACCTCTAAGTGCTTCTGGAAGGATTCTTCTTGGATGTCCCTCAGTTCCATTGTTATTACACTCATGATGGCCTTCATGCCTTCAAAACAGGTCCGTTGATGATCCCCTTGAGATTGGAGAAAAGAAAAAAAATGACACGGAGCAACATCAGGTGAATTAGGAGGTTGTTCCAGTATGGTCACATTCTTCTCAGCCCGGAACTGCCAGATGCTCAGGGTGCTGTAAATAGGTGCATTGTTATGGTGAAGCAGCCATAATTTGTCCTACCAAAACTCTCATCTCTTCTCATGCACCGAGCAAAGAAAATACTGCAGGATCTCTTTGTAGACTTACTGATTGATCGTCTGACCAGAACTCACTGTGGACGATACCTTCCACATCGAAGAACAGATATGTTCTGTTACTTTTCAGACAGACCTTATATATAGAGTAGAAGAGAAACTTTCTATTGAGATGCTATCCAAGATTTCGGGTAATCTAAACCTGGAAAAAAAATTAATCTCTCTCAATTTTTAACTGGAATATTATAGATTGGTATTGTGGAAAGACTTCTCACAAATTCCATTTCTGTATTTACACCATTACATTTACTCTCCTAATGGGAGACCACTCAACTGCCTTCCACTACATCAATACCTAAAAATGCCTTCTATTAGGTTGGTGCAAAAATAATGTCGTTTTCTCACATAGTAACATATGTGAGAAAACGACATTATTTTTGCACCAACCTAATAATTAACACCTCTTGCAACAACTGTTAACAACTTTTTTCTATTTTCTAGTTTCTTTATGTTACTTAAAATTGAGTAATGCTCTGTGTTTTTATTTTGATAGTGGTCAAGATCCTTTAAATTCAGACAAATATTTGAGAATGAAGTCTTCTCTCTTTGATCAGGAATCTGCACTCTGCTGATACCCATAATACTTTTTGTTATTCTAACCTTATTTAAAATCTAAGGACAACATTTTGATGCGTAGTCTAAGATTTGAGTAGAAGAATACTGCATGATGCAAAGAAGAAATATCAGTGTAATAAATTATGGGCACATAATCCAAACCAAGTTCAAATATAGACTTACTGCAGAAAATAACTGCTTCAGGGAGTTTGACCATGGTTAATATTTCAGCAACCAAATGGGTTTTGACTTCTAATGCATTTGGACAAGCAAAAGTAATATACATCCTTCTTGCAAACCTCCATATAAAAGATTAACAAATGAGGCATCACCGTAAGTAACAACCTTTACTTTTTCAAGGTTATCCAAAACAGGAATGACTGAGATTTTTCTCCTAAGCCTTCTGAACAAGTTCATTGAATTGATTAACAGTCAACTTTTCTCTGCCTCAATACTGAACTCATATCATTGTTCAGATCTGATCTAGAAACATCAGGCAACAAATCAGTTAGCTTAACTGGCCTATTGCCTGACGTCTCTAACTTTATCTTGGAATACTTTATATTGAACATTTTGATTATTTCCCAATGAAACAAATACTGAATTTTTATTCATCTTGCTCAAGTATTATACTCTCCCTGATTTTCTTTACATTGAAGCCAATATACTGAATATTAGTGAAATCTTCTGATTTAAATTTTAAATTTTTCTGAGGCTGATCCATAATGATTATATGAAAAACACCTGATCTAGCAAAACAGAAATCATCAACATGGGTAATGTGAAGTAATTTATTGTTAAAATATCCTGGCTTTAGTACACCTTGAAAGAACTGCTACAAGCTTTATTAGTTTGTCTGTGACCATTAAATATCATACATAAATGGCATCTGACAATCCATAGGCAGCCTTTAAAGATAACATTGTGATAGATTAGCCACTAAAAGAAGACAAAAGTAGAATTGTCTCTCAAATGCAGAAAAGATGTTTTAATGCTCATTAACTAACAAGTCCATCTATTTAGGGATCTTATTTGCATAGAGATCAGAAAACCTTCAATGGAAGATATAGAGCAATCACTTCAAATCCTGCTCACTTCAATATCTTGAAAGCCTTTTGCTACTATCATTACATTAATACCAATTTTTCTATTTGATTTTTTATTTGAACAATTCCATCTCTTATATATTCATTACTGACCATTATAAAGAACATGTTTATATTTTTCTTTCAAATCAAACTCTGTAGTTCCTTTTTATTACTTCTTTGAAGTCGTGATCTCTGTTTAACAGCATCCCATCTTCACTATTGGACATGATTTAGTCAATTTTATTGAGCAGCAAATAGATACTGGTATAAAAATGAATTTCTGAGATGGTGCTTAAAACATCTTGAGAGATATACAAATAATATAAAAAGGCTGAAGCCAGACCTATTGGTAGTTTTTGTCAGGCCTCATACTAAATGAAACTGTGGATATGGATATCAAAAAGATATTTTGATACCAAAGACACTGCTCACTTTCATTCATTTTCTCTTCTCAGACTCTTTGTTCAAAATACAACTTTCTATATATTAAAATATTTCTTTTTTTCATTCTCCTTCATTATCATTAGAAAGTGTACTACCTATTATTTGTCCAGGTTTACCGCTTATGTAGAAATTGAAACTTTTGGTTTACTTCTAAGCCTGGTTGAATCTGCTTGCAATTCAAGCTCAACTACATAATTTTTTTCTATTTCATTATCTCACTTGACATCACCTTTTAACTCTCAACTCAATGTTTCCACACTTGTTTATTGAGTATCCATATTACAAGCCAGTGTAGAAGGCACATTACACTTTTGTTCAATGGATGCTGGATCACTGTCATAATCTGGTCTATTCCTATGTACGTCAGGATATACTGACATGAAAAGGATGCAGTCTTCTGCATATTGACCCATGTTTAACAAGTACCTGTTTGTATTATTTATCAAAGATTTTAGCCAGACTCTGTCACCTATCACACTTATTTCTCTAGCAAAATAAGACCATGACAGACTCTGTCTCACTTGGTGATAATGGGCATGTTTCAGGCTTTCAGATAACTCATTTTCAAATAATTTTCAATCTGAATGCAATGAGTTCAGATCATTGGCTACAATCTTGCTAATAGAAATACTCTTTCTCCAGCATAGTTCATCATTTAGAATTGCAGGCAGATTATAATTTCTTCTGAAAACCAGTCAGTTGTGGCTACACTTATTAACATTTGGAAAGCCTGTTCTTAGCACTTAGTCCAAAGTAAACCAATATCAAAGGCATAGTTTGCATATTCTATGGTTTTCTCAAGTATTTATTTTCTTTCAACATTGCATTATGTCACTCATTGAAGCCATTGTTCCACACACCTTCAGCTCCTCACTCCTCTTTTCATCCCATAGACTCCACTGAGGAGTATAGTGTCACTGATCTAAACAACACTAGGTGTTGCTGTTGTGTGGTTTCCATAGAAAGTAAAGTTTTACAGGATGAAGTTCCTAGCAATGTGTCCAGCTTGTTTTGCACACACTTTTCACTTACAGTACCTTGTGTTTCCAAACAGTCTTGCATCTAAGTACTAACTTGGCTCAATACTGCTTAAAATTAGTGATCAAATGAGAACCAAAATTTCAGTCTGATTTGAGCTGCTATAATCCAAACAATTGAATTCAAATGTTGAATCACAAAAATACATTGAACTGCCATCCTTTGTTGGTTAGGGTTAGATAACAGTTTCTGAATATACAAGGAAAATTTAAAAACTGTCTTTGATACTTAATTTCACAGCCATACTGTATCTGTTGCCATAGTAAAGTAGATGCAGAACTTTGGTACCAAGATCTCCTTGATATCCATATTTATTTAAGTATGTGCTTAGGGAAAAACTAACAATGGATCTGGTTTCAGCCATTTTTTTTCTCTTTTACATATCTCGCAAGAAGTTTTAACACACACTAATATTTCCATGAATTAATTTTTTACACCAGCATCAATTTGGATGACTAAGTTGTCGATGCAGTTTAATGGTGATCTTTACTTAGTCTTGTGTGCTTTTACTAGCAATTTAATCTTGTCACTCTTTAATAAAATCTTATAGGTATATAAAAATATCTGGAAGCTGTATATTTAAATTTAATTTTTCCTTTAAGCAAAATACTCAAAATTTTGACTTTATTTTTGCTCTCTTGATTGAAACAAAAGGAGTATATTTGCCTTAACTGCATCAGCAAACTAATACCTACAAAAATACACAGCAGATTCAAATTCCAGCAAATTGTCATCAATTTGTTACATTCACATGAGTAATTACCCTTAATAAAGCTATGAATATGTCTCTTCTCCCACAGCTATTGGTTGGATAGCAGGGAAAACTTGGCTATATATCCCTTGTTGGCAACCAGTCTAAGATAAGGACAACACTGAATTCAAAACTGTAATGACTGAATCACGGGTTACCCCTTGACAAAGCATAGCAATAAGAAGCCACCCCTGTCAGCATTATGGTGAAGATATTTGCAGCAGGATGTTGGAGATGGCCAATAGCAGAATTTAACAGACCAGATTTGTGACATCAAACTTCAGCGGTGTCATGGAAAAGTTCCTTTATACTGAACAATGAATGCAATCTAATTATTATGAGTCAGGTGGAAAACTGCAGGAACACAGAGTAGCAACTTTTGTTTCTTAATATATGCACAACTTAAACCACTATGATGACATGTAAACAGCACCAGGAGGGGTGTGTGGGCACTATGGGGTGTCACAATGGACAAGCTAGTTTCTAATACACTGCAGTGTTTGTAATTGACTTACCAATGATAACAAATTTATGACACATTTTACTCTCTTCTACTTTCATGTTTGTCCTAATATTGTCTGGCAACATTTACAGAAAGTACTCCTACCACTTTTACTCATAAACAATTCCAGATAATTCACTTTCCAAAACTCCAGATCCTAGAGTTTTATCCAAAATGGAAGCATTATTTTCATGTGGTTTGTGACTTATTAGCTAAATATGTGTTACAGATTTTTCTTCTTGGCTATCTCAGGAATTTTTCTGTGAATTGGCAGTCAATAAAAAGAGCAGTCACTAACACTACACATGGAAGGTCCTACAGTCAGGCCCTACAGAATTAGTTTCTATTTACCAGTGGTTTCCTTTTCTTTCTAACTTTACTATTATAGCACACTAAGGGTCACATCTGCTTGATAGAAATACAATTATGGTTCTGATTGAGATTCTTAGATTGTTCTTTTGTTATTGAAAGCTGTATCCACTATTAACTTTTAAATTCTGCGACCTTAATAACAGTTGAAATAATACTGGAATACCCTATTATGAAGAAGTTATTCACAAACAGCTTTAAAATTTGTCTTATTCACTATCTTACTTCAAATATGCATGATTTCCCCAAGACACAGCATTTAACCCACTGGAGAAAGAGCCTCATTTGGAGTTTCAGTGCCAAAAAGATG
>OZ010587.1:48896968-48919468 GCA_963932145.1 Acanthosepion lycidas | reverse complement strand
ATATATCTCACACACACATATATATGCGTGTATGTGTGTGTGTGTGTGTGTGTGTCACATACTGCAAAAACATAAAAACCAAATGAGGTTGTTGGAACCTCATGCGTTGACAAGAGAGTCTATCATATATATATATATAATGTAAGAAATGTGTCATGTGACAATCTGGCTAGAAGCATGAAAATTATGTTGCCTGGCCAGTTGGAGCCAAGTCATCAGATCAACAGTGGCCTTCCATTTTCTCTCATCTTTTAAGGCCAAAGCTCAATTGCTAATGTCAACTTACCAAGTAACACTTTAATTAACTTCTCCATTCCATATCTTTTAATGTGTCTGTTTCGCTGCTTGAACAAATTATTGTTACATTCATATACTGTAAATATGTAGATAAAGTGTTCTTCTCTGAAGCAATTATACATGCCCTTATCTGTTGTCAAACCTGAACAAAGCATTATGATATCATGGGTATGGCAATGCTTATATTAGGTCAGTGCAAAAATAATGACGTAATAATGTCGTTTTTTGACGTATTTTTAACATCAAAAAACAACATTATTACGTCATTATTTTTACACCAACCTAATATTAGGATGATCATGTAAATTTATCTCCATAAACCACTCTAATCTGAATATCATTATTTTTATCTTTAAATTAATTTGATTGGTTCAATAATATAAAAATAACTGACTTGACCTAAATCTATAGACATTTCCTTATCTTCCAGTTTCATTCGACTTATTATTCTAATGTTGCACTAAATTTTATTTCTGGCACTTGCTTTGCCAACTCAGCTAATAATTTTTACATTAATGCAATCAATACTAAAATGGTGATTATAACTAACAATATGACCTGGTAGCATTTCTACTTTGGTTATTACTATGGTTGACTCTGTGGGATTTCAGTTGGCTGTTCATTATCAAAAAATTCCAAATCATCTCGTTTTTTAACAGTATTTGACTATTTGTTGTATCAATTATATTCATCTCTGTCTTGTATACTTCATTGCCATTTTCATTGGATTTATTACATTTTCATCATCTGCACTTATGCGCTCTCATAAACATTCTTCCAAATAAACTGAAATTGACAGAACCATTCTGACCAATGACAATACACGGACATCTCCATTATTGGTTATCTGATTTATTGGAGTATACTTTGTCACCAGGTGCACAGTTACTGGTGTAGGATGTAATTATTTACCCAAAGCTCTTCTGATTTCATCAGATGATTTACCTTGAGTTAATTTCTTGTTGCATGAGAACTTTACCAAATAAGAGAAACTATAACATTTGAGGGACTTACAACAACAACTAAAATGAATTTTGCATGTAACCAAGAATAAATAATAACATAATGAAGACAATGATGTTCCATACTAGTTCAAATAAAAGATTAGGAAGGAAGTCTTATTCAATACTAGAAGAGCTGTAACAGTTACTGGATTGGAGAATCCTTAAAGAGTTTTTTAAGAGAAAGATTTTATAAATTTCAACTGAAAGTAATACTGGCTGCTCAGTCAATGAATGTCAAATGTTTCTTTATAAGAAAACAGTTAATGTTAGTATTATCATGTGGCCCATTGGTGTGTTTCTTCATTTAGATGATCATTTAAGAAATGAGAAAATGTTAATACTCCTTCCAAAATCTATTTAATATGTACAATATTCACAGATATTTTGTAAAATGCTTTTTGCTATTACAGAACATCTCAGCTCTGTTCCCCCATATAAACTGATCATCTTTTATTTTCAATAAATTTTCTGTCAATAATTGTTTATGCATCTACCTTATCAGTATAAGAATTTATCATGAAAAATTGTTTGAAAAAAAGTTTCATACAAAAACTTATTCTTATCAATAAAATATAAAAATAAAAATTTCATGCAAAACCTTATTCTCATTAATAAAATATAAGAATTAATTTTAATTATTTGAAAAATTGAAGTAAAATTATTTGGAAGTCCTTCCTTAAACAGAAAATCTAAGCTGTTCTATTTTTATATTCTGATAAAAATATGACTGTTAAGCACTATCAATCGATTATTTCATAAATAAATTGACAAGTGCAACATTAAATTTCCCATTCAATTCTCCTGATTTAGATCATCTACTTTACAGTTCAAAACAACTTCTTTGGTATTAACAAGAAGTGATCAACTTACTGTCAGTGCTGCTTCTTATATAGTTCCATCATGAGCTACCAAATTTGCAATGTTAAATACTGCAGGAATGAACAGTATTTCAGTAAAAATTTTCATTCACAGTGGCATATTAACCAGGCAACACCAATATATTTCTTTTCATCAAAGAATTAAAAAAAGAAATGTAGCAGAAAGCTGAGGAAATGTTTTTGTTCTTTACTATTCTTTCCAATAGTTGCATTTATTGACCAAACCAGTATTCAGTGTCGATTTTTACCATATTTTTCAGAAAATACAAAGCTGGTAGCACAGTGAAATATGGCTCAATCAGTTAATTTCTCCATGTCACTATAACTGATTCATTTTGGAAAAACAATCAATTTGTTGAGAAAGACCTTTTACCAACCCATGGTCCACCTTAGATCTCCAGCCAGGTGAAGGATGACTCATTATTATTGATGCATTTTAACCCAAGTGCACATGACAATATTATCTTAAAGTCAGGCCAAGTACTTCAATCAAATTACCCTGTCTTTCTCAACAACTGCTGGCTCCAAAGAGGCCAGTCTTCATCTGAGCGATGTCTCTTATAGCATACCAATAAAATGAGCACTCATATCAAGGCAAATAATAAGCCTCTCTCTCATCTGAGTGCATGCTTCTCAAAGATGGGAAGCTTTTGTGGCATCTCTCTGGTATTGTTATTACATGTACACATCCAAAAACTACTAATCCTGCGCCACCATGTTTGTTCTTGCATAAAAACTTTACAACGTCCCTAGTGAAGTGTTGAAGAATATTCCCCTCGTCTAATTGTTAAAAATCAGTGCCAACAAAAGGACAAACACATGTCACAGTCTCAAATAAACTTCACAAGGAAGTCTATCAATTGATGGAGTTTTGTCCAACTGTTTTTTTCAATTTTTTACAAATTTCTAGCTGCTTCAGTCAGCTCAAAGCAAGAGAAGTCAGTTAAATTGAGATAAATAGATCAGGTTCCTGGGTGAAATGCCTCTGATAGTAGTCACAAAATTATTCTAAGATGCCTTTGTAATCATCTACCTGGCAATGTGACAGGTGATATATCAATCAATATCACTGATCTTAATCCAAACCACAGAGGTGATAGCAAAAGTATTATCATTTCTTTGGATGTATCACCAAAAATTTCAAAATGAATATCTCAAGTGAAAAGAATGACCTTGGAAAATCACTGGTTAAACTACCTACCACAATGGTGTCACAAATGGGTTCATCTGATGCTGTCATTGGGCACATAAATCACAATGAAGCAAAGTGTTTTCTCCTTTATACTAATATCCAAAACATGATCAAGATCCCTAACCACAGCCCTTATGAGAGTGCTTAACAGAGTGTCATAATCAGTTAACTAGTATTCTACAGCTGAGAAAATATACTGTGTGTAAGGACATCCATGACTTGTCCCATATATTCTTGCCTTGAAAAAGCATCCCCTTGAGTGAGAAGTCTCTTTAGCTGCAAGCAAGATGTTTTGAGGATTCTCCATATTTTCTATCATGTTTTCAAATTTCTAAAGTTGTAGAAAATTTTCAAGTCTTTCAGCAATTGTGGCTTTAATTTTACTACAATACCTCAGTCAACATTTCTAATGTCTTCCCACAATACCTCGACTCATGTTATTTCTTTTTATGTTTTTTTTTCTCTGAACTTTGATAGCGCAAATGTATCTTTTGATATAGCTTGTATGAATAGGTAGTGGCAGAGGAAGGGGAAGAATCTGCAGGTGTCTATGAGACAGGAATGGATGAGGGGGAGAAGACAGACTGAACAGTCTTAGTAAAATAAGAGAAGCTGAGACAGTAAAATTGGTAGCAGTGATGGTCACTTTGTTGGCTTTCCTTCTACATGTTGAATTGCTTTTTCAGTATTAGTTCTTTTTTCTCTTCGACTGGGATGGCAGCAATTTTTCATCTTATTCGCAAACAACCATGTGGCCTCTTGACCAAGACTGTATGTGTCATTCAATCTTCTTTTATGTGCTGTTCAGCATGTGGGCAATCATGGATCCCCACAACTTACTATCCTTTGTAGCTCTAAGCAATGTTTATCCCATTACTATCTCTCACTGTTCCTGTTCTGTTATCCATTTACACAAGCTCGCTAGGTAGCTTACTCATTGTTTCCATTGACCTCTCTTGGCATAAATTATTTCTTCTGAGTGCCAAATTCTCAAAGCCCTCTTTCCTCATTATATATCCTAGAAATATCAACTGTCTATCTTAGTATAAGGGCCTTTTTTGTTTTCACTTCCCAGTTGCTCACAAATTCCATCCACAGTATTATCAGCATCATTCTGGAGAAATATATCCTTTCTGCTTTTTGATGGCAGATGGATATTACAGAGAATAAAAATTAATGTACTGCTTGATTTGATATCATCAATTCATAGCTTGTATATTGGACCATTCCTCTTGTAGCCACTAATATATGCAAACATTAAAGCAAATATTCTTGTTTAATATATCACTATATAAGATTAATTTAATTTAATCTGAAGCCTTTTTCAGTTCATGATTTTATTATTAAGATGACAATAATCCTTCTTCAAATTACATGCTTAACTATTTATTTTTATCTATACAAATATTAAAACAAAAAAATAAACTATCAATAATCATTTCCACTATTTACATTGTTCAGACTGTTGTCTTCATCCTCGTTGCCATATTCACAATGTTTTGGCTGTTGTAAACTCCAGCCATCTTCAGGTGAAGTGTTCAGTTCAAAATATCAATCACCTGAAGAAAGATGGAGTGTACACTGTCCAAAATATTGTGAATATGGTAACTAAGATGACGACAACAGTCCAAACAATGTAAATAGTGTAAATAATTACAATTCCAGATCTCTGGAATATAGACAGATATCAATAATCAATTTGGGATTAATAAGGATATTCTGTTTGAAATCAGACAGAAAGTAGATAAATCAAGAAACTATTTTTCTGCATGACAAATAAGAATAGAATAATATATAGAATTAGTATTTTGATTTGATCAGTTTATTTCACAACTTTTCTTTCCTGTTGAGCAACAAGAATTTTATTTTGCTGAAGGTTGCTTACTTCAGCTAACCCAACTCTAAATTTGCTGTCATCTTATTTTATAGTTCATGTCTTTCAGGACATGGGCGATCATGGCTCTCTACAACTTCCTAACCTAAGCAATGTTTGTCCATTTACATAAGCTTGTTAGGCAGGTTGTTCAATGTTTCCCTCTACCCCTCTTAACTTCAGAATGTCCTGTGAATGCCAAATTCTCCCCATTCCTCATTATTTTTGCTAAAAATTTCAACTGCCTCTTTCCAATTTTAAGAATAAGTCTCCTTTTTGTTTACATTTTTTTAAACCTCCTCCTTGCTCATATGTTCCATCTATGGTATTCTCAGCATTCTTCCACAGAATTACATTTATGTTGCCTCGAGTATCTTCCTCATCTGTAAAAAAATTGTCCAGCATTCATTATATATATGGGTTTACAGAGTTTGGTATTCTTTTCTTTGCTAACATAATAAAAATAATTCTTTTCTTTGTTGCCAACATAATGAAAAATACTTCTTGCTCAACAGAAGTTGAGCAAGAAGTATTTTTCATTTGCTGAAATCTCTGTCTGAATTTCTATGATGACGAGTTATTATTTTCACTATTTATATTCAGAATATTGTCCTTTACTTTTGTTGTTATATCACAATGTCTTGGCCATTGTGCCTTAGGATTTGTCAGATGTATATCGGTCTGGGCTCTTAAGGGAATCCTGAATTGAACCCTTTATTTAATCTATGGGGTTAGAATGCTCTTATTTTACTGCTCATGTCTAGGCATATCTCATCTAGTTCTTATTTTTAATACTACTCAGTTGTTGCTCACACCCTGTTTCCACTGGGTTCAAGTACACACTACCTAGACCAGGGACTGAACTCACAATTAATATTCAATCACTAGGTCAGGCAGTAACAATACATGGGAAGAAAAAGAGCCAGGAATAAGTCAAGATTTTTTTATATACTGAGGAAGTTACTTCATGAGACAACCAGATCAACAACCAATCAAAAAATGCATCATTTCATGTGTGACAACCTAATAGGAACTCTATAACATACTGTCAATAAGAAATCTATGATGCAACACTTTTAATACTTCATACAGACGCAACTATGAGGCAAACTTGAACATGTTTCAAGTCATCTAAATCTTTGGGGTAAATTAAAATTTCTCTATAAAAAAATTGAAGTTGAAATTTTAATTTTTTCACATTCAAAACTTGATGAATCTTTCAAAATATTTTGACAACTGAGGCAATAACAATTTATAGTCAATTTTTGTTTGATTTTTCTAATTTTTGATTCAATTCCTGTTTGATTGTCTGTCAAATGAAAAACCTAATTAGGAGCCAATTAATCTCCTGACCAATGTTTGCACCCTTATTAATCTTTTTGCATATGTGAAAGAATGCCTATTAATGAAGACATCTGTTTTATTGATTTACTTCAAAAATCTATGGCTGTCACAGGGACTGTAATTAAACTTGAAAAGTTTTAGCATAAACAGCAAACTTAATAAAATTTCTATTTTCTCAACATATATTTAATGCTAAACATGAAATATCAGAATTCTAAATGTCACAAGATTTTTTACATATTTCAACAGCAGCATATTATTCTCTCCCTTTAACATTCTAAACCATATATATATATATATATATATATATACAGATTCTAAACCATATATAAAGAAATATACTCTTAAAATGTGCTATATTTATGAGATAAAGTGCTCAATATCAATAATATATATATGTATATATGTATATACTTATACATATGTACATATCTATATACATACATATATATATATATATACATACATACATAGTAATAAATAGAAATAGTTTGTTGTATGTATTTATATAATGTTTTCATTTTCAAAACATGTTCAAGATATTGTGTACATGTTCACATAATATATGTGTGTATGTTTCTGTGTGTGTGTGTGTATATATATATATATATATATATGTTTTTTTACATGGTAGTTGTAATGTAGGCTATCCTATTCTTGGTTACACTTCAAGGATAAACTTAAATACAATTTAATTGCTGCAAACATCCCTATGGAGGAATTCGAACTTGCTGTTGAAAACCGAGCAAACTGGAGAAAAACCTGCTACTGAGGTATAACTAACTTTGAAAAGAATCGTCTCAACTATCTGAGAGAATTAATACTAAATCTCGGGCTAATACATCAGCCTATATGACAGTCAACCCTTCAGTATGTCCTTCGTGTGGATGTGTTTGCAAATCCCATGCAGGATAGTTGTCTCATTTGAAACATAAACATAAAAACTGGAGTACACTCATACACCATACTCAAGTACTCAGATTTAGCAGAAGAAACAAGCAATATGATAAAAACAAATTAACTAGAAATAATTAACTGATTTTTTATTGCATACCTATCAGAATGAGAACAATCTACTCTTGGAACTGAATAAAGGGTTTTGTTCAAAATTCCTGGAAGGTTACCATCTGTGACAGACACTGAAAAGGTTCAGAGAGAACAATTGTAAAAACCATGTGAGCATGACAATCAAGATAAGGACTTTTACTTTTATGTGATATGGGTGATCATAGTGCTCCATAACTTGTCATCATTTGTAACTCTTAGCAGTTACTATTCTTCCCATTCTCTGTTCTACCATCCATTTGCACAAGCTCATAGCTTGGTTACTTACTGTTTACCTCTGTCCATATTGCTATGAATGTGCCTTTGAGTTTCAAATTCTCTAAAGCCCTTTTCCTTCATTGTGTCAGTTTTTAATTACTTCTTTCTGATTCTAAGTATAAGTGTCCTTTTTGTTTCCATTTTCCTTAGAACTTCATTACTCACATGTTTTCTCTTCATCTGTAACAAAATTGTCTAGCATTCACTGCCATATGAGAGGACTGATAGCACATCGCAGTTCAGAACTCTTTTCTTTGCTTCTAACAACTTTTTCCTGTTTTTTAATACTTTGTTTATCTTTTGCAAAGCATCTTTTACTATTTCAATAAACCTTAAAATTTTTGTCACAGCTTCCATTCCTAGAACAGATAAATTTCTGTACTTGCTTGATTTTAACATCTCCAGTTTTTAGCTTGCATCATAAGCTGTCCCTTTTGCTAACAATGACCATAGATTCGGCCTTCTTACAATTGATAGTTAAGATCCTAGTCTGATAAGATCAGTTAATTACTAATAATAATTCCTCATCTTAAAAGTTAAAACAAAAATTATGGTTACTTCTTGTATGTATTACTGATAAGTATTAACACAGTTCATGTCTTTAGTTAAAATGAATGCTGTAGTGCAATTTTTTTTTAATTTAACTTTTCTGAGTAAGTATACATTTCTAGACAGAGGTAAATTAGAATGCTAAGCTAACATTTCAGATCTATGTGATTATGTGAAAATGTCACATCCATTTCCACAGACTCTGTTTCCTTATCCGCTTTCATAGCGAGGAAAAAGAGATGCAGAAATCTTAAAAGTAGCTTACATACAATTCATTTCCCCAAGCATATATAGGAAAAAATAAATGAAATAAATGAATGTAGACTCATCTCATGATCATTTAAATGACATTTCAAATCTTTGCCTAAAGTTCAAATCTATCACTTTCACTTTGTAGAAATCAACAAATGTAAGTTTGTCAGCAAAACAAATAGATGAGTGAGAAAAGCCATTCTGTCTTGAAAAAAAAGTTCCAGAGTTTTACTTGTTCAGATTAATGCTGACTCATTCAATCTTCTGGGAAACTAAAGTCTTTATTTAGTTTTTATAAATAAACTGACCATCAGCAAGCATAGCCTCAGTAAAAACTGATATTGTAAGAAGCATTAAATGCATGATAAACTTGTAGGAAAACTAAGAGCCTTTGTTTGATTTAATTTCTAAATAACCAACAATGATAGATTTAATTTTATTTCTTTTTTTACTTTAAAAAGCTTACATCTTTTTGTCTCTGTTTGATGATATCCCTAACATTTTTTGATTTAAGTAATCTCAATGTATTTTTGAATTTGAAAATAATGTTAAAAATATTGTAAGGATTGGCCTTGTTAAGTGAAAAAAAGCAACTAACACATTTATTCAGGCTTATTAGTGATCAAGAAACTGTCATTGGCTAATATTTTTGATTTTAGAGAATATAGAAACTTCTTGCACTTAATTTAATGTGCTCTAAGATTCTAATGTTAATGGCAGTTAAGAGAAAATGTTGCATTTTAGATAAAGATTTCATTAGCCACCTCACCAAATCAGAATATGTCATTTTGTTTGTATCTGAATCTCTCTGTGACATGAATTAAGAAATTACAGGCTAAGTTTTATCCATCTTTGAGGGAGATATGTTAATAACAGTATTTGATATAGGTTAATTAATTTTCTAACTCTCATATTTTAATCTTAAAAAATAGAAAGAATCAAAGAAAAATGATCCCCATTGTTATTTCTTTAAGAGAAAAGAAAGAGTGTAAGAGAGAAAGGAAAACAAACTATTTTTAAAATAATTTCTTCAGTTTTCTTCCTGTTCATTGTTTTTATAAAGTGGCCTGTCATATTTAGAGAAAAAGAGAAACTACAGCAAAATACTTACATAGACATCATATTGTGATTGCACATATTATAATTATCTAAATATGTAATAAGCTGACAAAAAGTGTAAACCTGTTCAGGAGGAAATCTACTTCTTTCATGGCTGCATAAGAATTACAATAAATTTAAAATTATGCAAGTATTTTACATCAATTCATTGATGCTTACAGCCATATCATGTTAAAACACAGGTTCTCATACTATCTCAGCAGTAAAGCAACCCCGAGCTCGGTCAGTACCTAGATGATGTACCGCTTGGGAACACCAGTTACTGTAAGCTTGAATATTCAGGTAGTGTAATGGATAATAGCTTGGAATTGGGAATCAAAGAGCCAAGTTCCAATTCAATTTAGGTTCATTATATTTCCATGTGAAAATACCCTTGGGAAAAATATGAATCCACCTCTTCTCTCCCTAGCCATGTGTTAATTAGCAGGACTTGTATTAATAAACAATTATTATGTTCAAAAAATTCTTACAATCTAAAAATATTTTCTAGCTTTAAATAATCTGCAAAAGATTGATAAGCCATAAAAAACCAATCAATCAATCAATATGCACAAAATATTAAGGATATTTATATTCCCCACTTGGATATTTTAAAAGAGAAATTTTAAAAATGGATGAACAAATATGAGAAAAGCTGAAAAAAAAACAAAACAAATCAGTCAATCAATCAATCCAATACTAAATCTTGAAATAGATGTGAGTGTTTCCAGATTTGCAGTGAGCAGTAGTCCCATGACTACCCTAGCAAACAATACATTAGGTAGGACAGCAAATGCAGTAACTCTAAAATCAGAGAAAACAAACTCTGCTTTATGCTATAAATATTATTTATATGGTTGAACTTTTTTCTTCTAATTTATAAATGAAAAAAATTCCAGTTCCATACAATTTATGTTATAAAAAAAATAACTGCATTTTACTTCAGTATTAAAATATTTTGTAAAGTAAGTTTCATTAAATTGTAATTAAGAGAAAGTGAAAATATAAAGTTCTATGTTTAATTCATATACTTTTAGATAGACAGTTGAGAGTGCTAAATAAAGAGTTTTTTGCTCTTTTAACATCACTTTTCTGTTTTTAAAAATTAAAAGAAACTTATTGTAATGAACTTATAATTAATTTAATTTAAAAAAAATTAAACATTCTTGGTATTAATTGTACTAATTTTGAACCATCTCTACAACACTAAACATTTGCATAATAATCCTCTCTCTTGGAAGAAAATACTGCTTGGTAATTTGCTGAATTGCTTTATTATTCAAAGTTTCTAAATAATTCCTTATTTTGAGAGAGATTATTTCAACTGCCATAAGCCAGATTTTATTGGAGTTTATTGCTTTCTTCCAACAAGTGTATATTGTTATTTTATGTGCATGATTCTGTCAAGAAAAATGAAAGTCAAAATAAAGGTATAAAATATATGTCAGAAGAATTTAGTGGTGGATTTGGGTTTTGGAGCTAAAATCCCATCATTTCTTTTTCCTTTGTTCCCCAGACTTCTTTTAATTCAAACAGCAAAACAAGGAAAGCAATTTCAGCTTCATCACAGATCAGGACAAGCAATCTAATTGACAGCTAGCAGCATCTAAAGGCTAACTTTAAGAATGTGCTTGTGATTTTGGTATGAAGAGTTCTAAAGTATTGCTGAAGTTTATTAATATCTTCTGACTTATCTGGCTCATGGCCAAAAGCTATATATTATACACCAAGTACAGTTTTATACTGATTACTTCATTCAGGTGCCAGTCTATATACAATACAACTACTTAAAACATCAAAAATATTTGCCACATTGCCTTACATTTTTTGATAAAAACTGCAAAGATAAAACTCATTGACAAGCATGTTCCATTGCTGGTTGAGAGTATTATATATAACTGACACTCAAAAAAAACAAGTAGATTGGATTTCTACAGTTATTTAAATTTCAGTTTTTTGTAATACTAATGTTCACTCATCACAAGACTTGAAAGCAACTCAATGTTATGGGTTATTAAAAGAGGTGTTGAATACGAATCAAAGAAGAGCTGGTCGGAAGTGAGGATAAAGAAGATAGATAACAAGTGACCCTTGAAGAGGTCAAAATTTTAGTTTTCATAAATGCATCCATGTGGGGGTCTGTTTCACAAAGTATCAGTTCTTGAGAGAAAGCTGTCTGAGTATGACTTCCTCCTTGAAATTGGAATATAAAGGAAATGATTTGGCTCCATGGACATCTCATGCCCTACCTGTAAATGTCTGAACTGGTACAACAAAAGAATGGAGTTCATCTCAACATTTGCTATGAAAATAGCAATAGAATAATAATAATTGTGTGACGTGTCTTTGGGCAAAACACTGCAGTATTGTTCGTATTGTTTTAACAATTGTTTTAGCAATCAGTTCGAATTTTGGTTTTAGTAAATATCAGTGAATATAAACCTCCTTTATAACATTCTTTTATTTTTAAAAATTATATACACTGAACAGGCAGCCAAACCTTGACAGCAAAATTATTCAATGGATATGTTGCCAGAGATTTGTTAGATTAGACAAATCTTATCCTTCAGTTAAAAGTCCTGCAGATAACGATAAACTACATCTGGCAACAAAGCCTCTGATCAGGAGATTGGAGGTTTTGAGGAGCATGGAACCACCTCTTATTTTCTATTGTTTCCAGATCCACCCTGACTTGGGGTGGTAGCACCCGTTAGGGTCCTAGCTATGGATAAATAGTGACCCCCCCAACTCAAACAAAAAAAAATACTATGAAAGTATAAAAATACATTTTTATAATAAAAATACCAGCAATATATTTTTATATAAAAAATTACCAACAATACACACATACTAACAAACTGTATTGACTTCACCCAAATCCATTTAAAATACTACCAAACAACCAACATAAAATAACTTTCATGACATTAATCCATATAATGTCCTAGAATTTCCTAAATCAAACTATTAGGTTGGTGCAAAAATAATGACGTAATAATGTCGTTTTTTGACGTAACGTCAAAAAACGACATTATTACGTCGTTATTTTTGCACCAACCTAATATATTCCAAAATATAACTTCAACAAAACCACAACATAAAATACACATCAGCACTTCTAGTAATTAAGTCTACAAAAACATGTATATGCACGAAAGCTAAGTATCATTGGCCATGTATTCAATAGTGAAAGCATAGTAATTTATGTTGTATTTTAATTACTTCCAAGTCCTCAAGAAAATTAAATTTTGGCATTAAATGACCCGTAAAGAGTTGATATGATATTAAACAGACAAATCAATCAAGCCTTCAGATAAAGCTGTGCCTATATCAGTAATAATTATACTTATAAAATTGATGTGTAATTAAAGAATTAGGTAAGATACCTATCTAAGATTTATACTCAAAGTAAAATCCAATACTTGTAAGAAATATATATTTAATACTATTTTGCAGACTATAAAAACAAGACTAGTTTTAGTTAAATTTCAAATCTGAGTTAGGTTACAAGCAGTTTTCATTCAAATCTATGAACATTTTGATAAATGAGAAGTATTAGGTTATTACATATATTCGTTTTTTGTTTGTTTTTTTTCTCATGTTCTGCAAACAATCTTGAAGAATAATCTTTGGTAGCATTTTTTTTGCTTTTTAGTTGCTATGGTCATCCTGTAAAACTTTTGTCTAATGTTATTGAAATTTTATTTCAGATTTGAAATTCCAAGTAGACAAAAATGAGCATGTTTGGCATCATCTTCTCTTTGCCTTTAATCAAGGTCACAAAACTGCCAATGCATTTGTGCTGTGTAGAAAGATGACTTCATTACTGACAGACTTATATGAAATGCTTCAAAATAATCAAATGGTTAATGTTAAACTGCATGTTGAACAAATGAATAGGCTCAAAAATGCAATTCAGCTTAAAAGACCCGACTGGCAATATAATGTGATTATTCAACATGACAATGCTTGCCCCCAAGTTGCTAACATGAGCAAACATGCAAGTTTGGTAGAGAAGTTTTGTCACACCCACCATATTCCCCTGATTTAGCTGCTTCAGCCTAACACTTTTTTAAGTCACTTTCTAACAATTTGAGGGGTGTTTTGTTCAACAATGATATGGAGCTTAAAATGTGGCTTGATGAACTCTTGTCAAAGCATTGAGAAATTAGTAGATCATTGGCAGGAAGTTGTAAACAGTGTAGGGGAATACATTGTTGAATGATTCATTAGGGCTATTAATAAATAATAAGTATAAAATAAATGATAAAAAAAAATGTATGAATTTATGTAACTGCCTAATAATATTTTATGGGAGAAAAATTGCTGATAGTTATTGTCCTCTTTTTTTCTGAACTAACCATGGTACCAACATGACAAAAAATATCATATATACACCGTTAATATATTTTTATTAGAATGTTTAATCTCCCAAACTATCTTGGATTTTTTAAATTCAAATGTATCAAAAGAATACTGAATTAAAAATATAACTTTATTTTTTTAAATCATTTCACCTCAAGCAAGGTGATAATGCCACTAGGTTGCTAGGTGTTACATGGAGTGAAAGAGAATGAGAAAACTTTAGTGAAGAAAAGTAAGAGAAGAACAATAAAGGAACAAAATTCAGGAAGACAGACAATGGCAATTGATGTTGCATTTAAATTTTTGAAGATTCTAGATGGCAGGAGAGCAAGAAATTGGAAGAGATTTCCACAGGTGAGAAGTGCAAGAAAAGAAATTGTTACAATAGAAGAGATGGTTACATCTGGCTAGTTCAAAAGTAAAATGGTGAGACATAGTTGCCAATCTAGTAGCATGCTTAAATTCCTGCAGTTGAGGCACTAAGGAAAAATCTCATCAGAACAGTTACCATGAAAATATTTGTAGAAATGACAGAGGGTAGCAATATCACATTAAAACGAAATGTGTTCTCTGATGTGAAATTGGCTAAGTAAAAGTTTATGTTCACAAAACTAAGATTCTGATCCCTCCAGTGAATATATCACCATAGCTACTAGTACTGTTCTATTTATTTAACTAGGACTACTTCTTAAAATTTAAAAGTCATTAAGTTACAACTTTCAATTTCAGTAAAGTAACCAATTTGTAGGAAAATATTTTTTTTAAATTTTAATTTATAAACTAAATGAAAAGCAAGGAAAAATCTAAGTGTCAAAGCAACTGCTTTACAAAGCCTGAAGTGGATTAGTAATAGCAGTCTCCATGTCAAGAAGAAATTGGTATCTCAGCTTGGAAATGTGCAGATGCCTGCTGGCTAGTCAAACAATATTTGTCATGCTGTCATTTTTGAAGACCAAAAATCATTTTTTACAAGGATATTTCCAAGCCACTTCACTGGAAGATCAAAGGATCAATTCTGTGTATGCTGCAAGTTGATTAATGATAACTTTTACTTCAGTTTTATGAATTAATCAAAAAGTAGGCAATACATCTAAAAACCACTTTTAGAAGGAACACAGCATGAATAAGGCCAGAAATTAAATCTTCAACACTGAGTCGAACAAATAATATTTTCACAATATAAATATTAAGAGTTACTTCACTGTCATTTTACATAATTTGTTACAAATCATACTCAAAGGAAATAGTATAATTTTATTAAAACAATTATTGCTGAAATGTTTATGCTAAAAATTATTGTTTACTTTTTTAGAAATTTAATAAAATAATTTACTTCTTCAAATAGCAAAAAAGATGGTCATATTTACTGTAAATGTCAAGAGATTCTAAACTAAAAATAACCATGTAAATTTATAAAAATAACCTTTATAAATATCAACATGTCAAAAAGTCATCTGTATTTTTAGGCTGTTGTAAAGAGAGAAAAAAATAAAAACTGAATCTCTATACAAATGTACAAGACTTATTGAAAGTTTTCAGGTAACAAATAATAGGAAAATTACAATTTTTCATTGCTAAGGCTAAAAAAAGAATTCCTCAGATTCTAATTCTGATTTTTGTTTTATAAATCTTAGATATCCTAATGACTCTCAATAATATACCATAACAAAGTCTTCTTACCTTTGACTTCTTTTGAATATTTAATAATGTTAATACATTCATTTTAAACATTAAGATTTTTGTCATTTTTATTCTTACAAAAATTATGGATTAGTTATTAACCTTCACATATTCCCTTTCAATTTATCCTGACAATTTCTTTGACTGTATGCCATATTTATATTATCAAAGAAATGTCTGGTTATTTTCTAGCTTACAGTTTCCAGCTAGACATTTTTTCATGTAATTGTTTTTAAAAATGTTGTACAAGGCAGCAGGCTTTAAAAACGCATAGTTCAAACTAAATCTGGTAATGGAATCGTTCACTACTTTTAGCAATGAAAACACAATCTGTTAGAGATCATGTAAGTTGTTTATAGTCTAGTAAAATAAAAAGTTAATCTTTTGTTATGAAAATCCAAAACATTTTTAAAATTCATATGGAGATTATAAGACAAGTTTTAAAAGAGGTTACCTTTTGATAATTAAAGAATATAATTGCTTAAATATCATCTGACTATATCTAAAGGGATTTATGAAATATGCAAAGTCTTAAAAAAACAAAAATAAAAATTATATTTTAATTTTGTAATGAGTAAATGATTTGGATTTATAGCAGTCATGTTTTGATTAGAATAATCTGAATGAATCTACACAAAGAATTTTGTTTAATCTCTTTGAGGTAAACACATTTTAGCTTTTCACTATCTTCTATTAAAATTTATCTTTTTCTTAATATTATAAATAATACATATTTTTCTTTATATTAAGAGTGCATATACTACATGTAAATTTGTACCAAAATCCAAGATTTTTATTCACAAAGGCCTTCTGATACTGATATTACTATTCAAATTGTCTACCAAATTTTGATGCAAATTTATAGGATAAAAGAAAAATTCAAGTTAATTAAACATTTTCACAGAAATTCACATAAAAATGCTATACTAGTCTGACAAACGATAATGTTAATTTAATACAAGCAAAAGTGAATTGAAAAACATCATTTAGAAGATAACTCAAGCCTTATTCATAATTATTAGATCTAAGTAGACACTAGTAGAGTGCCATTTTATTTCACAGGCTCTCAGCTCAATCGTACTGCTATCCTATTTGGTGGGAAAAAGTGATGTCTTTTGTCCATTAATGGTTATTACACAAGTAGACTACCTCATCCTCTGGACATTTCAAGTTTAATAAGCCTATTACAGATGCCAATGTTCTCAGAGTTATTACAGGAAATGAGTTGCCCACCTATGTGTGTGTGTATATATATATATATATATATACACACACACACATATATATATATATATTAAGATGCATATATATGTAAATATATATATATATATATATATTAAGATGCATATATATGTAAGTATATATATATATATATATATATATATATATATATATATATATATATACATTATACACATTTGTACATATTTATATAATTGTGTATTTGGGTAGCAATCCCTCTTTTATACAAGTTTCGTTAAAGATGACTGACAAGCTACTGCGATTAAGGTTTTTATTTAATTTTTCTTGTGTTCAGACAAGTTTTTTTCTTTTCTGGACACAAAGTATATAAAAACTGTACAAAACTTCCACATATCTGAGTTCTCTTGCCTTATCTTTTAGCCACTATGAAGGGCAATTTTTATTTATTTTTGTATGGGTCTTCCAAACACGGTCAGCACATTATGGCCATGTTCATAGTTAATGTTATTGAGTGCTGGCTTTTTCTTTTTTTTCTTTTTGTTAGGGCTTCCATTATTTTTAATCTTTTTTTTTTACATTTGTATGAGGTTATTATACTTGTATTTTCTACTAGTATGTTTCAGATTGAATTTGGTAGGTTTTTGTGTCTGTTTAAATGAGTCCTAATTGAGCTATATACCAATGTGGTCCACATAGAAATCAAACAATTACTTTTATATGGACCTGTGGTCCAAACACTTAACACATACTCATATATGCATCAATCAATTTTCACATAAACCAGACATAGCAGATTTGTTAATAGTTTAAAAAAATGTTAATCATTGTCAATAACTAAGTCAAAATGTTTAGATAATATCATTTAAAGATTATGCATTTTAAATAACTTTATACAAATGAAGTAGCTATTTTTAAAGAAACTATAAGCTAAGACCTTTAATAAATCTCTGAGTTGATTTGTTAATATTTGAGCCCCTTTAAGCACCATTCATTTCTAGAATAATAAAGTTTATATTTTTCTTAATATTACGTAAAATAGATCTTTATTTATATTTACTAACTGTAACAGTGTTATATTTTCAAAGATAATATCCAAGAAAACTTTATATTAAAAATTCTTAGCATGAAAAACAGCATCCATTTTCATTTAGAAAAATATGCAAATTAGGGGGACTAAAAACAGTTGAAAGAGATTTAATGGGATTATGCAGTTATAGAATTAATAAATTCATTTTAAATAAAACAGATACTATGCAATGATCTGTAAAAGCTGTCTTTTATACTTAAAGCAAGAAAAAGTGAGAAAAACAACTTAACAGATCCATTAAGGGTGAAACTGTAGAAGACATTTTTGGTACAGTAGTGAATGAGCTCATTTTTAAAAATCCAATTTTGAACTCACAAATGGAAAAAGAGTAGCATTTCACATTTAAAAAAAAAAAAAAAAAAAAAAAAAAAAAAGAAGAGGAATAATATAATCTTAAATGTAAAAAAAAAAATCCCTCCCTTACCAAATTTCAAATTATTGAGTGCATGGCAAAATACTCAAGTTGCAAAAGATCGAGAATATTTCTTTGGAGCATCAAAAGCCTATAGTGCGATAAGTGGTAAGCGATCTACAGCATCTTTGCATTAAATGTGATATGATGCACAATCAGTGACTATGTTTGTTTTTTCAAGCACTTGTACACCATGACGGCATTTCTGCATTTTGAACAAAACTCAATAGTACACATTCTTTTTTATTTTAATCATTTCATTCCACACAAGGCAATAATGTCGCTAAGATACAAGTGCTTTCTGAGAATGAAAGAAAATGAGAAAACTTTAGTGGAGAGAGAAGACAATAAAAGAACAGGATTCAGGAAGGCAGAATATGAATAAAGACAAAAGGAAAACTTATCTTAGCCAATATGTTTTGTCTTCTGAGTAACTCTGAGTAAATCAGTAATATCAAAGCAAATGTAAGGATTTAATTTTGTAACAAGTAATTATATCCAAGAGAAAAAAATGTTATTGATGTTGCATTTAAATATTTGAAGAATGTAGGTGGCACAAAAGCAAGAAACTGGAAGAGATTTCCACAGGTGAGAAGTGCAAGAAAAGAAACTATGGGTTAAATAGCACAGTAGACTAGATGTGGTAAGCAGTCAGTCTAGAAGAAGGGCAACATTGAATTCAAATCAGTATGAGGCCTTGGGGCCAAATCACAGGTTACCCTTTGACATCCAGAAGCCACCTCTGCCAAGGTCATGAAGACATTAGCAACAAGATGTTAGATATGGTCAATTGTAGAATTTAATAGACCATACTTGTGGCAATGAATTGCAATGGTGTTATAATAGACCATGGATAATTCTGAGTCAGATGGAAAATGTAAGAACACGGTGTAGTGCTTTGTGTCTCCTAATATATGCACTACTAAAATCCCTATGATGACACATGGGGGTGGCCCAATAGAAAAGCTTGTTAGGTAGTTAGTTACTGGAAAATCATTAATAGGATCCCAATTGTATTAAACTAACCTTGAGCATATTTCTTCTACACAAAATTGAAGAGTGTATAATTTCATGAAATAAATGTAAATTTACCTACATCATTTTATATTTAACTGGTCATATATATGTGTATATTTGCTATCTACCTTTCAATTAGAAATTACTAAAGAATTATGTATTTTACAGAATTAAATCAATAATATTAATAAATCTTTTTTTACAGAAAAATACAGAGATAAAGCAATAAGTGAATGATTATGTATTAGCTGAAAGAGCAAAATAGATGAAGTTATTATTAGGTTGGTGCAAAAATAATATCGTTTTTCACGTATTTTTTAACGTCAAAAAAACGATATTATTTTTGCACCAACCTAATACTTTAAGCATTTCATTACTGTTCAGTTATTCTAAATGATATCAATCCCATTAAAATTCACTTTGAATATTTTGCAAAATAAAACTTAAAGATTGCTTAAAAATGTCAAAGATATTATCATTTACATTGCATGTTTTTAAGAATTAAAAATGATAATAGTTATCATTAATTTTTTTCATTGTTTATAAGAGTTAAAGAATATTATTAGGTTGGTGCAAAATAATGTCGGTTTTTGACGTTAAAAATATGTCAAAAACCGACATTATTTTTGCACCAACCTAATATGTTATGATAATAGTTTCAAGAAAAGTTATTTTAAAGAGAAACCTTTCAGAAGGATAAAGACAATGAATTACTAAAAATAGTTTTTCATCTTCACCAACAAATTATGTATTTGGTAGCAAAATATCTGTTAATAAAAATAGAAATTATTTAAAATAAAAATTGGTGTCATAATTTTAATTATTTCCAGACCAATTTGACGATTTTACGCATGTCCTTTATATTATAACTTCTAAATTTTACAAAATAAAATGTGTAGAAAATAGGAAACTTTAAAATTACTCAAATAGTATTCTCATTTATTTAGTAGCCTATAAAGCACAGTATTTCTTTATAAAATAATATAAATGTTCAATAATTGATATTTTCATAGATGCAATAAACGGTGTGGCGTTTTGTTATGCTGAAATAATGTTCCACAGACATTTAGTGAAAACAGGCAAGTTTTTTTATACTTGTCTTCACAACACTTAACATTTAGGCTAATCATAAAACTACCATAGTTTTCGAGGCTGTCATATGATAAGGAAATCCTGACTGTTATTTTATTGCATTTTTATGGTTGAATATCTTCACTTTATTTAATGGTTGCAAATACTCAAGCGAAAAATTTCCATCTTTATGCAAATAAATTTCATTTCATATCCTGGCTAATTTTATATTTGTCTTTTTATTTCCTTCCATTATGCTGTCATCGTCACCTGTTTGTTTCAAAAATAATTTTTATACTCTGGTTTATGACTTGGAAAATAATCTATTTATTTATTATGCAGTGAGCAAATAAGAGTAACGAAACAAGCTTCATATGAATTGAACATGTCATCAAAACATGTAAACCGATCTCCCAACTCATACATAATCAGATTTAAAAAGAAAAGGTTTTGCAAAAATTTCCAGAATAAATCAAATTTATTGTGTTGAACAAAAGGAAGTTTGCAGTAAGCTTTAAACTAACCTTAAGCTCATCAGCAATTTCAAATAAATAGCATAGTTACTTACACAGTAGAATCCTATGAAACCTGTAATAAAACTTAAAACTCTTTAGTATTCCATTTCATTAATATTTCTAATGTTGTACAACATGTATAAATCCAGTTTACACTTGGGAATGACAGAAAATATAAACCGAGTCTCTTCTGTTCCTAGTTATTATTTTATGTGTTCTTAGTTTAAATGAAAAACAAAGCAAACAGTACAAACAGTAATATCTAATCTCCAATATGATAGTAAATATTGCACAATCTCTTTCCACATATCAAAAAGACAGAGATGTGGTTCTACCGGTACATACTAAGAATACTACAAACAAAACATCATGACCATCAAAAATTTTTAAAGAATATAGAATACTAAAAGGATACTTATACTTGCAATCAGAGAGTGAGTGAGTTGCAATTTCTAAGGCACATAATGAGGAAAGAGGGTTTGGAGAATTCAATACACACAGGGTATACTGAAGACAAGAGAAGGTAGAAACAGTGAGTAGCCTATTTAGTGGGTTTGTGTGAATGTATGGCAAAACAGGGACCAAGAGCAATCATAAATGTGCTTAGATCAACAGGTAATAGCCTATAAAAAGAGATTTAAAGAGGTCTTTATTTCTTAAAACATAAAATATTTTTTTAAAATTATTTTCATTTTATCAAATTTTATTGTTGCTTTCATTAATATTAATCCTATATATTATTGTTACTATTATTACAGAACTCTGAGTTTAGCTATTAGAACCAGTGGCATATCCAGCCTACAGCAATTGGGCTACCTGTTATAAATGCCAGAGGTGGGGGACACCACACTGCCACTGAACTAATAATTTGCAGTGTATTATTCATTAATTAGCAATTAAGCCCTAAACTATCTGATAACATTTGACAGCAACAGTGATAGTTTTTTTGCTGATTAGTTGTGATTGACAAATTTGCATCAGTGAAAACAAGGAAGGTGCAGTTTTTGACCTAACCGGCAACTTTCTTAATTCTTTGCTTCACTTATCTTCTTGCAATACTAGTGCAATAACTTATTAAAACATATCTTTTAGTGGTACCATTATATTTTCATAATTACTCAATGAAAAACATTTTTATGTTGATTTAATTGACAACTTTGCATCAATGAAGGCAAGAAAGGTGCAGTTTTAGGCCTAACCAGCACATTCTTTAGTTCCTAGTCTCCACTTGTCTTCATGGGTAAATGGTAAAATAACTTATTAAAATATATGTTTTTGTCATGACATTATATTTTCATAATTTCTCAATTAAAAAATTTAAAAGCTTATTAAAAATATTC